>JAIOKQ010000691.1:0-1229613 GCA_020654165.1 Oryctes rhinoceros
CCCCGCCCGACGCGTTGCTTGCCACGGCCACCCCTGCGCCGGAAGGGTCCCACCCCGCGGCTTACGAAAACCGGGTCACCCCCGCCCGACGCGTTGCTTGCCACGGCCACCCCTGCGCCGGAAGGGTCCCACCCCGCGGCTTACGAAAACCGGGTCACCCCCGCCCGACGCGTTGCTTGCCACGGCCACCCCTGCGCCGGAAGGGTCCCACCCCCGCGGCTTACGAAAACCGGGTCACCCCCGCCCGACGCGTTGCTTGCCACGGCCACCCCTGCGCCGGAAGGGTCCCACCCCGCGGCTTACGAAAACCGGGTCACCCCCGCCCGACGCGTTGCTTGCCACGGCCACCCCTGCGCCGGAAGGGTCCCACCCCGCGGCTTACGAAAACCGGGTCACCCCCGCCCGACGCGTTGCTTGCCACGGCCACCCCTGCGCCGGAAGGGTCCCACCCCGCGGCTTACGAAAACCGGGTCACCCCCGCCCGACGCGTTGCTTGCCACGGCCACCCCTGCGCCGGAAGGGTCCCACCCCGCGGCTTACGAAAACCGGGTCACCCCCGCCCGACGCGTTGCTTGCCACGGCCACCCCTGCGCCGGAAGGGTCCCACCCCCGCGGCTTACGAAAACCGGGTCACCCCCGCCCGACGCGTTGCTTGCCACGGCCACCCCTGCGCCGGAAGGGTCCCACCCCCGCGGCTTACGAAAACCGGGTCACCCCCGCCCGACGCGTTGCTTGCCACGGCCACCCCTGCGCCGGAAGGGTCCCACCCCCGCGGCTTACGAAAACCGGGTCACCCCCGCCCGACGCGTTGCTTGCCACGGCCACCCCTGCGCCGGAAGGGTCCCACCCCCGCGGCTTACGAAAACCGGGTCACCCCCGCCCGACGCGTTGCTTGCCACGGCCACCCCTGCGCCGGAAGGGTCCCACCCCCGCGGCTTACGAAAACCGGGTCACCCCCGCCCGACGCGTTGCTTGCCACGGCCACCCCTGCGCCGGAAGGGTCCCACCCCCGCGGCTTACGAAAACCGGGTCACCCCCGCCCGACGCGTTGCTTGCCACGGCCACCCCTGCGCCGGAAGGGTCCCACCCCCGCGGCTTACGAAAACCGGGTCACCCCCGCCCGACGCGTTGCTTGCCACGGCCACCCCTGCGCCGGAAGGGTCCCACCCCCGCGGCTTACGAAAACCGGGTCACCCCCGCCCGACGCGTTGCTTGCCACGGCCACCCCTGCGCCGGAAGGGTCCCACCCCCGCGGCTTACGAAAACCGGGTCACCCCCGCCCGACGCGTTGCTTGCCACGGCCACCCCTGCGCCGGAAGGGTCCCACCCCCGCGGCTTACGAAAACCGGGTCACCCCCGCCCGACGCGTTGCTTGCCACGGCCACCCCTGCGCCGGAAGGGTCCCACCCCCGCGGCTTACGAAAACCGGGTCACCCCCGCCCGACGCGTTGCTTGCCACGGCCACCCCTGCGCCGGAAGGGTCCCACCCCCGCGGCTTACGAAAACCGGGTCACCCCCGCCCGACGCGTTGCTTGCCACGGCCACCCCTGCGCCGGAAGGGTCCCACCCCGCGGCTTACGAAAACCGGGTCACCCCCGCCCGACGCGTTGCTTGCCACGGCCACCCCTGCGCCGGAAGGGTCCCACCCCCGCGGCTTACGAAAACCGGGTCACCCCCGCCCGACGCGTTGCTTGCCACGGCCACCCCTGCGCCGGAAGGGTCCCACCCCCGCGGCTTACGAAAACCGGGTCACCCCCGCCCGACGCGTTGCTTGCCACGGCCACCCCTGCGCCGGAAGGGTCCCACCCCCGCGGCTTACGAAAACCGGGTCACCCCCGCCCGACGCGTTGCTTGCCACGGCCACCCCTGCGCCGGAAGGGTCCCACCCCCGCGGCTTACGAAAACCGGGTCACCCCCGCCCGACGCGTTGCTTGCCACGGCCACCCCTGCGCCGGAAGGGTCCCACCCCCGCGGCTTACGAAAACCGGGTCACCCCCGCCCGACGCGTTGCTTGCCACGGCCACCCCTGCGCCGGAAGGGTCCCACCCCCGCGGGTTACGAAAACCGGGTCACCCCCGCCCGACGCGTTGCTTGCCACGGCCACCCCTGCGCCGGAAGGGTCCCACCCCCGCGGGTTACGAAAACCGGGTCACCCCCGCCCGACGCGTTGCTTGCCACGGCCACCCCTGCGCCGGAAGGGTCCCACCCCCGCGGGTTACGAAAACCGGGTCACCCCCGCCCGACGCGTTGCTTGCCACGGCCACCCCTGCGCCGGAAGGGTCCCACCCCGCGGGTTACGAAAACCGGGTCACCCCCGCCCGACGCGTTGCTTGCCACGGCCACCCCTGCGCCGGAAGGGTCCCACCCCCGCGGGTTACGAAAACCGGGTCACCCCCGCCCGACGCGTTGCTTGCCACGGCCACCCCTGCGCCGGAAGGGTCCCACCCCCGCGGGTTACGAAAACCGGGTCACCCCCGCCCGACGCGTTGCTTGCCACGGCCACCCCTGCGCCGGAAGGGTCCCACCCCCGCGGGTTACGAAAACCGGGTCACCCCCGCCCGACGCGTTGCTTGCCACGGCCACCCCTGCGCCGGAAGGGTCCCACCCCCGCGGGTTACGAAAACCGGGTCACCCCCGCCCGACGCGTTGCTTGCCACGGCCACCCCTGCGCCGGAAGGGTCCCACCCCCGCGGGTTACGAAAACCGGGTCACCCCCGCCCGACGCGTTGCTTGCCACGGCCACCCCTGCGCCGGAAGGGTCCCACCCCCGCGGGTTACGAAAACCGGGTCACCCCCGCCCGACGCGTTGCTTGCCACGGCCACCCCTGCGCCGGAAGGGTCCCACCCCCGCGGGTTACGAAAACCGGGTCACCCCCGCCCGACGCGTTGCTTGCCACGGCCACCCCTGCGCCGGAAGGGTCCCACCCCGCGGGTTACGAAAACCGGGTCACCCCCGCCCGACGCGTTGCTTGCCACGGCCACCCCTGCGCCGGAAGGGTCCCACCCCCGCGGGTTACGAAAACCGGGTCACCCCCGCCCGACGCGTTGCTTGCCACGGCCACCCCTGCGCCGGAAGGGTCCCACCCCCGCGGGTTACGAAAACCGGGTCACCCCCGCCCGACGCGTTGCTTGCCACGGCCACCCCTGCGCCGGAAGGGTCCCACCCCGCGGGTTACGAAAACCGGGTCACCCCCGCCCGACGCGTTGCTTGCCACGGCCACCCCTGCGCCGGAAGGGTCCCACCCCCGCGGGTTACGAAAACCGGGTCACCCCCGCCCGACGCGTTGCTTGCCACGGCCACCCCTGCGCCGGAAGGGTCCCACCCCCGCGGGTTACGAAAACCGGGTCACCCCCGCCCGACGCGTTGCTTGCCACGGCCACCCCTGCGCCGGAAGGGTCCCACCCCCGCGGGTTACGAAAACCGGGTCACCCCCGCCCGACGCGTTGCTTGCCACGGCCACCCCTGCGCCGGAAGGGTCCCACCCCCGCGGGTTACGAAAACCGGGTCACCCCCGCCCGACGCGTTGCTTGCCACGGCCACCCCTGCGCCGGAAGGGTCCCACCCCCGCGGGTTACGAAAACCGGGTCACCCCCGCCCGACGCGTTGCTTGCCACGGCCACCCCTGCGCCGGAAGGGTCCCACCCCCGCGGGTTACGAAAACCGGGTCACCCCCGCCCGACGCGTTGCTTGCCACGGCCACCCCTGCGCCGGAAGGGTCCCACCCCCGCGGGTTACGAAAACCGGGTCACCCCCGCCCGACGCGTTGCTTGCCACGGCCACCCCTGCGCCGGAAGGGTCCCACCCCCGCGGGTTACGAAAACCGGGTCACCCCCGCCCGACGCGTTGCTTGCCACGGCCACCCCTGCGCCGGAAGGGTCCCACCCCCGCGGGTTACGAAAACCGGGTCACCCCCGCCCGACGCGTTGCTTGCCACGGCCACCCCTGCGCCGGAAGGGTCCCACCCCCGCGGGTTACGAAAACCGGGTCACCCCCGCCCGACGCGTTGCTTGCCACGGCCACCCCTGCGCCGGAAGGGTCCCACCCCCGCGGGTTACGAAAACCGGGTCACCCCCGCCCGACGCGTTGCTTGCCACGGCCACCCCTGCGCCGGAAGGGTCCCACCCCCGCGGGTTACGAAAACCGGGTCACCCCCGCCCGACGCGTTGCTTGCCACGGCCACCCCTGCGCCGGAAGGGTCCCACCCCCGCGGGTTACGAAAACCGGGTCACCCCCGCCCGACGCGTTGCTTGCCACGGCCACCCCTGCGCCGGAAGGGTCCCACCCCCGCGGGTTACGAAAACCGGGTCACCCCCGCCCGACGCGTTGCTTGCCACGGCCACCCCTGCGCCGGAAGGGTCCCACCCCCGCGGGTTACGAAAACCGGGTCACCCCCGCCCGACGCGTTGCTTGCCACGGCCACCCCTGCGCCGGAAGGGTCCCACCCCCGCGGGTTACGAAAACCGGGTCACCCCCGCCCGACGCGTTGCTTGCCACGGCCACCCCTGCGCCGGAAGGGTCCCACCCCCGCGGGTTACGAAAACCGGGTCACCCCCGCCCGACGCGTTGCTTGCCACGGCCACCCCTGCGCCGGAAGGGTCCCACCCCCGCGGGTTACGAAAACCGGGTCACCCCCGCCCGACGCGTTGCTTGCCACGGCCACCCCTGCGCCGGAAGGGTCCCACCCCGCGGGTTACGAAAACCGGGTCACCCCCGCCCGACGCGTTGCTTGCCACGGCCACCCCTGCGCCGGAAGGGTCCCACCCCGCGGGTTACGAAAACCGGGTCACCCCCGCCCGACGCGTTGCTTGCCACGGCCACCCCTGCGCCGGAAGGGTCCCACCCCCGCGGGTTACGAAAACCGGGTCACCCCCGCCCGACGCGTTGCTTGCCACGGCCACCCCTGCGCCGGAAGGGTCCCACCCCCGCGGGTTACGAAAACCGGGTCACCCCCGCCCGACGCGTTGCTTGCCACGGCCACCCCTGCGCCGGAAGGGTCCCACCCCCGCGGGTTACGAAAACCGGGTCACCCCCGCCCGACGCGTTGCTTGCCACGGCCACCCCTGCGCCGGAAGGGTCCCACCCCGCGGGTTACGAAAACCGGGTCACCCCCGCCCGACGCGTTGCTTGCCACGGCCACCCCTGCGCCGGAAGGGTCCCACCCCCGCGGGTTACGAAAACCGGGTCACCCCCGCCCGACGCGTTGCTTGCCACGGCCACCCCTGCGCCGGAAGGGTCCCACCCCCGCGGGTTACGAAAACCGGGTCACCCCCGCCCGACGCGTTGCTTGCCACGGCCACCCCTGCGCCGGAAGGGTCCCACCCCCGCGGGTTACGAAAACCGGGTCACCCCCGCCCGACGCGTTGCTTGCCACGGCCACCCCTGCGCCGGAAGGGTCCCACCCCCGCGGGTTACGAAAACCGGGTCACCCCCGCCCGACGCGTTGCTTGCCACGGCCACCCCTGCGCCGGAAGGGTCCCACCCCCGCGGGTTACGAAAACCGGGTCACCCCCGCCCGACGCGTTGCTTGCCACGGCCACCCCTGCGCCGGAAGGGTCCCACCCCCGCGGGTTACGAAAACCGGGTCACCCCCGCCCGACGCGTTGCTTGCCACGGCCACCCCTGCGCCGGAAGGGTCCCACCCCCGCGGGTTACGAAAACCGGGTCACCCCCGCCCGACGCGTTGCTTGCCACGGCCACCCCTGCGCCGGAAGGGTCCCACCCCCGCGGGTTACGAAAACCGGGTCACCCCCGCCCGACGCGTTGCTTGCCACGGCCACCCCTGCGCCGGAAGGGTCCCACCCCCGCGGGTTACGAAAACCGGGTCACCCCCGCCCGACGCGTTGCTTGCCACGGCCACCCCTGCGCCGGAAGGGTCCCACCCCCGCGGGTTACGAAAACCGGGTCACCCCCGCCCGACGCGTTGCTTGCCACGGCCACCCCTGCGCCGGAAGGGTCCCACCCCCGCGGGTTACGAAAACCGGGTCACCCCCGCCCGACGCGTTGCTTGCCACGGCCACCCCTGCGCCGGAAGGGTCCCACCCCCGCGGGTTACGAAAACCGGGTCACCCCCGCCCGACGCGTTGCTTGCCACGGCCACCCCTGCGCCGGAAGGGTCCCACCCCCGCGGGTTACGAAAACCGGGTCACCCCCGCCCGACGCGTTGCTTGCCACGGCCACCCCTGCGCCGGAAGGGTCCCACCCCCGCGGGTTACGAAAACCGGGTCACCCCCGCCCGACGCGTTGCTTGCCACGGCCACCCCTGCGCCGGAAGGGTCCCACCCCCGCGGGTTACGAAAACCGGGTCACCCCCGCCCGACGCGTTGCTTGCCACGGCCACCCCTGCGCCGGAAGGGTCCCACCCCCGCGGGTTACGAAAACCGGGTCACCCCCGCCCGACGCGTTGCTTGCCACGGCCACCCCTGCGCCGGAAGGGTCCCACCCCCGCGGGTTACGAAAACCGGGTCACCCCCGCCCGACGCGTTGCTTGCCACGGCCACCCCTGCGCCGGAAGGGTCCCACCCCCGCGGGTTACGAAAACCGGGTCACCCCCGCCCGACGCGTTGCTTGCCACGGCCACCCCTGCGCCGGAAGGGTCCCACCCCCGCGGGTTACGAAAACCGGGTCACCCCCGCCCGACGCGTTGCTTGCCACGGCCACCCCTGCGCCGGAAGGGTCCCACCCCCGCGGGTTACGAAAACCGGGTCACCCCCGCCCGACGCGTTGCTTGCCACGGCCACCCCTGCGCCGGAAGGGTCCCACCCCCGCGGGTTACGAAAACCGGGTCACCCCCGCCCGACGCGTTGCTTGCCACGGCCACCCCTGCGCCGGAAGGGTCCCACCCCCGCGGCTTACGAAAACCGGGTCACCCCCGCCCGACGCGTTGCTTGCCACGGCCACCCCTGCGCCGGAAGGGTCCCACCCCCGCGGCTTACGAAAACCGGGTCACCCCCGCCCGACGCGTTGGGCCCTTCCGGGGGAAGGGGAATTAAAATACCAATGTACTTAAGACAAGCTTCGGTCTGGAAAACTTAATAACTTCAGCTAAACCATGAAACATTGTTTAAGAATTTGTTTAGATTACTTTCCGGGGTGGTTCTTGACCCATCTCACTATAACTTTTTCAGATCCATTACGCTACTTCTCTCATTAGATCAATTACGTTGGTTTTCCTTTTTTTGCTAAATTTTGAGATTTTGCCGGGAGCTGCAGACCTGCTGGCGCTATAAATCCCCGCAGTACATGGACGGTGGTCTCTTCTTCCATCTGGCAAAATCTGCATGTCGTTTTTCTTAATCAGGCCCGGGTTACTCGAGTGCTTTTTGAACATGCAATGCCCTACTCACTATTGTTCTAACAAACTTCGCCTGCTTAGTACGTCCTCTCTGAATATAGAGCCATGTCTACCTAGAAATTGCTTCTCTCACCTGGAATAAACTTCGATCAATCTTGGGATTTCTTATCTTTTCATTGTTTATTGGTTGCTTTTATTACGGCGTATGCCATTCCCACCGATGCGGATTGGGCGATTTTCAGCAATTGAGGAGTTTGGTCGGGCTGATTCGTCTACCTTTGCATTCCCTCGATCTTCTTCGTGTCTTTGTCACTTTAGTTCGGCTTCCCAACCTATTAAGTGTATTCATTCCGTCCCACGGCAGTTTCGAATTCACCTGTATTGCTTGATTGTCTGAACTCCCCCATAACAGCCATACTCCTTGCCAGCACTGTTACTATCTTGGCTTGAAATACTATGACGCTTTAGATTAGACTTAGTGTTTAAATATTTTAGGTTGACTTCCACAAATCCTGACTCGGAGAACATGATTTATATTTTTCAACAATGTAAGTCACCTATGAGCAAAATTCTTGTTAACCGGTGTCTTTGGATATAGACTCATCTTGTTTATGAGAATGAAACAGATGGTAAGAATATATTTTGGATTATACCCCCGTATGTGGGTTAGGAGGGATTTATTATTTTTTACACTAACGTTCTCTTGGTTACCTATTGAATTAACTTTTCGTATAACGCGATCGATTTAATGAACGAACAGATAGCACCAGCGAATAGAACTTTTTTTTATTCCTGAGCTATTGTAATCGCAAAAGTTGTGTTTGTATACAAAAAGTTTTTTTTTTCTAATTTAGTTTGTGTGCATGTGATCGTCCTTGGCGCTATGTTTACCTTAACGTATAATTCAAGCTCGTTGCTAATAAAAATTCTCTTATTCAAATACATAACTAGAAAATGCCATTTATGATGATTCAACAGATTTAGATGTACACACGTTATGCACACATTTTTTTTCTACTTTTTATTACTTTGATGAATAATTTATTTTAAATATTTTGCATTTTATAGTTTTAACGAATTTTTTGCTTTGACGATACTTACTCGGTAATTAATTAGACACGTAATAAAGAAGTGTAAAAAATGTTTAAGGGTATTTTGCGAAATTACACATCAATTAGACGAAAGTCTTAATAAATACTATGTGTAATAATGACAGTGACTTGTAGAGACGTCAGGACTGAATTAGTTAAACAAGTAGTGTCTAAAATAGACTTTCGTATGATCGTGGCAAATTTCATCGGACATTACTTGCTAAAGATGGTACTAATCGATACCATTTTAAACACTAACTAATAAAGTAACCCACGGTGGATTGACCCAGGGTCTACAAGGTTCTCTAGTAGTAAGATGCGTAATGAGCATTTGCAGCAAGATTGATTATCATTGATACCTACAAGTTAAGAAAGCATATAAGCATACTTGATTGAAAGAGGATACTTGTAAGTTTTTCATTGAATCACGTTTAAATATAAACGAAAAGTTTAAATTTAAAATTACATAAATAACATATTTGTAGATTCTAAATATTACTTTTAATTATCCTATATATGAAAAAACTTACATTTACTAACAAGAAAACCGCGAAAAAAGGCGATTTTGCCTTTTTTCGAAATCGCCGGGTTTCTTCATTTTCATGATACCAGTCAATAAATACGTTAATCGTTTAACAAAACTTTATTTGTTAATTCTGCATTGATAATCTTAAACAAGTTTATAAAAATAAATATGAGTTGATGGAAGTTTCTTGGCTGTGTTATAATGAAAGTAAAAATTAGTTTTTCTTGGTGATATTGATCATCGTGACTCTTCAGAAATGGAAAGTCTTCGTTTTACTTTTTCTTCTTTCACATTAATGTTACACATTTTCAGATTTTACTATGTAACATTATTGGGAAAGGGGAAAAGGAAGAAAAGAAGGTTTTTGTATTTCCCAGGAATACAAATATCTTACTGTCAGGATGTTACTTTTGCTTACGGGAACTAATAAGGTCTATACCGCCAAGAAAACATAACCCCCACTTTCAAAATAAATATGTATATACAGTCGAAATTAATCTATGTAATCACCGTCTTTCCCAGTCGCCCATGGAGATGAATTTGTAAAATAGCGATTCTTTGTTGTCTCTAAGTGTAGCTGGACTATCAAATTCTACCACTAATCCGTCATCAATCACCATCACTTTATCAGCATTAAAGACCGAGTCTAAACGGTGTGCTATCGTTAATATCGTACAATCAGCAAATTGTGATCTTATAGTCTCCTGCATGAGAATATTAGTTCTGGTGTTCACGTTTGCGGTAGGCTCGTCAACAATTAAAATTTTGTTCTTGTGCAATAAAGCTCTGGCTATACAAAGCAATTGTCGTTCGCTGGCGCTGAAATTCATACCCCCCTCATTAATAGCGCATTCCAGTTGAAATTCCATCTTTTCTATCGTTTGTTTCATATCTGTCAATTCTAGCATTTTCCAAAGCGTAGCATCAGAAAACTGTGCATCTGGGTCTAAGTTACTTCGTAAAGTACCCGAAAACAAAACGGGATTTTGAGGAATGATTGATAACTTCGATCGAAAAAATTGTATGTATATATTATCTATATTCACGTTGTCGATGTATATAGCACCCGATTCGATTGGATACAAACGGAAAAGCGATGATATTATTGATGTCTTTCCTGCTCCTGTTCTACCAATTATACAAACTTTCTCGCCGGGATTTATGACAAATGAAATTTCTTTTAATACGATCTCGTTAGTTTTGGGATATCTCAGAACAACATTCCTAAATTCAATCTTTCCGTCGCTTGGCCAATCAGTTGGTTCCATTCCTTCCACTCTTTCAGGTTTCACCTCAGAGTATTCGAGTATTCTTTCAACAGAAGTCATCTGGTTCTCGAGTTCCGCCCACTGACGTATGCCCCATTGAAGTAATCCGGTTAAACCAAAAGCTTGCGTAATTGCAAGCCCTACTCCTGAGGCTTTAGTGCCTGAAAAACATTTTTTTTTTTTTTTCGCCTTGAGTAATAATGAGGTGTTGTAGAATATATTACCTGTATCGAACATGATGAAAGTTAATGTTATAAGGCTGATGTAGAATGCGCAGAGCATATCTAAGTAAAAGCCAAATGCTCTGTTCGTCGTTAGATACATATAAGCGGTAGAACTGTGGAGATCCTGATGATTATCGAACTGCAAGGACAAAACATCTTGAGCATTATTTGCTCTTATGGTAGTTACACCTTCCAGAGATGCGTTTAAATGGCCAACGACGGGGCTTCTAGCTGAAAACTTGTGTTAAATATATATGTAAGATCACTAGTATTAATGGAATTTTATCGAAAATTGTTCTAACTTACTAATGTTGTCCAAACGTTTTAAATTTCTACTTGTTGGTAGGTAAAAATGTCGAACGATTGCTAGTATCACACCAAAGCCAAATGTAAGGAACAAAAAGAAAAAATTGACTTTTATTATTAAAATAACGCTACCCAAAATTATGAAGAGAATCTGCAAAAGATGTGAATAATGTTTGGCGTAACTGGTTTATGGAAATTTTACTCTTAAACATTCGTATATAATATACGGTATGAATTCGTCTGTTGTCGCAAAATCCTTGGAAAAGCGATTGAGGATGTTTCCTGTGAGATGTGTATCAAAAAACGCCATCGGTGCTCTAATGATACATGAAAAACAGACGCCGTGGAGCTTCGTAGAACAGTGACTTGAAAGCTCAAAGAAAAGGAAAGATTTTATTACCACGACCGCGCTTGTTCCGACGAGAATAATGGTATATATCAAGGGTACTAAAGATTTTTGGTTCGATAGGTTATCAAGTCGGTCGCCTATAGTACTATTGTAAGTTAAGTTCAAACCATCGTTTTCATCTAACGTATAATTTTTCCCGTTTCCTTCTAATATCTTTGTAATACTATTTTCTACGTCAATCCTGAAAGAAATAATTCGTCTTGTAGTATTGGTATGTTTTCAAGTTTACACTTACCAGTGTGTTATGTAGTAATCAAAGTAGCTAGCTCCGAATTGTGCAACGATGTATAGTAGCAATAAGAGGCCGATTTTATGTAATCCTCCAATATATTCGAAATAAGTTCGATAGACCTTAGGATGCACCTTGCCTTCTTTCTTTTGCTCGCTATACAGTTTGGTTGCTTTATCGTGAAGGCTGGTATGCGATTTCAAAAGTAAGTCGCTTTCTTCCTCCTCTTCATCTTCTGCATCGCTATCGTAAACAAATTCGTAATCTGGATGTTCGTCGTCCTTTGGAGACTCTTTATCATTCTCGAAACCTAAATCTACTCCACTTCTTTCCAGCTCATTAAATGTGCCCGTTTCATGGATACGACCCTCTTTCATTACGATAACCTGATCTACTTCTTTCAAATATTGATTTTGTTGCGATACCAAAAGTACCAGTTTTCCTTTGAGAAATTTCTTGATACAATTAGAAAAAACAAATTTTCCCACGTTTATATCTAGCGATACTAACGGACTATCAAGAAGATATATATCTGCTTTTTTGTATATTGCCCTAGCTAAGTTTATTCTTGCTTGTTGGCCTGTGCTTAAATTTAAACCTTTGTCGTTAACTAAGGTATTATCGCTCTTTGCAAAATCTTCTAAGTCTTTACGTAACCCACAGATCTTCAAAACCGTTACGTATCTATCTTGCTCCATCGGCAAACCAAAAAGAATATTCTGTCGTATAGTACCCGGAAATAACCAAGGTTCTTGTGATGCATAAGAAACTGTGCCGTTTACGTTCAAGTAGCCATCTTGTAAACGTATATCTTCTAATATTAGTCGTAGTAGACTAGATTTACCACATCCCGCTGGACCTGTTAGTCCATGTAAGCCAGACCCCAAGTACAAATTAATGCCATGAAGCACATTTTTGTCTTTTAATATGCTGGCATGCACGTTCTTAGCTTCTATTTTGATAGCAATGCCTGGCAACGCTGACTGTATCTCCTGAACTTCTTGAATAAAGAGAAAGTTTTTAATTCGTTTGATAGATGAACGTAAATCCGCTACTTGAGATATTCCAAGGGGTACTGCTACCGTTAGAACGGTACGCAGAGATCCGTAGCAGCTTAGAATTATGAACGCTGTAGCTGCAGTTATATTGTTGCCGAATAGCGAAAAGGTCATTAAGCAAATAAAAAACGATATTCTGCTGTTCATGGTGCCAATGGAAAGCATAATAACTTTTAGATAAAAAATTATTTTCAATTTAGAAATTTCGCTCCTGAAATAAGAATAAATAAGTAGAAAAGGAAATTAAAAATGGAATACCAGAAATGTACTTTCGAACATAGTCTACTAGTTTACTGAAATGATGTTCCCAAACGTATGCTTTTATTATTTGAATGGTTGTAAGAACTTCTTGTATCAAATGAATTCTTTCGTCTGATTTTTCAGCAGTCTTTAACCTCGTCTTCGTCGTTTGTTTACCAATCCACCCTGGAAATAGTAAACATATATGCGTCTCGTTTTTCTAATTAATCGATGTGATTCTAAACTACCCACTTACATTGGAGAGGTAACAATAATATTAAAAATCCAACTCCAAATATCGCAGAAACGCCAATATGCCCATACATCACGCAGGTCATGATGATAACTTGAAAGATAGCTATCCATAAGTCGTGAGCTAGTACAATCGCCGAATCAAATAAGGCAACATCTTTTGTCATCAGCGTAACAATTTTGCCATTGGTAACACCGGTAAGTGAAGAAGTACTAAGTTTTAACGCTTTCCTATAGATCAAAGAGCATAAACCAATTCTAATTTTTTGCGCCATCTGTTGTAGGTAGAGCATGTATGCGTGATTATATATGGTCTGTACAATAGTTATTGCGATTACGATGAAGGTGGCAATGTAAGCATCCTCTTTTGACATTGTGGATCCTTTTTCGAAGTAGGAAACTACACTTCCAATTGCTAATGGTCTAGCTACCCTAAAAGACAAACGCCAGATAGTTATATGGTACTAAAAAAATTTAATTGCATAATTATTCTATATAAATTCTGAAATTTCTTGATTAATCTACTATTTTCAGGACCACCGGTTTAAATCTTTGAACACTAGCTTAACAAAAGCAGGTTAATATAAAATTTTATCAACCTAACATACGAATGCATTTCGGGATTTAGACCTAACTAACCAGTATCTCTAAGATACTATCTCAAAAATGTCTATCTCTTTGGCGAAAAAGGTACTGACTTTTGTAATTATATTTGTTCTGTTATGGAGACTCATCAACGTCAAGCAGATGACATACACTCTAAATGCATGCAGAAATATCAAACGGAGAAGCTCTAATATGAAAAGTATTTGTGGCGATTTGAAAATCATTGCTTTACTGCTGGGTTTACTTAACTTGGATCTATCTAATTTTGTTGTTTTTGTTCTTTTGTGCGAATGGAACACCAGAAATAGGAATAACCTTTACGTTAAAAAGTTATTAGTTATTAGTTAGATATACCATTAGGGAATGCTAGAAAAATGTTTACCCCCGTTAAAACATTTTTGGATTTGGTAACATTCTAGTAAAGTTGGCTATGGTAATCGAAGCCTACAAGTGGGAACAATCGCTAAGATCTTATGAACATTTTGAGATATTACTGTATCCACTTGAAAATATATATATAGCAATTTTCTTAGAAATCCTGAAGCAGAAAACTATCGTGATATAGCGACTGACCTTCTAAATTCGAAATCCTAAAATTAAATAAAGAAAAAAGCAAATGGAATTCTAATATACTGGCTGATTAGGAAGAGAGAGAAGAGAGATAGAGAGATTCATTAGCTAATACTTTCTAAGTAAGCCAGAATAAGATGAATTGGATGGCTGGATATTGTTATGAACATTTCTAACGAGTATTACACAAATCTCCTGTTTCAGAGACGTAGACGCAGCTACTTTCGTTTTTTTTTTTTTTTTTGTGAAAGCGAAGTGTTTATTTTTGCCGACCAGTGTTGTTGGCAATGCTTCATGTGCAATCTAATTGATAATCAAACTAGTACAACTTATAACCGGAACTACATTGTTCGAATATATTTTTATAGCATTGAAATAAACGATCAATGAATACTTACACGGGTAGTGGTAAACAAATTCCTACATATTATCACAAAAAAAAAAAAAATCAATGTAAAAAGGAAACGTCTAGCGAGATGGATTTAAATATAATAGATTTTATTGTTCCCGACATTCACAGATTGCATATAAGTTGTTGTTATAAATATGCATTAATATATGGTCGCAGCTGGATAAGTAAACAGAGGTAAGTATAAATATTAACGACAGGTGAAAAATGTACGCGTCTCAAGCATCCTAACAAATACTGACGGAAAACCTTTGGCTTCTTCGGTGACATACAAAATTCATGTATGTGGTATGTTGTACTTTATTAAAAGATCAGCGTTAATAATATCTGCATACAAATAAATTCGGCACAGTCATGCAGTTTCAGGAAATCGCATTAACTTCATTGTTACTCTATTTAAAACTTGTAAATTTAAATTATCATTGGACTGTTGAAGGCCAAGTAGGTTATGACCATGTAAATAATATAGCTGATAGCGTAAATATGAACGTAATAATTAGTTTTGGAGTATTTAGATTTTCTGATGAAGGATGTTATATCTCCCTTTACAAATAGGGTAATTCGGTATTCCATTTGGGTAAAATCAAAATCGATCGGAAGAAGTATAACGTGCTTATAAAAATTAATTACTTTTGCGTTGAGAAAGACTTGCAGGATGCAACATGACTTTTTGTTTTTCATCTGCTTTGCTTTTACATTTTTCACTGAACTATTCTTTATTGGTGTTATTTTTCCCCTTATTTTGGTGTTATGTACTATGTTGTCCCTACTCCTTTTCTATGTTAAGCTCCGTATCCATTTTTTACTCTGTGTTTGTTGTCAATACTGTTGGTTTACTCTTTTACTGTCCAGTTTTTAATTTTTGTACTCACACATTGTTCTTCTTTGCCTTATCCTGTCTTTGATAGGTTTCATCTTTAATTTCACTATGTTCCATACGTCCTATTTGATTTCTCTCGTTTCTTCCGGGCGTTGTGCATGTTATTTTGTGTTCTCGTTCGTATCGGTACTTCATGTTTACCATAAAGGTATTTACGTAATTACACGCCCTACTTCCGTTATCGTTAGTAGCTTCATAAATTGTTTCTTTCCTTACTACGTTTCCGTTTGTCAATATGTAATCATATAAGATATACATGATTAATTAGCAAAACATAGAATATGAAGGCCGATATTGTAAAAGTCGATTTTATTCAGCTAGATTGCCAAAATCGTGATCAATATGCAACTGTTTCGACTTTGTGCTTTCGAATGGAACAGATTTCGCAAACGGACGACACGTCAAATAAAACAAATAAAACGAACAATTTACACAGCAGTACAACGCAAGTATTTCTGTGAAGACTTCTATCTTTGTAATACATACATTTTCAGGATATCAAAAATTTTCTAAAAAAAAAATTCCCTGATATATTTCAAATTCTTTTTCGATTAAGCGGATTTTTTTTAGTCGACTCTGAATTTAATAAGGATCATATAGTAATGTATTCATTTTCGGGATTTTAACTATGCAGAGGCTAACTTTTCGTCATTTGTAATTATCCCCTTTTGAGAGATACACGAGTCGCCTGAAATTTCTGCTGAATCTGTATTTTTTAATAAGCTGAACAGTTCTTACCAGTATAGTATCAACTCTGTGTAGGGATGGAAAATATTGAAGACCATCTTTTAAAAGCTACTAGCTAGTTAATATGCCGATGTATTTCAGGATTATTGAATGTACCGATTACACTCGACTTTTTTTAGATAACTTGCGTTGTTCAAAATTATAGAAAAAAAAAAATTTACAATCTATAATATATAAAATATCAAATTATAAAAGATATTGCTTTCCTTCTATGTGTATCGGTAATATTTATCATTTTCTTCCTGTAGTATATGCAACCAATGATGCAACTCAATAGATTAACAGATGTTGAATTGGATTCTTAATCATTTAATTTGCTTTTCTTGTCCAGGGTAAGGGGATATTATATATTTTAATCTGTGCGTGATGTTAAATATGTAGTCTTAGTGTGTGTAATTTTTTTTTTTAATTGCCACTACTAGAAAAATTTACAGTTAATTCAAGAACATCAATATCCCTTTCCTGGAACTTAGATTAGTATTTTTTTTCCGTATTTAACAAGTAAATATTTGGGAAAATTATGTTTTCAATGTACATCACAATTTAGCCCGCCATCGGCGAAACATGCCGAATGCGCGTGCAAAGGTGTTGCGGATCAAATCAAAACAAAAACAATACCGATTGCAAATTTCGAAATAAATTTTTCACTTATTTCCATTCTAAATTAAATTGGTTTGCTTACTGATGACTACCCGAAGTTATGCAGTCTGTGCGAACAGTCTTAACTCTCGTCGAAATTAATTTTATCGGGTATTTCATCATCATCACCATCAAGCCATCCAATCCTTCGAATTATGGCTAACAGTCAGTGTGTTTTTAAAATATGTATAATGAGGTGGATTAATCCTCGTTTTTGTTCTTCTCTCCTTTCACGTGTTACTACAGCTTGCTGCTAGTCACGCTGCATTTACTGTCTCTCTCCATTCTTTTTTGTCCTAGCATTTGGTCTTCCAATCTGCTACTCCCAATGCTCGCGCACTTCTGCAGGTCCAACACGACTTGCTTCTTCTTCTTAGTCATAATGGCATCCACTACGTTACCCTTCTGAATATTTGCTTTGGTTTCCTTCTCATTATATGTTCTGCCCAATTAAGTCTCTTCTGGCCCTCTCTTGTTTTATTTGGTGCTAATATCGCTGTCATTATTTTCTTTTCAACTATTTTTAGCTCTCCTTCTTTTTTATTTATCATTACCGTAATGTTTTATTTGTTCTTTCTCTTTATGACCAGTATCCCTTTTGAATTCTTTCTCTTATTCCATCATTAGCTTTTTACCCTGTTGTTATTTCTAAGTAATTGAACGTTTGACTATTTCAAATGTGTGTTGTTGCGTAAATAAAAGGTAGAAGGACAGGTTAGCTCGATTTTTTTATATTTCAATGAAAAGGTTTTTTAGATTAGATTATAATTTAATGTATATTTCAAATTATTATATAACAATTTGAATAAATTATTATATAATATTATTCTAATTATAATAATATATTATTATAATTCGATACGTAAAGTAATACTGCTCCGTCCCTTATAAACAATATCTACAGCATCTCTTCTTAACATCCAACAGTAATCTGCTAACATAACAGGATTCCATTTCCTCTGATATCGTTTTTCCATTCCCGTGATTTCCGGACAAAAATCCAAGTGAGAATGTAGAATGCGCACTTTAAGGGACACATTACAGCCAGCAGCGTAAAATGCTTGTAGCATATCCATTACTAAAGTTTTATAGTTGTCAGCTTTTTTGTTTCCCAAGAAATTCTTGAAAACTTGTACCATGAAGAGCCAAGCTGTTTCATTTACTATTTCTCGTATCTAAGGTCCAACAAAGAAAATCTTCTTTCGGTTTCCCTTGTGTTAATTTTGGAAACTTTTCACGAAGGTATTTAAAACCTTCACCTTCAAGATACAGTGGTTTTACAAAGTTTTTCACGAGCCCAAGTTTCACGTGGAGAGGTTGCGTTATGATCTCTTCTTTTTCTACTAGAGGCTGATGTTATACATTGTTTTGCCTGGTATGAACTGTTGTTGTAGTGGCCACTCTTGCTTATGGTCATGTTTTTCCCTGTCACAACTGCCCCAAAGACATAAAAAGCACCAGTATTTGGTGTAACCAGATTGCGTATCCAAAATAATTGCAATTACTTTAAAATCTGCGCAAATATTCCAGGAATAGTCTTTGTACTTTATCTTTTCTAATAAAATTTTCAGATTTTCGTAAGCTTCTTTCATAAAAACAGCATGACCTGTCGGAATACAAGGATAATGGTTTCCGTTATCGAACAAAACTGCTTTTAGGCTAGTCTTTGTTGAGTGTATGAATAATCTCCAAGAACTGGGATCATGATGTATGCCAAAAGCTTCAGAAAGTTTATAAACATTATTGCAGTATACTAGATTATCGGCCATACTATAAGGCATTTTCTCTGTAACAAGAGCTGAGCCAATGTTGCCGCTTTTCGAAGCATTTTACTTTATATATACTGTTCAATTTCATCAGTTACTAGCTTAGGGTAAAAACTTTGTTGGTCAGTGTTACCAACCGTACATTCATATCTTTAATGTTTGTTTACCTAAACTTGTTATACAGCAAATAAAGAAAGTATAACAAAAATGGGGATATCAGTATTTTTTTCAATCGAACATTAATATCTTGTGATGCTTGATTATCTAAATTTGTTAAGCAGCACCGTTATATACTTTTATCATCCGGCAGACTGCAAATAATATCCATACCTATCTAGAGTTATTATGACTCTCACTGATACTAACTCTATCTGTTATGTTTATTTAGTTATTATATACTTTGCGGACTGCCAACCCAAGTCTGCCTGCCCTTACACTGCAAAATTAATGACTGCAGTAAATACATTAATCTTGATCAACCTGGATTTACAAATACTAAGTTTTAAAAATCAATGTTTCGAAAGCTAACAAATTTAGTAATTTCTTGAGTGCAACTCTGTTTGTGCTGCAGTTAATTGTTCTCCGACATACGTCTGGCAACTCGAATACGCTAAGCGTATGCGAGCGCGGAACTGTAACTAGAAAATCCGAATTTTGTGATCCGCGAACCTCAATATTCCAACTGCGCATGCGAACAGTCAGTTCAGAATTTTTACCGCAAACAAGTGAATCGGACCTAACTGTTGTACTGGTTGAAGCCCAAAAAGTACTTTGGCTACTACATCGAAGCATTAAATCGGAGCGCTTTACCCTATGTCTAAACCTTTAACGTCGCGCCACTGTGACAATACATTCGTAGGTTGTATAAGCAGATTATTTATTAAAATTATCAAATAATTAATTAAATACGAATATAGCTTCTTGGATACTATAACACCACTTCTCCAAAATTTTCTAAATATAATTTGTACGAGTTATTTTTTTGGAAAAATGTACAAGTACCTTTTAAGCGAACAAAACACTTGGGCTGTGGACTATTCAAAGGATAAATAAATTAATTTTCACTGAGCTTACATAAAGAAAGTTCTTACGACACACTGCACGAGTCCACAAATAAGGTACTGCCTGCCGAAAACGCCTAGCAGCATTCGAATTACCGGACATTTCAAGCGTGTCTGTTCAAGTTGTTGTTTCTTCCATTCGTTCTCGAACATCTCTCCGATTGTTGAAGATTTATAATCATCGAGAATCTTATAAATGTCATCGTCGTCTAGTTCCTTATTCAATCCACGCTTAAATATTGGAAAGGTGAATCTAAAAATAAAGAGAATAACAATCATCGCACCTTTTTGAGTGACGAAATTTGGGTGGCATTGCCAGTCGCGACAAATAATGATATTTTTGTAATTTTGTTGTTGTTCCGGAAAGTTTTAGGCAAGAAGAGAGAAAACAGCAAATATCTATTACAGGAAATGCTAAAGGTATAGTACATTTTCAAATTAATCTCTCTAGTATTTACATATTTTTACCTTTTTTGAAGAGCCATTTCGTGAAGAATGTTAATGTTTCAACGTTTAAAAAATTTCGGAACAAAATCATTTCGTTTTGATTTGAAACAATGATTTTATAAGCTATTAAAATTTGATTTAAAGGATAACTGATAGAAGATACGTATAGAAATAGAAATTATAATTACAGATGATAAAAGCTGGTGGAATTATTCCTTTTTTGCGGCGACTAGATTGACTCGTGTCTATCTAGTTGCCTGATGAGAACGGATTCGTCTTACCTACTACTGTCCCCGAAGATAGACAAAACAAGAGTCTGTCTAGTCTCTGCAGAAAAGTAATAATTTCATCCGCCTTTGTCTTCTCCAGTGATAATCATGAAGAAAAGAGTAATTAAACATGTTTTGTGCAAACGGTTTCGTTAAGTTTTGGTGTCTTTCGAATTATATTATTGAAATAAGAAATATTTAAAAATCAAAAATATTTATTGAAATAAGCGTATGTGTGTTTACCTAACAGATAACCTTCACATTTAACTTTTCCATTAAAACATTAACTACTAAAATTTCTAAGAGTAATGAATTACAACTTATTTCGCTAACAATTACCATCTATGTATATATCTATATGCTACATCGCCCTGTCTTTAGCCTGATAGAAAATTCCAACTTGAAAAATAATTACTAAATTAGACATTGTAGTCATTGTTTGAAGTTGTATCGTAAATACTTACAACAGAGACACTGATATCGAAACTGATATCTCTAGTAAACTGATATAACATGTTTGTGCCAATAATATGATTTGGTAATAAGAATAAGTTGCACTTGGAATATAAGTTAGTTAAGAATATAATCATTAAAACATTTCATTGCAAGTAATCGAACAACTACATTAAAAAATATATTCCTTAATGAAGTACTTTATTCGAATGGGAAAAAAAACGGAAGGATATACTTACTGAAAAAATAGTATTGAAAATATGTTGGCGTTCTCCCTTGGATTTGTGTCTCTCTTGACGTTGACACCCTGATACATTATGGGTAATTAGCACAACATTCATCTAAAACACCAGACATATTACTAAACTCATAAAGATATTGAATCAAATCGAATTATCTAATCGCATTGTCGAAGTGATAAATTCACAAATGTGTAAAGGTACTACATACATTCAGTTGTATGTAGAAAATATGGGGCTTACGTGACTAGTTCTTTGATAATCATGTTATAGAACTATTGACAAATCTTTTCAAATAAATTGGTAAATATCTTAGCTAATGCAACGGCAAAAAGATTTTTTCAATATTTACCCGGATAACTAGAAAATATCGGATTAAGTTTGAATCCGCTATGAATACGGTTTATATATTTAACAGATATCATTTCAACTGTTTGTGATATAGGTACACACCAAAAACTTGAAGCATCAACAAAAATGTTTAACTGCCTCGGCCATCTTATAAAAAATAAGTACTGAATTTGGGTGTGGAATAAATCTTCTCTTCAAAGATCCTATAGTTCTTCTTATTTTTGCATAATGGCCGATAATTGTCTCAGTAAAATCCTCGATGGATTATCCAATATCATACTCTAAAACTAATATTTTGAAAGAAAAGTGTAATAAAAGCATTAAATCTCACTAAATATCTTATTTAATTTAACCACCGACTTCGTACGTTATTTGTTTATATATATACATCTTCAGGCTAAGATATTATAATAAAATGAGTTAACAAGAAATATCGCAGATACCAAAATTATTTCAAGAGATGGTAAAATTAGGAAATATAAAATGTAACAATTTAAAAATTAATAAAAACAATAAAATGCGGCAACAAATAATTGAAGTGTTAATGATGATCGGTTATGGCGACAGAGTCGGATGACATCAGGAAATGTGTCAGACTTTTAGGAAGAATGTTCAAATCAGTTAATCTATCATTAGTAGAATCCAAAACTAATTTAGAGGAGACGGCTATGTAAAGAATCTCCCAAAAAGTGGACGTCCGCTGGCATTAAGTGATGATGCACGACTTTTAGAAATTGAAAATAATCCACATACAACTAACAGAAACATTGGTTTTGATTACAATGTAAACTACGTTTGGGTTTCAATATTTTTAAAAGTTCAAAGATTTCATCCATATAAGCTACAATTGGTTCATGAATTAGTAGTTAATCATACACAAGCATACTGCGAACAAATGATAGAAAGTTGTAATCGCGATCCAATATTTTTTCAGGGCATTTTATTTGCGGATAAGGCAACATTTTGTTTTAAAAATAAATTGAATACGAAAAAAATTGTAGATATTGAGCTAGAGAAAATCCTCATTGGGTACAGGAAGTTCATGCTCTATATCCTCAGAAGGTTAATGTATGGGAAAGAACTATAGGTCCATTCTTTCTTGCAAATAATTTAACTGGAGAAAAATACTTACAATTTTTACAGTTGGAACTGATGCTTCCATTAGTTGCATTAATTCCCAATGCAAACAATCCTGAACTACCAAATAATAGTGTTTGGCTACAACATGAAGGCGTTGTGCTTCATTATACAACTAATGTTCGACCAGTGTTCGGACCAAATACTTCCAAGAAGATGGATTAAAGGCAAAGGTCCAATGGATCGGCTGACTAGATCTCTCGATTTGACGCCTTTAGACTTTTTCCTGTGAAGGTACATAAAAATATAGAGTGGATAAAAATCGGCCACATAATTTAGGAGATCTTAAGCAAAGAATGCGACATGAGATTACATTAATACCTACAGCTAATACATCAATATCTTCAAAATGTAAGAATTGAATTTTATAATCGCCTTTGGTATTGATCCTTTAGTATAGTGAACTGTTATTTCTGTGCTTATCTTTGTAATTAATGTTATTGTTATTGTAAGTTTTTTCTGGCCGATAAATTTAGTTCCCTTTTTAATTTGATATCACTGAAAACCGAATTAAAAGGACTACTGAAGTTAATAATAGAGACAGTTATCATTTAAAATACCATTTAATTATGTCATAACTTTAAAAACAAATGACGTAACAAGATGACGATGATGTAGTAGGAAGTGAAATAATGGAAATCATTATGCTCCTTCGAGATTAAAAAAATATATTAACAAAGATAATAAATTTATCTGTTACTTTACTTAAGCACTGTATATTGTAGTTGTTATTTTAATTGTCAATTTTTAATGTGTCCCACTTCACGTTGCTTTTATTAATTTTTAATCTCTTACATTTTATATTTTCTGTTTCTACTATCTCTTAAAATGATTTTTCTAACTGTGATATACATTGTTATCTAATTTTATTATAATATCTTATCTTGAGCACGTGTAGAAAAAAAAAAAAAAACGTACGAAACAGGTAACTAAATTAAATAAGCTTGCTTAGTTCCAGCAAGTTGAGGCATTACTCGCTATCGAACGTCCACTTCAGATTGATTATAAACTAAGGAGATGATACGACCTTTCTCGTGGAAGGCAGCAAAAGATAATAATTTGAAAATGGACCAATTTAACTTTATTTAAAACTAAATCCAGTATCCACCATCGTTAATTCTTCATGATGACGAATAGAACAAATTGAAAATTAAAAATTCAACACATATGCTAGTTATTTTAATAGACAATTATTTTAAATAATGAGCATGAGTTGTTAAGCCGTAATAAAATTTGTGGTAGTAGTATCCCGCTAAATCTATATTTACCAACTACCATTCTTTATGTTCAAAAACAAAAGTTTATTTGGGCGAAATACTTTATTTGCTATCTCAAACAGCCATCAACACTCGTTCAAAATAATCCAGTCTATAACGGTCTTAAATTCTTCAACAGCCTATCAGTAGAAGTTAAGAAAATGAACTCCTCGGCTATCTTTAACTTTCTATCTTTCATTTTTAGATAGAAATTGTTAAAAAGGTTAATTTACTTTAATACAGTCCTCCTTCTTTTCTACTTTTGTTTTTTTTTTCTTTCATTTGTCTCTTTCAGTAATAAAACATTGTTGTTATGACCTTATTAACTTAATGTTAAACTTAAAACTTATTGTTAGAAGTTATTTAAAGAAACAGTAATGTGCGTGGATAAGAAAAAGAGAAGTTATCGTATGTTGAATATAACACTCCCTGTGTTCTTTTACTAAAGAGCCATTTAAAAAGCAGAGTTTACTACCAGAATGTATTACAGAATTGAAAGGATTAATGGTTACCTGGAAATGTACTCAAAAATTCGATCTTTGAGTTCAGTGACAGCCTGGGTCTCTGTCTGGCTTTATTTCAAACATTTACTTTTTTTCATTTAAAAAAGTTTATATTTTATATTTTATTGTTTCTTTTTTTTAATATTTATACTAAACAGATTAAGCAAAATTTATTCTATTACAAGATATCATACATCAAAGCAAACACAATTTCTTCTTATATAATCCGAAAAGGTTCTTGTTAAGTAACATTTATGTATATAAATTACACTAAACAACAATTTTTTTACCCTAAGTTAGTAACTGATGAAATTGAACAGCATATATAAAGTAAAAATAATTCGAAAAGCAACAACATTGGCTTAGCTCTGGTTACAGAGAAAATGCCTTTATAGTATGGCCGGTAATCAGATCTAGTGCAATAATGTTTATGAACTTTTTGAAGCTTTTCGAATACATCATGACCCCAGTTCTTGGAGATTATTCGTAGACTCGTCAAAGACCGGCCTAAAAGCAATTTTGTTGCAGAATGGAAACACCTGTCCTTCTATTCCAATAGGTCATGCTGTTTCTATGAAAGAAATTTACGAAAATCTAAAAATTTTATTAGAAAAGATAAAGTACAAATACTATTCCTGGAATATTTGTGCAGATTTTAAAGTAGTAGCGATTATTTTGGGTATGCAATCTGGTTACACCAAATACGGTTGCTTTTTTATGTCTTTGGAACAATCGTGACAGGGAAAAACATTGCCATAAGCAAGAGTGGCCACTACGACAACAGTTTATACCAGGAAAAGACAATGTACAATATCAGTCTCTAGTAGAAAAAGAAAAGATCATAATACCACGTCTTCACAAGGGAAACTGAAAGAAGGCATTTTTGTTGGACTTCCGATACGAGATATAGTCAATGATGAAATCTTTGAAACCAAATTATCAGCGAAGGAAGAAACAGCTAGGCTCTCCATGGTACAAGGTTTCACGAATTTCTTGGGAAACAAAAAAACTGACAACCATAAAACTTTAGTAATGGATATGTTACAAGCATTTCACGCTGCTGGCTGTAATATGTCCCTTAAAGTGCACATTCTACATTCTCACTTCGATTTTTGTCCGAAAAATATGGACGACGTTAGCGATGAACACGGTAAGCGCTTCTACCAAAACATCATGGGAATAGAAAAACGGTATCAGGGGAAATGGAATCCCGTTATGTTAGCAGATTACTGTTGGATGTTAAGAAGAGATGCTGTAGATATTGTTTATAAGAGACGGAGCAGTATTACTTCACATTTTTAATTATAATAATTTGAAATATACATTAAATTATGATCTAACCTAAAAAACCTTTTCATTGAAATATAAACAAAATCGAGCTAACTACCGTTTATTAAAATAAACGTTTATATGTTTTGTATCGGAATTAGTATAAATTATTTTAAGGCAAAATCAAAAGTTGAAATTTGTTGGCCAGTGTTATCATTTCATATAATCTACTATAACAGTTGCAGAAGCATTATTCTATAGAATTTGTAGTTGTAACTTCCTAAAAGATTAAATAGTAGAAACAAGGGTAAAAAAACTTTTTCACGGTTCTTCACTTGCCACAACAGGCACAACTAATTGGCATCGACCTACTCAGACAGCAGTAAATATGCGTGCTTTGTGGTTCCAGTAGTTTTTAACAGACTCTTATTATTGGTTCTTATCATTTAGGTTTTTAAAGATAAATTTTCCAGCAGGTTGCAACTACATATAATTGCGAGAGTGTCATTTCACAATCGTACATAAATACTTAAATTTAATAATTTCATTTCAACTAACGAAACAAATTCATTAAATGAATAAATGACTTCATAGGCCGATTAACTGGATATTACAGTTTACTGGGAATGTCTCATAATGATTAATGCAGTAACACAATATGAAAAACGAATCTGGATGTGATACAGCCGAACGCTCGAATATGCTTAAATCATAATATTGCTACGTGGAACGTATTAATTCAAATAAGTTACGTGTGCGATAAGTAATAATTAGATAAGAATTTATAAAATTGATCTCTGTAGCCACTGGCGATATTGTCTAAAATTGTATATTTAATTCACGATTATGTGTACGGTATTTGAAATCGATTAGTCATATTTTTGCGATAACAATACCACTTCGTTGCTAGTGTACCTTACACACTTTTACTTAAGAATTAGTTAGAAATATTTTTATATTAGCGCTATATTTCGTCAATGTTTAAAATTTGGTGATAGTTTCTTTTGTCATTGGTGTAAAGCAGTAAGTTGCATCATTACATTATATATTGCGAACCGACGAGGATGTATGCCTTGTCGATTTTTTTATTAATGAAAGACGGTCATTTTTAGAAGCGAGACCATGCGAAACTATCAATTCCCCTAGTTAATCTTCTATAGTGACAAGTATTTGCTAAGTGTAGCGTATAACAATTAAGAACATTAAATTCAACACTTTGGACACTAATCGAATCTGGAATACTCGAGATGCAAGCCTCTCTGGAAGTATAATTTTTGATGGTAACTGCGATTGGGTTTTTTATATGATGTTGTTTGTGTTTCAGGCTCCATAATTCATATCTGCGTGCCTTGAAAATCTGTTTTCGTCCAAAATTTGTGCAAGTACAATAAAAATAAAGCGACTAAAGTACGGGTTTTAACAACCTTTTTTTCTGGTGCTTCTGGCCAAATATTAAGCGTATCCTCTGTACATTCATCCAGTATAAATTTAATAATTCCATTGATAACATGAAATATATATTTTTTGTACCACAATATGTACAGCGGATATCGAAAATAATTAAGTTTACGTTTATTTTACAAATATTCGAGTGGTGATTCAAATTTTATTCAACTGGGTATTTCTCGAGGTTTGTGGCAATACATTGAAAAGTATTTTATAACAACTAGCGCCTAGAAGGTGGCTTTCGAAATCGTTGCCTTGTTTGACTCATGTTATTTCATTTTTTTTTATGGAACATCCTCTGTATTTTGCCCTGAAGTAACAAAATTTTTTGTAAACATTTAGACTTAACACCGCTCACGTAACGCTTCTCGCGTTACGTGAGCGGTGAGGACCGAATTCAAGAGGGATAGAGGAAAAATAGGACCAGGAGGCCGTAAATAACGTACACCAACATCGACGGCGAGAGTGACCCTTTTTCTTACCCGTTTAGGTGGTATGTTTGGTGCTGAAGCCGTGGCAATTACTTTTTCTTCGAAGTCTCTGCGCGATGAATGGTGTAGAGCTTTGACGTGAACAAGATCACCTCCAAACGCTTTAACCTAACGCGATTGATGAAAAATAACGTCAGCTAGGATAATATTCACCTCAATCAAGGAAATGAGGGTGCGATGTGTGACTTAAGATATTGCATAAAATCAACACGCCATCAAGTCAGACATTAGAAAGATGTAATTAACAATTGAAAAATTCGACTACTTATCATGTTTCACTTTCAATTTAATGCCACATTTTACAATTTTTGCAATTCTGAAACGTAAAATGCAATATCTAATAATTATTGGATAAATTTCTTCTAACCATTTTTTTTTTTTGTAAATTAGTTAATAATTACATTAATTTCATATAAAAAAATATTTAGCAGTGTTTTTCACAGAATTTATTACATCTTTCTAGTTTCTCAGTAGAGATTATTAAATAACTTGTGAGAGCCTGGGTCCTCTCTTCCATTCCTTTCTTGTTATTACTTATATTTTTTATTGCCGAAAAGATTTAATGTACGATGCATTAAATGAATGTATCAATTTTACTGTAGGGAAATAACTAACTAAATAAATACCGAAATTGTATCAAAATAAGGTTTACGCATGCGTTTTAATGACCTTTAGAGAAGCGAAACCTAATAGCATTTGGTCGCAACATTTCCAACATATTACTATGTTATTTGCATAGTTTTATGTTTAATTTACTAAAAACAGACGTATTTGAGGTATGTTGCAGAAAAAGATGATAACATTTTCTATACGGTGTACCGTTTAGAAAACTGAAATAACATGAATCAAACTAGGTAACAATATCAAAAACCATATTGTAGAATCTCGCTGACATAAATAATTCTACGGCATATCGCCGAGAAAAAAATGTTGAATCATCGCTCTAGCGTGTGAAGCATTTGAAAAGTTTAGAGGCATTATAGTATAGAATATTCCATTTAAAACACCAAATTTGTATCGTTTGTAGGGAAAACTGAATACCCTGTATGCATAGATATCATTTTAAGTTCTGCAGAAATTGTTTTCGAATATTCTTTAATTGAAAGTTTTTTCTTTAAGTTGTCTTACTCACTAGGTGGATATTAGACGAATCCAGCAGTCCCCGTTTCCATGAAAAATCTTTACGTAAACCAACGTTGACTCGCTGTAATCAGATTACATTTATCAGATTAATTTTATTAGCAGGAATCTATTCAAAAATTTTTGATATATAGAAATCGATTTATGATTTTCAAAAACATTGTTCATCCATCAGTTACTGAATAGTATACAATACAACTTCAGGAAATTTCCAAAATAATTACCGAAATTTGCTTATGTAATAATACTCCATGTCGCTCCCAATCACTATTTCATTCGGCGTAGTAACCAATAAATTAGCAAGTAATCCCTGTAAAAGTTGCCTGTATATGAGCCCCTTAACGGAAATTACTATTTCAATTCTACATTTCGTAAGTTATAACATCTTTAGTGTGGATCACCAAAAAATGCCCCAGTGATAAATATTAAAATATACTAAAATATTGATTTGCCTGAAAGAATGCTACCCGTTGAACACACATACATATGTATAAGTATCCGAATTTCATGAAATCAACACTCTATGCGAATAAATCACTGTTACAAACAAAAACATCTATACATATTTAGTAACGAAAGCAATTACCACACATTAATTATATAAGCTTCAGATTCCAGTACCTTCACCTCAGTTAAACTAAAAAATTGTTCTGATCATCACTAAAAGCCGATTGACAAACACTGCACACTTTAAAACTAGGGTCCAGGTTTTCGTAACTGGTCTTTCGATTTATATAGCCGTAGCCCGACATCACAATCGTTTGTTGTAGTGTACTTCAGCATCTACATAATCTCGTTGGTACTTCCCCGTTATATGTATCTAAGGTAGTGGTCAGTATTCATGTCATTAACAGTTTCTTTCTAAATTCTTATAGATTTCTGTACTCATTTACACATGAATCAGACGTACTTTATAGTAGATGCGTCATTTATCTTCAAGGAAAAAGCAGCTTATACATTGTAGTTTAAAACATTTTATATGCCGGCAATAAAATAAATTGCGACAAACATAAAGTACAGTTAATCACTCAAGTAACTAATTGTAAGTAACTAAAACAATAATCCAACTGCTCTAAGTTCTATACACATATTTATATCTTATTTAAATGTGTCGTATACTTTGCATATTATTAAGCATATATTCTTCGTTTTTAGCAACATGCGGTTTCGAAGATTCAAAATTTATCAAATTTTCCTATTTCGATGTGAAAATTAGCTAGAAGGTAAGAATTATAATACAGGCTAATAATGGAAAATGTTTGCCTCTTAAAAAAGTAACAATTGGAAGTAAATTAGTTTAACTTTTCTTAGATTAGAGAAAAATATAGCAACTACTTAGGAATTAGCTGTGTGTAGCATCTCACTAATTATTCCGCATGAAAACTGCTTCACAGAAACATACCTTTGTAAAGCTTAGCTACTTAATCTATGCATATGATTTACATATATAAGTTCGGTATTTTCCGTACCCTTCAAGAAATTTATTTATCACTACGATGAAAATATATCCTGCACAAAAAATTGTAAGCATTGAAAAATTGCTCAAGGCGTTTAAACAAATAATAAATACAATAGAAATGATAGAACTTCATCAACCTATCGATCACCCTATGTACATATGTGAAGCTATCTTTAGAAGATACTTTATGAAGTGGAAAGGTGACATATTTCTAATATATATAAAATATCCATATTTGAATAAACTAGGTTTTTTTATTTTGACTTACACATCATTGAATGACTTACGCGGTCATTCCTATAGAATGCTGTTGAAATAATTAATGGTCTAAAGTCTGCATCATACTATGAAATAAAAAATTTTCAAGTTTATATGTTTTGAATTTACACCGAAGGAAGTTTTGTTTAAACTGTTCTGTACATGATAAATAACATTGCAATTCTTAAGAATTCTTCTAAAAGCAGCGGAAATATCGGTGCTAACTTTTTAAAAATTATTGCTACAGATATATACGAATACGCACATATACAGAAACCTGTATATGAATTTTACATAGAAACGTCAATAATACCTTGTCATTTTCTTAATACTAGCGTTTTCTTTTGAATTTATCTCGTTCCTTATTTCAGACATATCATTTTAGACAAAACTGCAAAAAGTATATGTGAACATCGCATTGCTTTATGTAATATCAATTTAATCTGAAAATGGGGTCTACAAAGGTAAAACATGATAATAACTGAATCGAGAGGTCAGAAGATTGTGTCTATGCCAACCATGATTTTCCAAAACTGTTACCAATTACATGGAATCGTGCAAAGCGTCTCGTAGGTTCGTAGCCTCCCAAAGTTATGTTGTTTTCGTATTACCGCATATTTAAAATCCTGTTAAAATTCTAGAGCAAAATCTGATAAGGCATACTACTGTCCTAATATTAAGCGTTTGAGTTGTAGGTTACTATTTTCAGTAAGGATTTCCAGAAATTTATTGGAAAATAATGCGTTGGATATTTACAGTCTTGGGAAGGTTTTGAGTCTTCAAATTGATGCTCAAGATGCTCCAAACGTTATATTAAGTTAATATGACATATTTTGATGAAAAAGTAATTTTTTAATGGAATATTCTATCTATTATATTATTTGTTTTTTGAATTTTTTACAGGTAGAGTTGCCTATTTCTAGTGACTAAAATTAAACTCTTGATCAGAGGACTATAAATTTTCAGTGCTTGGCAATATCTTATCCATAAACATCATGTATATTGGACAATTCTGTGATCCATCTTCATAAATAAATCAAAATATTAGCTAGTATTTGTTTGTGTAATGTAATGCTTTTAATAAGCTTAATTTTTACTTTAAGGATCAATCTTAAGATTTTTATATAGATTTCAGAAATGTATAAAAAAAAAATCAACAGCGTATAAACCAATTACAATACAATAAATTCTCGTGTATAAGGTAATAATAATAAACAACGAATGAATATCGCCACATTTATTTCATATTAGTGTTTTCAAATATTAGTTTCGACTTAATACCCCAAAGTAACAAATATTTCAATTTTTTCATTCAATTAGTTTTTGTAATTTTCTTCTTTTCGTATTGTTAGCAAAATAAAATTACCATCCTAACATAGAAGCACGTATTCTTTTTGTCAAATTCGATTTTATTTATCAACACAGCCTCCATGCAAATCCATGCATCTTTCCCAGCGATGCTCCCATCTTTTCTCCTTTACGAATGCGGTAATGCTCTCATTCGATGAAAATCTTTGTCCCTCGGGCGAAACTTTTAATCTAGGAGACAAGGAAGTACCGCTAGAAACTAAGTGTGAAACGATTTATCAATTCGCCCTCCGTTTGGCGTATTATTATGATGGCAACCACTAAAGGTAAGTTGGCGCATTGTCTTGGCGGAGTTATTAATCGATGATTACTGCGACAAGACTTTGGAAATATTCATTCGAATGCAAGAATCGTTGGTCCTGAATAAGCAGCTTAACACTGAACGCTCGGTTAGCTTTTTCATACCCAAATCTTCAATCAACATATGACAATCATGTTCTTTCATGATGTTACCTCCTCTGTTGCCTCTGTTATCTCCTTAACCTTAATCTAGTCAGCTACGGTAGTAGTTGCAGTTTTTTTTTCTTTACCAAATACTTTCATACTACTTCGAATTAAGTTTTCCTCTTAAATAACATAAACAGTGGCACAACAAACGCGTGATATGCTGATACATTGACGAGCTGAGACCAGTGGTTCATGAACTAAAGGATCCATACTGTTTTTATAGGTCGTGTAGTGATTCATCAACGTAAGCAGGCTTATATGGTACTTATATAAGACTCTTTTAAAACAAAACTATATATACAATAATTTTGGAGAGTTATCAATGACGCGATTAAACTACGCAAACCCGGTGTTCCCGCGGTGGCGCCAACTTCGATACGGATTGTACGGATGTGGAGATATACGGATTATGTGTTCGAGACATATGCGGAATCGTTCAAGAATAATAAGAATTTTCTCGTGTCGTAGGCCATTGACAAATAGCAACCTTTTTAAGGGCAACCGATAGTAATGTAATGAAATTAACAGTATTATAAATAGAGAGGACAAAGGTGGATGAAATTAATACTTTTTTGCAACGACTAGACAGACTCGTGTTTTGTCGACTCTCGAAGACACCCAGTTGGCAATACGAATCCATTCTCGTGAGGTAAAAAGATACGAGTCTATCTAGTCGCCGCAAAAAAGGAATAATTCCACCTCTCTTTGTCAACTCTAATTATAAATAACATGGCGTCGAAACATTCGACTGGCATTGACTAAGTCAATATCACCGTAGTATTCGAATTTCTTGTCTACATAATTAACGATTGCTTGTCCGGCAATTTATTTGCGTGATACCTACAAAAACGATATTTATTCACGAGAAGAGGGATCTTACCAATATCAATAATTATCGTCCAATAGATTTATAATCTATTTTCATGAAAATTTACGAAAAAGTGATTAGCAATGGATTTATCATCTCGTCTTAGCTCTTACAACTTGACAATTTGGTTTCACTGCGGGTGGATCTACTAACTATGCGACATATTCATTCCTCTATAGAATAGGTTTGGCATACAGTCTTATGAGAGCAGCATCTGCCGAATCATCGGATAAGGGTGTATTTGAAAAGTCATGTGCACAATACATTAAGTCATTCTTCTCGAGGATCATTAGCAACGCGACGGGCGTCCCTCAGGGATCGGTAGTGGGATTAACAATGTTCTTAATCTACGCAAACGATCTTGTCGCTACTATACGATCAGGTACTTTGTCTCAATTCGCGGATGGTGTGAATTACGTGATCGCGAATTCCTCCACTTCAGGTCTTCCGCGTTCTTCTGAATATATTGTTTCCCACATGGTGGCGCACTGTGATCAAAATTGCTTAACTTCCGTACTATTACCGATGGCAATCGGAATGCATACGTCAGCATAAACGGGAAATTATGCCGGAGTTATAGAGTTATAATTTTGTAAGTCGAACGATCACTCCATGTTTAAAATATGGACAGTCTTGCTTATATATTGAGACAAAGCTGTCATCCGCACTGTTCACCGTTAGTGTTCTGCATAGCTGCGCAGATCTCTGTTCGCTTGCGTTGAGTCCCGTCTGGGAATTTTATGTTATCGGTCCTCTCACAGCGTAAAGATGCATGGTTGGAGTAAGTACGCAGGTATTATGTCGTATATTTAAACAGCTAAGGATATTGTATCTAACTTCACCGTATATGTAAGAGATACTAATCTTTTACAAAAAAAATAGCGCTCAATTCACTAGAAACAGAATCATTTCTTTAAGCATGTCAACGTGGAATCCCAACGATCTGCGTATACCCAAACATTGCACCCATCTCTATGAAACTGGTCCCAGATATAGGGCCGTCGATGATAAAACAACGAGGACGCGTTTCACGATCTAGAAATAAGAGAGTCCTACCTGAGAACTCAAACATTTTATACGATTGATATGTTCTTGGTATACTAGATGGCGTTTACTGGTTCCCCATCTGTAGTTTACAAACTGATTTATTCATACAATCCCTCTTAAGTATATGTTTTAATACCCTGGTTCTAGGTTTTATTTATATTTAACATCTCTCGGTAAATCTTGTGTGATATCGTTTTCTGTAAATACGTATTTATGACATGTCGATGTTTTTGTAGAATTCAAGACAAATAAACTATTACCATTAAATGAAAATTAAAAATGAAGAAAAAAAAAAATACTGATATTCAACTTATTTGTAAAACTATTTGGTTGTACGGTTTTATGTTGGAATTCTTATTATCCTATTTTCCTGTCTACTCGTCACCGTTTATTGTTTTTAATAACAGTTAGTAAGCTAGGAGCAACTAGGATACACCGATTTTGTCGATACAGTGTACAACTACATAAAAAAATAAAAAATAGATTGCAAAAGGAGAGTCGGCTTTTCCAGATTCTTCAAATAAATGGGCAAAGATGACTTAAAGATTAGAAAAAGGTTACACGTAGCAAAAGTAGTATAAATAGACACATCTCAGGATTAACGAGAGCAACAAATACGTTCTGAAGACAATTTACCAACAACCCGGGATACAACGATAGAAAAGTAGCCTAGAATGACGGGAAAAAAATTCAGAAAAAAATGATGGATTCCGTTTATTTATAAGTAAAAGACTTTAAATATTTAAGATAATTTCAATTTGTAAATCATCTTAACATTTAGGGGTAAATAAGTCAGCAAATTGGCAGCATCGTTTGCGTCTGGAAAGTGTTTAGTAATCACAGCATATTTTTATGTGGTCGTTTCGAAACATAAAGAAGTTGAGCAGTAAAGTCCGCAGAACATACATAGCACTAGTAGTTATTTTCATTATCCGCTTAGAGCAAGTAAGTGTTTCAGCACATTTTTCACGTCATAAATAACATATGTAGTTAGTGCACATGCAATAGCAAACGTATCAATTAAATAAATAATTCGTAATTCTCTACTGTTCTTTAGTCTGAATTTCACACTAATAACAACACAATAAATGAGCTAACACTTTAGGGAAATCAATTTCAAGCAATTTTTGTTTGATACTATTGATGTGCGTTGCATAATTCATGATTGAGATATCTGTATCTAAAATGTAATTTTTCACTTACTCGTCATTACTATTAAAATTACTATATATTCCGCATTTTTTTTTGAATTCCAACAATTGTTCCTAAAATACTCTTCTAGGATTGCCAAGAATCGGGTAAGAACATTGGTGAAAGGCGACAAGAACAATCAACGTAATTACGAAACTGCCAATGCGGTTGGTAGTGGGTCGTCGTTCAGCATCGCGTCAAGACGCATAACGCTGATATTTCAACGACGCCGTCGCATAACTAGCACGACTCTTCACTTTATACATTTCTGAACATCCCTACCTTCTATTTTTCTCCAGATCCCTAAATAAATGTGCGTAACGCTGAGATGAAAATTATTAGTTGCGTTTTAGTCTGGAATGTGTTCGAGAAACTTGGAGTTCTACGTATTTATTAAAAACTACGTGCAAATAAAGTGGTGTTTTGAACAATCAACCGACGAGTAATATTATTCGATACAGGAGTAATATTTACGTAAGTATATAGATGTCAAGGTTTTATAGCGGATGTAACATATGCATACATACAAATAAGTTACCTTGCAAATATTTTTTTACTAATATAGATTGCAAATAAAGCACGCTAGTAACAAAAAAAAAAAACAACCACGGTTATCGAATAGAAAACGTTGATTTAGTGATTAATAATAAACAAGTTTTTAAAAACGGTACGACATGGCTTTGCACAGTCCTTACACTTTTATCTTTCCTTCGATTTTTATCCAATGTTCTCCTTTTTATTTACATCACATAACACTTAGTATTTACCAGCGCTTATAATGTGACTGAGATAGCAAATAGGCAATGTATGTGTAAAAATGTTGTTTTTTGAATATTACGTTACATCGAAGTATTTGGCTGCTAAGTTTTGCAGGTATTTGGTACAATTAAACCGATATCCTTGATTCGAGACTAGAATGTTAAAGACAGTAAAAAGATATTGAAGAAACATCAGTCTTTGACAAATATATCGTGATGTTTATTGACGGTATTTCAAGTCTTAATTTATTTTAGTTTATTTTAATTTTAATATGAGGTTGCGTTTATATTTATTAAGAAGTGGATAAAGTTAGGAAGAAAACTGTCATTAAGTGATTTTATCATTTCATATTAACTAGTTAAAACCAAAAAATTGTCAACATTCACAGCAAAAAATACGTAGCTTTTTACTTGATGGTGAAAAAAATTATTAGAGTAAAATTGAAACTTTCTAGATCTAGTAGGAAAAAACGGGGCATAGTGAACCTATTAAGTAAAAGGAGACTGATATTTGCGTTACAATTATCTAGATGCCCACGAAGAAAGATTGGAAACACTAAAACCTTTACAACACTTCGCTAACACTAAATTCGCTAGTAAAACTTAACGTTGTGGTAAGGTTAATAGTAAACCGTCGCAGTGTTCCAGTGTATGATTAATCCACTACTACTTAGTCTATTTGCCTCTGAGTTCGGGGTATACAAGTCCAGGTCATTTTACACAGACACTTTTAATTTAATACTAAAAAAGGACTGCAGATTCAATGAAAAGAATACGTATATCACGCCTGCCAACGTAAAACATATATCTTTTGTTAAGGAAGACAACGCTCCTAGACATCTCGCAAGTTTATTTCAAGTCATACACTTACAATTAGTCCAGCCATGTTCCGGCTTTTTTTAAGCCATCCAAATACTAAGATTTGTCGAACTCTGCAAAATAGATCTCTGTTTCGGTAGCGACTTCATCATTTGACGTGAACCGCTTTCCCCTAAGTTATTTTGGCGAGAATCGAAGAAAAAAAGAGTCACAGGGACAAATGTAATACGAATTCGTACCATATCTAGGCAAGTTTTGCTATCGCCATTGCCGATGGCAACAGAATTTTCTTTTCTGCACGACACCTTTTGCTCTGTAGTTTAGCGTCAAATCAATCTAATAAGCCAGTTTAGTACTGATCCGTGAGTGTTTTTCTCTTTTCTAAATATTCATGCTTCGCGAATTCAAAGGAATCGTCGCCATAATTTTTCGCCCGATGGAATTGTTTTGGCCTTCTTTGGTGCATGTTTGCTGGGAAACATTCCTTCTACCGACTGATCTTTGATTTCTAGCGTAAGTAATGAAGTCCTTATGTCTCACTAGCGTAACGATTAAGCAAGTTCAAATATTGCTTGGAAGTTATTCCGGTTTGAATCAATCGTTAGACACGCCCATGTTTTCGATAGCTTCTTCATACTCAATTTTTCGTTTTGCACCTGTGAAATTAAGATGTTTGTCATTATTGCAATCTCTCTAATCTTCACCCGACGGTCCACTGTTACGACATCACGAACTTCATTGTTCATGTCGTCCATAGGCAACTAAATAAAATGACCTGGCCGCTCCTTATCAAAGATGGATGTTCGGCCCCACTTATATTCGTTAAACCAGTATCTGATGGCAGCCGTGAAAAGCAGATAGCTATTGTAAACCGCATCAAACTTTCTTTGATTGCTGTACAGGTTTTCCGATCCAAAAAAAGGAAATCGAATCACTGACCAGTATTGTCCTTCCACCACTATTCCGCAAATACATAAACTTGTTCAATTTTAGTTGCTTTCAAAACAACATTGAATCTCCCCGAAATGTCGGCGGACGTAGGCTAAGCAGAAGTATTCACAGTCGGTAATGCAGATTTTGACACAAAGCACTATCTGTAACTGTTTCCCTGCTTTTAATCCACAAATCTTAACGGAGCAATTTATATAATTGCCAGTTCTATGTCCTTTATTACGTACCTGAAAAAACAATTTGTATAAAATAAAATAAGAATTCCCTTTAAATGAAGCACCTGACACAATTGGACACAAACAAATATTTTTGAAATATGACAAAAATTACAAATATAACTTGTTACAACTGCGTTAAGTTTGTTATAAGCTTCTTGAACCCATAATTTGCAATTTCATTCACTGGCTGAAATCTTTCTCGTGAGATTCAAAATTAAGTGAACGTATGATGTGTTCTCCTGCGTTTTTTTTTTTTTTTAAGTGGTTTTTACTTTTTTTCTTTGCGGTTTTGTTAAAAGCTAGACATTTATCACGCATCATATTTTCAATTTCTTTCTTCTTCATTGCTTATAACTCTGGGGTTTTCGAAACGAAAAGATTAATTATTGCGAAATCGATTGTTATTGTATATGCCGTTGGGGATTGAATAGTTTGACGACGATTCGCTTGGGAAGGCTGAGAGGAATTAGTTTTATGGAAATCTAGTATTTAGAATTTCTGCCATTGTCGAAAGTCGAAATCTCTGTCATGCTAATAGGAACATGATTAAGATTAGATGCTACAAATCCTACTGTCCTCATTATTGGGTTTACGCCCATCTCCAAATCACTGTAAATTTTAAATATTATGATTTCAAATTTTGTGTGAAGGAAACTTATATTTTGATATGAATGCCTGGAAAATTTTGTGAAAGCAATGAACTTGAGGTTTATTGACACAAATACATTGAATCAAGTCTGTTGCTTCCGACATTTTTAACAGAGTAAGAATTTCTGTAGTTTTCTTTTTTAGTCCTTAAGAGGCTCTACTGGCGGAGGCGTAATAATAACTCGTGGCCGCCAGATACCCCCTTATTATTATTTTATTATTAACGAGTGATTATATCTCTTCATAAACTCGCTATATGCATTATTTGTAGGCAATTTCTCTTGTCCTTAATTAAATTAGTTTGGAATATTTAGTCTGTTCACTTAAATATCATATTTTTTCCAGCTGGCGAAAAGCACTATTGCCTGGTGGACTGTTTCCCTATGTACTATATTGAATATTCAATGTATATCGATAATTGACACAAACAAGAATTCCTTCTGTAAATATTTGCTCCAAAGACATGTAATGGCAGCATTCCATAAAAATGAGAAAGAAACAACCGCATTGGTTAATTCTATGTGGGACATAAGGAGAAATTTAATTTGTATTATATTTAACGTGGTAGTTTACAATAGAATTTATTAACCACTTTTACGTTTCCGTTCTTATAATCGCCTGAAAATCAGAGAGAGTAACATAGTTATGGGTACAGTAAAGGTGAATACGTAGAATGTTGCAGTATTCTAGTTTAGTTTTGGGACGTTAAAATACGTATTTGCGCCGGCATAAATCTCACATCGTCCAACAAACCACGACAGAAAGTAAGTCGGAACCTTGTCTCTGGTGAATACATTAAAGATTGTTGTAAAACCGAAATAGATTCATAAATAAGCGGCAGCACACGACTGAACTAAACATGAATGATTTTATGACATTGACCGCGCGTTCGGACAACAGTCATGCATTTATTTAACTTTAGTTAAGTTTCTTAAGAATTTTACAATTTTCTTTAGTAAAATTACTTATTTAAACATTTAACGAATTGATTGCCATACTTTGTTATCTGTTGGAGTTATTTCTAAGATCCTGTTTTTTCAATAAATGTGGAACAGAGAAATGTACAACATTCCAATTGTTCTCCTATTAATAGTTTTTCCAAAGTAATAATAGGACAAGAATATGCAATGTGTATATTTTAAACTGACCGACTCGGCGACTTTTTTTATTTTGGTATGGTTGACTTGGATATTCCTCGTGTAAAATGATGCATCGTGTAAATGTTATATTTCGTTTATATCTCCAATAAAACTGTTGAGATTTCTTAGTTATTTCATTCTCTTTGGTTTATCGATTATTCAGCGTACGTAGATGGAAATATATATTTCTTTGAGTTAATATATTGAGTTTTTTTTTTATCGAACGTTTTGCAACTATTTCAAAGAATTTTTCTTAAGCCAATGCATCAGCAATTATGTTAAAGATTTGATATCCCTTTATTGTTATTTAGACATATCCATATCAGAATGCAAATAAATGCGATTTAATTTTTGACATCTTTTGACGAAAACAAAAAAAAGTTAGAAAAGGATTTTTATGGTGAAAGTAAATCAGAAGAGGATATTTTCAGTGCACGTGAACATGAAGAAGATCTTTACAGTGACGGTGAATAAAAATGAGGGATCAAATAAGCGCCCAATGGGATATGCTACAAAGCATTATATATAATAGCTCTATTTGATTTTCGTGGTTAACAATTTAATGTGCTTAGGTCATCAATGGAAAACCTCGATTATTCCATTTTGATTTGATCCAACTCCTACATATTATATATTAAAAAAACAAGAAACCAAATAGTCTGCATGTTTCGCTCGAATGTATTTAGCAAATTTGTGCAGGACAATCAATTCAGCAAACACCAATTAAGCGACCATTGACAACTGCAAAACGTAAATGTTTTATTGGGAAACATTTCTCGAACCTTATACAAGCTATATAATTAAAAGCAAATAGATTAGTAATAACGGCATTTGCCCTGGACTTGACATCTTCTAAGGATTTTCAAAACTACGACCAGCTAAAAATTCTTTGAATGTTTCAAACATTTAAAATTTATTACTGAAACGTTACATTTTTCAACTGATTTGTTATACATATGTAAGTTATTGAAGAATTACATACTGTTGACCAAACTAATTTACAAAAATAGGAATACAAACCAAAATACAAGGAAACATTTAATTACATTGATAATTTAAAAACTGTCGTTCTAAAAAGGTAACTAATATTATTGTTTAACTTTCATTGTCAAAGTTTCCTAAAATATCATTTGTTTTCTTATATAATTAACCATAGATTCATCAAGACGCAAGTTTTTACCACGCCACAACTTTCTTTAACAAGAAAAAAATTGCTTATTTTATTTTCGTCTCATAGTCTATTTTATACAATTTCATAAATGTCAATATCTGTCCAGAACTACAGACCAAACTCTCTGTTGGCGCCTTTGATGTTTGTAGTCCAAATTTTATGTCTTCGAGGTAAAAACGACATGTTGGGAGTGGTATGTGCGTTCATCTAGTGCGTAGGTAAATCATTAGCATTATCGCCATCTCCGTGATGGTATTGATTACTCTGATATTAATACTTAATAATTGACGCAATTCAACTCGATAGCAGCAACTGGTACTGATATCTCTACACTTCTAATTAAAGCTACACAGTTGAATATTCCTTCGTCTTTGATACATTTCATTATTTAACATTTTCCATTTTGCATTTTCTCTATCTAATCTCAAGCATGGGCACACCGATATAATGGTATATTGTAACGATAACAATTATGGTAATTGCCGACCAATCTTGTCGTATTTTTCTAAAATTTCTGTTATAAATCAGAATCTGATTAAACATTTTGGTAAATTTCAAATATTATTCCACAATTGACACGGTTTTGTCCAAATAAATATTCGGATCCCGCTTTGTTACATTTCTTTAGGCAGATATATCAAGCTCTTGATTCTAATTACCTTATATAAAGAACCATCAAAGATTGGTTACGCACTGCATCAGTTAAGAAGGGATCATAATGCAGATGCCGTTAGAACCTTCTATTTTGCTAGTTTCCACTCTGGAGTGAGCTATGGAATTCGGTGGTCGGATTTGACGAGTGCTCTCAGTAGTATTTTTGTTTTTATTTTTATTTTTGTTTTGTATGTTTGTTTTGTTGTTGTAAAAAACACTTTAAATCCAATGGTCCGTTGTAATCTCTTTATTCAGCATATGTTGCGTTTTATTTGAAAATTTAGGATTAATTTCTCATGCATTGACTATGATGTTACGACAACAACTTCGTTTAAAATCAGTGAATAGATGCTAGTGGCAGTATAAGTTTTATTATTAGTTCATTATTAGTGGAATAATTAACCTATTAGTCAATCAATGCGGCTTTCGAAGATCGTTATGTCTAGACGTTCAAGTCGCTTTCATAGAAATGCAGAAATGTTGACAATTTATATGATTAAGATATCGTACTTTTACTTACCCGTAAAAGTTTAAACTATTCTATATACAAAGCATGCCATTTAGTAGCATGAATTGATAATAGCAACGGTTTGAATGGCTATCTTGTAATTGCTATTTAATTAAAAAAATATTCAAACGCGTTCAAAGAATCGCAAAAGTCTGAAATTACTTCCATTTATAAGAGGTAGGTATACAAATACATGAGGTGTTGTGTTTGGAGAACTAAATTTTAAGAGGAGGTTAGGCGAAATTGGCGTATATGCCGGTAAGTTTAATTTAAGAGTATTTACAAAATCGATCAAATACGGAAGTAAACAAAAATTCATCAAAAATGGAAACAAAGAACACGAAAGCTATTTTTATCTTATCTATTTTATATCTTAGCCTTATCTAAATTATGCAAAAATTAAGGAAAGATGCGAACAACTAATAAATGTCTACGTCAAGACTGTTTTACAAACATTTATAAGCACAAACAGTTTGGCTTGCTTAAAACAATGATTGGAAAAGGTCTCTACCAAAACAAACACTATCGGCGGAATTAATTATAATATAGATAGGGCAGTGAAAAATAATTCAATAAATTCAAGAATATACTACGTTTCCTAAATTGTCCATCCAATAAATAACCGTTTATCAACAGTGCGAAGCGAAACTAACTTTGGGAATTCTTCATTAATATTAATAAATGTATTCTTTATATTAGTACATCTGCATATTGTAAAGATCGGGCAATTTTGATAAACAAAATTCTTACCATAGCGTACTTTTTTATTGTATTTATGTACCTTTTTCGTTTAGTGCAACTATGACAGATGTAACTTCTTTTAATCGTTTGGGAACAGTTAGATTTTTTTATGAGCATGCAATAGTAGATATTTCGGGGTAATAAAGCTTACTAAAATCATGACAAGACTTATTACGTTACATTACATTATTTATTTTTTAAGTGAGTACATATGCATTGGACAACCCACAACGCGTAAAATGTACAGCGTGTTCAACAAAGAATGGAACAACGCGATTTTTTGAGAACAAAGGAAAATTTTTAAATTCTCACAACTTGGCATATAAATATTTTTTAATTAAATGTTTCACCATTAGATGGCGTCAACTTAAATGGAATAAACTACCATTTATTTGACTTTTGCAATATGCAACACATTTGTAATAACGTTCCTTGTAACTGTTACTAATCTATTTGTCGTATATTCCGGGAAAATAATTCATAAAGCCTATAAGAACATGTAGAATATTATATTTTATAGAGATATTAATCAAAAGTTCATTTTTTATTAATTTTAATACGACTATACCGGTTACGTTTCCTAAAGTTCTTAGTGTTATGCTGGCACAAGCGATCTTGAGAAGCTCTCTTCGGCGTTTCTAGAAGATGTCACTCAAATTGCACCTTTTAAATGCCACCAAAGAAAGTAGTCCAAAAGACTTAAATCAGAAGAACTCGCTACGACCATTAGTATCCATGGTCTCGAAACCACGTTGTTCAGATATGTCAGTAGAAGCGCTGTCATGTTGAAAGTACATCATCTGCCACAAATTAACATTGTTGAACAAAAGAGGTACCCGATGTATTAGAAAATCTAGGTATTGCAGCTCCGTTAAGATGCTTCTAAGAGTATATGAAACGACCAGTTGATCTCTCAATATTTCACACCAAACATTTATACTTCACCTTCTTTGAAAATTAGTTTCTTTCATTCAATGTGAGTTTTCAGGCGAGTAATATAAATTATGATAATTGACTATTTCGCTGTTTCAAAAGGTGCTTTCGTCAGGTGCGAGAATACGAAATACGAGAATGCGAGAAATTTGAAATTTCTGAAGAGCGCTACATAAAATAACCCATCATTTTTGATAGTATGGTCATCATGGTTTGTAATAAATCGTATCCTTTGGGAACATCAACACAAGACCACAAAACAAATAGAAATTTATCCGATTTTTTCATCGAAAAAATCACAACGAACGGAACGAATTCACAAGATTTACCCAAAAAAGTTCCGTTATTGTCAAATATGTAGATCAAATATCTCTAAAAATAACATAAAGCACTTAAATCGTTATTAAATAATTTTTCTATTTGCAGATGTTTGCTTAGAATTCGGCAGAAAAAAAAACAATGATGGAGATCGAACAGATTTCCTACATATTTGGCAGTTTTGCAAGACGTCGACAAAGTCAGGAAGTTGTCTCAACTCAACAAAGTTCCAGTCAACCTACGAAAATAAGCCACGATAGATCAAGATCAGCACCACATACTTCCAAGAAGATGGAATTTCCTTTACAAAGAGCGAAAAGTGCGTGCCACTATACTTCAGATCAAATGAAATTTAAGTGTCCTCTTTGTAGAAATCTGTTCGTAGAACCAAGAGTTCTACCTTGTCTTCATACATTCTGTACACCCTGTTTGCAAAAGTTAGCGGATAATTCGACCGGAGTGGGACTGCAAGGTAAAAAGGTTTACGATGAGAAGCTTGTTTTTTCAAATACACCACAATTTAAAGATAAGACAATACAAAAATATACAAACAATTTTGCATTATCACCCAGCGTAGTCGTTTAATGTTAATATTTTCCCTTGTTCTTGTTAGCATTCTTGACTGAAAAAAAAACACACATTCTATGATTAGGCAGCCATGCGATTACATACTGGTATAATGAAACCTGTTTAGTGTACAAATCTTATTAGTTCTATCACAAATTTGCAGTTTTAAATAAAAGATCAATATCGAAGGTATCTAGCGTGATTCACTTAATTGTTAAAGATCTAATAAACTTTGTTATCTAAATACTTAAGCAAAATTAGATTAAATAAATATATTTAACATTAAATTGGTTTACGCCAACGTTTGATTATATATTTTTATTGCCGTTACCTTGATAAGTAACAACTAGAGCGCAACATGTCGAATGCGTAACAGTAGCGTCACTACGCTGGTTTAACAGAAATAAACGTGTAAGCTGTTTAGAACAAAAACCAATAAAAGAATTTATAACAACGTAATAAGCAACTTACCGAATATGCTTAGATGGCTGGAAAGAAATCCGGAAGTGAGGCCTTCAACACCTGTCTGATAGCGTACATTTCTACAGCGGTCTCTTTGAGAGACCGCTAGATTCTATTTTGATGGAATTTGTATAATGGATCTTCCGCAACGCTAGTGTTAAAAAGCTTGCGTAACCTAGAAAAAAAAAATTTACGTGATGTAGTATTATTTTTTCTGTGACTGAAACTCTTCTTGCGTTATCTAAAATATGTAACCGGAACCGTCTCCACGTCTACGGACGTGGTAGTTCTCACGTCGCATTGAACTTCTTTCGAAATTGACGAAACATTGTCCAATTTTTGTAAACGGTATGTTGCACGCACTTAACACCATCATTAAATCGCATATACGGTCTTCTTCCAGTTTTTTAAACTTTGTGTTGAGCTATTTACCTGCTTCCTAGACAAACAAGTTGATGTATTTCTACGCATATTTAACATTTTCAATGCTTTGCGTTCATTTCCGACACTTATTAACTTCGCATTCGCGATACATATTACTGTATAAGTACGGACATGTAACGTGGAAGGCAAACGAGAATGTTGCGCTCTAGTAATAACTCTTGTTCAAATTATATTTACAAGCCACAGCACTGATATTACACATAAATGGATGATCACGTCAAGGAATTATATAGGGATGATATGTTGAAAAGCCCTCCTTAATATGGTCGAGATGTTTCTGGCTTTTGCTTTTAAAGTACGATATTTGAAATATCTTACCTTACTTTTGACAATGATACTATATCAATTGCTGTTGCCCATATAATCCAAAATTGTTGTGACCAACAAGGCAACGTTTTTAGTCATCTATTCTAAAATGTAGGTATCAGATCCATTTTCAGGGCAAAATTTATTTACGTAAAGAAATTTTCGTTGGTAAATAGTATTTAGTTCTAAAAATTAGGAGAATATCAAACTGTTCATTTTTCCGAATAGATACTTCATTTTATCCTTGCTTTAACACAATATTAACCATTTAAATTCATTTTACTTATACAGTCAACATATTATAACCCGGCCTAAACGTATAGATTTTCCGATAAGAATGCGAGTACAATCTCTCGGTTAGTAATGTAAAAGTTTGCTTGAATACGATATTCAATGCGCAAAAAAATAAATTTATTACGTTTTCATATCACCAAAAATATGTTTTTTGGGAGACCACGTTCTATTAAAATTCCGTTTATTTCTCAAATAGATTTTCTTCATAATTAAATCTTCTTTTGACTAATACAAAAATAAGCAAAATTAACTTGAAAATATGACCAGTGAAGAACAATATCCAATTTCATATCTACACTTCAAAAAAATAGCATTACTAACTATTATTTGGGCTATTTTCAAGTTACCTTTAAATAACTGGCACAATTTCTTGTTTTCATCTCTTTTAAGCATACTGTAGATCTAACGAATTATAGAATTAGACTAGATGACATAAAAATAAGAGTAGGAACGATTTTTCTCCGCGCGCGAAATAATAAGATTTAGGTGAGCAGGGTCTCCTGAACGCCTTGAATTGTACTACTAAGAGTTCAGATAAACTAATAAGGTTGCGTAATTCGATTTCTGTTGACAATGAAAGCAATTAACGGAAATTAACTCGTAGTCACCGTAATTACGTACTTAAATTATAAAATCTGTTTTATTGTGTTACTAACTAACAAAATTTAATGGAATTTAAAACTTAATAATTTTAAAATAAAACAATTTTCTATCATTGACAGGTTGTAGAAAGTAGGCCGTGTAACCTTGTTCAACTATGTGATCTTGTGATATCCTAATTCAAGGAGTTCAAATAAAAAACTAATTTCAAGCTATTCTTTACGAAGAGATAATTCCCAACCATCCATTAATATCTGTCGCTGCGTTTTGTAATGAAAGTTGCGTACATGCAGACCATTTCATATTCTACAGGATCTTCAGAAACTCCAGAAACGATATTCCAGCGTCGGGACGATTTCAAGTGAAATTTTAAATATTTATAGTGTTTGAGTATTTTGATTTAAATAAATCATGTTTTAATGAATATATTTCACACAATGCTGTAATTTTAAGTTACTTTATATGAAAAATCATGGAAAGCTTATTTTCTTTATAGTGGCCGCGATTCACTTCTGATATGAGTGACGGTATCAACAACAAATTATTTTATTGACATACTGCTTTGGATAAATCTTCGCAGCGATTCGATTCGTTCTAATCGCGATCAAATTATAATATAGAGGGTTACGTTTTTCAAACAACAAACAGGCTTACAGTTATAGCTGTCAATAGATTGCTATAATTTTGATAAATATTACGAAATGGGATAAATCGAAGTACTAATTATGCAATATATTCCATAGATTCGAAAAATTACTGCTTTCAATATTCGTTGACGAAGGGAAGGTTTCGAACGGCATCCTTCGGAAAACTACGCGATTATATGGCAGTTGGTTGTCGTACTATCGTATTGTGATTTGTGATTAAAGCAATTTTTTTTTTAATCAACAACAAGAATACAATTGTTTCGACACTCATATTGTTGATCTAATGATGTTGTTCTAATTTGATTTTGTAATCTCAATATTTTCTATCAATACCATATAACGGAAGCGTCATTTTCTCGTTTACAGTTAATAACATAAATATTGAAATATTAAGCTATAATTTCCATACAGAAAATTTACATATATACATAATACAGTTTATCCAACAGTTTACCTGTTCTAATTCCTTTATAGTGTATGCAGCAGCAAGAACCTAACACTAATATCATATCTAACCAGCTATGTTATTGATTTCTCTACTTTCAGCGCCTCACACACGTGACGACAGTGGTTGCACGCGGGGCCCACCAACGTCAAATGGTGACAGCGGCTCTACTAGCGAACGCCACACTACGAAGACGATAACTTGCTGTATCTGTGCGAGTTGTTTTGAGTTATTTGCTGACAGTATAAAAGGATTTCCGCCGAATTATATGCTGCAGCATCGAATGGTACTGGCTACATTGAACTCGCGTTCAACTAAATTACTATGTGACCTCTGCACTAACGATACAATTGTAAGAAATCGTTCTTTACTACGTGCATTTTATTTGTTGTTAATTATTGCTCCCGGTGCACTGAACTGCATAATCTACTGGTATGCGCATAGTTCTCACATATCGCCATTAGTTCGTCACGTATACACTGTTAAACGGTGGTAATTCATCTCATAAAAAAATATCTTGTTTTGCCTTATATGATTAACCATTGCTTTTTTATTTCTACTTAAACCTATAAATACATTTTAGAGATAATCTTAATAATAATCTTAATAATTGGAATACTTCGTTTCTATGTAGTACAACCAAAAATCTTTTCCAAACAAAAATATAATTCCCCAATTTCTGTTTCTTGCAAAACGAAGAAAAAAAAAATAATAAAATTACTATCATTAATAGTCATTCAGTTATTCCGAATTTAACATAGCAACTACACACAAAGATGATTCTCTCAACTTATCAGTTCACACCATAATTATTGTGTTCCGATGCAATTATTCTTAGCTTCCTTGAAAATTGAAAAACCATCTTTGTTTTTAGTGAGAGCTTTTCCCTCTTGCGTTGCCATCCCTATTCATTATCTCTTTATCTCCAAGATGAAACGGCTACATTGTTTGCTGAATTTTCCTTCACGCATATTTTCCACTATAAGCATACACTCACAATTTTATAATCAGTTTTTCTTCAGTTATTAAGCTATTTAACAAATTATTTTTGAATATCTTCGTTTTGCTTTATTCAAGGGCTTAGCTTCAAATAACTAACCGCTCTTTTGATTTGAGGTCGTTTTGCAATGACAATTAACTAAGAGCTATGTATTTAAAACTTACAATATTTGAAACAGTTATTCTTATAAACCGTATAAAGGATCAAATGAGTAATGTAAATAGCGTTTTTTGACACCAGGCCCTTGAAATATGTGTTATGTTTATACATTTTTCAACAAGAATTAAATACTATTGTCTCCCATAATATACAGAAAACTTTTGTAAAGTACAAGTTTCTATCTACAGTAAATATTTGATATCTTTAAGACATTATTCGTTCCCTACGTCGTCTTAAGTGTACATTATTGCAAGTCAACAGTAGATAACAACTTGTATAGAATGCATTTAAATAATTTGCAGATTACAAAGTTCACCCCAGAAAAATATTGGATACAGCTTATCAACTAAAAGATATTATTGGATTTTAAAAACGCAAATTATATTAGTTGACATATCTACCGCCTTCTTTTCAATAACTACAGGCTCTTCAAATATCTATTCGATGAAGATTTTTGTTCGTTGGTTTTATTATTTCTAACGTAAGCTCGATTAATTCCTATATAAAAACTTTATGAATATGTGAAACGAATTTTAATTTGACTTGAATTTATGCTAGATAGAACTAAAATGTAAGATAAATGAATAACTAGATCCACGAAGTCTTATTATTAATAATTTTATTACTAATGAAAATAATAGTGAGATGTGGAAAAGAAGCAATCAAACCTATTACCCAGAAAACAGAAAGATATGCAGCATAATGAGAATATATATAGATGTAACACAAACAGCATGGTGAATCAAGGAAATAAAAGAAAATGTAAGGGCAAAAGAAGAAAAGATGGAGCTTATAGTTGAGTAAGGAAAAGATTCATACAATCAGTACAAAACGTAGAGAAAGAAGGGTAAGAAACTGACATCTGAAGCTCAAACAAAAAAATATGCGATGCGTTTAGAATTAGACTAGAAGAGAATAATAAGACAAGCCAAAAGTTATTTTATGGAATCTTTAGCACTAAGATGTTATGCTAAAGGGGAAATTAGCAAAGGAATATTTACCTATTATATACAGAGACACGAAATATACTCAGCATAGGAATTGAAGATCCAAAATATCATTATACAAATACGGAAGAAGAGGAATGCCACTAAGACTATTAAACTACTAAACCAGAAACGCTTGAAAGTAGTAGGAGTAGAAGAAGAGTTAAAGTATCGATCATTATATACAATAAAACATAGAACATGGGTAACAAACCATAAGTTTTGGAGATAATAATAATATTATCAGAAAAGGTAACCATAGAGAGTGTCAAATTGCACAAAATAAAGAGTTGTCAAATACAGTATTCAATGAAGCCTACTTTATTGAATACTGCAGCAAAGATATATGATATATGAACGTATTTAAGAAAGTAGATTAAAGTCAAAAATCGAAAATCAACTGGAAAATCATACATTTACAATGGTCCAAAATCCAAAATATTAAAACAGAATATAAAATGGTTCATAGCTTTATGGATTTAAAAGACATTTGTCTGGATCCAAAGAAAGAAAATATGATACACACTGTAAAAAAGAAACGTTGCAAAAAATTATAAACGCAAATAAAAGTGTGCACAGAGATTGAAGGCGTGCAGTAAGGAACAGAGACATACGGTTCGAAGAATTTAGCATGAAGTACAACAGCAGGCTAAAAATTTTAGGTTTGCGTTCAAAAACTTGAACAAAGGCCCCAATCACAGAATATACTTTTGCGAATGATTGAATGAAAAATTGCCAACTTTTGCAAGAACTGAGAAAGACTTCCGAGAAAACAAAAACCGAATAAAGCACTAAGAAAGAAAAATCGGAACAACGACGCAGATAAGAGTAACATTGGTAATATCAAATCGACGAAACGAACGATAATTGAGGACAACTTTGTTACCCATAATTATCATTGTAAGGTTACACGATATAAAATAATATTGCAAACTGTAAAGCAACATTACTTGTGCGCGTACTTTTTGGACGTCTCAAGTCGGCACATATGTACTAGCAAGTCATACCGTACGGTTTTGTCGAGTTGGGCATATCGATCGCTGCAAACCAATTCGATATTATCGAATTATTTTGTGTCGAGTTGGCTATTGCCCGTTTAAATACTATTGTACTGTGGCCTGACGCAAGACCAGGAGTCTGCAAAATAAAGCGACACGTTATAAGAAACGGAAACCTATAATTCTATAAACTACAAATCTGAAATATGAGATATCTTAGTTTAAAGAAGGATTATGAAGATCCTTGATATAATCCTCATATAAATATTATATAACATTCATGGCAGTATCTTTTAAAACGAACGCACCAAATACCAAGAGATTATAGAACTTGTTAACAGTGGTGGTGTAAGATACGAAGTCATCTTTATTACCTACATTTTCTTATCTATTTTTTGGGTGTGATATTGACCATTTAGCTAATTACCTAATTTAATAACAATTATCGATGATTTTGGCGGCACGGCAATGTCGACAACAGTTGCATGCAGAATTGTTGGTGCTTCATTTGCTACCGAACAGTACCGAAAAGCTAACTTTTGTATATACTTATTGTACAATAAGTTGCAAAAAAAACTTAGCAATAACTTATGCAGTTTCCTATTGCTGAATTCAGTGCTCCATTAGATCTGGCAATCATCACTGAGCAATGAATTACTCTTTCATACTGCAATGAAAACTATATTAATTTCAATTTTTTTATAATTATTTTTATTCTTAGGCTACATGTCGGTGTTCAGAATGTGCTATCAGTTTGTGTCAAGAGTGCGCAGATAATCATGGCCGTCAAAGGAATTACGTTCACCACGAAGTGTTGAGACTAGAAGAAGCTCGTAGAAGAGGTATTACTAAAGTAAGACGGCAAATTATGTGTTCTTCACATCCCGATAATGAATTATCCATATTTTGTTCGTCATGTTGTCAGGTTAGTCCTTTTTTTTAAAGACTTTCCCGTATTTATATTACTGCACGCTAACAAATGCTACAAATGAAGTGATGTATAGTCCATCCAATCCTTTCTGGCGGCTGGTGGTTAGATACACCGTGGCGACTAAACCAGGCGGTAATAGAGGGATTAGTAAATGTGGCAATCATTTCGACTGTTATGGTTATTATATCCATCCGCCAGGAATGATTGGACGGACTATATAGTCGCCAGGCTTCCTGGTAAAGCTGATTACATCGCTTTATCATTATAAACTTTATAATGTTACATTATAGAGGCAATTGTGCTTTCAGTGCGAATTTTCACAACCATCAATATCACAGTTGGAAAAGAATTTGTATGCTTAAAGAAATAAATGTTACCTACATGTTTTATATGTAAACCTGACTGTAAACCTTAGCAGTCTTGGCATTATATGTTCTCGGATGCCGATCACGTTCATACCAAATTCTTACGCGAAGAGTATTGCGACTAACCGGTAAAAAATTCTCGTGTAGACATGCATAAATCTTTGAGTTGAAGGTCAAATCCTAATGTCTACATATTTACGCAACAAATTATTTTTGTATGGATGCCATAGAGCCATTACTTTCCAACATGGGATACAGACCGTGAACTTTCCTCAACCGCTTGTGTTAACAAGGCAAACGCAAATATCCAATTCAAAACCAATTTTAAGCAAAACGAGGTATTTTTCAGAAATCTTATATTAAAATTACAATTTAATTTTATAAATGCACTTGTCTTCTTTTACATCTAAGTTTCTATTATATCTGCTTTAGTATATTAATAATAACTGTTAGAAAAAGCAACATCCGACTTGATAAAACGTAATACGTTAATGTGTATAGTCAACGTTTTCAATATACGGCAGAGATACAATATCGTCATCAGCATGATGATTGGCAACTGATTCTCCCTAAATTGAAGTTTTTTTCTTAAAGTTGTTTGTGGTGGTTGCCATTCTTCCAAATTTCCCCATAATTTTAATGAATGCAACAAAAGTAGTTTTTATTTTATCGGGATTAAGGGTTCTATCTAAGTCTGTTGAAGAGCTCTGTCTCTTGAAAATCTTTTGCACAAAATGGCCGCGAGTTTTGCCTAGTCTTTAACACAATTATTCATTAATTATATCAATATTGCTTCTTTTGTCCATTTTGGATAAATACTCGATTTAGAGGAAGAATGGCTGACAATATAAAAGTACAATTTCCAATCGATTTATGTTTGAAGGAGGCTAACACCATAACCAGTAGTTCAATCCAACCAATATGCTATATTTATATAAAAATGATAGACTTATCACTATATCAATATGATAGACAGCTTGTGTAGTTTATCATAGTGAAAATAGTGCGACAGGAGGTCACGCAACTTTTACACGTTAAAAGTGTACATCTTCGATGCTTAATGAGTATGATTAGATTCGATAAGACGACAATTAAAATCGTTGATGGGACTCGGGTTATTTCGATTTTATTAAATGGAATACTTTACATATCTAGTAAGAATTTGATATAGAAGTTCATCGAGGATCTTTTTAGAAATATTTCCGCAAAATTAACCTTTTTTTCAGTAAGTTTAATATTTGTATATACAGAGATTCAATGTAGATATACAGGATGACGGAATGAGGGACGTAGGCGTACTCTGTCAAGGATGAATTGGTAAATATGCCATATTAGTGTTTATTCAACTGCAAATACGCTTGATTAAGACATCGTAGAAGGAATACATCTATATACTAGTCGCCTTGCATAATAATAATAATAATAACAGCCTTATATGTTTGTTATGGAACGAATTATTTAAGAAAGGTGTGTAAACGGCTTGTATGAACAGCTTGCAGGAAACATGTACTTTAGATTCTTATGCACGCGGAAAGGAAACATTATTGAAAGTAAGAGGAACACGTATTATATTCGTCTAATGTGTGAGTGGAAGATTCCCTGAGCAATTTAAGGATAAAAAAAATTGGAGACTTTTTACAGCTTCCAAACTTCTGGCCTAATGGTGTCCTTTTTTTGATACACGCACGAAACCAGCGGCGGTCATTTTTAGTTGAATATATAATTCGTGAAGAAAAGGTCCCACGTTTTATTTCAACTTTATAATGGATAACTCACACCAACGATTATTTACGACTTGGACAATATTTATATAGAACAGAATAGAATTATATACGTTGTCGTTACTTTACTTCCTGATCACTCCAATTAGATGTTCGTATCAGAAATGACTTGGACAAAAGTATCGCGAAAAGACGGATACGTAAATGAGAACGCATCGAATAACCCCTAAATCACCAGATCTGACTCCTCCAGACTTTTATCTCTGGAATCATTTAGAATGTATTGTATATTGCACCATATCGAAGACTCTAGATCTTAGGTCTTAGGAAAGATAGGGCAGCGCATGATATCTCTCAATACTTGAAGAACGTGCTTTTTGAATTGCAATTGATTTGGACAGCGCCAAGTGGTTGATCGAAAGCAATTCGAATACTTATTTTGTTGAATTTAGACGTGGGATGCTGTAACAAAGAATTAGTCTTTTTGAAATAAGCAACAACATATACATCATTTTATTTACAAAAATGGGAAGCGGTACTACCTTATAACAGGTAATAATGTTGCTTATATACGAAGGAGTACAACTTAAGTGCTAGAGATTGTCGAAAATCCGGATCTGCTATTACTTTTCGTTCGATCGTGCCGATCCTTGCAAGAGTATAAATGCATTGGCGAATGCGAAGTAAGACACGTTTTAATGTTTATGTTTGCAATCAGCGTACCGCCCAGAAATATTTGGCAACTGAATTTAAAAAGTCAATATACACACAGTTAATTGGGAAAGATTACGAAACTTATTACTAGCTCGATAAAATTGCTATTGATTTTTAATATTTTATGAGTTCGTTATTAGATAATCCGATTATTCAGGTTAAATTGTGTAACTGTAAAACGTACGAAGACAAATTTATTTCTAGGATTCAATATTTTATTTATAAAAGAAAAAAATGTTGCATTTAATCTCCATTTGTAACTTCATGTAATGTTAGTCTTTTTTTGTTTTTTCAGGTAATTTGTCGAGATTGTTTTATTGCTGGACATCGAAGTCACACAAGTGAACCGATATCCAGAGCAGCTAGACATTATATATCAAACATAAAACAGGCTCTAAATAGAACTCGCCTTGCAGCCGACAAAACGTCTACAGCTACGTCACGATTACAAGAAACTTCAAAACGAATCGAAACCCATTGTGATAATGTACAGAAGGAAATAGATCGGTTTATAGAATCCTACGTGGAAGCCATCCAACAGCATCGAAAGAAGCTGCATCGAGAGGTGAACGAAGCTAAAATCGAAAAGCTCCATCGTATAGATCAGCACGCTATAGATCTACAAAAACGTCTAAATGATATTAGGGATTTGCTAATCTTTACTGACGAATTAATGAGTAACGGAACAGAAATTGAAATATTAAGTTTTATTAAACCAATACTAAAACGACTGGAGATGTGCAACCATAGAAACATTCCCGAATTAAAAGTTTCTGAAAGTCTACAGTTCCTACCGAAAGAAATTGCCGCGGAATCCTGCAATTCCTGTCCGCTTTACGGAGTAGTTACAACGCAAACAGTATCTCCAGATCACTGCATACTCTTACAGGAAGGTTAGAAATGCTAATTTTTACATGCATTAAATTAACCGAGTTAACTGGTGCAAAAAAAACTTAGCGAAGTGATTTAGGTTTCTAGTATATATAAAATTAGTAGACATTAGACGGACTTATGTTTATTCGTCTCATGAGAATGAGTTCGTGCTGCCTATTGATTTCTCCCAAAGTAGATAATATACCGGTCTGCCTGGTCTCTGCCAATTTCGTAAAGCTCACAGAGACTGCACCCGTCTCTGAAGGTCATCACACCGAATTTGCGCTTCTGTATGTTGATATCTTGAAATAAGACCTTTCAGTACCTGATTTGCATTTGATCGGGGCTCTAGTTGGTCCTTTGTTCTTGAAGTAATTAATAGTGAGTGAATTACTAATTATTTCCTGTTATCTTTTCACCACAAAAGCGTCTGATAAGTAAGATTGAAGTGAAGCAACCTTTGACAAAATGGAGTGAGTGTAATTTAAAAATTTGTATAAGAAAGCTTACCGTATTCAATTAAATATCAATCATTCGGTCACAGGTTGCTGATGAGAACCATTCGTGTCCTCCAAACGGCCATCCTGGACTAATTACACTGGCTAACAAATTTCAACTTTTGATTTTGCCATAAAATAATTTATGCAAATTTCAATAGAAAACATAAACATTTATTTTAATGAAAGGTCGAGTTAGCTCGATTTTTTTTTTATATTCCAATGAAAAGGTTTTTTAGACTAGATCATAATTTAATGTATAGTCCAAATTATTGTAATTAGAAATGCGAAGTAATACCGCTCTGTCTCTTATAAATAATATCAACAGCATTTCTTCTTAACATCCAACAGTAATCTGCTAACATAATAGGATTCCATTTACCCTGATACCGTTTTTCCATTCTCATGATGCCTTGGTGGAAGCGCTCACCGTGTTCATCGCTAACGTCGCCCATATTTTCCGGACAAAAATCCCAGTGAGAATGTAGAATGTGCACTTTAAGGGTCATATTACAGCTAGCAGCGTGAAATGCTTGTAGTATATCCATTACTAAAGTTTTATAGTTGTCTTCTTTTTTGCTTCCCAAGAAATTCGTGAAAACTTGTACCATGGAGAGCCAAGCTGTTTTTTTCTTCGCTGTTAACTTGGTTTCAAAGATTTCATCATTGACTATTTCTCGTATCTGAAGTCCAACAAAAATACTTTCTTTCAGTTTCCCTTGTGTTCATTTTGGAAACCTTTCGCGAAGGTGTTTAAAACCTTCACCTTCGAGATCCAGTACCTTTACAAAGTTTTTCATGAGCCCAAGTTTCACGTGGAGAGGTGGTATTATGATCTTTTCTTTTTCTACTAGAGCCTGATGTTGTACATTGTCTTTTTCTGGTATAAACTGTTGTCGTAGTGGTCACTCTTGCTTATGGTAGTGTTTTTCCTTGTCATACCCAAAATAATTGCAATTACTTTAAAATCTACACAAATATTCCAGGAATAGTCTTTATACTTTATCTTTTCTAATAAAATTTTCAGATTTTCATAAGTTTCTTTCATAGAAACGGGTTGACCTGTCGGAATAGAAGGATAATGGTTTCCATTATGCAACAAAACTACTTTTAGACTGGCCTTTGATGAGTCTATGAATAATCTCCAAGAACTGTGATCATCATGTATTCCAAAAGCTTTAGAAAGTTTATAAACATTATTGCGGTAGACCAGATTACCGGCCATACTATAAAGGCATTTTTTCTGTAACCAGAGCTAAGCTAATGTTGCCGCTTTTCGAATCATTTTTACTTTATATATGCTGCTCAATTTCGTCAGTCAGTTAAGGTAAAAGCCTTGTTGGTCAGTGTTATTATATGACTATATAATAAATTTAACTTGTGTGGTGCGGAGGGTGCCGAGGGTGCCGATATTTATGTGTTGTTCACCGTATTCACTTAAAAAATTTTCACGAAGGATAAACCGAGCCACAAACGTAAGTTACACAACGCATTAGCTTAGATGAGCTTAACAAATACTAAGCTCAGTTTGTAACAGGACAAATAAATAAATGTCGTCTTACTTCAAGTAATTTTGAACTTGCTAGTAAGTGTTCCATTTTATTCATAATCTCAGCTTAAATTTATATGGCGTACAGTATGTATTTCTCGAGTGCATACATAGTACATACATAGTATCCTCAGTACCTGCCATCATTGATAACAAATTCATAACAAAAATCTCTTGAAAATGTCTCAAAGAATCACAATTTTTAATGGTATGTAAACTAGGTGATTCAAATTAAGGCACTACTTTTAGCTATCTTCGTTCTATGAAATCGGTTAAATTAGCAAACTGGTAATGTTTTCGCTGGTTATTTATTATTCAGTTTATAGAAAAACAATTGGGTAATCGACTTTTAAAAAGAATCAAAATTTTGTATATTTTAAAAGGGATGGGCCCTATGCGTTTCTCAAAATTTAAACTATTTTTGGATACAGAAGCTTTAAAATAGACCGCTTTCAAACACCATGTTGTTTCGCTTAGCTTTACTGCAAAACTAAATGATTTTTCGCTAATGTGTTTTGTTACTTTCCTATTTAAAATCATTAATTTTATTTTTAATTACTGCCAATCATGGAATTTAAATGTTATCAGATACACATTAATAAAATTATGGCTGGTGAATTGTTAAAAAAAAATAAAAAATAAAATTTTAATTTTAGGTGCAGCAGTACAAAAGCTGCTTTAAAAAATGTATGAAGAAAATCATTGAATAAATGGAGGCAATTAAAAATTCGTCAAGGATAGGTTTACTTAACCGGGTTGAATGTCCATATATGCACTCATCATTTATTCTTTTATTTTCAAAAGTTATGTACAAACATGATTACTTTTATACATAATCATCGTGAAGATTGATGCATTTATCATAAATATGGACGAGTGTGACGCCAATGAGTTGAGATGGTCCTTGACGCTGTTTTGAAGTTCACCAAAGAGATAGAAATCGCTTAACGCTAAGTCGGGTCTATACGCCATGTGTTCAAAAACTTCCCATTGAAATTGTTCAAGAAGTCATTGAGTTTCGTTTAGTAGGTGCAACGATCATAGCCTCCGGCTTCATAAATTTAACAAGCAACACATCCTTTTGATCCAAAAACAACTTTTTTGTTATTGAATGTTTGCATGAACTTGTTCGGTTTGTTTGGCGAGCTTGAGTGCATCCATGTTGCCACTATTGTTTGGTTTCGGGAGTGTGATATTGAATCCAGGTCTCTTTTCTAGTCCCAAAGTCAAAGATTCCATTCGGCGATCCTTGTGGTCATCAGACAACATCTTTGAAACCCATCGACCGCACAGTTCTTTCTAGCCTAGGTATTCCGTTGTAATTGTGTACACAATTGATCTTGAAACTTTAGGAAATTCCACACTCAAATCACGGATGGTGAATCTCCGTTTTTTCTCGAACCATTCTGTCAACTCGTTGAACAATGTTTGACGCGTCCTTGTTCCTCTTCTTGGTGAACATCAGCTCCATCTTCTTTAGACTTCTTACACCATTCACGCACAATACCATCTGCCATAAAGTTTTTGCCGTATACTCGGCTCATTTTACCAAGAATTGTAGCGACATTATTCCCTTCTGCTTGAAGAAATCGAATTACACTACGCAACTCACACTTAGCAGGAGAATCAATTGTTGCAATCAAGCTTACGTGCCTGCAACACAGCTGAAAACAGCGTAATGATGTTGTGAAAGTCACAGATGTTATAGTGGGGGAGATGCGCAGTCGCCTTCTGAGCGTTCTCGTCTCCCACCTCTCGCGTAACTGTTTACAGGCATACGTCTATGTTCTCCAAAGTTAGTATAGCTTTTAGTTTCAATTTGATACTTTTAGCGGTAAATAAGAAATTAAACTTCACGCAGGATAGTTTTGAGTCAGGTGCGAAGTATATTTCAAAGTTCTAAAGATTTCTACTAAATTGCGATTTCGAATGTGTTTTGTGATCTTCTAATACTTGAACACTCCTATGTATTGCAGCACTTTTTATAAATCGCTGCCACATTTTCGCCCTTACTAAGAATTACAATTACGTCAAATTACGATTAGAATCAACTAAGTTTATTTCTGTTTTACGCCCGTTTGGGAAGGGATTCGCATAAATATTGTGATTTTATGCGAGTCCCACTTGTAAATGTAAACAACTGTTTGTATCACTCTAACTTCTTTGATAAACGCCCATTACGCTATAGACCTGCAACTAGAAAACATTGTAATTTTCTTAAATTATTTAGAACAGAACAATAATTTACTAAGCGTTTATATCTTTTAAAGATTATAATTATAATAGATTATAATTATAATATACTAAGCTTTTAAAGATTCGATTACCGATTAAAACTTGGAAAACGATCAGGAAAAATAGTTTAAATTCATCAATCAATTCAAATCAGGAAAACTTTAATTGTTTATTAAAACGCGTTATTTAATCGTTTTTTTTTTATTAACAGAATATCAGGTATCAGTTAAGACATCATTAGGTAACGAATTTAGCCGAATTCGTAGAAGTGATAGTAGTGACACGTTAATTTGGATCACTCATATGTTGATGCGGTGAAATAATACAAATTTTCTTACGATTTGCATATTACTCGTTTCCTTCTATACTTTCACCTTAACGTAACTTAAAACAACTTCTTAAAATGATTATTTTGCACTTAAAAATATCGTTTCCTAGTGCAAGTACGGAAATAGCGGTCGTTAAAATATCATTCAAGTACATTATACTAACAGCACTAGGGGCATCAACCTCTGACCCTAATACGTTCAAAATTATAAATTAAGGTGACATTTTTAAAATTTTGCTTGTTTGCGATCGAAATAATTGCTACGATCTATAGGATAATGCAAAATTTTGAACAGTTTTGTCGCATCAAGAAATTAATAAAGGAACCAATCCTAATCTTTCATTAAATATTTGTGACAGGAAATTAAAGCAATTGGTTTTAATCAGAAAATAAATTTAGATAATTTATCAAGAGAACGATATACGTTGCAATTAAAAATGCACCACAGCATTTCGTTAACATTTTATAAATGAATTCCTCAAGGTCAACTTAAACGATTGCAGATCTAATTCGTTTCTAAACAAACATAATACGCGTTTATAAGTTTACAAACCTAAATTTAAGCTGTTTCTTACACACAAATTTAATTGTTTTTGGAAATGGCTTTTGCAGTTTGTCATTAAAGTAAGCCACATTGCAGACAACGCAGTGTTGGCACACTCCGCACGATAGACATTTAATTGGAATGTGTGCGAATCCAACCGGGTGACTAAATGGTGTGATCTATCCCAACGTTTGAGAAAAAAAAATATTTAAAGTATCTACTTTTGTCGCCTATGCACCCTAAAACTAACACATGCGAAAAATAGCGAAAATAGACGAACGGGTCTCTTGGTCGTTGTAGCTCGAAACATGTACGTTACTCTAATTAATCAAAACGGTCTGAGTAAGACGGCGGTTCGATCTTTCTACTCATCAAATTTCTCTCTTTATGTAAATAATTTCTTTCATATTCAGTTTCTTTGGAATTGCCAAGAAAGCTCTTGTATGGTATTTTTCGAACTACGAAATACTTAATAAATTCGTCTCTGCGGTACATACGCGTTCCGTACAAAAATCACCGTGACAAGGTATGTTATAATACTCGTAAATGTTAAGTCTTCAAATATTTGTATGTACGTTTCACGCAGTTTCAACCCAAATATTGGTCTAGTTACCAGTTTCTGTGCTACAATAGACTTCTCACTCAGTCCGGATCAAGTTCTGCGACGACGCGTTTCAAAAGAAATGAACCACCAGGAAGGAGTAGACGCAGAACTTTGAAATTATGTAAAATGAGTTAGCGAAAATTTGCACGTTTTCGAACTCGTGGCATTTTTGGGGCACTAACTTTACTAATGCAATAACAACAATCACAAACAAACGACGAACTACTCCGAAAAATACTATTCAGCAACACCCGATTTCAGGTCCTAACAGACAGATAACTTCTATCAGCAGTGACAGATGGCCGTAAAAATTTAATCATTTGTTTGTCTCTATGCGCTAACTATTTCTATGTAATTTCGAAGTTCTGCGTCTACTCCTTAGGGATGGTTTATTTTTTTAAACGCAGTTAATTTAACCAACTAGCTACCACCGTTTTGCCGTTAACCACGCGTTTTGCTGTATCACATACTTATGTGGAAGGTAGCAGCTGCAATTCAAGTTCGCGTATATATACCATGTTCAAGCTAGCATGTTCGGATGTGAGTATCTTTATAGTATCTTTAGATACATCTTTAGAGATACTCTAATCACTGCAATTGTCGAATTATGTCGCTATATCGACCTCTACAGAAATAGGCAGTATTTGCCATGGAATCTGCGCCGGTAGCCGCGAGGGGTCATCCGACATATTTTTGTTTATATATATATATATATATACATAAATTAAATTGCCCACACTTAGTTTAAAGCATACACAATATATTTCAATTACAGAAAAAAATGTTGATTATATGTTATATTGAACACCGTGCAGAAAACATGTGGAAAGCTGCCTCTCTTATCGCTGCCATTGACGAAACAATGTAGTCGGTAACTTATTCGATTACTGATTACATTTTGCGCCAATTGTACGTAGCGTATACCCCACAGTCTAAATTTTGTCGCATTAATTATTTACTTCCCAGAAATTATCTGCGTAGTAGGATATCCTATATCCTAATTTACAGTAGGTTAGGTTTTTTTTTTAATTGCAAATGCTATGATAGTATTTTTTCCCATAATGAGTAATTATATTAAAAATTAAAGTTTTAAATAAAACATTAGAAAAGTCTGCGAAAAGTTTACACCTTATCTCGTTTGCGATATGAAGTCCCATGTTTGTATCTTATATAGGGTTACAGAACTTGCGAGTTGGTAAGCAAGCCGAAATTATCCTTGAATTAAGGGATCGTTCTGACGCAACACTGCAAAGAGGTGGCGAGACAGTCTCTGCAGAAATAAAGCATAGAGAAATAAGTTCCACTAAACCGCTGGCGCTCCAAATACAAGATAACAAGAACGGCACATACCGCATTTGCTTCACGCCGGACATAGCTGGTAAATACGTATTGTTCGTTAATGTGAAAAGCCAATCTATAAAGGTTAGTCTGGAAACAAACGAAGGGTCGCCATTTGGAACTATTACTTTTTCTCTGTTTCTTTTTTTTAGAACAATCCATTCGCATTTACCGTTAGACCGTTACGTCCCCACCATGGTACATTCCATTGTTGCAGTTTTTGCTCCAGCGGAGGTTCCAAAGATGCTATTTGCGGCTGCGGTGGTAAAATGCCAGGTGGATACAAAGGATGTGGTCACGGTCACGAAGGTCATCCTGGAAGAAGACATTGGTCATGTTGCGGAAATATAGTAGAACATTCGGAGTGCGTACGAAGGAACTCTGCGCATTATCAATTTACACTATAAATCCATAACAAATTTCCAAATATATTTATAAATATTCAAATTTGCTGTTTTCTTCCTTAGCCTTACTCTTATTCTTAATTTAGGATATTACAAAACCTAAAGTAGGTGTTTAACAGGCTTTCAACAAATTCCGCCCACACAAAATATTTTAATAGATTAACGACAAATGTTTCAGGAATTCGAGGATTCCCATTGTCTATCGTACAACCGAATGAGCTCGGTCATTAGGTATGATATTAAAAGTTAATGAAGTTCAGATTTCGCCTGGTGATTTCCGGTTGTTCACTTCGAAGTAAAGGTCCCTCTAATGATTGAGGTCTCGGTTTTTATAACAAAATTCCTCTTCCTGACTTATTATCTTTGAAATGTGGCCAACCAAAGGCGATAGTAATGAAACGGTATATTAGCTTTTGTATTGCACATATCTTTAAAATCTTTCTACAACAAACGTAAATTTAAGCAAATCAAAGTGAAACTTCATCAATTAATAATTTTTCGTTTAATCTTCATAAAAATTCTCAGTATTACAATAATTTTACGCAAAAGGCATCTTATAGTTGCGTCCGTTTGTCATTTGACATATATCTTTAAATAGGAATACCATCAGTTTGTCTTGGAAATAAGACAATCGCCAACGCGATTAAACAATGGTGTGAAGTGACGCTAATTTTATTGTTAATATTAAGCCTAGATCATCAAGGCAACTTGCGTAAATATTAAATAAAGAAATATACTAGATAAAAACATTACTCGGAGTGAAATACTCCTTCGCTATCGCTGTCTGGGTTAACATGAAGTACAAATTCACTAGAATCTTCTTGATCCATGCCTATTTCTCTGTCCCACCATGTTTTTTGGGTGTAGTTGTTTTAAGGTATCTTACCATATTGTTTTCACTTGATCTAGTGATCTTCCGGTTTCTCCAACATGTCGTGCATAACAAGATTTAGCTATTCCTCAAATGTGTTCAATTGGATTAAAAACACAGTGATATGGTGGAAGCCGAAGGACCTTGCGACCATATATCTGTGCTATTTCGTCAACTTTGTAGACAGAATCAGATTTATTCCTAGATGAAATTACACATTTCGGAATGGAAAAACTTATTGCTTGATATATACACTTAGCTGTTAACAAGCTCAAGCAATTGTATTTTTTAATAAATCAGATTCATAACTGATGCCATTATTCGTCAGCCAAGTTTGTATATCTGCTTTCAAAGATGCTGGTAGGGTGTTTGTTCCAAATTGTGGTATGGTAACTGGTTACCTCCAGGTTACAAAGCAATTGTCTTTCAAACCACCGTAAGTAGTTGATCTTGTTCATTTCGCCATGATAAATTCTTTTGTGTGTATGTTATTCAGTTTGTCCTATACATACGTATCTTGTTCGAAAGTAAGCACGTCCTTATTTTCATTTTTGGTTAAGATATGATCGTCTTCACTTCAAGCTCGGGCTCAAATCGACCACCTACTACAAAATCCAATCAATCAGAAATCTAAAAGAATATGCATATGTTCAAAGATTGTCGCAACATTTTGCTTCTCAACAAAAAAGAAACATTTATTCTTTGAACGCGCTTTAAACAATCTTTCTCTTTTCTGAAATGTGCTTTTTAATTTTTAATAATTTATGGAAAAATTATTGTTCCCATTTAACTGGCACGTCCAGAACCACGGTTCGTCGTTACTCGGCTGAACTGTTATAAATAGAAAGCACCTAATTGTTTGTGCACTATTACCACACGTATTAAAAATCCCGGTTCGTCCTATATATATTTCACATTTCATATCGCTTTCTTTGTTAATAAAATAGACTCTGACATTTATCCCACACCATGTTTTATCTCTACAATAATGGATGAGAACGTATGCCAAGTAAACGAAAGTAGTCATACAAAGAGATAGTAAAATAAAATATATAATTAAAAATTGCAAAGCAATATACAAGTTACACTAAGCGAAAAATATCAGTCATTTGTATCATTAACAAGTGTTTTTAAAATTCAAGAACTCTATTGGATACTTAAGTATCTGTAAGTCAGAAATGAAATCAATCATTCTTGAGTTTTGTTTCTTCATCTAATAGGTCTAGATACTTGAAGATATTTTGCAGAACATCTTCGGCGTCTTCTCTACTTGATATTAGCGCTTTATCTACTACTAATCCAGCCTGAAGTCGATTATCGTAAGTTAACATGGTAAGTCCTACACCTGTAATAAATATAAAGGCATCTTTTTAATTGATATAGTATGGTAATTTTGGATATGATGTGTTATGATAATTTTTTCCAAGTTGGAGCTAACCCAATTCTACTAATTTTGTCAAGCTGTGCGTAGAAGTTTTCTTCTTACTAGCTAATCGCGCAACCTATTCGGGAAGTTAGCAGCACTAAAAGTTATGAGATCTCATGGAGTTAATATTCCACGGGCTGCAGTCGTGGTGGCTGATAGGTGAAGCCCATTGAAAGATCACCAATGTTGCATGTACGAAATTAGCAGACGGTGACGATCTAGTTGAAAATGAAAATGGAAATTATAGTATACAAAACATAACACACATATGGAAATGTTAACTGAAGAGCTTTGGTCGACGCCCAAAATGACTTACCAAATAATAAAATGTGGGTTCTTAAAGTGCTGTAAAAAAAAGAACGCCGGAGATAAGACCATTACGAAACTTAAAAGAAAGGTAAACATCAAAGCTATAAAATTAATAACGACCGCTTCTTGACACATTTATCTTCCAATGTTTCACTTTCAGCTGCACCGTCACCACCAATACAAATAGAAATAAGCTAGGTTGGTCAAATGCATATTATAGAAATATAGATTTCATGCAAAATTGCACGGAAGAGGTACATTTGTGATAAGAGTGATAGTGAAGTGTTCCTGTATTGAACTTTATTATGTATACCTGTTAGTACTACGTTAGGAGTCCAAAAGACTATATCTCTTAGCAGGTGGCCATTAATTCTTATTGCCTTTATGCCCGGCAAATTGCTGAGTGAAACCGTCGCCTTAACAGTACACCTTACCATTAATCTTGCTATTGGAGTTGGTAGAAGGGAAGTGGCAGAGGCTAACCAATAAAATACCTACAAAAAAAAAACCTTAGGAACAATAACTCATTATGAAAGATATAGTGATAAATATGAATCAAAAATATTTGACTTACCAGAGGATCCAGCGATTGTCGTATATTTTTATGACTAGCTTTGATTATATTTAATCGTTGGAGTAATTTCTCGCCAGCGCTTTTAGTACCATCGATATGAATAGGAAGGTTCTGTACTATCGCACAGAAAGAACCGTTCTTAATTGTCGCAATGAACGTCATTGTTATATTCCTAGGAATTGGTTTGGCATACTAAAATTATATCACTCAATATGTATCATCACTATCATAACTAGTGATAGTGAAAACATTTTGTCTGATACACTTGCTGAGTAGAGCGGTATAGCGTTATGCGACCAAGATCGTCCCGTAAAAGGCTACACGCTCTTAATTGCCGTTTGCATCTTTACTCTTTGCTCAATTTCTATGTAGGATATTATTAAATTAGGAAGTGCAGACAAAATATGTTTGGTATGTAAAATATGATTCAAACATACGTATATTACCTTATTGAAGTGCTCCCATAGGCTTGCTGATATGGCTGCATGTACGACAGAGGTAAATGTACACTGCTCTACTCGTGACTTAATAGATTTAATTTTTAAAAAATATTCCGAATCTTTTTCCAAACGGGAAACTAATATTTTCTCTCCGCTTAAATTAGATTTGTGTAAAATGTTATTATCGTATGGTTTTACTAAACCGAAATAGTATACTGAAGCATTTCTTAATACATCGCTGATAGACTTCACTACATTGGAGAATATATTTTTCGAAGAGATTAATCTTGAATTATTTCGTACGTCTTTGTATACAGAAGGTACTTCGGAATTTCCTATAACGTGATTCGTAATAATTTGATCGTCCGCAATACTTAATAGAAATGCGAGAAGGTTGAATCCCTCGCCAACGGTGTGATGTAATCTTATGATTGCGGCATGCGTTTTGCTTTCGTCGTTATTCTCGTAGAATGTAACCGGTTCACTGCTGATTAGTATTTCCATAACGGAATGTTTTGGCAAGGGTTCGTTGGCAATTCTGCTTATTCTCTTCTCGAAATCAGATTTATTATCCAGCTCATTCCGTGTCAAAAATGTTAGTGTTATAACTTCATCCAAAGCAGTGTCTGATCGCATCCTATACCAATATCCCAACACGTTATGCATCGAACTGTTATACCGAACATCTTTAGTTCTCTTAATCTTTTCTTTAATGGCTGCAATGTAATCCTCTGGTGATACATTGCTCTGGAATTGTACAAACGCAGCTACGTTAATAATATGCCTTGCTTTTTCAGTATCGGATGCCCATACTACACTCATGCCGTCTAGTAAACCACAGAACTTTTCGCCGAATCTTATATATAACCACAAATGTATTAAATTTTTCAGTAAGAAAAACGGAAGCAGCAAACAACCAACAAATATAAATAACAGCACAGATAGTAGTATCCATAATAGGTGGTAAATGATGGCGTATAAATCGCTGGTATTTTCTTGATTCGATCTTTTCGAACTATCTCCCGTTATATACTGAAACAGGAAAACAAAAATTTACTGTGTGGTAAAAGTTATCCGTTATTTAAAAAACATTTTAAACTCATCCTTGTACAAGTAAAATCGTAAATGGTTCGAAACCAGCCTATTGTACAACCAGACTTATAAAGTGTATTATTTTTAATTTAACATACTCGCAATTACGTTATGTAATAAAGTGATAATAGTAGCACTTATTGCTTTATGATTGTAAAAACAAACAATAGAAAAGCAAAAAAAAATTCGTCACCAACGAAAGATAAATATAAACTTTAAATGATATATTTTGAACTATCACACATAAAAGTGTGTGACTCAACTTCATTTATTCATTTCAAACTTATCATTATTTTGAAGCCGTTATATTCAAACAGAAGACATAAGTAAAATCAGCCAATTTAAGAATATATCAAGGTATATTCTTAAATAGAAACAATACTAGTCGAATTAAAGTTACGGCAACAATATGAATCCTTAAAACAAGCAAAAAAAAAGTAAGAATACTATTTACTTATTTGGACTGGCGATTGCATCAGTCACTAAGAAAAATTGAAAATAATAGTGGACCAAGGTTAGAGTTTTGTGAAACATTAGAAGCAATAGGACGTAAGATACGGAAACAAAATATCATTGGAAGGTAAGAAAAAAAAAACCTAACAAGGGAGTCGCTAAAATCAAAATGCAAGAGTTTTCTCGATAGAATGCCATGTTCGATAGACTAAAATGCTCTGTACATAGGGCGTTGACTTGATTGTAGCTGTCAAATAATTACCTTATTTGACCCTTCCGCAATTGTTTAAATCGATAAAATACAGAGCAGCGATATCTTCAATTTTTAAGTAATTTTTTTAAATTTTTATTAAACATCAAAACAGAGTTCTCCCTATTCTCGAAGCATATTTTATTTCAATAAAATTAATATGAAAAATGATTCTTAATGATTGCGTAATTTCGTCTAATTAGGAAAGCTTGTAATATAAAATTCCACAATCATTGCAATTATCTTCCTAGAAAGGTTTTTTTTTATACAGTAAAACAGAAAAATACATAGTAAGTACCAAAGCAAGGTCAGGAAATGCAGTACAAGCGTTTGACGTCAATAGGATAGTGCTAGTAGCAGCTGCGATAAAAAAATTAATCATTACCTCAATGAAAGAAACTGTATATAATAATCTTTCAGACGCTAAAATATACAGTCTTATTCGGATATAGTACGAAAAAAAAAAATTAGGTGAAAGAAACGCATGAGTAATGCCTAAATACAAAATATTATGGTTCTATGTGCACGTAGTAACGAGAAAATGATTTTTCTTTATTCGATTCCGACTCTGTCTTAGTTAACATATGGGAATCACCGGCAGTCGCTGAAGCAGCGTTCGGATATCCATTTACTATGCACATAGCATTCACCGTCATTACACGCAATTGCAATGGCATCCTATACGAATATCGAATACACCGATATGATTTTGATTTATGGCGAAACGGGACAAAATAGTCTCGCGGCAGAAAATTTGTACGCGGAACGGTTTCCTAATCGGCGGCATCCATCATTCGAGACAATTGTGAGAACCGTGTATCGACTTCGAGAAACAGGATCAGTAATTCCACGTTTCGAAGGTCGTGGCCGTCATATATCACGTAGAGTTCAGCAAGCAGAAGAGCATATTTTAAACATCGTTGAGGCGGAACCAGGCATAAGTACTACAACTTTAGCCCAGCAAGTAAATGTGTCCCAAATGACGGTGCATCGAATTTTGAAAAATAATTTACTTCATCCGTATCACATCCAGCGCGTGCAAAGATTAACGGAATTAGATTATCCTCGCCGTCTTGCCTTCTGCGAGTGGTTTCAACGCACCGAAGTTCGTCAACCACGTCTTGCGTCAGTAATTCTCTTTACCGACGAATCCACGTTTACAAGAGATGGTATTTTGAATTACCATAATATTCACCACTGGGCAGACGAAAACCCACACGAGATACACCAAGGCGCCTCGCAAGTTAGGATATCTGTCAATGTTTGGCCGGGTTTAGTAGGCGATTACCTACTTGGACCACATGTGCTCCCACAACGATTAAATACAGAATCCTATTTACAGTTCCCCCGAGATGAATTACCCGAGTATTTGGATGAGATACCACTAGCGATACGGCAACAATTGTGGTTTATGCATGACGGAGCACCCGCGCATAGTAGTCGAGTAATTCAAGCATTTTTGAACCAAAGATTTCCACAATGGATTGGACGTGGAAGTCGTACTCCACGGCCACCTCGTAGCCCCGATCTAAATCCATTAGACTTTTTTCTGTGGGGATACATGAAAAGCTTGGTATATGATCGTCACCCTGATATTGAAAATGTCGAAGATCTGCGAAATCGCATTTATGTTGCAGCTCAACGCATTCGCGAAGACATGGTAAATTTTACTCGTGTGCATAATAACTTTCGTCGCCGAATTGATGCCTGTATTAGAGCTCACGGTGGACATTTCGAACATTTTTTACATTAATAAATTATTTTGTCCTGTTTCGCCTAGATCGGTCCTTGTTAGGACCACCACAAATTTCATAAAAGGAAAAGAATGTATAACTACAAATAACTCAAAACCCGACATTTCGGATGCATTAACTTTAAACATTAAGAACGCAAATCATATGGTTATCGGCATATTCAATGTAAACACATAAACACTTCGACATCAGCTGTACGACAGACTAATGCATTTCAATAGACTATTCACTATTCATAGCATCTACAATGCTTTATCGATTTTTATTTGCATCTGGGTTAACTTTGATTCATCAGCTGTATTTGTATAATATAGGAGAAACAAAGATATGGATCGGCTTTACCTGCATTTTGGGCCCTAAAATTTGAACAAAATGTATATGTTACAAATAAATTTCTTTTTAAATTTTCAATAACACATTGATAGGTAGTCTTCAGATTTCGGTAGCTTATGTGCTATTTACAGGTAACCCTGTATAGATATATCATAATTCTATGGAACTAGTGAGTTTCAGTCCATAGTTGTATAAAAAATCAGCAACAATTCTGGCAATACACATTCAATTGGATTTACTTAAAATATGCCTTAGGCAATAATTACACACTGTATTCACGGGAACAAATTCGATCAATTTCTAATAACATTTAGTGTCAATTTTTAATTTTGATTTGCCATTTTTAAACCTACAGTACAAGGAAGAAGCACTACTGGTTTGAGCAGGAAAGGCGACAAGACTATTATTTTAAATAGGACTATTATGTATTTTTACAGATTTGGATAAAAGATTAAGCAAATTCTATAGTAAACATTCTATATGCCGAAGATGTTATAAATAGTTTTTGTGCTAATATAACAAATACATAAATGAAATAAAAAATGAAAATAAATAAAATTTCACAAAAGTTGGAAAACGAATTGGAAAGCTTTCAAAAGCTAAATCGCTTTTGAAAACTTTCTAAGATTTATTGCCTTCTGTGGAGATGCACCACCTTGCTCGAAACAAATTAGAGTCAATATTCTTTCGATAAAATAAGATATTTGCATATATTTGCCTGTTCACGGAATCATGCAGAGAAATGCGCTTCATTAAAAAAAGATTCGTTCGGTGAAACTTGCATTGTTGTATTCTAATTATTTTCTTGTAGAATTGGGTTCTTTGGTTAAAATCGTCTTTGTTATCGACCTTTGGATAAATGTTTAACAAGGGCAAACTCCTAAAATTTGCTTTCAAACTTACAATAAATCGGGATATTGCTTTATACAAGTTAATAACTTTCGCTTAAGTACGTAATGATCAGTCATCATAAGAACAACTACTGTTCTCCATCTTTTAACTTAATTAACTTAATTAACTTAGTTAACTTAGTTAACTTAATTGACTTAATTGACTTAATTGACTTAATTAACTTAATTAACTTAATTAACTTAATTAACTTAATTAACTTAATTAACTTAATGAACTTAATTAACTTACTTGTAAACATTTAAAGTTTTGACATAAAGTTACTATAAGTTTTAAATTGCTGAGCTTACTAATTAAGAAAAAATACAACAATTTCAAACAACAAAGTTACTATTATTGCCTCTCACACGAGAAGTGATACTAAATGGTTTTATGAGTATAAAATTAGAAATCTAACAATTTAATTAAAAAAAAGCTTGCTAGAATTTTATTGAATTTATCTTTCATCCTGAACGCAATATATAAAAATACACGTACCAAATCCAAACGAAATGGGAAATACAATGACCCAAGTATTTTGTTATAATATTTATGTGCAAGCGTGTTTGGTCGATATTTTAGTTGCATTTAGTTCTTCAAGTTGCCAGGCGACAGTGTTGGTGTGCTCTTTAGTTATATTCATTCTTTCTTATATTCCTAATTATATTCCTTCACTTCAAATTTATTACAATTGCATTGCACATTCACGAACATGTTGCATGCCATAAAACTATAATGGTAAGCGTAACTTACCGTATCTGCCGAGAGAGGCATTTTTTATGGATATTGAAAACAGTAAAGATATCATTTGATTTAATTCGGGTAGTAAAGTTTGGATCCGATTTAGAAAACAAAATGAGATGGGTCAATAAGAGTTATTTGAAAGATCTTCCATAATTTTCAACAGTTTCCATAAAATAGGAAACTATTTCATCATTAAAGCTTTGAACACCACTTAAACCAATTTGGACCCTCGAGAAATTATAAAATCAACATTAATTGAACAAAGAAAATATGTTGAATTTTGAATCGGTTGAAAGACTTTGAAGAGACACGTCGGAGTGCCATTCTCATTTGAAGATACTTAGAAAATTCATTATTTGGCCAAATAAATGCGAAAGAAAAACAATAAATATAGAAAATCAAATAAATTTTATAAATATAAATATTTATTTAACTGGATAAAGTTAGGTAAATCGTATTGAAGTAGCTATTATTAAACAATATACAACAGTAATTATACTGAATCTTATTGTTAGTGGCTACAAAAATGAAACGTAATTGAAATCTGTAACATTATATTCTCTTGATCTGCGTTCGATATTTCAACCCAAAGCACAAATATTTAGACACACATTGGAACATATTGCATTCTTTTCATTTCGTCTGAATATTTTTAATTCTAATAAAATATTAAACGACACAAAACTTCAAAGTTTTGTGAGATTCAACGGATCTTTGATCAATAAAAATCAAGTAAGTAAACCTGTAGTTACACAACTCTTTTCAAATACATATTCTGTTCGACTTTCTAAATGGTCTTGGACAGCCTAATTTTGGATACTCGATATAGTTATATAACTTCTAGGCGTTTCGATTTGTAAAAATGCATTAACACTAACAGATGACGTTTTTTCTTTTACACGAGGAAGGTTCAAACAATAATGCAATGAACGAAATGTGTGCTGCATGCGTTTTAAAAAGATATTTGTTCCTTAACTTTCTATTTGCAATTATCTGTTAATCGGCAGTTATATTAGGATAACAGTATGACGTCATAATTTCAATAATGTAAAAGTGTTGGACTTGCACCTACCAGTCCAGTACTTTTTTTAGTATTTCAAGTACAACGAACTTAGTTTTATGTTAGTAATTATCAAATTAAAGTCCGCTCCAATCATTATTGGTGCGAGAAGCTATTTCAATTCAACATAGTTCGAATTTCAAGGTGTACTATGAGCATATGCACATTTGTTATATAAGTTATTGATAAAGAATCAATGACTTTATTGCAAAATAAAATGTCTCCTCGCCTTTTTATAACTACAAAATAATATTCGATAACGCTATTCATTCTCTTGGTTATTTAGGTGCCGTACCACGAGTAACTATACTAACAAAACCATATTCAGTTGCAAAATACGCCTACCACAGTTATTATCAGATGTTGCGTACATTTAATGATTCAATATTTTTTATGTTGTTATAGATATTTATGCAATGTACTTTTTGGGAGAAATAACTCGACGGTCGTAAATTGTGTAAGTCATGTGAAATGAAATTTTCGCAACTTAAACCCGGAATTCTTTGCATGCTTGCTTACACATTTCTTCTAGCTTGTTAATATTGCTATTAATAAAAAATTATAGTATCTGATGAAATGGAAGGACTAGGTCTATTATTATTATTAAAATTTATCCAAGAATGGATGTAAAGTAACAGATAAGTTCTTGCAACTACAAAATGAAAATTGAACTAAAGCTTTTGACGGAATAAATATACATATTTGGAATTTGCATTGTGAGTGCCGGAAACTGGCCATATTTTGCAATAAAAAGTTTCTCAAAATTTTTAATGAAATTATTTATTACCCAAATATTAATAAACCTGTTGCATGATGTCTTAAATTTAAAAAAATTTTAATTAAAATTTTCTAAATTTCATTAAAATTAATTTAAAATCTTAAATTTTAAATTTTCTCTGAAATAGCTTTTTCAATATTGAAAAATAAGTACTTTACTAATTATAAATTTGAAAAATTTGTAGATAGATGCACTGAACTACAAAAACTGTTATTTTACAAATGTGGTATGTTCGAACTCATAGTTTAAGACGCTAAATAACATTGAACTATACAAGGTAAAAAATAATTTAAATCAATAAATAAATTTTAAAATTTCAAACGATATATTCAATGTGTACAACTAGTGCGAAAAAATTAAACAAAAAAATATTCGGAGATAAGTTCTCGACAGCATATAAAATTACAGGGTGAGTCGTGAGGAATGGACTAAATTCTAGGAGTGTATTTTAAAGGCGAAAATAATGTAAAAAAACTCAAATGTTATTATCCGATTTTTATTTGTTTTCGAGTTATAAAAAATATAAACAAAATTTCACACATTAAAGTTTTGGTATTCTAATGGTATTATCGTTCCTTATAATATATTTTCAAAAATACCGCCGTTCAGTTCTAAACATTCTCTACATCGTCTACCAATGGCGCTGGGTGCGTTCCTGATTGCGTCAGATTGATGTTTGATATTGTCAGCAGCATTCCTAATCCGTTGAATTTGTACATCAGGAGTGTCCACTTTTACTTGATACACTTCATTTTTTAACCAGCTCCATAAGCAATAATCAAGTGGAGTGAGGTCTGGAGACCTAAGAGGCCAACCAATTTGACTACCACGACCAATCCAATTCCCTAGAAACCTTTCATCCAAATGTTGCCTGACCGCACGAGCGTAATGCGCAGGCGCTCCATCGTGCTGGTAGAACATTCTCTAGCAGTCCGTGCAGTTCATTTTAGTTTGCTACATTTTAGTCGCACAAATGTCAAGTCACTGGCACAACGTGACATTCACTTGACCGAATAACCAATGTTATAATTTACTACAAGGTATAGGCAACCTTTTCTTAATATCGCAGCGCCCTCATTATGTCAACAATGACCTAGAGGTAGTGACATTAGACATACAAAACACTACACTATTTCTCGACTGTTTTCAACCTCACTACTACGAATAAACATGATATACTAAATCGACATTTTTAATTACACTATAACTCGAAAACAAATAAGAATCGGATAGCAACATTTGAGTTCTTTTACATTATTTTTACCTGTAGAATACACTCTTAGAGTTTGGTCTATTCCTCACGACTCATCCTGTATATGCAAGTATACAGCGTTTCAACTTTTTGGCCACAAACGGTGCAAGTTAGATTTTAAAATGGAATACTGTGTATATTATCGATAATACTTTAATCAATATAAGCCAACATCTTTCAATACACCTTATACTGATTGACTTTGGTTTTTGATAAACTGAAATTCTCATGATGCAGATATCTTCAAGATTATGACACTGATATTTTCGATAGTATGCACAAGACTGATCACATCAACTAGTTTTTACAAGTCGGCGACCGATATGATTGGTATGTTTGAGTCACATTAATTATTTTTTCGAATGGAGCACATCCATTCCACGATCTAATAGTTTAATTGAAATAGGATGAATAAACACGAGAACGATTTGGGTAAACGCTAATTAATGTAAAAAGGATTTCGATGTATTACGAACAATTGTAAGAAATACTGAGATTTCGCAAAAAATAGATAGATATAAGAAATATTAATATACAGCATGTTTCACTTAAGAAACCAAGTTCCTGTCGCGCGTTGCAGGAATTGAATACTTGTTTTGTGTTCCGCAACATTTGCCTCCGATTATTATTTATTTGAAAAGTTTTTCTATAAATTATCAGAGAATGAATTATCTGGCTCCTATCCACTAGTTGGACACGCTGTATATAAGCATGGGTAATCAACCAGTACTTTTGAGATCTGCTTCAAATTATTCTGAAGTATGTCATCATTTTAAATGGATTTGTTATGACGTTAACTGGATGACATTCACATTGTTAACAACCAACCTTATAGGTTACTCATATTTTTCTATTTATTAAGTATAACAATTTCAATTTCCCAATAATTAAAGATTTAAGCAAACGCACCCTAAAAGTGCAAGTGCGAATTATGAAATTCAGCAAAGAAAACATAAAATTAAACAAATATCCACCGAGAAGTAAGACCAATAAACATCTGTAGATTCACTGCATATAGATATGTATATATATATATACAGGGTTACCTGTAAATAGCACGTAAGCTACCGAAATCTGAAGACTACCTATCAATGTGTTACTGAAAATTTAAAAAGAAATTTATTTGTAACATATACATTTTGTTCAAATTTTAGGGCCCAAAATGCAGGTAAAGCCGGTCCATATCTTTGTTTCCCCTATATTATACAAATACCGCTGATGAATCAAAGTTAACCCAGATGCAAATAAAAATCGATAAAGCATTGTAGATGCTATGAATAGTGAATAGTCTAATGAAATGCATTAGTCTGTCGTACAGCTGATGTCGAAGTGTTTATGTGTTTACATTGAATATGCCGATAACCATATGATTTGCGTTCTTAATGTTTAAAGTTAATGCATCCGAAATGCCGGGTTTTGAGTTATTTGTAGTTATACATTCTTTTTCTTTTTATGAAATTTGTGGTGGTCCTAACAAGGACCGATCTAGGCGAAACAGGACAAAATAATTTATTAATGCCTCAACGATGTTTAAAATATGCTCTTCTGCTTGCTGAACTCTACGTGATATATGACGGCCACGACCTTCGAAACGTGGAATTACTGATCCTGTTTCTCGAAGTCGATACACGGTTCTCACAATTGTCTCGAATGATGGATGCCGCCGATTAGGAAACCGTTCCGCGTACAAATTTTCTGCCGCAAGACTATTTTGTCCTGTTTCGCCATAAATCAAAATCATATCGGTGTATTCGATATTCGTATAGGATGCCATTGCAATTGCGTGTAATGACGGTGAATGCTATGTGCATACTAAATGGATATCCGAACGCTGCTTCAGCGACTGCCGGTGATTCCCATATGTTAACTAAGACAGAGTCGGACTCGAATAAAGAAAAATCATTTTCTCGTTACTACGTGCACATAGAACCATAATATTTTGTATTTAGGCATTGCTCATGCGTTTCTTTCACCTACTTTTTTTTTTCGTACTATATCCGAATAAGACTGTATATATTCACTGCACATATATATATATATATGTATATATATATATATATATATGTATACGTTCCCTTCGGCTATGTTAAAGTTGGAATTATAATCACCAGAAGTTACTTCAAAATTAGCATCACCTCATTCTTTTATTAAGTGCGATAGCGATGGTTTTAGGACCGCAGCAAATTTTTGATAATTTTGTTTTTACAAAAATACATCCATGAAACACAAACGGAAATTATTTTTTTTTTGATGTTGCATTGTACAAGCGATGCTGGAAAGCAGCTGCGTAAGTAGTATGAGTAATAACTAATAGTAATGTATGTATATCCATACAGCAGAGAAATGAACATACATATTCAAATCCTAAACACTAGTTAAAATACACATGAGTGACCAATAATCAAGGTCAACCAAGCAAGAAAAATTAAAGCGTTCTGGTTTCAAATTATGGATTTAAATTAAATTCAATTCGACGACTGCAAAAATGATATTTATATATCCTCTAATAGTTTCACACATTAAATTTTCAAATCCTTTTAAAACATAGCAATAAGTACTTTTAGTTTTAACTCACCTTCACAACTGCATAGATGCACACAAAAACTTCTAAGCAGTCGCTTAACATATCTAAAACACAACATCATTAGTGTATAGTCTTCAAAATAAAATTGTAACGCGTACTTATTTTTGCGTGTTTGTTTGCTGTAAGAATATTCGCGTGAGCTACGTTGTCTTTGAATGATGATTAGTCTTAGCGCTCTGTAAGATGGATTAAAAGCAATTAATCTCACAATTTGGCGTTGTACACACTATTAGATGCGTCATGACGAAAATACTAAACAGCTAAGCTCCCCGTAAAGAATAATAATGATTCTATTGCTGACATCGAATTTCTAAATAACATCGATCGAGGCTATTTATTAAGGAATGTACGTGCGCCCACACTTGCAACCATTCTACGTTTGGAATCGCAACGTGCAAGAAATTCGGGTACTACCGAAAATCGTGCTGACTGGAAATATTGCAACAAATCTCTTTTTTTTTTAATTCCAACACATACGAATTCATTACCAACTTGTACAGCTGCAAATATGAACCATATTTGCACATACATATATAATTGTACGTACCGGTGGGTTATTTAAAGTAATTTTTCCAAAGTGTATTTTAGGTTGGAGATCACGCGACGCGCTACAATGAACTGAAGTATTTGTTTTATTTATATCGCCTTTTATATCCAAGCGCGGGTTATTTTCTGAAGTAAGTTTAGATAAGTGAATTGATAACTTTATCTCGAACGAAATAATTGGAACTAAGTGGACCTAAATCGAAATTGTACGCAAAGCTAACGGATTTGTCATATGCATATTAAATAATTTCATAGGCAAACATAATAATTTATGCTTCTTTCAAATTGGATCTGTCCGTTTTCATCCTTCAATCAGCATTTTTCAGAGTTGATAAATAAACCAATAATATACAGCGAGGTCCTAAAGCAACTTTCGCATGTTAACTTTTGAATACTCTTGAATAACTTTTGAAGTAGATCGAACAAGTTATCGGTCTTAACAATACCCGGAATTTGTATGGCCAGATGAAAATAATTTTCAGCACGTTTCTGCGCAGGCTTTCGGTAAACGTGTAATATAGTGTGGGCCACAATTACTTAATTGGCCCTTTCGGAGAATCGCTTCATACAGGAACACTACTTCATTTTTTGCCAAAATGAATTACAAGGACTACTAGAGGATATTCCTCTGAATAACAAAATGCAAACGCGTTGTCAGCATGATGGAGCTTCTGCACATTTCGTCAATTGCAGCAACATTTCAATCAATTAAAAATCTATGATTAAAAAATATAAATATATGAAATCTTTGTAATTAGCCTGCAACTTAAAGGAAGAACATAGATTTTTTTATATTATTTTCATGTGTACCCGGCGTTTGGTCCGTTCCTCCGAACTCACTTTGTTAATGCTTTACAGTGGGTAAGTAAATATCCATGATATGTTACATGTGCATTGCAAGGGGGATGGCAATTCGAAGCATGTAGATATTATCCTTCATAAATGCTAATATTTAATTAGGCTCCTGAGTCTTCAGATGCACAATTTAACTAGCAACAATGAAGGTTTTGATGAAGAGAGCAGAAGAAAAGTTAATGAAAATTGTAACTATAGTTGTCTAGTGTTGTGTGTGGAAATTGGGCGCATAAAATCTATACTAATGCTGATTGAATTAAACTGTCCTACTAAAAGCTTCATATGCTAACGATATTAGTCATTTTGGGTTATTCCAAATCCTTCAATACTGTTATAGTTAGTGTTCATAGTGAAGAAGTGGGCCTATATAGTGACGTCGTGTTGAGTAATAAATGAGGCATGTTGAGAGAGATGACTTATTAAAGTATCTGATTTTATATCGTCTATTTTACCTACTAGTTCTGTAGTATCACAACGCCATTCTTGGACCACTTCTTCAAAATCGTTAGTTCATTATTTTACTTAAGTTGGAACCATATGGAAAATCTTTTTATTATTGGTTTGGGAAAAAGTTTATTATTGATAAAAAGTTCTGCATGGTCCAAAACCTACAATGCAACCATCAGATATCAATTTTTTTTAAAGCCGTATTACGAGGTTTGTCAAAAAGTATCAATTTTAATCAAGAGTAAAGTATCTTTATTTTTTACAGAAAAATGTTATGAAGTAAAATTATTTTAAATTATAAGTTATATTCAAATATGCAATTACAGCCATTCATCATAAAAATTAAGGTTTGGTGACTATTTACGTTTTACATTGTAAATTATTTGTAGTTATAAATTTCAATACTCAAGTTATCCCTTTTATCTGTTAAAAATATGATAATCTTTCCATTTGTTAATACTTTTGAACAATCTTGCAATTTAAATACATAATGAATGCGTAATAACTATTTACGTTAGATACAGAAAAGTCCATACAAAGAATATTTAGTAAACAAACATCTATTTATACAGTAACAAAAATAATCAACTTTTATTTTAATCTACTAAAGCTTCGACATATCAACCTTCTCTTTGTAAACACTTATTTGTTATTTTCTCAAACGCTTTTATTACTGTCCGTATCGTATTTGGAGTAATTTTTTGGCATTCTTCAGAAATAATCCTTTCCAAATGGTCTACATCATCTAATGGTCCTCGCCGATAAACCTGCTGTTTTAAGTAACCCCATAACAAAAAGTCCAGGGGAGTTAAATCAGGAGACCTGGGAGGCCAAAAAGTATCTGAATACCTGTGAATAACCTTTCCATTAAACATATTGTCAAGGAGTACTCTAACGTTTACGGTACGATGGATTGATGCACCGTCTTGTTGCTACCAAATTTTCATATGTTCTTGTAACGGAAGTTCGTGCAAAAAATCGCTTACTTGATTTTCTAATAATTGTAAGTAATGTGCGGTATTTAAGAAATGTCGAAAAAAAAGTCCAATTAATTTATTATATTTGCTGCTTCTATTTCATTTGCCTTTATTTGGCTATATCTATTATTATAATATTTGTTGCCTCTCTATGTGTTTATGTCTATTTTTATTGTAATTTTATAAATATCAACTCACTCTGACATGCACCGTCAACTATTTTATGTCGGTGCATCCTAGATTACGTTAAATTGTATCAAGCCACAATAATTAATATGGAATGATTAGTACATAACCACCAAACCTTAATTTTTTTGATAAATGGCTGTAATTGCATATTTGAATATAACTTATAATTCGAAATAACTTTTCTTTATAACGTTCTTCTGTATTGTAGAAAATAAAGATACTTTATTCTCGAGTAAAATTGATATTTTCTGTCAAGCCTCGTATACGGCTTAAAAAAATTGATGTCTGATGGTTACATTTTAAATTTTAGACCATGCACAACTTTTTATCAAGAATAATTTTTTTCACAAAACCAATAATAAAAAAGTTTTCCATGTGGTACCAACTTAAGCAGACACACTGAATATCTGGTGTTCAAAAGTCAAAGTATTCAAATTAGCAGTGATCTTAATGGGCTCTGATAGCTAGTAGAGCACTATTCTTTATTAGAAACTGGCGTTTATTGAATAAAAAAAGAAGGAATAATCACCCTAAAACAAACGTACTTTGAAGAAATTGAGTTTAATTAACCTGATATTGGGTGTAATATAATTATTGACATATATTAAACCAAGTACAATTGTTTTTAAATCTAACTTGGAGAATTGAATAAATTATTTTGTGGAAACAAAAGGATCCTAACTGGTTTCTACATATAAATATTGCAACTATGTAAACGAAAAAGATATTGAACTAGGTCATATTCGTAACTACGTCATATTCGCGCAATCAATCGTTTTCTCCACGCAGAAAATGTAATAGGAACTTATTAGGTTTAAGGAAATCGTTATTGCTACAGTTCCTTGCATAAGAATTGGCAATAAATTAATAAATAGTATCTATACCGGGACGCTAATATACTAGATAAAACCTAATGGTTTTATAAATTTACTTAAAATTCAATCGTTATATCGCACTATTCTTTACTGAAATGACGACATCAAGTAAACAAATAAAAGTTACTACTCGTTGCCTTTGGGTTAGAAGACCTATAATGTGCGACGGAAAACTACATTCTTCAGGATCTCATTTGCAAGAAACAGTATCTCAACAACAATTCCCACCAATGTAATGTTCTATATGTGCAAACAAACATTTGTTAGCTTCAAACAAGTCACTTTGTCGTAGCAAAATATTTAATTGAAACTAAACAGTCTAAGCAGTCTTTTCTAGGGAAATTCTTTATTTCCATTGTATCACTGAACGAAAGGGAATCTTCACGCGATTAGGCAATCAAGACACTAGCAAATTTTCTCGTAGTTTACGTGCAAACCGGAATAGCTCCAGAATTTTTTAACAATTTTCGACAATCAATGGTTCTACGTAGTGTTGCTCAAAGAGGACGTTTCCAGCAAAAAAATCGTGTTTGATATAAAATTTGTTCTTTCTTCTTGTTTTATTAAAAATTTATTATTCGCAATTTTAAATTTATGCGTAATTTTTCAAGAAATCATTTTTGAGACATTTTTATGGAAACTTTACAGTTTTGTTCCATAAATCGCGTTCAAGGGTGCCGCTCGCGGCGTGATCACAAAACAGCCTTGTTGATGAAACTAACCAGTTTAATTAAAACTGGTATCGAAACAGGAAAAATTGTAATAGTTCATTAGGCCGCAATGTTAAGGAAGAAAGGTTACTCTGTTTATAGTAATGATTAACCAATTAATCGATCAAGGTTGTTAATATAATTTGCTATAAATTAATGTTTGTGCGTATTTCGATGCATTCGAATATTCTGGATAGCATATTCTTAATGCATTTTCTAAAAATATGGCAAAGAATTACTGAATAATTGACATTTATTTGCGATTTGTCATAAATTAATGTTTGTATGTGCGTATTGCGATACGTTTAAGTGTGCTTGTTGGTATATTCTTAACCGTTTACTTCAGTTTTTTAAATATCAGCTATTTTGGAACTTACACCACTAATAGTGATACGATCACGGCATAATTGAAATTATCCAATAGAAACATATCTTCTCTATTGAATAAATAGTGTATTGTAACGAGACTTTTTTTTAATGAAATGAAGGCTTCTTAATGTTTTGAATCGTGAAATCCACTTATTTCTTCGTGAAAATGGTTCAGAGAAAATTAAGCAAATTATATGTATACGAGTTAATATTTGCTTTATTTAAAGTTTTGCGACTATACTTTCCTTACAAAGTTTTGAAAGTTTCGCATTGGATGGGAATTAAATCCTAATTTAATCCCTATCCGACAACTAATTTTGAATAGATTATTAATTTTTAATAATTGATTTTTAAATGGAAGTCTTGAAATCCTTCTCAATCGTGAAATGCTTGCGTCCCCGAATACCTGGAAGATCCCATTAGTAGTTTAATTTAAACTTTTCTCGATGAAATTATTTAAAGATGTCGATATCGAAAGATAGTTGTTTATTTCTTGATTATTCTTTCTCCTCTTCATCCACAGATTACTAAATTGGAAAATTCAGATATTGACGTAATAACGTATCTTACTCAATGTGCAAGATAGGGATGAAAAACCCAAACTGGGGAAATTGGAGGGAAAGAAGTCGTTGACACTGCTCCGAATATAACCAATGTAGTAAATATATCAATTAGAAGCACTTTGCAACCTAGATAAATATTATATTACATAGAACGTAACATATTTATTTAGGACTTGTGAAACCGTAAGCATAAGTTAAAACATGATGGTTTTTGTGTGTATGTTATTAAAAATTTATTGGCTCTTATAATCTAAGATAGCATTAACTGCTTTTTCTTCAATAACTTCTATCATGAAATTATTTTTTTTTAGCTGACGCAGTCAATTCTGGGATCATATTAATTCATGAAATCAATGCACAATATCGATGCTATTGTAAGTGGCGATAACATACAAAACGATAAAAAAATAACGGTGCTGAGTAAAATACAATTAACTTAAGCAAAATAAAATGTACCCCGCGAAAGTGCAACAACATAGGTGTAGCGACAGATCTTCGCATATTTAGTTGAAAATTTTTTATTGGGAAATGAGCGAATGAATTTTTGAAGTTAACTGAAAAACAAAATAATTTAGATAAAGTATAAAACATAATATAAGCGCGCTGAAACACGCTGGAGCAATGATTCAAATTATATTTAATTGAATGCTTGTGTATACTAAAAACGTTCTGGAATATTTTTATAGATATTCCTATGTACCTCAAATGCATCCTCCTTTAGTAAGTTAAATATAAAACTATACAGATAATGCAGAACACGTTGATCGCCACAATGATAAGAATTTTTGCTGTCTCTGGGACCACGCATTTTTTTTAATACATTACAAGTGTCATAAGTATGTTTTTGTTTCTAAATAAGACTTTAAAGCGCGAGGTAAGTGTGCATCGTGCGCCCGGTGATCAAAAGTTTAATGCAGAGGCCATGCGATGCTCACTTGTTCCACGCTTTCTAGGCACAGACTAGGCAAATTTGCTAAACTAGCAGACAGAATGCGCTAATATATACTATCAGTTTATGTTGATACTTCATGTTGTAAAGTTCACATATGTAAAAAAAAAGATTAAATGGGAAACTATGGAAAAGAACAAACCTGTTCGTTTGGACTTTGTAAAGAAATTGTGTCAGAGGAAGAAAATTATGAGTTCTTCGGAAAGTTAAAAACCAAGCAGTGTTTCTTCTGAATCTTCTGATTCTACTGGATTCTACTGGTTCAAGGAAGTAAAATAAGAGATGAACTGTTAGTTGCATTCACGGACTGGTGCTACCACTCGTATTGAAAAAGTGATCATGTTATAAAATGGTCTTTAATTTTTTGTTGAAGATTGTTAATGATCTGCTTTGCTTTTTTGCTTATTTTTGAACGAGTAATTAAATTGTTGATTACGAATTTGCTGCGTTTATTTACTATTTTAGCAGAAACCAAAATGACACAGCAATAACACAGACAGTAATGGTAAAAACGAAGGTATAGTTATTCACAATATTGTAAAATAAGTATTACAGCTGAAGCCAAGTTAACTACATTCATCTGTTCACTAGGTCGAATACTTTTATTTCCCATAGCATTGCCATTCAAATATGAGGCAAATATGTTCAATACAGCTTTAAGTAAAATACTACATGCGATGCACCTGTATGAGTATTGCGAGGCACGCGTGCTTCACACGGCTGTCAACGTGTTAAATTTACATTTACACAAATTAAGATCATGCGCAGCGTGGTACATGCATACAAAGATGTTCATCAAGCTATTACTGGTATAGTATAGATACTAACATGCTTGCTACGCAACCTGTTCACTAATAGATTTATTAGGCTCTATTGTTACATTTTGTTACATCTTGTTGGTTTCCATATTCTCTTCTTTTTTGCTTTACAATTTTTGAATTTCGCGGTATGCGCCGTATTTTAGGTTCGATATAAATTTGTTAAGCGCCAAATCTCTATAGAGTGAGTATATAAGAGTCTATAAGAGAGAGTAAGTAAAAGGCATTGGCAACCAAGCCACATCAGGAAACAAGTGAATTTACGAATCTGCCAACCAGAGCCAACCACGAAACAATGACCTAGATAATTTGAATTGAAGTTAACTACCAAATTTTCATTGTCCTCCCATTTATATATTCTTAAGTAGAGGCGGAACAAAAACTAAGAGACGTGGTTTGGTCGAAACACAATTGACGTTACTTGAGCGATTTTTATCTAAACTAGACAAAAATACTTTAACTGAAGTTCAAGTTATAAACTTACAAGATACAGAAATTGAAATGTTAGAGGAAAATTTTCATTTCAAGATTACGATCTAATAAGCGTGGTCTAATAAGCGTACTACTCAAGTGTCTACTCAATGTTATCCAAACTCATGTAAAATTCCCAATTCAAACCGCTAGCTAATAATTTACCTTCATCGGATGAAACTTTTACCACGTAACGCGAATTTTAGAATTCATTTAAGTCGTTAATAGATTTAAATAACGAATTAACAGGAAGCAGAAGTTAATTTACTTAAAGGCTTCACTAAAAAGCGAACCTGCCAATTAAAATTGTGATAGTGCTTGCTTATCTTTACAAAAAAAGGGTATAGAAGAATTACAAACAATCACGTTCAAACTTTATTAAACATGCCTTCAGTAATTCGCGATTTTTGCCAATCATTGAGACAAATGATAAATACAATACGAAGCCATTTACAATGCTTAAAAAGAGTAAGTCAGCCGGTAGAATCATGTAATGCATTGCTAATACCTATCATCATGGGCAAGTTAGACACTAACACGTTGAAAGATTAAGAAGCTGAATGAAAATTCAGCTGAAAACATTTCTATTATTAACGCAAATCACACATAAGGTTCAAATTGATGTAAAATCAATGATTTTTTGTAGATGATTGAGTTAAATCATTATCTGAACCAAAAAGTATTAAAATCAATCTTGAAGTCCGTAATTTTTTATGTACTTTGTAGAATTCTACATCAGAACCATTTTCTTATCACATTCTAGACATTCTGGTGAACGATCAAATTAAAAAACGCACAATACTTTCTCAAACTTCGGAATTATTCGATCCATTAAGTTTATTAGCATCTGCAATCATTATTACAAAACTGCTAATTTCACAGCTTTAGCACTTAAACGTGAGTTGGGACGAATCGGTTCCATTAAATATTTAAACAAAACGGTTAAGTATTATAAATAATAATTGAAATTTTTAAGATAAATTACGATATCAGAGCACATGTTACTTAAAGTATGGAATTTCATGCCTCTGATTCTTCTAACAAGCGTTATGAGCTTGCATATATTTAAAATACACATAATGTTCTTATGGTAAAGTTAATGGTTACAAAATCTGGCGTGGTTCTATTAAAATCAATGTTTCTTTTGTGTTCGGAATTGAATACAGCTGTTCTTGCTGCTAAGATTGTTCAAGAATGTTATTGGTGTGATTTACTAATAATGATACACTGTATGCAGCCAATACAATACGTCGTAAACAGAACATCAGAAATATAAAAATTGTCGAATCTTGTCTATTGGCAATATATACAATCGGCCGACAACGATCAAGAGTTATTCATCTCTAAATCGACCTAAACGAATAATTGTTTATTACTCACGAATAAAAGGAAACTCGATTCCTTAACTTCCTTAATTGAATTTTTGGATTTCGTGGAGATTTTAGTCGAAATTGTAGAAAAGGAATGTTCAGCAAGGCAATTTTAAATTTACAGAACAAAAAACAAGAAGCAATTTGTTAAGTTTAACGCCATTCTTGGATGTAAACGAAAAATTAGATGTTGGGAGCAGATTACAATTATTTCACTTATCTAAATTATTTCACGATAATCATCATTCGATTTTATTGTAAAAAAATCATCATTTCGCAAAACTAGTTTTCAATTACAAACGTATTGAATTGTACCGTTGGGCCCAAATTTTTATCAAGTTCAATAAAGAAACAATCTTGATATATTTCTGGTAAAGCTATGGCAAAACGGACTGTTCGAAAATACACATAGTGTTTAGGATATAAGCCTCAAGCATCACAAGCTGTCATGGCATTTTTATCGGCACAAAAAAATGTTCATAGCGTCACCACTCTATACAACCGGAATGAACTATGTCGGACCACTTCCAATAAAAGATAATGCCACCTCTGTTTATTGGTATGCCGCCAACAAAGGTATTCATATAAAACCAGTCACTACATTACCAACGGACGCACTTTTAGCCGCTTTGAAGAGATTTCTGGCATGACATGGCATAAAAAATCACTATATATGTAAATAAATATCAAAAGAAACATTTTGAAATGTGAGTAAACAAATCTTCATAATATAAATCCGTGAAAAAACGCTTGCTTAGTGCGTACGGTATTTTTAATATAATCGGCAACTGATACGTGTTTAAGAACTGATATTCATCGGTACGAATGCAGAGCTTCAGCTAATAATAAGGACATGACGTAATATTACCACTATAAAACTATGTACTATATAAGTTGCAGAGTTCGCAGGCGAAGGAAGTGACAGCAACAACACCATGGAGCACACAATTCACACACTAAAAGGCTGCTGAAGTTATGACAAGCTTCAAAAAGCTTATACACCCCGTTGGGCCGTCACCATACTTAAAAAAAGCGTACCACTGATTAGATAAAGAAAAGCCATTACTAACGTCATTTTCCGTGCAGTTCACAAACGTCGGTATGGAAGTAACCGTTGGGGTCTATAATTCGTAGATAGAGTATGTATTGACTATTCCCGATACACACCTATTTTTCACGTAGTCTTGGCACTACGTTTTTGACCAACATATTAGAGATATATCGCAAACTAAACATTATATTTTTATGCAATCGTATATTAAGTCCAGGAAGTCTTTAATAAATTCATTTACTTGATAGTTCCCTTGTTCCGCTTGTCGGCGAAATTTGATTACGTATAACTTATACGCAGTACTTCGCCATTTCAACGGGCCGCCAAGCAGGTTACTACTACAGTAAGATCGCTTGCGCAGGTGGCGAACTTTATTCATTACACTTGTGGAATACCTTTACTGGGCTTAACAATAATATCGTTTCTTATTTCACCATTAAAGATTATTTCATTCAATTAATGCAACCTATTATTAGATTTTGAAATTGTATAGTATTTACTTTATAATAATGAATACTAAATAACTATTTAAAACTCTTTTACCATATAGTTTTATTAATATTGCAATAGCTACAAATATTTCAAAATGTATTAGTATACCCTTAAAAAACTGGTCCTCTAGGCAATGTTGCTCGAATTTCTCTCACGACAGGTAATTCTGATAATCCTCTGTAATATTTTGCTTATTAAGCTGTTAATGCATTTAATAAAGTAATAGTTACCCCATTGGATGTGACATCGGTAATTCATCAACTTCTTCTTCAACAAATGGAAAGTAATACTCTTTTAAACTGTAAAATCATTAGTATAGTAGATACTAGATATGTTTCAGAAATTTGTTAATACCATTCATATATTAGAATATATCAGATATTACCTTCCTCTTCTTTCTACACAGAATATGTATATAGATGTCTCCTTTTCTTAGAAATATTTTGCATCGATGAAGTAATCAATATTTTCTTTTCAATATTAAAGTGAAACAGATATAATTTATATTGCCGGCTGCTTTCAGTTTAATTTTAAATGAGATATCTCTGTTGTTGTATTGTATAAAATTCGGAATGTACACCTTACATAAGTTTCAAATCTTTCGTTTCGATTTTACGTATAACTTTTTGGGAATAACGCAAACAACAGACTAACGTTATTGTCAGTCGTGTATTCCTAGGCATTGTAAACGGTAGTGCAATTATGACCATCGAAATCGCTGTTCATTGACTATTTACCATCTGCCACCACAAGCTCTCTTGTAGTGGCGGTCAGCAAAAAAGGAGTCCCTTCACAGCTCTGTTGTGTAAGAGCCGGCCTGGAGAAATGCGTAATAATGGCAACTCTGGGAGGGGTTAGCTTCAAGGTAAGTGCAAGAGGTGGACACCCATAGGGAAGTGTATTATCGTCCTTTCTGTGAGCATCTCTTGATAACAAAACTATTCGAGGAAGGGCCCATTCTCCTACAGCAGGATCTTGCTGCAGTAGTACGAGACGTAATATTGGAACGAATGCGAAATGCCTTAAGTATAGTAGATAACTGATGTAAACAGGAGAGATATATAATGATCAAAAAACACAAATTATCATCATATTTACAAAGAAGCGTATAATTCGAGGTCAGGTAATAAAAGCGCTAGACTCCAATTCTAAATTGGTGTGGGACTGCCTTGTGAACGCACTCAATAGGCTGGGTAGTCGAACGAAGGTGACCCTGACCCGGGTACCAGGACGTGGAGCCGTTCGAGCGAATATAACGATAGACGGATTAGCCCGAGCAGACTCGTCAATTGCTAAAAATCTCCCAATGCACTCGGTAGGAATGGCATATATTACAGTAAATGCAACCACTAAACTGGGGGACATTCCAGGTCAAAGATAAGTTAAGCAATTTCTGGTTGGACACTGGCTTGGACTTACTGAGTAAAGAGAGGAAGTCTATTAGAACGATAGTGGGCCTACTAACAAAACACTGTATGCTCAAGAAGCACAAAAATTATCTGAGCCTGACTGGAGAAACAGCATGTAGGCTCTGCCAGGTGGAAGAAGAGATTACCGTCCAAGTTAGGTGCGAACGTGCAACACTGGCGGGAGTACGTCTGTAAAACCTATATAGAGGGATCACTCACAAGACTTTGAATAAATTTATTGAATCTGGTAATGAAAAAGGAATCACAATACATTTGAAAAGATCGCAGTGAGATAGATCAAAAGCGTAGCAATATGATCTAGTCTAAAAATTTGCCATCTGCGTTACGCTGAATAATGATGATACAGTTATCGAAAAAAAAAGGTCGATTTACATTTTTTTGGGAATTAAGATTTAATGTTATCAGTAATTTAATGTTTAGCGCCACTGGAAACGATGCTAACTTTCTTAACTTAAATGAAACATTGTGTATACTTTTTTGAAAAAACGAATCCGACGATACCACATATGTTATACTTTATAATTATCGGGTACGTAGCAATAAAGCTATAAACACCAGCTTGACTCCTGTTACGTTAGTTTCGTTCAAAAGACTCGCTACCACAGATACAGGAGCTGTACAGATAGCCAATTCCATGCTACTATTTAGACACATATTTGTGGAAACGAAGACGCTAGAGATCAGGTAGTGGTAAAAAGGACGTTGGTGTTCTGTGTCTAGATTTCTGCGGTTTTAGGTATTTGCATTTTTAGATTTCTGCATTATCGGTGTGAATGAGACAAAGAACATTTTAGTTTGCGCGCAAAATTAACTTTTAAAGGTTAAATCTACGTTTAAAATCAGATCACACAGACTACAAAGCCAATACCGGTGGTGCCCTTTATATGTACATCTAAAGTAAGATTTATTGCGGACAAGAAATTTAATAAATAATTGGGCCATCTTTGTGACTTTAAGTAAGTTATTAAAATATGTGTCCAATATGTATTGACTATCTGTAAACCAACACCATGAATTTCAAAAGCAGTAAAAAAGATGTAACTTAAAATTTTATCTGTAATAAAAACAAGCAAGTCGGTCGACAAACAGAGTTACAAAATCCAACAAATCTTCACCTTTCTGGAATTCATACTTTCCAAATATCAATGCTTGTAGTTTTAAATTTTGTTTGCTAATTTATTTCTTGATCACTTGTATTTAATACTAGGTCAACTATTTTAGACTAAGGAACCTCGATACGATAATCTGTTGTATCTGTGAAAGTGGCTTCCTCTTTCCAATTTTTTATTACATAATTAAACGACACAGAAAATGTATTAGAATGTACAGCACCTTCTTTCTAAAATTGCTATCCTTCGAAACATTGTTTTTGCGTTACTGAAAACAGGTAGCAACGGGAATTAAAACTGTATATCCGATGATCTCGTCCAACGTGTAGAAAGAATCAGAAATATCAAGCATGAACAACAACATCATACTTACAACAATGCGTCTCATTTTAACGTTAAACTGTTTTATTTTGGTAATATGGTACGTAGGCTTTCATTATCGTCGATTTCACTGTATTCATAATTTCCAGGTTAGAGCCGCGTGATTGTCATAGCATCGACCGACATTTTGTCTGCTGTGTTATATCTTCTGTAATGTATTTGTTTAATTTGTTAAAATTTAGTGTCGTAAATCCGTAATTGTCTTTCGGCACTCTTTTGGCAAATGAAAATTTCTTTTGAAGGATAGTTTGTATAATGTAAATCGAAGAATGAAATATTCACTAACTTTATCTATTGTAGTGCGCTATATTTATTTCAAACGCCTCTTTATATCGCACTTCAATTCAAAAAGAAAGAAATCACTTTTACAATTATCCTTAGCACAATCACTTATTCACTCTTTCGACATTCAGTCTTTAATAAACCACAAATTTTCTTAGTTTCGGTTGCCCACGGTTTAATTTCATTGATTTCTATGATAATTTATTTTAAATAATTTAAAATACACACTCATTCAATTTGACTTCCGAAACGAACTGCTTTGATGTAGTATTATTGATGGACGCAACTTCTTGCGATACTCTATGTTCAACGAGAAAACACTACGATGTTAGATGTTACTGAGAATTTTGATGAGACAATAAGAGAGATATTTAATTTATATTGTTAACCAATTTTCAACCAACATATTTCGTGGAACATACTGTTAAATTTTCTTATATGAACGGTTCTCGAAAAGGAATTAAAATATATAAATATGTAATTAGTTAATGTAAGTCTTCCCCACGCTTGTCGTTGGCTGGACTTAACTCTCTTATTTCTATGCCCCAACACTAGCAACTTGACCGTACGTTGGAAGCATTCCGTCTATTGAAAATCCACATGAATAGCTCTGGTCCAAAAGCGCACCATCTTTACAGAAACTCCACTCACCTAACCCTAATTTCCTTAAGCAAACAAAGCCTTACATTCCGGGTGTCACCGATCGCATTAGCAAAATTCTTTTCAGGAACATGAGACCATCTTCAAGCCTCATTCGAGACTCTTAGACTTCAATCCTGTCGAAAGCTGTAATCACCTGGACGCTTCTGATTACTGCCAGATTCCATATTCGTGGGGTAGTATATACACCGGCAAAACAAAGCGATGGGTCAGCACCCGTTTTACTGAGCACGCGCGTCGTGGAAACTGGGTACCAAATCCAATTTAGCTGTACCCGCATCTTGATTGGCAAACCTCACTAATGCAGTAAAGAGATCCGTGAATCTATACCCCTTACAATGCACGTGGAAATGTCAACTGATTAAGCTCTCTAACAACCGCTACGCATCATTGATCGATATTTCCGCTCCGTTGACCAAAAACTGTCCCTATATAAACCTCACCGAAATGAATAGTTCCCCCAACGTGTAGTAACAGCTCTGAAAATGTCCTGAGAGTGTGGACAAAACGTCGGAAGAAACTACGACAATGACGCGGTTCCAGCCCGGAAACCGAGAATATATTTTGTAATTACCTAGAAGTAGAAGATGCGTCTCTCCTATAAAATTTTGGACAATAGATTAGGGTGCGTTATAAAGTACTTGCCAAATATACCTATAGCGTGGGCCATCCGGAGTAATAAGTGTAAAAACATCATTCCTAAAGTAGATTCGGATAATTATGAATAGAAATGTAACTAAAGAGGTGCGTAGATATACATACCCTACGTATAAGTAAGTAAGATGCCTGCAACAATACGATATTTAACATTACTATATGATAATCATTTTAGGATTCGAATTACAAAGCATCGTGACAGAATTACTATGAGTTATAGTTGCACATATAGGTATGTACATACTTACTGTTAGTTATATCAACAACATATTGTAAAAGCTTTGTGATGCAACTTTCTTGAAACATTCAAATACGAATATAATTAACTGAAATTATCATGACAGTTGAATACTAATGAAGTATTACAAATTGCAGTTTTTTTTTTATTCGATACGAACGATGCGAAAGGAGCTTATAATTTAATCTTTGAGATTAGGTTTTTAACAAGAAAGGAAAGACTTTGCTTTCCTTTCATTTATTTCGTTCCTATTTATTGCTAACTTTTTCAAGCTTATCGTCGTCTTTTTGTTTTTATTTATTTGTTCATTTTTTATTTTGCATTAATTTTCTTCTTTAACCCAAATGATAACGAAATATTTTTAAAACGTTTTTATCAGATTAAGTGACAACCCATAAAAGAAATACGCAGACACCTTTAAAAAATTTTTTTTTAATAAAAAAGAAAAAATTAATAAAAACAAAAGATCAATGATAACATGGCTTGAAAAAATTGGAAATAATTCAGCGAAACGTATCAATGCATGTAGGAAAAATATTTTTTTATTATCATCTACTAACCACTTAAAATAAAGCAAAAAAGCCGTCGGTATTTATATAATTTAAACGAAAATCACAATATAAAGTATATTAAAAATTTAAGCAATATACAACCAAAAGGAATATTTACCCAAAAGAGGCTGCGATGGAAACAAGAAGCAAAAATAACGAAATTCGACAAATCATTTTAGCCTATAAATTTAGCAGGATTCCAGTGCAAATTAATACGTACGTGGCCTGTATTTAAACAATAGGTAGTAACAGTAACATCCAATCATGAAGTACATCATTAAATAGATTTATAACACAATTGTGAATGGTGTATGACCAGTAGATACAAATCTCACGAATGTCCGCCTTGAATTAACAAAATAATTAATTAAACAGGGTGCATTTATAGTGGTATTGCGATAAGAGCGATGATATTAGCGGCGACAAAAGGGTCGAAAAATATCCATCCCAGGTGGTATTTATGAAGGTTCGACGTTGCCAGTTGCTAAAATGTTTTCATTGTAATCTTTTCTTTTGTTTTATAAAAAGATAAAATTTTACAATTCGATAATAAACACATAGCTCCAAAATAAAATTTTAAATAGAAGGAATACATTCATTTTCACCGCTATGCCGGTATCGTTGCTCTTATTAAGTATCGCAGTTGCCTTCTGTAACCAGAGTTACGGAAAGATACAACATTAGAATGAAGAGCCCATTCTGCTAATTTTTGTCGTACCGTACCGTAGTACCGTAACTCCAATATAAGCGAACTCTACAGAAACAAAAATAACATAATTGTAGGGCAATAAGTAGTTTCAACAAGTAAATCCGCTAATTGTCTTATGTAAGATATTTCAAAAGTGAAAAGTAATTGTTATACACACCGTAATAATTGCTTATGATTGTTAATAAAGGTTCAAGAAATTAAAGAGATTTAAATTATGTAAACATTTAATTTTTAGGATTATACAATTGTAGATGTATGTAAGTAGTATATAGATCTGTTTTAAATCAATTCCTTACTTCATTGGCGGGGTAACTGAGTTTCCTGCGTTCCTGAAAAGCAACCATAAAATTAGAAACAGGACAAATTATACATAAGAATTTGGATCTTTCAGGCAATTACATTCATTTTTATGACTCTACAGTATGCGAATACCGTATGAAGAAGCGTTCAGTTGTTTAAATTCACTATTGTTTACATTTCTGATGCATGCAGTAGTAAGTTTGCCAGAGGAAGCAGTATTGGCGGCTCCAAATTTCTCTTTGTTTATTTAGGAATCCTTGTTTTATACATTGTTACAAGAAAAAAAAAAAAACAACAATGAACAACAACAAATACCACGTAAATTAAAATTTTCTTGTTTTTACTAATTGTATTGCTTTACACAAAAATAGTTATGCGCTTTATTTGGAAATTTGTATTAAATACAGGCGCATAATTGCACATATTTGCAATAATTCATTTAGATTTTTGAAATTTCAAGTATTAGAATCTTCTATAAGGAGGAGCCTTATAGAACCATTTTGGAGCAGATGGCGCGGTATTCTCAATACAAGAGTTCGAAAAGGATTTCTTTTGCTATTATTCTCTGAAAAGACTATTGAGAGTAGGCCATACTATTCGTTTTAACCATTAATGAAAAATTTAAAAATCATTCAAGATAAAAATTTAATATTTTAGCTATCAGCATGGCTTATTTTGGGTTATCATTAAAGATTCAAATTTGTTAAAGCGATATTATTATTTCTTTAGTACATTAAAGTTTATACGCATTTTAATTGCATCTTTCTTCTACTTTTGTAGTAATACCAACTGCAAATTTTCTGATATCCCGTTTATTTGACTTTGAATTTCCCTGAGAAAGCTCTTATAACAACATCATAATTGCTTATGATGTTGTTTCTTTTTAGGTATTTATGAAGACAGAATTAGATAAATTCCTCTTTGTCAAGATTGGGAAATGACGCAAATATGATCCGAAACTAATGGAAACTCCAGAGTTTATCTATAGATTACTTTAGGTATGGATTATTGGAGTTACAGTTCTTTACAATAAATTTTTAAATATTGAAAATGAATAATTAGAATTTGTTTTATATTTCTAGACGTGCAATAAGTGGAAAACATAAAGAATTTCAATGGAGCTCTCGGAATAATAAATCATTAATTTTAAAACGTGTGCAAGCGTACCCAGATTTACTGAATCCCGAATTCTTTGAATTGCACTTTGACCGAAAGTTTCCAAATACAATCAAATGCATATAAATGCTCTATATACTTAGATTAATGTATGTATTTAATACCTTTATTATGTCGCTACAATTACAAAAGTCTATGTGTACCATAATTTACAAAGAAGATGATTTCAAGTTTATCGTAAGGGGTAAATAACTTTACGTACCTTATTCCTATAACTTCCTCAATTTAATAATTTGGAAACTTTTCCGCTCTTGTGGGTTAAAACCTTCTTCCCTTTGCCTAATAAATAGAAGATACCGTTTTAAATATTTTAAATGCATATTATTGCAAACATGAATTTTACACTAAAATGAGTTTTTTTTGAATACATAGTGAATCGGAAGTTCTACTTCCACACAAAATTTTAGTTCATCTAGTTCATCTATTTTGTTTTAAGAATTCGTAAATACCAAATTTTTATAAGCAATTTCTTTATTAAAAGAAAAAAAAACTACTGCAAAACTGAATTTAGAACCTCTTAAAATGGTTCCACCCTGGATTATTTTGTAAATCCACTTCCTATATCGACTAATCAAAGTAGATTAAAATTTATACAAAAGAAAGACAAAAATGAAATAAATGTAATACCTTATTTATATTTATTTTAACAATTATCAAAGCTAGTCTGCGGTAATACATCTATTAATGACCTTCGTGGATAATTTGACTTAAGTTATAAACTATTAATATCGACGTCTTAGCTTACTTTGGATTTCACCTAATTACATGTATTTTTTGATTGAAATAATATTTACTATTAACTTTTTTAAAGATACTGTAATTAAAAAATTCGCTAGGGAAACAAGAGGAGATTCTTTATTGTTTGGTTCATTTTTAGTTATTTTCTTTAAAAAAAATTATCTTAGTTGAAGAGTAGTAATGTACTGGAAAGCTTGAAAAATTATTCTCCCGTAACTTTTTATATTTAAAATCATTCCAGGGCCTTTTGAATTCCCCGACGTCATAACTTGACGTTTCGCCAATCACACAATCATAGAAGGCTTCTTCAAGAGAGAGTAGTAGGCAACAATTGGCACGGTAACTCAACATGTGAACCACGCCAGAGGCGAAACTAACTGAGCAGGAGGCTGTTGATCACAGTAACTCAGCATGTGAGTGACGCCGGCAGCGAATATCAATTGCGACAAACGAAGGGAGTAATATGCTTTTACGGCCTGTCGTCAATTGGTTGCGAGTGATGGTCACGGTTAGAAGGTTATCTTTTTATTTCAACATTTTGCTAATTTCTAACTTAAACTACAGTTATTATGCGACTGGAGAATTTAAATTAACTTCTGAAATTTTGTGTGGAAGCAGAGTTGCTTCACTATGTATTAATGTAAAATGGTAGCTTAAAATGGTTCATACTGTAGATGGGACTATTACTATCCAAATATCTTTCTATAAGAAGGAAAAAATCCAATTCTTAAAGAAAATTAGTACATTAACGATACAGGGTATAGGAATCCATAAAAGTAATGTTTGCATATGAAACTCACCCAACATCTGCCGTTTTAACGTAGTTACTTCCCGATGCGTTTTCTATGTTTCTTCTGAATTTAGCCTTAAAAAGATATACACAGGAAAAGAAGTAAATATTGAGCGGTATAATTAAGTAAATGCACCCCTTTATTGGATTAGAATTCAGCCAGTTACTTTAGAAATATCATAAAGTGAATAAAATTTTGAGCTATCCATTCCGCAAATATCTGCAATCTTTAGTTTAAGTATAATCGCCCGATGTTCCCACAACTTGTCGGACATATTGTAAATTAAAAAAATACTGAGGATTTATTACGTAGGCTTGTTTAATGAGTTTCGTTTTTTTCGCTAATGCCTGAAGAAACTTAAGTAACGCTTTCGTATTGTAGACTAACAATTAGTCAACAACATTGATAGAACAACTGACAATTTAACTGCAGAAGACTCGCCATGTTTACAACATCGAATGATGACATCCAGCGTTACGTCCAGTTCCAGTACTATAGTGGTAAACTATGCCTAACTCAAACCGATTTTGAGAATTTTAAGTAATTAATTGTATTTATTTTTGGTGTCAAGGTCGCGTGGAGTAGTATTCAACGTTGCAAAATTCTGCCAACTATTATACACTGCAATAGCAAAGCGTGGTTATCACCAGAAAACTGGAACAGACACTGGAAGGGTTGCTTAAGCCACACCAACGGCAACAATGGATACCATTCTTTACCGATGGATAACCACCGGTATAAAAATAAGCTCTCTTTATGATACACCACACGCGATTCATTTGGAAGATTTTCATTTATAAAGGCACGCTTTCCTGGACAAGTATATTTTCGTCCAGTCTGTATCATCTTAAATTATGGACTGCATTTTCAGGAATTTTCTTAGAAACGGTTTGAGTTAGGTATACGAAACGTAACACTAACTTGCCTTTATTTAACCCTTACCACCAAAAGTATGGAATAATATGCAGAATATTCGATTTAAGTTTTTAAAACCTAGCATATAACATTAAATTATTTAATTAAAATATTAAAAGCATACAACACTAAATTATTTAATTAAAATATTGAAAGCATATAACATTTCTTGAGTCACTTGCTATATATCAAAACAATTTTAAATCTTGCTCCCAATGAACATGTATAACCCTAAACAGAAATATTTTATTGCTTCCCTTTATTTTATTGCTTTAAATATTTTTTATTTTTATTTTATTGTATGTAAACCGCAGTGAATGTGGCCCGCTGCATACATACATAGAACCATGTTTCAGAAATCATTCGCGATTCGGATTCAATGATTATTTGGTTTACAAGTAGGGCGCAACAAGAAGATTGTTTAACAGCAGCGTCACTGCGCCAGGTTAACTAAAATAAACTAAAATAAATGCGCGTTATTTAGAACAAAAAACAATAACAAAAATTATAAAAACGCAAACATGATATAGTAAACAACTGACTGAATATGCGTGGATACGTAAAAAGAAATCCGGAAGTAAGGCCTCTAACACCTGTATCTAGCGATGTAATATTCGCGTATTTAAAGTGGTCGTTGAATGTGTATAAAGGATTTTTCGCAACACTAATAAATCTAGATTTCGCACACTAATGTTAAAATGATAGCGAAATCCAGAAAAATCGATAATTTTACGTAATTTTTTTCGTACATGTAAAATATTCAGCACTGCTTGTACGTGACAACAATTTCACAAGAAGCCCCTGAGGGCAACGAAGTGTATTGCAATTTTTTTGCGTCGGCTACTGGAACGTAATTGTCGTAAATAATTATGAAATCTGCTGCAATTTAAGGATCTTGAAATTACATTTGTTTTCACTTTATTGCCGCTGCCTCTTTAGCGTCTATTTATAAAATCACTAATTTGACCTCTTCAAAATGTTTAAAATAATAGAATGCTGCTTTTAACCATGTACCTCATCGTGTAAGAATCGACTGTGGCGATCCAAGTATGTCATGACGAAATAGTCGAATACGTTTCGGTGATTTAAGAAAAACCGCTTGTGTCTGTGCTATTAGTTGATTCGCATCGGGATAACATTTTCATATGGTGTGCTACTAGGTATAAAATATGAAGCAAACATGTTGTTTGCAGCAAATTCCGTTGGACAGCTTTGAGTAATTGATCCGTGCGAAGCATAATCACTGCAGCATCGGTAACCACCAGTAACATTTGCTTTGGTGAAATTTCAAAGATGCCTAATGTTTTAACTAATACATTATGAACAGCTTCAGCAGTATATCTATGCTGTCTTTTATAAGCTAGCGAATACAGATGCGGCGGTCCTTTCAATTGTGGTACTACGGATTTTTTTAATCTGTAGTTTCTGTCTGTAGTTTCATCTATAATTAGCCTTGACCGTTCATTTTTTACTGTTGTTTTCGAATAACTCTCAATTTTCTTGAGCACTGGCGCCAAATACCTATGTAGCGTCTACGGACTTAGTAGTTCCCACGTTGGATCATATTTCTTCTAAAACTGACGAAACATTGTTTGTCCAATCTTTGCAAAGGATATATTGCACTGACTTAACGTCATCGTTAAATCACATAGAAATTCTTTGTACGGTCTCCTTCCGGTTTTTTTTAATTTGCGTATTGCGTTATTTATATGGTTTCTACACATATATGTTTTCCAACGTAATAAACTTTCATCGCTAAGTAAACAACTGATTTCTTCACCATTATATATTATGTCCGGAAATTGCCATAAATACGTATTTACCCTGTTCGCAAACAAACAGGTTCATGCATTTTTAACATTTTTAATATCTTCTATTCAATTCCGACACTTATCAACTTCGCATTAGGGTATATCAAGACCCAATATGAACGGATTCCTTTTCAATTTAATAGTGTAGTTAAAGATGCCACAGTCCATTTAAAAAAGAGAACTTTTTTCAGTTTGAAAATATCTGTGTTTGGAAACAGTTCATAAACACTCCGTATCAAGTTTAGTAATGATACCAATAAATATGACTTTCCATTTCATCCCGCATCAATAAATACCTTAATTTGCATTACATGAAATATTTAATTTGAACAAAAGCGGTGTAAATGCAAAAATTTCGAAAATGATCGTAACTACCTAGAGAAGAGTAGACTTAGAGAAAAGGTGCTCTGAATTTATTTATGTGCGATGTGTAGAATCGATTAAGCTGCTAAAAAATATTTAATATTTTTAAGCAGCTTAATCGATTTATATTTAAATTTTTATAACATCTTTTAAAACGATGTCAAAGGTAGCAAAAGTGCTAATTACATTCTTGACCTCATTAAAAAGGCGTTGTCACCAAACAGAAATCCGTAATGAATGAAGTCTACTACATCTGGCGTAAATTATGTATTTATAAGATCATCAAGATGATCTCACCTTGTTTTCTTATGCCCCTGAGTATAGTACACTGAAGCATAACAAGCGTGATCGATTTTGTTCTGGCTGAAGCTATTAAAATGTTACCATTTTTGAAAACATGCCTAAAAAGTAGGTGTGAAGACAAGTATAATTTGGTCCAAATTAGCATTTATTTAGCATGCTTAACATATACAAGTGCAGTTTGCGTAAATACGAAAGTTAAACGGACGGAAGAGCTAGTAACTGGAGACAGGTAAATTAAAATAACATAATCGTATAGTCTAGACATGTTGTGCAATATATGACCTAAAAACGAGATGTTTAATGTTTTTATTATAAAAGAATACTGCTTGGTCAATTAGATTATGTTGTGAACGATTGTCGCTAATACATTTGTGCGAGCAGATAAATAGTTTGGCCCGTTGCAAACATGAAAATAACAAAGAAGGAAAGCAAATATTGCAAATTCTGATCAGATACAGTTATTATGCACGGTGGGGTCACATTTTGATTTCAACAGACAATCTTAATTATTTAACATTACTTCACACGAAACGCAATCTATCATATCGCATATTTTATTTTTATGTGTACCTTAACATAAAATGTACTATTCATAAATGAAAAATACAAATTCATTAAATATTTGTTAAATATTTGTTACCAATTATCACCGTGTTAATATTTTGATAAACATAACCTATACGTTAAATACTGTCGTTTTGAATGTCGTTTTGCTTTATCTGTGCATCCGTTTGTTATTGTTAGTTGTCTTCGTTGAACAGATAACAACATCCTATGTTTTTGTATTAACATCCAATAGATGTGTAGATTTGCTAAGAATTCTCTTACCATCATTACTGGAAAATGTAAATTTAGAAACACGACCGATTTGCCAGCAAGATAAATCTCTACAACGTTTCGACAAAACGTTGACAAACGTTGACAAACGTTAAGACAAAATCAAGTAAAGAAATGTTAGTTGCTTTGAAAAAGTCGACCTTTGCACAAATTGTTACATCCTGAAAGGAGCGCAAAATTGTTGGTGCTTAGAGTAGATATAAAAAAACGCGTAATTATGTTTCCAAATTGTTAACGAAATACATGTAATATTACTCTATCTTAGAAAAAAGTCGTTTTGCTTTCAATTATTGTAGTTATTATCCCCGACAAAGAGACAATTTACTTAATGCAATGAATGTCAACGCCTTCGTAAGATAATTCTTAGAAAAGGGTAATGTAACGCCCTGCTGCAAAGTAACTAGAAATCAACTAGATATAAAAATTATTCTCAATCCCAACCATGTCAAATTAAAAAAAAATCCGAAAGCTTTGTAATGAGTTAATTGGGAATTGTATATTTTTTTTCTAATAAGACATACAACAATTTTACAAGAAACCGTCGAAACAACAAAAATTCAACCTTACGGTTGAATTGACTGACCACAGAACTTTGCAAGTCCTCATTCACTCCAGAGTCAAAACACAAATTGCAACGTTTGGAGTGAAACATACCGCATTTAAGGTGAACAAACAAAAATGTTTTTTCATGTAGGTGCCTTTGATATCTTATTATCATGGATTTTAAATTAGAATGTAAAATAAAACAACTTACCGCTTGGTTTGGACTGCAACAAAAAACTTAAATTTAAAAAGGAATTTATATTTCAAATCAAACCAAACAACCTAAAAGTATCGGTATGTTCATTTCACTCGCATTTCACAACTTTATTTAATTAATTCGAAACAGCCGTTTCGAGAATGCGTAGCCTGCTCATTCTCCACAGTCGCATCGTACGATGTAGAGAATGTTGATACTGGTAGGTTGTTTGGCATACTACTTCACAATCCGCATTATTGAATTTATATTTATTCAATTAAAAACAAGTAGCTTTACTCATACATCCAATATGTTCAATAGTGAAAAAAATGGAAATGCAATGTTCGTAAATTTCTATTAGAAATGGTATGCCACTACTTTTTCAATTCCGCTTTTAAGTAGAAACAGGGCAGAATTGTAAACACCTCCTATGTTATGTGTGTTTTGTTTTATTGCAATACCATTTCGAGTAAACTCAATCGGTCAAGTGTAATTGCACTATTTACAAATGAGCACGAAATAAACGAAACACTACATACGAAGGCTGTGCAGTACTTAATGCCTCTTAAAAAATACGCCTTGAAGTCAAATTTTAATAACAATATAACATTGGTTTTAGTAACTATATTTGTTAATAAGTTATGTTGAGTTAAAATTGAAACTGCCCAGCTGGAAAAAATGGGCTTCAAGCTGTTACTAATATTTATGGTTTCCTTGCACACTAGAGACAGCCCAACAGCCTATAAACTCTTTTTTCACCCTGTAACCGTCCCTCTCAGCCGTTGGTCAAGATATTCCGCAAGATTTTCAACCAGGGCTATCAGGCTGGTGTCGGCACGTGTTCTTTGTTAATTTTCGTCCTATAATGATACTTTCTCAACGACTGATGCAGCAGCTGCTCTAACAGCTTATCGAAGGTGCTTGCTTTTCTGTACGTCTGCTTGGCCATCTCCTATTGGCGTTCTTTGAGGATAAGAATCTTAAGGTCAATTCTCAGTTCGGAACGAACTACGGTGCACCTGTTATCGTCTATTTCTAGAAGCTTTCCGGTCTGTTATGGCGACTAGAATCCACAGTGGACCAAGATAACTGTTTATGATAAATTATCAGCCAAAGACTATTAAGTATCAGGTAGTGATGAGTTTCGATACCATAGAACAATATGAAAGAATGCAAAAAATTCTGGCCAACGGAAAAGAAAATGTTGATTGAGTTTTCCAGGTGATCAAACAAAATCGCCTGTTAAATACTATGCAACCATTTGCAGGGGATAGATATTTCAAACAGCACTCCTAGGACTTCAAGCGTTATCTGCAAGATCGGTATCCTGAATGTTCACCTCCGAGGAAAAACAAAGCAGAATCGCCGCCTCAGATGTGAATTTTACGTTATTTAACTTCTAATGATCCAAAAGAGTTTCTGGATCGGTTTCTTACAATTGAACAAATCTAGGTTGATTGCTCCAGTCCCGAGTCTAAACAACAAAATAAGGAATGGCGCCATTTGAAGTCCAACTCTCCCAGAGCTAAACAATTTTGTTAATGGATTTTCTAGAATGTAGCCAAACAATCGCGAGTCAATATTAGGTATGCCGCATTAATCGACTATCTAATTATGTTGAGGGAAATAGAAGACGAAAGTTATCACTTGTTCCTTTCATCAAGGCAATGCTGCCGTTCAATGAAGTTCGTTTCATACAGTATACTAGGTTTCGAGCTAGCTTTTAATGATTTGTTACAAAATAAATATTAAATGAAAGACGATATAATTGTGAGCTTTCGAAAGAGGTGCAAATGTGTTAAAGCATAGGAAGAATATGTGACTTTAAGTATGTTGAAATGTTATGTTACCTAATATGTTTGAGGCAATACGTACCACCCTCGTAGTCATATGGTGTTTCTTTATATCGTAAATATAACACATTCGATTAATTATGGTATTAACCTATTACTTGATCCAACATTATCATTTGAAATTTTTTATATACAGGCTATGGTAGGAATAATATTACAGAGATTGAGTCCGTTTTAAGTGGAATAGATGAAAGGTGATCTAAACTTTCTTGAATCTTAAAACGAACTACATCACTGGCTAACTGGTAAGCCCATTCCTTCTGGAAGGATACGTATCATTCGTTTTTAAGGTGAGTAAGAGCAAACGTAACGCGCTAGTAATTCCTGAACATCAAACACAATATCCATATATTGGAGGATCACCTAATAGCAAATTTACGTCAAATTTGCAATAGAGCTTTTTTTTTGAAAGCTGCCAGAAAATTATTTAATAAATTACGTTCAATTAGATTTTGCAAGTAAAAGAAAACACCCATGTACAGTGACAGTTATTTTCAAGATACGAGATCTTTCGATCCTGAATCCTGAAGAATATATATATATATATATCAATATATATATATATATCATATATATATATATATATATATATATCAATATATATATTGATTGATTGAAAGATGCTTACCTGCTGTATGGCTGTATAAAACGTTAACCATGAGTCAGTTAGATAAATCCTTAAACAATGATTTCTTCGTCCATTTCATTTCGGGAAAATTCATCATTTATTAGAACAAGACTATTTTTCTCCGTGGAGTGTTTGCAAAGTCGAGGATAAAATTCTCTGTCATTAATCTTGTTCGTCGATGAGGCAGGATTTAGTCGCGATAACATTTTGAACCTACGTAACATGCGCCCTTGAAGAGATGAAGACCTTCATCAAACCGTAATACGAAATCACCAGTATGGATTTTCTATTAATATATGGGCAGGTACTAATTAGTCCATTTCGATTGCCCAGGCAAACCCAATCGAAATTGGAAAAATTAAGTAAACGCTTTATTACAAAATGTCGCATATTTTTGCGTGACTGCCAGACAATTCACCTTTCTCGAAGATCAAGGGAATTTTTGCAAAAACGATTTCAAAATTCACAATTAATAGTGAAGCTCATGTAATGATTTATTTTTATTATTATATCATATATTTGCTATTGTTATTATATTTAATTTAAAAGGTACCAAATTTTTAATATCATGTAATTTGGAAATAAGAAGCTTACGAATATTACTGTATAAGACCTTTTTCATAATTTCATTGTTCTCTATGGTTTTTTTTTTTCAATTTAATCATGTATATGTCAAATCCCTCTGCTACATTTGTTGATTTGCCGGATAGATGTTGTATGAGCATTTTGTTTTTCTACTATTGATTTTTGAGAAAAATTTAGTCATTACTTATTCCAAAAACCACAAATAATACCAAACTTCTAAAACAAGTTTTAAAATAAGCAGAGAAATCAATAGCGTTTGTATATTTTATCTGTAATTTTCCCATGTTTTATATTTATATCAAGTTGAATTAATTGTAGTCAATAATAACATCTATCCGGCGACACGCAGTATGAGAAAAATTTAAGATTACTGTACGATTGCAAGCTGGATAACCATCCTTAATTTTCTGACAGTTTTCAAAATTTTACATTACATTTATTCCTGCTCACCCTATAGTAGAAACTCTAGATATTGAAGTTCATTTTAAATAATTGTTTGAACTAACTCTAACATTAAATTCGGATGCAATACAATAAACATACAGAAAACTTACTGGTGTAGTGCTCCATCGATGTAATCTTCCTTAAAATTTAAGAGATGTAAAGTTTTTAAGTTGTCAAATTTCCTAGACAGAATATATTCTTCAATGTATAAAAATTATATTTACTCCCGATAATTAACATTTTAAATAGTTTCTTTTCTATCGATCTTTACCAAAAGAACGAATTAACTACTAAGCGAGGTGCTAAAGTCACAACTCATAAGCTAATCAACTCCACATTAGCGTACGAGATGCTGTCTATTTCTTACTTGATGATGTGCGGACGTGGGTATTACAACTTATACATTGAAGAGTAAATTGTTCACTAAAATTATTAACAAACTTGCCCCATTTGAATTAGCTCTGAAACAAAGATAAATAAAGCTCGTGGTTCAACTACAAGAAACATATTTATTTTTATCCCACGAATGTTAACACGAAAAGAAACAAATTCTAGGAGGTACGTATGAATTAGGCGGTAGTGGTATTCCACTAATTTAAAACAGAATGGGTATAGGCAGTGATATATGTATAAATCTGCTCGTTTTCGTTACCGGTTGCAACCTGCTATTTTTGATTGGTAGTTTAAAAAAACTGCTACTTTTTGTAGTGTCGTTTTGTATATTTTTACAAGCAACTTTTTTGTTTTATTTGCGAAAATAAGAAAACCAACTACACATTATAATCCCCCGCTTTAGAAACGCATTTTTGCTAGCCGATTGTTAACTTCTCTGGCCTATCATCGCTAAACAAAGTGTCAGCAGCCAATTGCGCACAAATTCGTTCACTTCATTGTTGTTGAAACGTTGACGCTCCAGAGCTTCTTTCAATGGTCGAAACTGATGAAAGTAATAGGGCGGTAGATCAGGGCTACATGAAAAATATCCATATGTCTCGTGTCATTATGGATTATCTCCCATATTGATTTGTCGCGTGTTTTACGGCGACAAGAAAGTTTGACTTCACTCAAAAGCTCGCAGTAGTACGCAGTCTTCCCCTGCAGCAGGAGCTGTCCCATCCCTTCTTACCGCTCTTTTTTGGCTGATCCGTTCTTAGACGTGTAAACTTGCGAATGTGTTTCACGTTCAAAAGATGTAGAACCCATCGGGCACTTGCTTTAGAGAATCTGAAGTTCTTGATGATTATGGACAAATGTCGAATAAAGTTGCCCTTCAGAAGATCGCAGTTGTTGTTTATACTCTTCTTTTTTAAATTTTACTATCAATAATCTTCTTTTTTGCTTATATGTGTTCCTTAAAAAAACGTAGTATAGGTAGAGTACTTTATTTTATGCTTATTTGCAAACATTTATCATTTAATCTTCGTGTTTCTAATATACAAAACTTAGTGGAAATTTCACCAAGATGACAACACTGGTACTGACCGATAGAATTGAGGAGTCCAGCCGATGGTTTTCTCCACTTCTCTCTCTCGTCGTTCTTCGAAGCGTCTATGCGCTCTGTTTGATATTGCGGACCCGAAAGCAAAAGTTTCGTTTACATTTGATCAACCTTCATAATTACACCTTTAAATGTTCATACAAACTTTCTCTCACATGGCTCGCTGTATATTATTTTCCTGCATGTTTTTAGTAATTTGGTAAATCTAATATCTTCAAATTGTTACACTTATACAAGAATACAAGAGGAATGGCAGAGTGATTTATATAATCAACAAAAACTGATCTGATTATTTACTGATCGTATGAAATTAATGATTCGATAATATATGCACCGAAGCTTTAACTACTAAATGCTCCAAACTGATAAGTTATGCCAGTAGTCAAACCCTGTTACCATCGTAGAGCATGAGCCATTACTGACTTGTTCATTTCTATACAGCTCGTTACAGCCATTCATTTTAACATTTTCAGTAACCAGCGTATCTTTAATTAGATACTCTCATCTGCGCATCCGTTTCTTTCTATTTTCAGATATATGTAACAATTTCAATTGCAACTACCACTTGTACATACACATACGATGAATGTCGGTAGCTTGTATACGTATGTAACTCAAAGAAATAACCTCCGAAGCCGGATATGAAACGTTTCGTATTTTATGTTTTACTGCTACACTGCTATAACTTTACATGAATTTACGTTTACATTCCACAATGCGTTAAAATATATGTATGTGTATTGGAGAATGTCTGGTTGCCTGGTACTATCCGTTGTCATACCCCGATGGACGTGATATCAAACCTTTTTCTTTGTAGGAGGGGCTTATACAGCGGGATGTCCCAGTTATCGCTATTTGCAAATATAGCTATGAATTAATTCGTTTGAATGTCCATTATGTATGTGGAAATATTAGGTAGCGCATTGCATAGATGCAAATTCGAATGAATTTACAATTAAAGATTGTAAAATTGTTATATATAGCATATATTAATTTCCATAAAAAAATGATTATTCTGACGCAATTAATTAATAAAAATTGACATTGCAACTCCGGTAAAATTCGATCCCAGGACTCCTGCTTGCCTCACATTTTTTTTTCAAAAATTACGTTAAATAAGGATTCAATAGTTGAAATTCTGAAAAGTTCCCTTAAACTTAGGCTCAAATAAACAAATTATGATTCAAACAAGTATTACAGCTTATCAAAAATAAAATAAAATAATTTAAATTATATTTTTTTAATAAATTTTGAATTTGTTAAGTATTTTAAATAAGTAATGAAATATTTTAAATAAAGATAAAGATAGAATTGTGATTGTTCACGTTGATCAATATTAATACTACTCACATGAGTCAATTTCACTTCTTGGCTTCTTAATATTCTTTCATATCGGTTCGACTTTGTCCTTTTTAATGTTTGTTTAATGTTCTCTTTTTCCCATAAAATTCTTCCAAATGTTCTATTGATTAATCTTTCCAATCAAGAAGAACAAGTTAAGATGCTTGTTTATTCAATAGAAATCTTTTTTTTCTTCGAATAGCATTTTTAATAATTTTGAAAAAATTTCGTTATTCTAAACAGTAGCCATATATGATTTTTCTCTTCTTTTTTCCAATTCAATATTTACTTAATTTTGAATCTAAATCAAAACTCATTAGTCGTAGGCCAAAGCTTGTCTTCCCTTTTTTATTAAATTATTTATTGTTAAATTATTATTTATTATTATTAAATTATTAAATATGTTATTCGAAGAAAAAAAGGATTTCTATTGAAGAAACAAGCATCTTAACTTGTTCTTTTTAATTCGAAAGATTAATCAATAGAACATTTGGAAGAATTTTATGGGGAAAAGAGGACATTAAACAAATACTTCATGTATCACATTTCAAGTTGGTATTGAATTGATACCGCAATCAAAGTTTTCAATTTTGAATCCAATGTAAAGTGTCTGACCAGTATTTCTGTTCACAATTTACGGTAAAAGTGGTAATTTTAAAAGAAATGGAAATATAATTACAATTGCTTCGATGGAAGTTTTTGTTTCAAACTTAAACGTAATTTTTTATAAACGCACATGGCTGATTGTCACAGCCCCATTTCAATGTATAAACGAATATCACAATATTTTTACCTAAAAATAGGATTTGGACCAGTGGACTTATGCAGTTTATTTTGCAATCTTAGAATTACTTGAAGAAACAAACTTCAATTAGATCACTAAATTACAAGCTTCACATAATAGATAGCATTCCAAATTCAATCCAGGACCATCTTGTAAGTTTGGCCAATCAGAGGTAAACTTAATAAAGTATTACAACCAAACAAAATTATTCTATTTTGGAAGAATATAAATTCCAAAATTTATTTTAGTACCTGTTCGAGATGAATGTTTCTTAAAATTGTAATAAAATAACTTTTTGTGTAAAATATATATACGATAGTAATTCTAGCAATAACTAGTATATTCACATTTTCTCAGATACACTTCTTAATTCATTAAAAACATCTCTTTTGTTAATGATTTTTGCTTATTTCCAGGTATACAATAACATTTATAATACATAGAAATACCAGTTTATTCACTTGAAAAAGAACTGATTTAAGTACATCCATAAATAAGAGACTATTCGCCATATAGGCCAGTTCAACAAGGAAAAAGGTTTGATATCACGTTCTTGGGAGTATGACATTAATTTTGAAACAAACCATCAGAAAAGTACAACAGAAAGTAACAGTTTCTTCAATAACTGTAAAGTAGCCACTAGTATAGGTGAGCTATTGAAAGTAGATTATATAAAATAAACTTACCCTGACTGATTGCTGTCTGTGCTAGAAAAGAAAAACAAGAGAATGAATGTATTAACTTATTATTGTGATTAAGTTAGAGCAAATACAGTGGAACTTATTTATAATAAACTAGTTTTGCACGTGTTCTTATACAACTTTCCAAGATAATACTTATTGCTCAGTAGTCAACTTATGCTATTCGAAAGGCGAGTATAATACTTATACTTTAAGAACATTGTAGCATATATTTGTACGATTATTATTATGATATCTAAACTGTATATCGCCGTTTGTGATTAAGCTTTGTTAGTTTTTAGGTCTTATCGAGTGCTGCTCAGCAGCACCCTGCTTTGCATTCTAAGGGCCAAGGTAACGTTTTTAGTAGAAGCGCGCATTTTGTAATTTTTGTAGGCTCAACCCGATACTTGTTAACTGGACCCACTAGTCGACCCGTTATATTCACCGATTGTCGGCCATTTTTTTATTTCATTCGAACAAGTACACAAAACACGAAGAGGTGTTTCTATTTGACAAACTTACATTTTTCCTACAACTTTTACGACTGGTATCAGTACTGATACAATCATCTTCGGCAGCAATTAATGTTAGCGAACATGTTGACTTATTGTTAGTAATAACAGACAATAAAATAGAGTCAACATCTGAAATATTTCAATCCGATCTGATTCACACCTCTGATTCTTCGTTTGGTAAATATATTATATGCAAAAATTCTACTGACTATTAAGAATTGATACTTACGGATTTACTTTCACAAAGCTCTCCTATAATCAAAGACCAATTAGAAATCTGTCTATATACGGAACTTTTTAAAGAACTTACCTTGAGGACCTTTCTTAAGTTGTAGCTGTAAAAATAAAAGAATATTAATAACAAAATGTAGACGTAATACTAAACAAATGTATGAAATCATTATACACACAACACAACTATACCGGCTACGAATGTTGAAAGGTGTTTCTAATATCTATCCAATCGATTGAAATCATTAATAAAAATTATCCGTACAGCTGAATAAGCTTTCTATACTTGATTATTTTCATCAATAAGTCTAACAAATAACGTGTGTGTGATACACACCACTGCCCAAAAGCAACGAATTTTGCAAAAATTCCAGATGAAGCAAAATTTTATTGTAATTATTATTGAGTTTACACGACATATATGAGTGCGACCAAAGGAAAGTAAATCTACTAAACCACACACAGATAAACATGTTGATTTAAATTTTCATCGCCAAAACATGGATTAACGATTTGATCACAAAAAAAATCCACACAAAACTAACATAAAATTCCGAATTCCGACTTAATTGTGGATTACAAACAATTTTCTTTTATAAGCATTTTGTTTAAATGTCTAATATGACTTCTCTCTTGTGGTATTTTTACGTTTTTCTAATCTACTAACATCCTAATATTACATTACACTACATACTAACATTAATAATAAAGATGTTTTTTACATGTTTACCTATTAATTTTTTAAATCTTTACCAGCTTTTACTTTCTCTATTTTTTTCTTTCTTTTATCCCATTTCCATTCGTATAAATCGAATCCGCGCGAAAGAGATACTCCACGAAAATTGAGAGACAGGTGTGTACCTATATATTTTGATTTTTAAACCAATAAAAATAATGAAGACACTAGAAGTGCACCGCAAATTAAAACAGTATGCTTGGGAAATCAGCAACCCCCGAATCACACAAGTTTAGTTTAATTAATCCGGGGCGCCCGTTTCAAGCACACGAATCGTCTTTGACACTTATGTGTTGCTTACCATACTACACCATGGTTACACCATACTCGTTTTTTATTATTATTTATTATTTATCAATTTTACTACAAAGCTTTCAAACAGACCAGAATTAAGCTTAAGGTGGGTATATGTACGCGATGTTCGAATGTACATATTTCAATCGTTCGGGCTGCCATCATCATCCCTGGACCATATGAGTGCGCCCAGCGACAAAATGAACATCTCCACTTATATAGTGGCGAGCAAATGAATAGGGACACAAATCATATATTTAAGGTTTCGTGTTTTTCTACAATTTAAAACGAAGCAAAGGAATTTTTTTTAATAAAATTCTTAGAAATGAATAAAAGTATATGCCTTAGACATCACACCTGTATTTCTCGGAAGTATTAAAATCTTATGTTTGCATTTCTCACGATCGGTCTCATGCAAGCGAGCATTTAAATAGGGACAGTTGTCATAATCTTTTATTTAGTCTTCTTTAAGTTCTTTTAGAAGTAACTTAATACTATATTATTAAAACGCAATTACACAAAATAGATTTTTGTATATTAAAACGCATAATAATTCATTTTCACGGTAGCACAGACTAAATTATTTTAAAAATGGGTCGTGGAAAACATTGTACGCCTGAGCTTCCAAAAATTATAATTACACTTCATGAAAACGGTTCGAGTTCGAGAAAAATAGCTAACCAAGTATCTGTATCGAAAAATATGATTGATAATCAAATAAAATATTTCCAAAAATACGGAACCTGCGAAAAAATTCTTAAACAGGGAAGAACTAAGAAAACGACGATTCGCATTAATAGACATATAGCACGTCTCTCACGTGCGAATCCATTTAAAACGGCGGTAGATATACACAAAGAGGTAATTACAGAGATTGATAGCACAATTAGTGTATGGACAGTCAGACGAAGATTACAAGAAGCCGGATTACATGGTAGGATTGCTAGACATAAACCGCTTATAAGCAAAACAAATAGAATGAAAAGATTACAGTTGGCCAGAAATCTCTTTGCATTGGACTGCAGATCAGTGGAAATTTGTATTGTTAAGTGACGAGTCAAAATTTAATAAAATGGGATCGGATGGCAGAAGATATGTACGGCGAGGCCCCAATGAAGCGATGAATCCTAAGCATACAATAAAAACAGTAAAAGGGTTTGGAAGAAATGTGTTGGTCTGGGGTTGTATGTCGTATATAGGAGTTGGTCCGTTGCACAAAATTAATGGAATAATGGATCGACATATGTATGTTGATATTTTATCCAACGTTATGCTGCCATATACGGAGGATCATTTGTCCGTACTTTGGAAGTACCAACAAGACAACGATCCCAAGCACACAGCTAAGTATGCTTGTGCTAAGGTTTCGACAAAATCATGTAGATCTTCTGGATTGGCCTTCTTGTAGTCCCGATTTAAACCCAATCGAAAACTTATGGCAAGATGTGAAACTTCGTATTCGGGATAAAAATATTTTAAACCTCGAAGAACTGTTTCGATATGTTGAGGAGGTCCGGAACAATATTCCCGTGGAACGATGTCGGCATCTCATTGATTCCATGCCTAGGAGATGTGCCGCAGTCATGAAAGCAAAGGGGTATCCCACTAAGTGTTAATTGTGTATCGAAATTCCAGTGTACCTATTTCAACGCTCGCACTTTACATGTGGAATAATTTGTATTGGCATGTGTTTTTGTATCATAAAGTATATTTTGCAATTTATTGCTATGTATTAATTGTCCGTAGTTTGTAGTATATAGTTTCCTATTTTAAACTTTTGTTTATTCGAAAATACAAATAAATAAATACTTTCTTTAACAATTGTATTAGTGTTCCTATTCATTTGCTCGCAACTGTAGGTCATTCAGCGTGTTATCATACATAATTCAGACAGTTTAATTAATATTTTTTGAAAAACATATTATCGCTTAATTGCAATTACAATAAAGTTCCGCCACAAACCAATTATACAACCAATTATTGATTTTGAAGAAAGGTAAAAAGCCTTATCGCATAAATGTGGTTATGTAACTTCCGTTTAGAAACTTATCAATCGACTTTCCTGTACTTAAAAATCTTTGGGACGACTATCTGTTATAGGTAGCTGTTTCAAAAAACCAATTCGATAAGATTAAGTGGATATTAATTTGACGGTAAAATACAGTGCTCTTGAAAATTAAACAGCGCAGACGTAACATCCTTATACCGAAGTTTTAAAGCAGAATAATTTTTAGTATAATGTGACAATACCTTGGACACAATTGGAGACAATTTCTTGGTCTCATTTTTTGGTTATCAATTAAATTCAGTAAATCAAACCTAGCCACCAATGCTGACGTACTGCACTGACAGACGGACAGGTGTTGATTCAACAAAAGGTCTCAATAAAAAAGTTTTTGTTTATTTAATAAGAAACCTTCCTTAAGTGCGTATATAGAGGAAATTATGTGCATTATGGGTCAGTGATGTAATATGAATAGAATATGAATAGAAACATTCTCTACAACTAAAAGAGTGGCGGTTTGTCATCTTATCTTTTCGATTTTTTTTTTCCTCTAATCCTTAGAGGTAATTAGATACCTCTAAGAATTATTAATTTTTAAACAGTGGGTTCCTTTAGCAATCTACAGTTGTACCTATTTCGTAAATTTATAATGTTCTTTTAATTATCACAAAACGATAAATGTTCTCGTTTTATAATTTTCATAATATTCAAGATACCCGTAGTAAACTATCAGCATTACTTCAATTGAGTTAAAAACTTTAATTGAGTAACATTTTTTTAGTTATAGAGATATTTATTAATATGAGAAACTGTGTCGATTGATATATGAGAGCATACATTGGAAAATTTTGAAAGCTTAGCAATATACTAAAGCTTTAAAGCTTTAAAGACTATTAAATATTTTTTAATAATCTGAGACCTCCGGTTGTACCGGAAGTAGTCAACAAATATAATAATAAACATGTGGAACATTCTATATGTTGTTACAAATTTGAATTTCTTTAAATGTGTATTCGATAAAACTATGTTGCTACTTATAACTATATTTAAAATATTTGCATTTTTTTGATTTTTTTTCAAATGGATAAATATATGTCAACTTTTATAACTGAAACTGCTTAACCTGGAAACTTGAAACTTCGTAGAACTGTTGACGTATAAGCTAGGATTAAAAACCGAAGGAATTTGTCGAAAACATTATACAGTATTGTACAGTATGTTCGACAATTAACTTTCAATTTCAAATTCGATTAACTTTCAAATGAGGAAAGTGCCAAGACTTGATTTTTTTTTAATATAACTACCTGGTTTTCTCTTAGCCGTCAAATTTACACCAAAAAAATAAATAAATGTTGATTACGCATATAAAATTAATGTTTTCGAAGATATTTACGTATATGCTTGTAGCACAATTTTCTTACAAAAAGATGCTGCTATTCCTATTAGGAATTGTGTAATGACGAATGACGAATTCTACAATTGTATTAATCTTTTTCTTTTTATCCAACTTGAGGCAGTAATATCGTATTGTAACAACAATATGATATTATTGCCTATCCTGAAAAATTATTTGTAGAAGAGAACTGCTGAACTAAGCATTAATATATTCGTTTAGCTGACCATTAGATATGACACCCTTCAACTACAAAATATTAAAATTACAAAAACTATAAACTGTCAAATAGATCAACAATATTTTAGCAACAGTGGCAATAATGTAGCCAATTTATGCCAATTGCCACAAATAAGGATTAAAAGTTAAAAATGCAAAAGTAGCTAATTGTAAATTAAGGTAGAAGGAGTATTTTACATATCTGAGGCAGCACTTCAAAAATTTAAAAATATGTGACATGTTCACTCTTTTAACTCTATTTAAATATTTTTATATATTGCCCTAATGGATTAATCAGGAGATTCCTTTTCTTTAAATGAAAAACTATTTTTTGTATATATTTCAAAAACTGTTGCAATTTAATACTTAAAATTTTCTTAAAAGATCCCCTAAATAACAGCTCCATTAAGAAAATATGACTTTGATAGGTAACTTTTTAGTTCATAAGGTATGTGTCTTTGATATGTCGTTGTTGGTGCAGTCTGTGTAACATACGAACTGAAATTCGCAAAAAATTTATTTATCAAGTATCCCCGATAAACGTTACAAGTATTACAATAATAAGTAGTGGTTTCGTTATCTGCTATAGATTGTTTTAATTTTGAAAAAATCAGTTATTTTAATCAAAAGATTAGATTTTCATATATCTGCGTTATATTTGAAATTAATCACGTACTGATTTAATGATAATTTACTGATTTAATTATTTATACATTTATGCAGTGCAGTGCATCTTCTGATTCCAATAAACGTGAAATTTTCTAATCTACGTTACTAACGTTAGGTGTTCTGTCAAAATAAAACTGTTTAATGATACTTACAACAAATCAAAGGAACTCAAGTAGTCCTGTAAGAACAAAAGCGAAAATATTATAATCTGCCAACTATCTAGATTGTTATATCTTACATTCGTAGCTTGTAAATAAGTGCCCGGGAACTGTTGTAAGCTAAAAACCAGAAACGCATTTAGCTTCACTACATTAGTTTTAGAATGCCATTATTACTACAATGCTTTTATGTCAAAGTATGAACACATGCAATAAGAGAATAATATTAGTGCAGTATTACTAAATAGGAAAAGACAAATAACATTTAACCGTATAGAAATCAAATATGATCATTTAGAAAAACAAAGTTGCTACCAATACCTTAGAGAAGACCATTTTGGATTTTACTTTGTTGCCAGTTGCAAATGTATCTAATACTTCCCTTTTCACTTTCGCGATTGCCTGTTTTTTTCGCAATTTGTAAACTATTCAAAATTTTATATCCTCCCAGAGAACTTCAGTTGCAACTGTTCGACTCTATCAATTTAAACGAATCAGTATACTTGATAATAAGGGTCTCTCATGTACTCATGTAAAGTCGAAATTGGTGAAATGTTTTCAAACATGTTAAAACGTGCTTTATGTTGATCTTGAAACGATTTTCCTTAAGACGTTGTGTCAAAAGCATTTTTCGGTCTGTTTATTTACTCACATATATCCGCAAGGGTATCACTAATTCAACCGCTTTCAATACATTTTAATGTAATGTCCTTGTGTGACAAATGTGTATCTGGATTTCTATCATGATAATAATTTTGATACTTTTCTTTACAAAAGTCTTTTCAGGAACATAGCCATTCACCAACAACAAGCGATTCACAATTGATGAAGCTAATCAACTGCACCAGCAACAGAAGTAGCAAATCAAAAAGGAGGTCACTCAAGGGTGCCAAACATCTGAATTAAAAGGTTAAAAAAAGCCTCAAAAGTCCGACGTGTCCGTGGAACATACCTCCTGTGAGGAACTGAATGGTAACAGCGACACAAAATTGTTCCCTAAAAAATCCCTTGTTTAATTTTCTGAATTACTCGTTTTAGCCTTCATTTTAACGGATAATTCTATCAGCGATTGAAGCATGTATATAACCTTGCAACCCTCCCTTTACACTTGTTTAAAATCCTACAAAAACCAATGTAATTTAGAACTTCGAGTTTTCCCTTAAAAATATGCTCAAATTGATCGGACTTACTCAAATTCGCTTTGTTTCTATCGCTTCTTTTCCTCGTTTATTTATAGATTTTTTAAAAATTCCTTTTGCTGTACCTATGCTCTCTATGTTACCCGCCATAGAAGTTGATTACAATTCGAAATTTCAAATTCAATTGTAGAAGGAGTCTGGCGCTTATGAGACGATGATTTTGGGGCTTCGCATTATCATGTGTTTCTTCTAAATTACTATTTGCAAAATCTTTACCTTTACTTTTGTTTTCGTCATTTTGCAATGCCTCCCATTCTCGTTTGTTATCTCCTTCACTCCCACTGCTGCTCCTATATATGTAATTTGGGATCCAACTTTTAAATTTAACCGGCTTAATTCCTGCTCAATCTCTTCATGCGGAAGTGATGGGGAAACTTTAAGCAATATTATTCTTTTGGCTGGTGAAACCAAACGGCGTGCTTGAATATGTTTATCTACCATAACGTCCTCATGGGACCCCAAAAATTCGTCTACCATGGTTTTTGAAGCAAGATACAAACAGATTTTATTATTGGAAACTCTAGATGCAAAAATCAAGTTTTTTTGACCAATCAAATAACTTAACCCGACAATATAATCATCTTTAGCTGTACCTTCGTATCGAAAATGATAGCTTGTTCCATCTCTGAGAAGTTTATCTTTGATTTGTTACTTTTAAGTGCATTCGCAAAATTGATTTAACCCGACATATTAATCGTTTCAATCTGAATCACCTCCGTTTACAGAAGTGCTCATTTCAACCTCTATCCCTATCCTTTCTCCTCACTTGGAGTGGGAAGAGTACACGTACTAAACTATAGATACAAAATTCACATCCCCTAAGTCAAAATCAAAAATTATAAAGAAAATAAGTCTTCCTTTAGATACGGACTGTCAAATCAAGCAGCCCTTCTATTCACAAACTTCCGACTTAATCAATCTCTTTTGAGCCAAGAAACAAAACCGTGAAACTCAAGAAAAATACAACACGTGCGTTCGAGCAAACATCTTTACTCAAGATTGTAGAGATTTGTATGTATTTTTGACAAAAGAAAAAAATTGTAACCACAAAATGAATTATTCGATAATAATTGGTGACCGATATTATTACCTCTAAGTGACAAAACTAAATTCGATATTCAAATATTATTCAGTATAACCACCTAGATGCTGCACAACATAAAATTAACAATTAACGAAATACTAAAAGACAACGAAAACAACAACAAACATACGTAACAAAGGAATAAAAACAAAGCAAAGAGGAGACATGTTTTCCTTTCCATCCTGACTTAAATACAGTACGAAAAAGAAAAACTTGAAGGAGTAAACCAAAGTAAAAAAAAAAAAACAATAAGAGCATCTCATTTTTAGAGATAACTGGTATAATTTGAGGTGTCTACATGTTGTTTTTTAAGGGTTGGTACCTTGAACGTCTTGTTACTACTAGCGGTTTAAGCTTTATTCCACGGAATATTTGTTGTAGTTTTTCGAAAAAACAACGAAAAACTTTTTATATTACCTAGCATCTATAAATAGCCATCGAAATCATTGTAGTACTTAATCTATGCTACTTCATTTTTTTAATTAATTTTTTTTTATTAAAAAAATTAAAAGTAATTAAATTTTTTTTTAATTTAATTAATTATTTTTTTTAATATCCTATATATTTCTCTAGGACCTTTTAAAGAAACGAATAGTGTTGCGACGACATATTATAAACTGTTATTTTTCTATTGTGCATGGCAGAAATCGAACACCCTCAATACTTAAATATGATTTTGTGTTGCATAAAACTTCATTTTAAAACTTTCTTTTAGATTGCCCAGGAAGAGAATTGTTTTACAGGAAACAGTAACGCGTTAGGTGGTATGCTATATGTATAGTTGAAAACTTAAAATTGTTATATGCATGTAATTGCATATATTAAAAAAATGTTCCTAAGAATACAGTATATTCCTAATAACTAGTGATAGCAAAGGTGAAATGATGTAGCGACTAGATAGGTTCGTGTTTTGTCGACTCTTTCTTATGGTAGGAATAGACACGAATTTGTCTAATCGCGGCGAAAAAGTAATAATTGCACCTGCTTTAGTTATTTCTAATAATAACGATAGAACAACCGACAGTTTAGAAAATATGGTGTGAGACACTTACCAATTGAAGTAAAAACCGCTTTGACTTGCCTTCCTTAGTGCCCTGAAGAAAACAGTAGACATTACTAAAAGTCGAAGTATAAGTAGTAAGAAATGTTTCTTACTGAACTTCAGCTCTTCGCAAATCTTTCAAGTACCTAAAAATATAATCAGAAGCATTAATATTTATTAAATACACGACGTGAATCTCAGTTAAAGGGTTTATGGATTTACGAGAAACGCAATTCTAGAAAAGCACCCTTATGATAAAGTTACAAGATTATTATAAAAATTATGATTGCACTGCATATAGACTGCGAATGAGCGTCTTCACATTTATCGACACAATACAGCTGGACATCAAATCGCATGTACATAAAGAGAATCTTTTCTCACTTACCGATATGTCGGCGTCGTGTCATTGCATTTATCGGTCTGCCGATGGGTACCAATTCCTACGTCAGTGTAGCGTCCATTATCTTATCTCATGACCTCAAGCAAATCATTTGTTATAGTATTATAAGTAACTGCGATTACGTACAATGCTGTAGCATGAATAGAATTGGTATCGTTTAGGTAAAACCAAAGAATATAGTAATAAGCACTGAAATTAATCAACGATAAATCAATAATGTGAATGGTGTAGCCTAGGTCGACGCCGGGAAAGTGTCAATGCTGTTATGGATAAGTGTGAAAACGCCCAATATGTAAAGTAGAACCTATGCAAATTCTATAAGAGAGAGAATTTTATTCTATTGATTTGTACTACTTAAGATCGCTGTTTTCGTTCAATCGTTTGTCGTTTAGATCGGTAAAGTTTACGGCAGGGTTCTTTTCGACGGTTAATAATTATTTTATTAACAAATATTTTTTTCATTATACGATGTTAATATCGTTTGCAATTACTCCCAGTAGTTTTAAGATATTTTATTCTTAATAATTTGAATATTCTGTATACAAATCTTGTGTGTTTTTCCATATTTATCTGTAAGACAATATTCCCTCATTTAACATACTTCCGTTGTATTTGTAGCCAATATTTGTATAATTGTTTTAGTTGATATTTGTTAATATAAAAATTGCGCAAGAACGCGATCGAATTTCCTCGTTTCTAATTTTAATCTTTGACTGACGGTACCAGATATCAATGCATTCAACCTCGATTACTTCATGGCAAGAACATGTTTGATGTACAGGGTGTCCAAAAAGGGTAGGGGGTATTTGTATCTGCGCCACCCATGTAACGGCGCGATGGGAAGAGGCGCGGTAAGGATAGATTGTTGCACTACTCTTTGGAGATTCAGTAGCCATGGAAATGTACCCGGGAGACTATCGCGCTTTTTGGGTACGCGCCTATGATCGCAATGGTGATGAACTTTGATTCGATGATCACAGCTCAACGTTTATATCGTACAGAATTTAACGTACGGGATGCACCGAAGGACGATACCATCAGAAAATGGATTCGAATGTTTCAAAATACCGGTTCGACTATACAAATTAACAAGCCAGGTCGCTCGCGCTTTGTTCGAAGCCAACTACCGATTGAAGAAGTAGGAGTTTCAGTGCGTGAAAATCCGTCTCAGTCAACCTCAAACCAATCACTTGCGGCTGTCAATCAACTTTTCCCGGAAAAAGTGATCTCTCGTCGAGGCACCATCAATTGTCCCCCCCGAGGTCCCGATCTTACACCCCTGGATTACTTCTCATGGGAATACCTTAAAGAGAAAGTGTATGCAAACAGACTACAGACTCTACTACAATTGCAGCACAATATCCACACTGAAATGGCAGCCGTTTCCAGAGAGATGTATAGAAGCGTGATGGCAAATTTACGTGTTCGGTTAGCGGAGTGCCAGCAGCGCGAAGGTCAACATTTGGACAACATAATCTTTGGAGCTTAACTTTCTAAAACTTTTTCTAACGATTAAAAATAAAAAAAAATTCTGACATGTAGTGTTTTTTTTTTTTATTATTGAATTTACAAATACCCGCTACCCTTTCTGGACACCTTGTATGAAAGGTGCCATAATATAAAACAACAGCATAATTTTCATTGTTTTCATCACATGTTTTTAACGCTCATTGAGATTAGCGCACCGCTGGTGAAATAACTCGGAATATTAGACACGGTACATACGTGTAGTGGCAAAACCATACACAAGATCATGCGATGCTGCTTGTAGTTTCTAATAATCCCAAATTATTTGATTGAATCGTTATTCTTTCGGTTTATTGTATTCTCGTTTTTAGCGTCACACCTGTTCAGCTTTTGTTATTGGTTTTGTATACAGTGAACTTCCAACACATTCCCCCCTTGCTGATTTTTAAAACTTTTTTACGAAGTAACTTTTATTGGCATTTACGACAACTTTCTTACTTACAGAATATATACTTTTACTTTTTTTGAAAAGGTAAATGCAGCGTTATGAACTACACATATTATATACAGTATATCTAGCATATAGTATATATTGCTTGATCGCAAGGAATTTCATGATGCCATCGAAAAACCAATGTGCTTGACTCTCCTTCAAAAGACGCTTATAATTCAAGAGTTAAAAAAAGGTGTAAGTGTGACAAATTTATCAAAAAAATATAATGTAGCGAAATTCACGGTATGTAAGATAAAAAAAAAAACAAAGAAGAAGCAATTTTACGTGCAATAGCCGATACGTATACAGGACCAGGTAAAAGAAGAACTTTAAAGGAATCTAAACATCCACAAATGGAGAAAAAGTTATACAAATGGTTTTTGAATAAACGAAAAAAAAATGTTGTGGTCAGTGAATATATGATAAAAGGAAAGGCGAAAACGTTACATTTTGAAATCAATGATAATGTAAATGAAGAATTTAGTCCCAGTGATGGCTGGCTACAGCGCTTTTAAGAAAAGGTTTGGAATTCGATATTTAAAAATTACAAGAGAGAAACTTTCATAACAACCAGAACTAGTAGAGTCGTTTGAAGTGCAGTTAAAAGATAAAATTCAACAACTGGGAATTACACTGGATCAGCTGTATAATGCTGATGAAACAGCATTGTACTGGAAGCTCCTACCAGAGAAGACATTTGTTTCATTTCAAGAAAAGACAGCTCCTGGCAAGAAACTAGAAAAGCAGCTAACGGGAATCATAAAGTCAAGCCTTTAGCAATTGGCAAAGTCGAAAATACAAGAGCATTTAGAAATTTTTCACTTCCTGTAGACTACAACAATTCTAAAGCGGCTTGGATGACAGAGTCAATTTTTAAGACTTGGTTCCATCATTCGTTTGTTCCTCAGGTAAGTTTCGCATGTAAACTTAATTTATTAAACAGTGAGTTCTACCGGTAGGTTACACGTTTTCTAAAATCATAGTCTTTCAATAAAAGCATTACTTCCCTTGGATAATGTTCCGTCGCATCCCCCAGAGGATCAATTGCAGAGCGAAGATGGGCAAATCATAACAATGTACCTTCCGCCGAATGTAACAGCCCTTATCCAGCCAATGGATCAGAACGTGATCAGGCTCGCCAAATTATATTACAGAAGTGGCCTTCTTCGCAACATGGAAATGGTTCTGATATAGGAACATTAAAGGATCTCACACTAAAAGATGCGTTTACTAATTTGATGTCTGCATGGAACCGATTAAATCCTGCAATAATAGCCAAATGTTGCAACAAACTTTTAGATTTCAGTGATCAAGACGAAGAGCAAATGCAAAAAAAAAGAGTAATTCGGCAAATTTGACATTTGCCGAAAACTGAAGAAAGGAAACTGAAGAAAACTCAAAAAAGACGGTTATCCTAGACAGTGCAATGAATGCTTTAAACGTCTCAATTCAATGGGCAGAAGAAAGTAGAGTTGATTGTAACCACATTCAATCATTAAAAGACCTGAGAGAAATTGCTGTATCGCTTAGTTAAAGTTAATGTTAAACAACATAGAAAGCAAACCAAAATATCGGATTTTTTTTTAAGGGTATTTATTATTAAATGTTAATGTATTGAATAAATAGTCATAAGTCATAATAAACAAGTTTTTATATATGTAACATATTATTTGTGCAGTCTCATCATGTCTTTTAAGCATCAAATTACCCTCTCGTTAACGTGAACAATTCGTTCGTTGTATTGTACTTACAAAAAATCAAATATTATCGCGACCGAAATCTATCCATTGTTTATATAGATGAGATATAACGTCCATCTATATAACTTCCAAAACGTGGAGTGATGAAAGTACGAAACGTCTCTCTAAAACATTTCCAAAGGATCCAGGCTCATAATAGTACATGCCGGTGGAAACATTTATACCTAATTGCCTGCTGATATTCAAGTCCGGCACAAAAACCGGTGATTATCATTTAGATATGAATGTAGAAAATTATGGCAGTTGGCATTTTAAGAGATAATGCTTCCTATCACAACGTACAAAAAGATCACGCTGGAGTAATTCTTACTAGCACTAGGTTGAGCGGTAAGGGTTACTTAATCGCTAACTGTCACATAATAAAAACCTTCCCCCGACCTGAGTTTAACCAGTCTGTTAAGGACCATGAAGAGGCAGACAACAAGACGAGGCACAGCTTACATTTCTTGGCGTTCTCTAGAAATTTTGAAGGACTTGTTTCCTGCACGTCTTTTCTCTTTGTCTGGTAGACAAACTCACCTAATTTATCGCCTTGTGATTTTCTTCTTTGAGGATACTTAAAAACTCAAGTATACAAATATTGCCCCAGAACCTCGCAAGCACTTAAGGAGGCAATCATCCAAGAAGTGACTACTATTCCACTGGAAATGACACGAAAAATTACCTCCGGGTTACCTGGGTGGGTTACCTCTGGGAAAGGCTTCGTCAATGTGTCAACAATGGTAGACGTCATTTACTGGATATAATTTTTAAAAGCAAGTAATACAAAATAGCATACTTGTTGTTCCCAATAAAAGTACTCTTCTGCATTTTTCTTTGTTTAACTACCTTTCGAAATAGGGACGGCATTTGGACCCTGTATATTCAAGTTGAATTTGAAATACTAGTTGTTTATATTAAATATATCTTATTGTGAGAAATGTGAATTGAGAAGACACAATGTTTACAAAAACAAAACGAAGCAAATGGTGATTATTGAAAAGCTTCACTCTTATCGCTAGATACTTACTGATTCTCCCAATATCTTATGTAACTAAAAAAATATTTATAAACGCTCAATACTCATATTAGTTTTATTACTGTACCTCCCTGGTTCCTCAAAGAAAACAGGTCTTCTGTAATTTCACGAAAATGAAATTATAATCAAAATACCTATTGTTGAACGTACCCACAAATATGATAGGGAGCCCTTGTTAAAAGAACTAACAAAAGTGTTCCTAGTTTTATCATAGTAACAAATATTGTATGCGTATAATGCGTATAAAGGATATACTTTGTTGTATTGTGAGATAAAAGAGTAATATGCGATTACTAAACTCAGAACAGAATAATTTAAACAATAACACCTACGAACGCAAACATAAAAGTGATGCGTTAATTAATCTAGATTTAATCTGTGCATTTTGCAAAGTACTCCTACTCACTTCGTTAAACTTATACTTCGTTCTCAATAATTATTTGCTATTAAAACATATCTGACTAGTTGCAAATATACGAATTAGAAAAAAAATGTTTAAGAAACCAAGTGAAGTGAATTTGTTTTCGCATTTCATTAATGTATTTTGGCCGACTTGTTTTGATTCCACTAATAAGGACCTCTTAGATCTTATTGTTAATTAGTTGTAATTTTTAACTTGTTTAGTAAAGCTTTTTGTTGTACCTCTGATAGTAGTCGATTACGTTCACCATGGATTACAAGCCTTCATTAACTTGCTCATTCGAAAATGACACACAAGTATGGTTCATCCCTTTCATTACTAGAGCTCCCCAACCGCGTGGCGCATCATAGGCGTCGATAAGGAACATAAGTAAAGTACATAAAAACAAAAGAAATAAAGAATTTTAAAACGCTTACTTTTGTAATTAGCCGTATCCAATATAGTGGGTGTTAATGCACAAGGAAAATAGTATTAGTCAGCACACGAGGAGGTAGGCACATTAAAACTGTTACCGTAAGCGCAATCCGATTTCTCAAACATCTGAAGCATTAGGAATGTTTCCACAGTCGTTTCTTTCAAGGATGTTCGTCGTTCTGAAAAAATGTTTTTATATCTTGAAAATGAACGCTCGACGTCTAATGATGTAATATACGCGTAATTAAAATAATCTTTGAATTTAGTCACCGGGTCAGTAGAGTTACCTTCCCAAACTTGTCTTAACCTGCTAAAATTTGTATCTTTCTTCATAACACTTTCAAAATTTCTTGTAACGATATCATTTTTTTTGTTATTTATACAGTGTAGGAGTGTATTAACGTCATCTAATATTTGTACTGACTCCGTCAGGGACAGTGCACTATTTTGTAATTTATTTATTGCCTCAAGTACTTCTCTATAATTGTTGTAAACGGTTTGTAAATCTGCTTCAACGGAAATATCTTGGAATTTATCCTGACTTTCCTTAATAGCCGCAGATTCGTTGGGATTGAATTGTAAGACGACTGATTTTATTTGCCGGAAGTATTTAAAATAATAAAACGCTGCCTTCAGCCATGTCCCCCAACGCGTAAGAATCGGCTCTGGTGGTTCGGGAATACCGGGACACTGTTTATGAAATTCACTGGTACGTTTGGGAGATTTGAGAAACACTCGCTTCGTATTTGGTATTAATGCATTTACCTCAGGGAAATTTGCACAACATCATCCCATAATGTTCTTGAAGAGAACGACCTACACAACACATTGTCGCGGCACCATCGGTCATGAAAATTAATACTTGAGTAGTGGCAATTTCAAATGTTTGCAAAGTATCAACGGCTACGCTCTCGATAGCGTCGGCAGTACACGATTTTAGTCTTTTACTAGCTAATAAAATTCCCTTTGTAGGTTGACGAGGTTCCAGTATACGTACAATCACATTCAAAATAGAATGTTTTTTACGGTCTGTCGTTTCGTCAATCTGATCCTGTTTTCAATTTCGGTACGTACACTTGGCACGCATCTCCTTAAGCTTGTTTCCGACGGTAACTCAAAGTCTGGATTATATTTATTCCAAAATTCACGGAATGGTTTCTTCCTGAGTAAGGAAAACGGTAAATTACACGCAGTCAGCATATAAAATAAATCAATTATAAATTGAGTTGCCTCAGTCGGTGATACACCCAGTTTTTTATTTTTGTGTTGCTGACTATTTACATGTCTTCTACAGCCATATTTATCATTGCACATCAGAGGTATATTACAAATTTTACATATAATCTTACTTCCATTATATATTAAGGCAGGAAATTCTCCACAGAACTTTTTGACTTTGTCGGCCTGTGGGCGTTTCTTACTACGCGCGTCCGCCATACCGTCACAACCCGATCGCATACGGTAATAAACTACCGAAATGCGATGTGAGTTATTTGCTTATATATTACATTACATATCCCCCCGGCCACGCTCGGCGGTACGCCTTCTGACTTGCCACGCACTTTGGGGAGCTCTATTCATTACACAGTCTGTAATGTGGGTTCCGACATACGTTAATTTACAGATATAGGTACTTTCTAAAATAACTGACGAGCACATACATGGTTAAATTATTTTCTACTTATATTAGTACAAGGATGTCAAAAATTAATCGTTGCAGTTTCACTGATATCCATTTGCTGTTTCTGTCACTTACATGGTTTCAACCGAATTGGTGTTGCTTCAAAACGTGTGTGTGAATTGCATTTATGCAACGATACCCAGATCTGGTTCAAATCCAATAAGAGCTTTAAAAAAGTGCATGGTAGCTGGTCTACAATGTTGTACTATTCATATGTCTTTGCAAGCCTTGTCGAGAAATAGTCTATCCAATTCTCATTACAACTTTAACATTGTAGGTTCTCTACTTACTATGTTACTTAAATTCTTCATGCCTTCCTCTTGCCTTATTGCAGTATATAGCTAGTAAGTATGTCGAAGCGGTTTTAGATTAGTATTATTCTAATTGTAAAGGAAGAAATAAAACATTAGGGATTTCCTTCTTAAGCAGAAAGCTTTCTTTAATTTCAGGATTGAAGATACAGCTTGCGTTACTTAGTGCAAAGGACAACCGTTTTAACCACTCAAGCAGTCCAACTAAGAAAAAGAATCTTAAGTCATACTCCGAATGATCTTCAATGATCTTCCAAAATATTATATTAGCGCATTATACAGCGTGCCCATGTATTGCGCGGGTATAATATCTTTTCTTAACAATTTAAACAATTTATCTTCTTGTACAGCTTCATATATCTGCTGACATGATATGAGCACTATATGACGGTAAGGTGGTTATAGCGGTGTCTAGATTTCATAAAGGCATTCGATGCTATTGGTCGTGATTTATTGATTTATACATATAATGCATTATGCTGTTTTTTTTTTTTTTTGTTCATCATCATAATTTGTTGATTATAGTATGCCGCAGGGATCGGTATTGAAAGCGTTATCTTGCAAGTGCCACAGTTATGACGATGATACAATTGTACAAATATATAAATATACAATTATATAAATTTCTTCGTGTAATCGCGTAATCAACAAATCAAATCAAAAGCAGGCATGGATTGGTATACGCAAAAACATAAATAAGAAAGATTTGCATGTTTTCCACTTTACTTTCAGTGGGGCTAACATATATAAAATGCCATCTTATTTATTCAAAATTACTCACTGTCCAACTTTGCTTTTTGATATTGGCTTAAAATGTATTTGTATGTAACACAAGAAGTCCGTTCACCTTTCATTTGAACTATTTGCAGCCTAAATTTTCTTTTGCTCAGAATATTGCATTTATACGAGCATATTACAGTGGTGAATATTCATTCCTTAGATACATTGAACTCCCTTTCGCATTTGCTGCTTCACCAACATTATAGCGACTTTGTGTTGGATTTCTGATTAGTGTTAGCGCCTAATTTCTAGTGTACCTCCTAATGGCTGCTTACAGTGATGTAAAGCGGAGGTTAAAGTACAATGCTTTGATTCTTGTGTAGTTTTCCAGGCATACTACACAATGCCTGCATATGTACATACAACGTGTACTAGAAAACAAAATAAGAAGCCATGGATTTGTAACTATATACAAAATAACAAATAACCAAGTATACTTATTAAAGGAGATGTATTTTATCACTTCGCATGTCCTCACTCATTTTCCTCTTGCAATTCTCTTAAATTGATAACAACTAGACAGAAACTTCATCCGAGACATCTATAATATCAAATTATACATACATTCTTGAGCTTAATAGGTATACAAATAACAATATAAAATTTCAAGCTTAATCGATTAATTACTAATAAGGCCTAGATAATCATCCATCAATGTTCCAATCGCAAACTAAAAAAAAAGGTTATTAAATTCCTTTAATTTTTTCTAATTAGCATGGCTTACAATTCCTGTCGCATCTACTCTAGTACCAACAATTTTCAGTCTTATTTCACCTTCTGCATGAATTACTACGTCCTCATCTTTCGTTTTATAGCATTGAGGATTAACATTCGGGCAAAATTCCATTTCTGCAGGTATAGACTGTAATACAGTTAATATACAGGTTAATAATAAGGAAACATATATAAATAACAACTTACATGGTGAGAAATAAAGCATGATAAAGGACCTATTTCTGCAAACATCCCAACCTAGAATGCGATTTTAAAATTACACATGACTGCGAATACATTTATTAAATTTAGTTTTAATCGGGTTTCATTGTGCATGAGTATTTACTTTAGGTGTAATGTAAAACATAAAATGACAAAGAGTAGATTTTTTCAATATTTCAAATAATGGTGATTTATTAATGCCGTTTAAATTGACTAAATTATAAAAGGCATCTTCCAAAGGAAACCGTTTTAATTCAAATCACCAGCAATATATTTTTTTATTCGTATAAATAATTTGTCGCATATATTATACCTTGTTTACTTGTCGTACAACTGCATCTAAAACCTCTCCCTTGAAGGGTCTAAAAACTATTGCTTTGTATTTAACAGGATATACAACAAATCCTTGTCCAGGCAAAATCAACCCTGCTCCAATATTATCTATAGTTGTAACTGCTATTACGAAACCATATCTAAAATACGTACTTTGTGTGGTGCATATTAAATATTGAACCAACTTACTTTCCAGTACAAGTTCCTTCCACTTCGGTGTACAATTTTGTCTTAACCTTTTCCAATAACTGCGGTCCAAAGTATTGAGGATGTAGTAATATTTCATGTTCTAACGAAATCTGTGAATAACAAGAATTATTGAAATCGAGTCCTGCAACTATAGCTGCATACATACGTGGTAAAACATTTTGAAATATTTGTTAGACGAGCTACTATGTTTGGCACTCTTGTTTTGTGGTTATGTTGTGTTAATTCTTGAGGTTTGTTTACGTCGTTTCGCCGCGTACAGTTCTCCACATTAACGACAATACACAGAAAAGGGAGTTGGATAGAAGAGGTGGAATCACGGAATAAACCACAAAATAATTAAAAACTCAAAGAGAAATTATAATTAACGTCGATCATAGAATTATCGCATTTTATAAACTATTGAGTAATATGCCGTTTGGGAGTTTTAGAAATAGAGAATTTGTATATAAGACAGCCTTTATACAAGAGTAACCTTGGTTGTTAATGATTAATATTCGGAGCGGTCGCAAAACAGAAGTCATATGTTTGACGATGGTTTGATGTTTACCGTTTAAGGTTAAAAGTGAGATAATACTAAGCACGATGTAAATATAGATATACGTTTTTAATAAAATGATTTACGTAATTTTACCAAGCGATACAGATGTCTTGGAAATTATGTTCAAAATAAGATTTTTGATAATACTTTTAGCTGGGTGTGTGATATTATTTTTTCAATATCAAATATCCATAATCTCACAAGAATTGAACAATTTAAGTAAGTCTAATTTCTATATATTTTCTACTCCTCCAATACAAATCAGTATTTGTTTAAGGAAATGAATACTATGAACAGGTAAACAATAACGTTGAAGTGGTAAATGAAAACAGTAACGAAGGCACTATCATTATCTACAATAGGGTCCCTAAAACGGGATCCACTAGTTTTATCGGTGTTGCTTATGATATTTGTAAAAAGAATAATTTCCATGTAATTCATGTTAACATATCTGCAAATAATCATGTTTTATCGTTGCGAAACCAGAACAGTATGGTTCGGAATATTACAAAATGGAACAACATGAAGCCAGCAATATATCATGGACATTTTGCATATCTTGATTTTTCAAAGTACTTAAATATATCATATTGTTTGGCTTAGATAATGTTTATTTATTTAACTAATGCTTTTAGGTATAGTTCTATAAAACCACTATACATTAATATCATAAGAAGACCATTAGACAGGCTGGTTTCATATTACTATTTTCTACGATATGGTGATAATTACAGGCCGTACTTAATAAGAAAGAAGCATGGTGATACAATGGTGTGTATTGTTATTACATAGTTGATTAAATTTAGTGTAGGTATTGCATATAATTTTTGTGTGTTTCTCGTTACTTTGGAAATTGATGAAGTAAAACGAGATATCCAGAAGTTCGAAAGACCGTGCCTTTCTAGAATGAAGATTTTTCATACCAGTCCATTTTTTTTTCTTGTTATGAGGTATGTTTGTGGGCTTACTTTAAAAATACAGAATGTCTCATCAGTTTTATTTTAAAAGGACGGACGTATGATTCTGGAATTCTTCAGGTATTATTGTCTTAGAAACAAGAGTGTTTTTGAAAATATCAGTATTTGCTGAAGTCATTATTTCTCTAAAAGTTCATTTTAGACAGGTTTAATTTTTGGCATTAGATTAGTCAAAAATTTTGAATAGGTACTTCCACTAGGAATTCATTAATACTATTGAATCGATTATTTACAAACACAACCAATGCCCAGATTATGTTGCAATAATGTTTTTTTCCTTTTCATGGTCTTTTCAATAAACAATGGACGAACATGGACACTAAATTATTTTAAAAATTCATTTTAAAAATCAAAACGGACGAGTAAATTCTCTTAAGCAATTAAAAATCTTGTTCTATATATTCGAGCATCCCACAGCATTTTAATTGTACGTTATTGTTTTAGAGCTTTGATGATTGTGTAAAAAATAACCATCCAGATTGTGATCCGGAAAATATGTGGCTACAGATACCATTCTTTTGCGGACATTCTATACATTGTTGGTAAGAGTTTCGTCCACTGTGACTGTCATATTTTTTGCAAATAGAATAAACAACGAAAGGAGTGATTTAGTATAATCTCAACATATGTTATTACCAAAAATGTTTCGGTACGGTTAACAACTTTGAATTGCCATATTTTGAGGCTATCTATAGATATAGTGTCTAGATTATATTAAATTTGCTCCAGCTATTGTGAACGCATAGTGTATCTTTTAAAGATTAGAAAGAACTGTAAGTTGATGAAGTTAAACAAACGGAAAGATTGCAGTATGACAACATCCTAAAAATATATTTTTTTGTACGATTGACAGGATTCTTGATTGTCAAATGAATATATAATTAATTATTTATTTAGAGTGAAAATTTATAATTTTGTATGTAAACAAGTTCATCTAAATTTTCAAACCATACTATAATTATTTCGACCTGACTACGCTGCTGAATTCAAAAAATCCTAAATTGGTGCTCACCAAAATTTCGTTCAAATACTATTATTCAAATAATATATTTGTTAATAAATTATGAAAGAATCATTTTTCAAGCTTCACAACGTAATACAAGCTAATATGTGTTAATTTACAATGTATTAATTTATAAATCTAGTCAAGGAATATTAAAATTTATGAAGAGAAGAAAAACAAAAAAAAAATAAGCAAACGAATGCAATTTCTTAACCAGAAAAATAATGCTAAGATAGCTCTCATGGTATTGATGGAACAATTCACACAACAATTTCGACAGGCTTACCATAATGCATATAACAGAACACACTAGAAAATGCCTACAAACAATAACCAAAAAAATAATGCTAAAATAGTTTCCTCCTGTTATTGACAGCTAAGGCAAAAAAAGGAGATAAAAAATACACTAACTCACGACATGTTTCTACCTATCCGCTGCCATCAACGTGGTTTCGAGAGTATTTTTTTTATTTCTTTTGCTTTTTTATCTCTATTGCTTTTGCTCCAAGGTGCTAGTTACGCCGCGATCTCGTGTTAATCAATCAGAGAGCTGCTCAAGGGATGGTCTGGGGAGCAGTACCCGGCTTCTTGTTCAGCAAGCATGCGTAGAGGGCACCAAGAAATGTCGAAAAGCAAATCCCGATTGTTTTAAAACAAATGTAGCGAATATTTATTAACTATTTCTTTAAAATGTGTAATTCAATAGACGTATTATTATACTCACTCTTTCAACTGCACCTTAGTTTTTTTTAAGTGATTACTTGCGAATTTTAACGAAAACTATCTCAGATTATTTTGAATTTAGTGATATAGTCTTATTTTTAAAAAATTCTCTGGATTTTAGCAATTTTCGAGCTCGAAAGACATTAGTCTGCCTGGAAAATGTAGACTTTTTAATCCACTATGTATTCAAAAGAAATTCCTTTAATATTAATGTCAAATCTGGATTTTAGAGGAATGCTTCCATTTGAAATGGGTAACACTGTATAAATATTACACAAATCACATATAAATTAAGTTTAGTGCTCTGCTACTGCTGAGTTTAGTTAAAGCAATGATCTCTGCTCGCCCTTCTGCAAAAAAAAAAAAAAAATGGTTTAACTGCAGGATTGTTAAAGCAAAGCTAAGAAATTTGAAAAAAAAACTTGTAACGAAAGGTCTTTATAACTCTGGATTTTATAATTCTGTACCATCCTTGAAAGTGGAATTGTAGTATTTAGGGGAACATTTCCTTCCATGTTCTAATACCTTCTTATCATTTTTTTCCACTCATCTCCGCGAAGTTGTTTCACGAATTTCGTAGTTAGAAAATGATAAACTCCCAGCTTACCCAAACCATCTTACCTCGTACATTTAATGTCAAACATAGAATTAAATTAGAAACTCGTGATTAAAATTGCAGTAAACAAACTAGTCATGTATATAGTCACTCGTCAAAAATACAATTTTAATTTACAGGATAGTTATATGCTTCTATATATATGCTTCTTTAGCTTAAATCTGAAACTTTATGTCGTGTTAATTACTTTAAGCATAAAATGTACAAAGTCAGAGGCCAAATTCTTTAGAGTGCCAACGTACCCAAAATCGATTTATGGAAATTTTACTTCTCTGCACAATCAATGATGACGTTGATTTTATCATCTTACCTGCTTCGTCAAGTTACACCGCTTTTCCCTGTGTGTATATGTGCAATAAATCGACAGTTATAACATTTTAGGAAGCCTGGAAATAAATGGGCACTTGATGAAGCTAAAAAGAATTTAATCAATAACTACTTGCTAGTTGGCGTAACGGAAGATCTTACGAATTTTATTGCGGTCTTGGAATCGACGCTTCCTAGAATCTTCAAAGGTGCAACTGAATACTTTTTGAGTAGCAATAAATCTCATCTGAGGCAAACGGTCCAAAAAATACCACCGTCTGAGGCAACTATTAAGAAGATTAAGAGTACAATTGTTTGGCAGATGGAAAACGATCTGTATGAATTTGCATCCCAGCATTTCAATTTCATTAAAAAAAATACATTGGTTACAAAAGGTCAAAAATACATGTTCGAGAAAATTCGACCGAAACCTAACGCTTGATACATACTAACTTTATAAAATATTTATTATAAATCTAATTTTTTAATATATACTGATGTGATAGTACTTGGCAGTTTTTTTTTTCTTTTCTTCTATATTAGCGTGCTACTGCTATAAATTTAGATTTACAAATAAAGGAATAATAATTACATATATCCACGATTGGTGATTACTTGTAGATTGGAAGTCGTGGTAATCAATATGGTTTTGTTTAGAGCTGACTTAGCAAGTTTGGATTTTCTAGGTAACGGCGGCAACTCAAAAATTAGATTTAGATACAACTTTAGACCAGAATACAGGAACAGGAACGACTTGCTGCAGTTGACAGCTTCGAGCTGTCGCAGTTTAGGGGATCGCCGCACAGTTTACAGACATGCATCGTCTCCTGAAACTGTCGAAAAAGAAAATACGCATACGTCTCCCATCACTGTCAATGTATAGTATCTACAACGTCGCTTCTTATAATACATATGTTATCAGTTGTATTATTGGGCGAAGCATTCGATTACGGAATATATCGCTTACTGCGGTCATTAACTGACTCCACTAGAATTTTACAAAGTTCGAATGAGGTTTTTAACATATCAAACAGTGTTTGGGAGTCTTTGACGCCATTATTGCTGCCAACAGCGGCAGTTTGAAGCTGTCCGTGTAACCCGACGCTTAAAGTACTTATTGTGCAATAGCACGTATTCTTTTAATGGCACGATTTACGTTTACAAGCTTTAAGACAAGAATTAATTTGTTTGTATGTACATATGTATGTATTTGTACATTTGACATAACATACGCGCTGATATCATAATGTTGCAACCTCCGAGCTTTAAGTAGGAACGTGCCTAAACATTGAAGCATATGTTTATGTAACACATTTAAGTTCTTAGAATTGCATGTGTCTAAATTTTATTTGCTCTCTCAGATGATCATTTTAGAGTAATTTGCGCAATGGTATTAATTTGTTCGCGTATATTAAAACTACAGTATAGGAGGAATACAGTAATAACCTCCAGCCAACTATTCAAGACGTACTCATGAACGAAGATCTGCATAGGGTCAAAACTGCGCGTGGTGGCGAAGAACGGTCGTTCATTGGTTTAGGATCTGCATCGTGGTAGCAACAGGAGTTTAAGGTAATTAAAAATAAAAGGCCCGACAGATCTCATTTATTACTAGGTAAATTTGTAAATAAAGGTATCATTACTGTGTTCTCCCTGTATTGTAGTAAAACAACGAATACTGATTTGCGAAAATTTATACGGGCTCCATTTTATTGACTAAGACTGTGTGTATTGTAAAGTATTTGTAGATTAGATTAGATTACTATCCGAGATGGTTCTTCTCCTATTTCAATGCGACCTTTTCTATTGTGGCTCCTCTCTCACTAATCAATTACATTAGCTTTGCTTTCTTCGCCAAATGTAACAGCCTTATAAGTGTTAACTGTATATGCTTTTCAGCTTTTAGGTATTCCCAGCCCATTTTTGAGAGCAGTACACCTGCTAGTGCTATGCAATCGCACAGCACATGGATGGCTGTGTTCTCTTCTACCTGTCAGAATCTACATGCTGTTTCCTCTGTCAACCCCTGCTTGCTTATGTGCTTCTTAAGCATATAGTGTCCTGTCCCCTGTAAATGTAGGTCTATGTACAATTAGGAATTGCTCGGACTGTCTCTGACCTGGAATGATCCAGACCAGTCTTGAGATTTCTTATCTTTCCACTGTTTAGTGGTTGTTTTTACTATCGAATATGCCACTTCCACCGACTGCATTGGGCCATTCTAAGCAGTTGTCGAGGCTGCTTGAGCTAATTTGTCTATCTTAGCATTCCTACGATGGTCTTCGTGTACTAGTGCCCAGGCCAGGGACACGTTAAGTCGGCTTATCAGTTTATTCAGTAAATTTATGCAGTCACGCACCAATTTCCAATTCGTCTGTGTGGATCCTAGCGGTTTTATTACTGTTGTCTGAATAGACAACAATAGATCTATAGTTATCCGTTTGCCAGTCTAATTCGTCAACACATCACAACTATGTCTGTGCATTTGTAACAAATATTACCATTCACATGAATGAAACTTTGCTCTGTAAACGCAAATTTCAATTCGTACATTATACACTTAAATTCAATAAAACAAAGTACGGCAACAATAGATCAATTTATTTTGAAACAATTTTAACGGACTATAATTATTGCAATATATAAATTATGTACATGTTAAAATATTTAACAATTTTATTTAACTAGTGGATCTAAATATGATTGAACTTCTGCGAAAATTGAGTCAACATCTCTTTCAGCGTCGATCTGGAATGAAAAAGTCACAATTTAAACCAAAAACGGGATATGCGAATGGGTCGAGTTGGAATATTTTAGATGCGAACCGGGCAGCGTTTTCTTAAAGAGGCCTATCAAGGCCATGCGCGGTTAATTTTGAACAATCTTTTTTAGGAATCAAACTTCAAACTACTTAAACTATTGTTTTGAGAAGACGTAGTAAGTACAAATATCTCAGTATTACATATTTCTAAATTTAATAGCGTGTAAGTTGAATACGTTTATAATTTGATACCAAATATAAAAAGGATAAAAGGACATAATTCATATGTTGTCTAAGAACAAGAAATATTTCATATTTAAGGCAACAGCAGACTTCGTACTTTCTCTGTTATTTGCTGCCGAAGATAAATTATATCAGTACTAATACCATTCGTTAAAGCCTAGGAAATAATACTTAAAATATTTATAATTAAACCACAGAAGTGAAAAGCATCAGCGGGTAATTTCATATGAAAAGATGAAATTCGTAAAACAAACAGGACCAGGCCGAGCTGGTAAGTGGGCCGGGATAACAAAGTGTCGGTATCGGTCTACAAAAAAGAGATTCCCTCGCTTACCAAAGACGTGCTTGTACATCTTTGTACATATATATTTTTTATAATCTTAAAACTGAAATGATACTAAAATCTACGTACGTATGTTGAGATTCCTTTTTTATGCACATTCGCAAAGTTTTCAAAAATTCTATTCAAGAGAAGCCATCTAATTTCTAGAACATACTTAAACGAACTTGAAAAATTATATATAAAGAAATCTAATAGATTACATATGTATAGTGGGAAGAATTCAAATTCAGATAACTGGTAAAATGAATAACCTATTGTTAGCCCCAGCACCTCAAGACTTCAAGCATAAGATAGCAACTCCAAATCTTGTTGAAAGATTGAAACTGAAATTGTTGCAAGAAGTTCAAATAATGTACACAGTACCTGTTTTGATGACGAATGCATTTTCATGAAACTTGGACGTGCGGGCAGAAATAGTAGGCAAAGTTATATGAAAACTGATCAGAGCGCAAGTTTCGAAGTAGCATCTCGATCAGAAATCCACAGACAGTTAATGCTACCTGTGAATTTAATCGCCATGATTTTTTTTATACGAAGATCTTAATTCAAAGACTTATAAAATTAAAAACAATTCCTACTTTCCCAATTATCGATGCGGAAACATTATTTTTTTATTACCAAAAAAACTTTAGAGCAATTGATTAAATAAGACGTCATAATTTCCGGCAGTAATTACATTTCTAAAAATTGAAGATCAGTATATCAATAATTACAGAAGATAAGAGTTGCATGAAGTGACCAGGTTGAACGATCTACCTCACGTGCTAAGTTACAAATTTCTAATCGATACTATCACGTACCTTTTTCATTTTGTCTATGTAATGGTTAACAATCTGGTCCGTATGCGTGATAAATGTCTGAAGTCTCTTCTTAATGGTCTCTTCGTTGTCGTCAACTCTTCCCGATGTCTCCGCTCGCTTTAGCAAACGACTCACCAGGGTACTTTCTTTCGCGTCGAAGAAAAGAATGATATTTACCGGTGCTACGACTTCTTCGAAACGAATGCCTTGCTCTTTTTCCCGAGGATAACCGTCTATTAGAAAGCCCTTTGCAGTAGAAAGATTTTTAAGCATTGCTTCCAAAATTAATTCCAATACTATATCCAATGGAACTAAAGCACCGCTTTCCATAATGGTAGTTAGTTCCTTTCCTCGTGGAGATCCACTAGCTACCTATAAAATTGCTTATTAAGTCACATGTATGAAGGTGAAGGTTCGAGCGCAAAACGGGATGTTTTTTTACAAACAAAACATTTTGTAAAAACAACTTATAGGTTTATATATTTCCAATTTCTCTATTTCTATTTTAAAACGATATAAAAATTCTGCAGCTATAACTAACTTAACCTTACCTCATTCCTAAGAAGATCTCCCGAGGAGAGATGTGTGAAACCATATCTTTCTACTATTTTTTCACACTGCGTGCCCTTCCCTGAGCCTGGTCCTCCAATGACCCACACAATAGGAACATTAATCTTTGTATTACTCTGTAAATTACATTATGTGTCTAAAAATTCACGTTGTAAAAATATCGCCTTTCTGTTTGTATTTGTTAGCGTACGAGTTGAGGTTGAAAAGTTTTAAGACTGGGCCTATGATTTCGAAAAAGCAGTATTGACATGCTACTGTGATAGATCTCTTTTCTGGCCGAACACACCGACTCCAACAATGTTAAGGATATTCTCTGTATTTGTCTGGGTGCCTTCAATGGAGTGAAATTATTTAATTTGTGTCAGGGGAATAAGAGGATTGTGAAAGCAAAGCAATTTGGGATGCACCAGTGCGTAGTCATTGTGGAAGACCCAACTATTCTTCTCCAGAACGTAGACTTTCCCTTCTACATGTTTTCGCGCAAACGCGAAGAAGGACATTTTTACGGTATACACAGATAACTATGATGTATTTTGTCGCGTTTTTTTCAGTCGCCGCGATAATTGCGCCCTTGTTTCTGAGTCATACCCACAACCCATGATTCATCACCTGTAATTACCCTATTTCACAAATCTGAGTTACTTTCGGCTCAATTAAGTAATTATTTGAACATTTATGTGAGGTCAGTGTTGTTTTTGCTTATCTGATAATAATTGCTAAATTTTACGGACGAAACTTCAGCTAAAAATGACTGAACCGCAAAAAATAGTACTAATTATAAACCGCGAACTTTCGCAGTCTTCATCGGTTTTTAAAGTAGAAGGCCGAGCGGGCTGAAGATCACCTTTGACTAGTTAGCGGCCATCTTTCAACCAAATAAAACATTCTACCAGCTCACATATCTATCGTCGGAAACTTCAAGAGTTGATAAGTTTCGGAAGATGATTTCCCAGTTATAAAACAAATTTTTTTTTCAACCGTTTGCCGTTGGTGGGACTGAAAACACGTCTTCACTCACCAAACTACCACTCTCTGTCGAAAAAAGATAGTGGGATGATATTTTCAGAGGGGATGATAATTTCATGGGCGAAACGAGCTGTTTTGCATACGCAAGCAAATCTACCTCCTTCTATTGGTTATTGGTGCCTTATGTCTCAACTTTTCAACCACACTTCGTATACGCGTTAAAAAATTAAAAGTAAATTTCTGTTGTGTATAAAGCAATTTGATTTAATTGAATTTGGCAAAATAGTTTCATGTGAACTTTCCTTATTATATACTATGCTGCCATAATATTGAAATAAATGATTGTTTAAAAAGATGGTTAATGAATGAGGTAATTTCAATACAACGTTATATTTTACATAAACAAGGTTTGCATTATTACTTATTTATTATTATCTTGTATCAAAGTGTTGATCGAATGCTTATATGAAAACGCGACCTTTTGAATGGTTGATAGTTCTAAGCCTTTAATTCTTTTTCTAACCTCCAGTCTACAAATAAAACTCCTATTTAATTATATTTGAATGAATAGGTTGGTACTATTTTATAACAAACAAAACAAACTGCATGAAAGATTGCCACTTCAGTAATAACCTGCTTTTTTTTATAATAATTTGCAGCCAAGAACAATATGACGATTGTGGTGTAATGGATAATTGAATCAATTAATCGAAACCAAAGTAACCTAAACTAATCTGTGGGTTTATCAAAATTGACAAAATATTTGACAAAAGCAGATTGCCAATCTATCTTTAAAAGCAGATGAACATGTCCTCTTTAATAATTCCCCCGTTCAATTCTGAACCAAGCTAAACGACTATTTATGCGCTAGAAAATATATTTACATATTTCTGTCGATTTCTCGGTAAAGAACTTGTTCAATTAAATATGTCCAGAGAGCAACCTTTTAGTTAGTTTCTAATTTGGTCGTTGATTTGCGCTTATGTAATTATTAAATTAATTATAACTACTTACAATGTCAACTGTATTAGAAAACAGCGGCGCCATCAACGATTAGGTCACTGAACTTGACATGTTATTTGAACCATAGTAATTACACAAAACAAGTAAAAACAAATCCATACATATTATAATATACACGTTATTGTAAACTTTTCAAACTGAGTCCTATCCTACTTTTTCATCCATGATTTCCTTGCCTTACTTAAACAGACCCATAAAATATAATCAAAGCAGGGTATTTTAGCCCAAATTAATATGCAGTTAGAGTTTTTTACATTAATAAATGAACCTTAACGACGAGCCTTGAAAAATTATAAAAATTTCAAAACAATATGTTGGCTATGCAAAACGTTGTTTTTGCTAAAATTTGCTTCGTAAACATATCTAGGCTGTTTTGATATACATTCTAGAGAGACTTAGCAATATTCAGGATGTTTCAAGAACCGTGGCATATCAAAGCTATTTTTTTTTTTCAATTGAACACTTGTTTGGTGTATTGATTTCTCTTTTTGATTGATTGATTGATGTGATTGATTCCATTTTTTCTTAACGTAAAACTCGTAAAAAGTCAAAGAACAAGATAGGTTTCATTGAATTACGTATTGGTTAGGGTGTTTTTAGTATTGAATATTATACTGGATGTTCAAGAAGCTACAATACATTATTATCAACTTCTATCTCTCATAATTTGATTGTTTTAAATTGAATACTAGGTATTTTTACATAAGCGAATAGCAAATGTACTTCTCTTTGGAGGAGGAGATTTGACTTTGAAAAAGAAGGACAAACGACGGTTGCGGAATAAACGACTAGGTCGCAAATCAGGAGCATATCTGAATTTTGTACAATGAGTACAATTCTGGATACAATTAATTTAACAATAAGTGATAAAATAAATATATCAACAGAACTAGTATTTTTATTGAGATCGAACTAACGATAAATGTAATGCATCACTCGGTCAACCATATTAATAGGAAACCTAGGAATTAGGGTAAGCTCGGGGAGTAAAAAAAGGTATAATTGGATGTATGTTGCGTTCGCAGATTACTAACACAATATGCTGACATAAACCGTAAGTCCAAGGTTAATCAATACAAAATAATATAAATCATCTTGAAGGAAATTGTGATGCAACACGCGCATATAAATAGTAGAAATAAATTTAAACAGTAATTTATTAAATGGGTAACAAATTTTGGGCTAGCTACAGATACAAATTTATCGTTAGTAGCAGTCAATACTAGAAAGCAGTTTGTTAAAGTTTCAAGTTATCATATAATAATAGTACAAGTAATAATAAATAGATCTTTGAGAAAATTAACAAAGAAAAACAGAGACAGTAAACCAAAGTATACTAAGATGTTCAGCTCAACAAAGTCAAAAAATTAGGTTATTTCGGAGAATTATAAACTAAATTCAATTCGTCGCTGGAAATTTGCCTTGCAGATTTTATTCATATCGAATATGAAATATGGTGTGGATGGTATATTCTTAAAATCCTATATAGGTACCCTTCTGAAGGACACACCTGTCATCTTTTTAGTAGACTTGCAGTGGAATTACCAATAAATAAAAAACCCGTTAGATATAGACAATGAAATTTGCTATTCATTTAATATACCTAGTGTTTAAAGTAACGAAGTGATTAAAGTCGACGTAACTTCTTGAACATCCAGTATAATATTCAGCCCTAGAAAATATCGAAAAAATACTCTAAGCAATCTGATAAATTTATAAATAAATCTTGTTTAAATTATTCCATTGTAGGAGACAGATATAGAGAATCTTGAGAAAACAGGCTTATTTTTCACGTAGTATTAAAAAGTGATTCAATTTACAGGATGTTTAAAAAAAAGAAAAATCTTCGACGCCCTACGCTCTTTTGCAACACTCTGTACATAACAAAATATTTTTAGAATACCTACAGGTTCGAAACAACAACATGGTTTGTCCATGATAAACTGAGGCATTACCCACAAAACATTTTGTAGTATAGAAAAAAGAAAGATATGTACGCATACATATATTTTCAAATCGGGATACCTACATGTAGTTATTTCAGTAGTAGCTTATTATATTGAAGTTTAAAATAAATGTAAAAAGGTTAACAAAGGTTTCTTAAAAAAAAGTTAATTACATATGTAACTGAACAGTTACCAAATTAAATAAGCACATAGGACCAAAAATTGAAAGCAACCTTAGAGAATACAAAGAAATGCAAAGACCAAGCGCAACTTGCTACAAGGTCAAGGAAGACGGGTCACTTGTTATGTAATAAAGCTATCAAATCTCAGCCATTCCTTGTTTATGTATATATGTAACATTGTAATATACGTACTCATATGTTTGGCGTGCAATATAAACAAATAGTATACTGCTCTGCATTAACAAAATATAAAAGGAAAAACTAAAAAAAAAAGAGTACAAATTACAAATTAATATAGATAAACGGACAGCTGCTAATATAGATTAAAGACGGCTTAAAGTATTCGGATTGATTGAGATAGTAAAGTTGATATAAACATCAAACAACAAAAATTGCTGAGATATATACAATTATAAATACGAATCTTTCTTATGTAATCGTATTTTTAGTTAGTTCAACTTTAATTTCACACTAGTAATTTCAATTAGTTGCTTTATTACTTACCATTACAATTATTCCGTAGAGACCGGCCAAAAATACGCAAAATAATACACAAATTTCAGTGGTTTCAGGACGCTAGCTTCAGTAATAGCCAAAACGATCCGATACTACACCCGATTTTAATAGAAACTCGTAATATAACAAGACTTAATAATAAAATACAATTGCCAACTCCCAATCCCTTGGAATTTCTTCTATTAAAAATCTATTCTAGATTTCCCACGCACAGTTTTGCACAAGCTTTAATATTATCTAGTTAACTACAGATTAGCTCGAGAAAGTATGTATTATATACCATTTATTGAAAGAAATCTGAATTAAAAGTTGTCGTGCTATCACTATTACGAACTAGGGAGGGCAATCAAGTTATAAATACCTACTTCAGTTTAGACAACACTCATTGGTATTACGTGCAGGCGTACAGAGTAAATTACTGGCCAAAGTATATGTGTATGTTTATGTTGTACATACATACGATATCGTTTATTCTGTTTCAGTATGAAATTGTACTTATTTTTATCCGGGTGTGGTAAAAAATAATTGTAAGTGGCATAAATGACGTACAATAGTACGTATATCTTAGAAGTTGATTTTATAAAGTATGATAGAACCACTTAAACAACGCAGTTATTGGTAACTTAGCTTAAAATGAGGGTTTATTATCCAGAAATGCATATCGATCAGCTACTTTAGAAAATAAGGAATGGATTGAATATTTGTCAACAAGGTAGTATGAAGCAATTCTATGCCAAATATTTTATAAAAAAGGTATTTTCTGATTATTACTTTTAGACTAGTAAAATAATTAACCGAATTGTTGGCGGTGCATTTTTATGATGCTGTTTCTATCGTTCGTTTTTTTGAGGAATTACGTTTTCTTTTTTTTTCTGTTTGCTGGCTAATTTTTTCTCTTCCTCCTATGCTCCATATTCAGCTTCGTGGGTTCTTGTGTTCCGGATAGGGTCTCATAGTAAACGTGACGCGCTTAATAATTATTTTATTTGAAACATTCTTCTTTTGTTAAACTCACTCCTCGCCGACGAACTGGCATAATGGTAGATATCTTACAAGCGTCTCGGGGAGAAAACGCTTTCCTACCGTGGTATCAAATGTACGTTTGATTTATATATTTTTTTTATCAACCTTTTTAAGACGACAAATTCCGTCACAAGAGATAATTTAATTTTACACACTAATATCCTCCTAGATCCTCAAAGTATTTAAGTCCCTTTAATCTCCGAGGGGTCCTAAACTCATCCTTTGCTACATACTTTTGTAGAGACACAATCTATTGGGAGAAGTGAATATGAATGTCAACCGTCGCTCGGCAATACGGCAACGGAACCGATTGTGTCGCATTACCCAATTTACCTATTTATTTTATCCCTTGATTTGTGTGAAGATAGTAGTATAAAAATTAAATAATAGATGGAGCGTATTAGTGAAGCTAAGACCTACTGCCCTTCCTCCCCACCTGCGACTAAATACATATACGTACACTACCGTCCAAAAGTTTGGAAGCAAACTGAAATTCTGAAAGTTCAAAATACTACAACCGATAGGTATATCGTAAAATCGTTAATCCCTATTTTAATGTAATTTATGCAAATATGAAATCGTTTCTGAATTTTTGCGTATCCGCAAATTGCAAACATTCAAGTAAAACTTTCACCGGATTAAATTTTATTGCTCTTTTCCAAGAATATGGCCATTGTTTGAACGGGATGGTGTAAGGTATCTGCAGTAATTAGTTTCGGTGAATGGATTTAGGCCTTCTTGGGTAATCTAATTGGCGTTCTATCCTTTTGCGTGTAGAATTGTTTTTTTTTTTAATTAGTGTCTCATTGTAACAATTTGATTGAATACTGGGTGTCAAAATGCCGAAAAAAAACCGTTTTTAAAACGTGTCCACAAGCAGAGACGACTGACGTGGGCAAGAGAGCATGCGAATTGGTCATTGGACGAATGAAACACCGTCTTATGGACCGGCGAATCCAAATTTGAAATTTTTGGTACAAAACGGCGAGTCTTTGTTCGTGGACGACCGGGTGAAAAAGCTAGTGAGCCGTGTTTGGTGCCGTCCGTCAAACATCGAGATGGTAATGTTATGGTATGGGGTTGTTTTGATGGCACAACGCCAGGAGATTTGGTGAAAATTTGTGGCATAATGTATAAAGAAGAATATTTGGATATTATACAAAATCATGCCATTCCATGTAGAAGCCGTCTTGTTGGCAGACCGTTTGTGTTCCAGCAAGACAATGACCTCAAACATACGGCTCGAATATACAAAAACTTTCTGGAGGAGAAAGTAGCTACGCTAAAATTAACGGTTTGGCCCACTCAGAGTCCTAATTTGTTCCCCATCGAGCTCTTATGGGATGAATTTAATCGGAGGGCCAGACAGTGGCAACCCCAGAATTTTCAACAGCTATTTGCAGAACGCTTGGGAACAAATTGACGCGGACTGCCTCCAAAAATTGCTGAGAAGAATGCCTAAAATTTGTGCAACGGTTATTAAAGCAAAATAAGGTTTCGGTCAATGGGTTTAGGCCTTCTTGGATAATCGTTGAGTGCATATGGTAAATTTATTAAACCTTAGCGTTCTATCCTTTTGCCTGCAAAACTAGTCTTTTGAAATTAGTGCCTCATTGTAACAATTTGATTGAATACTGGGTGTCAAAATGCCTAAACGCAGACAATTGACACTGGAACAACGTTCCACTATCTGTACTCTTCGGGATAAAAGATATACCGAGAGAGAGTGCTCTACGGCTAGGCATTTCATCGAAAGGAGTGCGTTACACATTGGCTCCGAGAAGAGAGACAGGGCAAAATATTGATAAAAGGCGTAGCGGACGGCCACGGATGACTTGTGGACCTGAAGATCGATATATCGTAACAATTTCGAAACAAGATCGACGTCTAACGGCCCTGGATATTGCAACGCGCGTTAATAGACAACGACAAACAAATTTTTCTGTTACGGCCGTGAAAAGGCGATTATTGACAGCCGGCTTAAGGGGATGTATCGGCGGTAAAAAAAAAAAAAAAAAAAACGTTTTTAAAACGTGTCTACAAGTAGAGACGGTTGAGGTGAGCAAGAGAGCATGCGAACTGGTCTTTGGACGAATGAAACACAGTCTTATGAACCGACAAATCCAAATTCGAGATTTTTTTATACAAAACGGTGAGTCTTTGTTCGTCGACCACCGGGTGAAAGAGCTAGTGAGGCCTGTTTGGTGCCATCTATCAAACACCGGGGTGGTCATGTTATGGTATGGGGTCGTTTTTACTGGCACTACGTCAAGCGATCTGGTGAAAATTCGTAGCACGATGCGAAAAGAAGCTTATTTGGATATTTTACAAAACCATGCCATTCTATGTGGAAGCATTTCAGTGAGTTGTATGTAAGATTAATAAAAGGAACTCTCGAATCAAAAAAATCTTACTATATAGGATTATACTGGGTGTCACAATAATTAAGTCTACTTGATACAAACATTTGACAAAGAAGCTCTATTGTACACCGAATGAATGTTTATTCCGGAATAATATTTTCAATTTAAAAAATGAAAAGTTAATTAATGTTGTTTGTTTTTTAAACCTTAAAGCTTGATAAATGTCTACCTGAAATCTTAACTTAAGCGGTTACTTCTAAGAACAAGATTGTTTCACAATTCTTCTCTTTCTGGCGAAGAGATCGTCCTAATATCTTGAATTGTTTTTATTCGTGCTGTATCGATTTCGTTAAGAAAAGATGAAGTGTATAATTGAAAATCATCTGGATAAAAATATTGATCGCCTGCACATTGCCCAATTACGGGTATAAATGGAATATAGTGCAGGAACCAGAATAGATTCTTGAGGAATTCGATACAAACATCCACCCTGTTGGAAATGAATTACCACTTGATTATTTGTGCATAAAATATACCGAATTTATGGATATCGAAAGTTGCACATTCATCGAATGTACAACGGGCATGTTACTTATTTTAATATTGTGTATTAGTGTTGTGTAGAATAACATCCTACTAGTTGCTGAAGAACATACTTCTCCTCTAAAGAAGTGTACAACAAAAATTTTAGCTTTGAAAGAAAGAAAATTTTGCGAAGAAATAAAGCCACAACTACTTGTAAGCACAACAATGTTCTTGATGTATCGCCGTTGTTACTCAAACTAAAATTTAAGGCAAAAATTTAATTTTATATATGATCAATACATACAACTGACTATATAACAAAAAAACAATTAATCTGTGATGCGCCGAGACATTAACGGTTTAGATTACTTGCAATATTTCAATGACTATTGACTACCATTACGGTAAAAATGTTTAAGAGTTTATGATCTGTTTCTTATTCACATTTTTAACTACAGAAAAAGTAAAATAATTACTATTAAAGGTTATGTATATCTCAAACAAAATTAACGTACTAGCAAAACCTCTATTATTTTTATTTTAATGTGAATGAATAACAGAAAGGAACAATAATGTGAAAGATAAAACGGTATCGATGAAACTTAAAAATAAAATCAATACAAATACATATCTTTACAATACATATCTTTGATCAAGCTGTGAATGGTTTCCTGGGGAATACGCTTCCAGATGAGAAGAATAGTTTATTCGAGTTCCGCAATATTTATGGGAGCAGGTATGTAGCATCTAACGGATCATTTAATGATGTATGTGCGAAGAAATCGGTGCACGGATTCATCCTATTCTCAGTTCCGGATCCACTGTCTGATTCTCGAATCGAGTTCTGATATTGTTTTTGCAATGTAGAAAGTGATTAATAAGAATCGAATTTGGGTTATACAAGGAAAAAGTTTGATCGTCTCGAGTATTCGAGAATATTCGAGAATTCAGAGTAATAGAATTCAGAGTTCAATAAATCTGATTATTACTGCAGCCATATTATTTGATAATCACTAGAGATAACCAATGCAGGTGAAATTATTACGTTTTTGCGGCGCCTAGACAGACTCGTGTATATTCGTCTCATAAGAAAATGTTCGTGTTGCCTACTTATTTCCCCGAGTGTCGACAAGACGAATCTGTCTAGACGTAGCAAAAAAGTAATAATTTCACCCGCCTTTGATATCTCTAATAGTTACTCGACTTATTGCAGTAGGTATTTGCTCCGAAAAGTTATAAAAAAAAAATAGAACTAGATCCACCCTATCGGATAATGGATTCGATGGGATAAAGAAGTCGAATTAAAAATTTCGTATGAAAAATTCGTAATGATTCCGGATCCGAAGTTTCAGGTAGCGGATAATGGATACGAATAACACGAAGGTAAGGACGTCAGGGTTGTAAATTATCCCGATCCAAAATTATCCGGATCTGGATAACAGCTCTACGACTCATAGATGTTCATGGTCGGAATTTTCACGAATAAAAAAAGTCCATTATTTTCCTAATAAAGCCGGGCCGAACACATCCCTAGAAGTAAAATCATCCCCGACAAATGATGCAAATGATACCACATGTTGTTCTACGAAAATATGCAATCATGCATCTCTTTCGTATAGGAACCAAATATATGCGACCATCGAAACAAATACCTCCCAAAAACATTATCGATGCTGTAAGAAATGGGATCCTCGAAGAGTTATTATAGGCAATAGATCTCTCTCCTGGTCTTTATCAGATTCGTCCCATCTGGTGAATTAGGACTTATTCTTGTTTCATCCAAAAATAAAATTCGCTTCGACAGTTGTCAATGGCCCAATTTACGTTTTCTCTTTCAAAACGCAGCATGATCCACGGTGAGTAGTTGTACAATAGTTCCTTTTCTACTACTATTAAGCCTTCTATTGAGTGTTCAAATGGAAATCGTTACGCTTGTAGTGCTGCTAAGGCTCTGCTTGGCATTAAACAGGCAGAACGCCTCTGGCGTCCCTCAGTGCATGAGGTCATCTAATAAAACTTCAACAAAATTGCAAGTCTTTGTTTGCTTGTGTGCTAATTTTGTTCGAGAGTTTAGTAACCGCAATGATATAGAAACAAAAACAATAATAACTAATGACGATAGTTATCATTAGTAAGCGATTAAAGTCCATATTATTCTAAATAAATGCATAATTACATGCATGATCGATACAAATATTATATTACTGCGTTATCATTTTGAAACAAGTGTTGAGTAGGGATGCTACAATCCACGCTTCTCTTCAGGTGCTTTGTTGAAAATGAAATGTTTAATCCAAATATTAAGTAGGGAGCTCTATCTTTCGCAAAGTTTATGTAACGAAACTAATTTCGTTAATTACATTGAATACTCTCTAAGAGGAGTTAAAAAAAAAAACAAAGATTTTCAAGAATTTATATTTAAGAAAACTGGGAAGATAATTTTGAAAAAGTAAAAATAAAGACCTTTGGTCATTTTCTCGTCTATTACTATAGCCTTACCGAATATTTCAATGTTGCTAAGTATGCCCTGCCATGTATTGTTCTGCTATATATATCACTACATATTTTAATTTTTGTAAGAGAAAAATTCACATCTTTCAATTTAATATGCGCACTGACTCCTCTAGCACACACATTTGTCAAAATTTTTAACATCGAAGGATTGCAGAGATCGCAATTTCCAAAGTAATACTAATGCTACAATCGAAGATGCAATCATTTCTCATGTGTATGTTTGGTAGGTCATAGGTCTTCATCAGTGTAAGGTTACGATAACAATATCAACAAAATTGTGATTTAATGTAATGTAAATATTTCGCAATTGTGTAATTTTTAAAGATTATAGCCGACATATTCACAATTCATATGTTTTTATTTTTGCCATTCGAAAATTAAACTAAATTCAAAATTTATTAACGTAGCTCTGAGATGATCAATTACATTTCCTCAGATCCTTTATGTTTGTATATTTTGTTTTAAAATATAGAGATATGTTAGAAAAGTTGAAGTATGTGTTTTCTACGCTAACCTGTTTAAATTGTGTAAGTTTTGAAAAAAAAAGCTTTTGGACAACAGGCGCAACTGTTTTTAGAAAAAGCAAGGCGAATTATATATTTTGTGAACTAATTTTTAATGGTGTCGGCTATTTAGCTGCATTTCCGGAATCACTGTAGATCATTTATTTTTTTATCTAAAACAAATGAATTGAATGAGTTGAATCCAACGATATTAGACATGCTGCACTTTCACAATATAAGTTTTGAAAACCTGTTTTTGCTAATTTTCAATGTTGGCAAAGAAAATGCAACAAACCCTAGTGGCACCTTCAGTTGATACAATATCATAGGTGGGCGCAATATCTGCGACGATTAGCCACGGCCGGTAGAGTGTACAAAACCAACGATGCTTTTAAAATGTTGAATATAGTTTGGTTTTGAGTCAGCAAGATCGGTTAACTGTTGCTCAATAAGCTGGCAATGGTAATCAAACTGCGATGTTTAATCAATACAGTCGGTGCAGCGTTGAAGTTGTTAAACGTTGTAAACATGTAACGCCACGGTCAGCAGACAACAATGAGCCAATTTTCTGGAAATGTTCGTTAGTGGTCGGAGTACTATAAAAATAGATAGTTCGCCGAAAGAGCAGGCTAGTACGCGAGACCGTTGCGAGGCAATAATCGGCCAAAGAGAATAGAGCCAAGTTATTTGTAATCAGGAACTAACGTTGCGCTAACTGTCTCTGCTTCTTTGGAAATTGTTCCCCTCAAGGTGATCCAACGAGCGTGTTCTAGGTAAACAACTGCTAAACTGCCAGATCATAATCCTCAAAGGCTGTTGTCATATTCTGCATTTTCCATATTTTTGTTCTTTAATCTCAATATTATTTTCCCTATTTTTATCTTTTGTTGTTATATTAATATGCGATGGATTTAATAACAATCATCACATTGTTTATGCCCTCATAATCCAATAATTTAAATGTTATTGTATCCTGTCAAGACAGTTCGCGCTATCTATCCCGCCTAAGTTCAAATATTTCCAGTTCAATAAGTGTAGCATGATCTACTTCGTACTAATTTTCGCTAGATTCACATAATTTTAAAATTTTATAGTTTATCTTGCGTGTAAACTATTGAAAAATCAAGAATATAAGCAAATTGGCTATCAAAAAGTGACAAAATTAAACGGACCTAATTAGTCAATTACGGTTAAGGTCGATAAAGTACAGAAATAACTACAATTAAGACATGCAAGACTTAAAAGAAACTAAAGAGAAACGAAGAACGGAAATACAAAAGATGTCGAATATAATAAGAATAATTTCCGTTTTTAGAATTCCTAATTTGGCAATTGGTTTGGCAATTGTTATAATTAGAGATGACAAAGGCAGATTGAATTATTCCATTTTTGCAGCGCCTAGATAGACTCGTGTCCATTCGCCTCACGAGAATGTATTCGTGTTGCCTACTGGTGTCTCCGACAGTCGACAAAACACGAGTCTGTCTAGTCTCTGCAAAAAAAAGTAATAATTTCATCCGTCTTTGTACTCTCTAGTTATAATTATAGTTCCTAACATCGAGTTCTTTGTAACAATCCGGCAACACAGGAGATGATTTGATTGCTTTTCTTGGCCAACTTTTACAAAACAACAAAAACACACTACCAAAACCTTTATTGCAAATATCTTGATATTTAATAGCTTTTCCTTCCTTCCTTCCTTTGTCGATTACATTATGACAAGCTTATTTAAAGCGAATTTGAAGTGAAAGTTTCTTCAGTAAATTGTATACTAACAATTCTTCTACATAGATTTTGGTATATATCTTGCAGATGTTTTAATAATTAGTAATCGTTTTTTTTTTTTTTTACTACGGTTCATTACAAAGTGTTACTTATTATTGATTCTTTAGCTTTAATGTTTAAATTTTTGCTTTACTGAGAAACTTTGATACGTCGTTGTTTTTTATTTTCAAAAAATTATCCCTAACTTCTGATTTTCAAATTGCATCTGATGATATTTTTACCTTATTCCGAGTATTGTCCAGATCTACTTACGGAAAATTAGTTACAGGTCATAGGTTACAGTTTTAAAAACGAACAATACTAATGCAGCATACCAGTAGCGGCTGATGGTATAAAAATGGATGGGTAAGAATTCCTTCATGTGTTGCACATCGTGTACTTGGCAAAAATAATGCTTAAGGAAATCGAAGTATTGTCCTTGCCTTGCTGTTTACGTCACTACCAATCGCTACTACATTATTTACGAGCCACGTAGCTGTTATATGAAATGTGGAATGGATATTGAAGGAGCGCAAGTGAACATTTGTTAAAAACAAATCTTTGTTTTAAGTTTACCTTTATTGGAATAGCTCATTCCCTCTACTATTTGGTCTCGCGCTTATATAATAGAATAAACAATTCCAAATATTAAAAATATCAAATCAAAATATTTCTAATAAACAGTGAGGAATTCATTGGAAACTTTAATTGAAGCCATTTGATTCATTCAGAGGTTGTTCTTTAAGAATCGTAAAAACAAAAGTAAATCTAAGTTGTAGTTAGAAAGATTTTTCAATGTAAGTCCTATTTTTTAATTCAGATTTCTATCATTAAAAATAGCGAGAATAGTATATGTAACAGAAAATGTGCGATACCCAATGTGATAACTATTACCACAATTTAAGTTATTACTGCACTTTGTCTATTGATATTTTGCAAGGAACAGTACTTTATCTCTTAATTTTATCAAATTTCATAAATTATCAGGGACGTTAATACGATTCCACTAAAAAAATTGCGCAAATTATAAAGATAACCTTCCAATGCATAACTGTCATTGCATTGAAATTTTATGAAAAAAAGATTTCTTAGGATATGACATGTCTTGTGCGGTTTCAACTTATATATTCAAATGTATGTAAATTAAAGAAAATTTATATAACGCAAAGAAAATAGAGCTACTTAAGGTATTTATGGACGGAGATCTACTTCAAAATGAAATAATCACCCATTCATTTAACCTAAATTACAGGATGGTTTAATTGATCAATTCATAAAGCAAGTTATTCATTCTCGCAAACGTGGTTATGATCAAGATAGTCAATTTACGTAACCGTTAAGCTTAGGTATACTAATATTTCATGCATAATACTTACTTCTTCTGACTTCATCTTGTTTAAAACTGGAGCACAGCTGTGTTGTGTTACCCTTCTCGTTGGGAACTAGATTTCGTTACTTGGATCAATATGAAAGTTTCCGTCGCACAGGATAGCATTCGTTAAATAAAAAAAATAAGTAAATAATAAATCAATGATTTTACCTCATCTTTTATATTTAGATACATACCTTTTGTTTGAAAAATGAATTTATACTGTCTGCATTTTGTTTTAATATTAGAAAAATTTTGAATGTTTAACTAATTTAAGAAATATAAATTTAACGAGTATTCCAACGTACTTTTTTTCTTTTTAAAAATAACTCTTAAATCTCCAGTAATAAGTGGCTCGTTTTAGTCAACCCGTTGCCAATTTTAATTCTAATCCAGTTTATTAATTAGTTGTAGGAAAATTTGAATAGAGACAACAAATGCGTTGTTTTTCATGGATTTATATAAAGCTTTTGATACGATGGACCATACCATTTTGCTGGACAATTTTTTTACATACGGCGTTCATGGACGAGCCTGAAAGTAAATAAAATTTGAGAGAACGTACTCCAGTAGTTGAATTTCAAAGTATTACGACTACGGAATTGAATCGTGACCTACCACAAGGGTCTATAATCGATATATTAATGTTTGCCTTATTTGTAAATCATCTACCACGATTGTTATCACTGAATAATTTAGTTAGTTTCAGGACTGGTAGAATAGAAGTAAGCTACAACTCGATTTAGAAAAGATCTGTTTCATTAATTTTATACCTGGCATCAGTAAAATAAGCGAGAACTTGAGAATAATTTAAATTGAGAAAAACAGGTTCTCCATTTCTCTTCCAAGAAGCTGGTATCTGTCCTCTATCAGATAATTTTCAGTGCAAAATTTGGAATTGCGTTTTAACGCGTGTACAAATATAGTTGGAGCGAATAGAGTGGAACCATACTTTAAAACAACTGAAAATGTTAAATTTATATTCTCGAAGTCCTTCTACACGTTAAAGGCAATATATCAAACTTTAACTTAATGAATTGTTTTAATAAACATATTTTATATAAATATATATAACAAATATATTTTACACTGTTGATGGTTTCTTGGATTTTAATTAGTAGTTACGATTTGTATTAATTTAGAATTAAATATTAGATATTTTCTGCAAAATAGGTTGCAGATATTTTTGTTTCTTTCTTTGAATCCACTTCGTTTAGATATTTATTTTGACTTAGCTCTTCACATTTGTGAAGTGTATTTGCCAAAGCAAGATGCCAATTGTTATTTGGATGAATTAAAAGAAAAAAACGAAAGCACCGCTGGGAAGGAGTATGGATTTACACGACAGCTACCGTCGTACTTCGGCATGTGTTCTTTTAAGTTTTATTAAACAAGCTGTTTAATCGCGGGTACCTATTTTTTTTTTTTGGAATAGATGGCTTAAGAAAACTATCTCGAAAGGTATGGGTTTTCTTTTTATTTTGAAAAGAATTACACATACTATCAACAACTCCAACTAACAAACATCGAAAACTAGAAAACCGGTTAATCGTGTTAAGCGGGTACCGTATAAAAAGAAAGAATGAGGACGAAGTAAAATCTACAGTTTTGATACGAAGAATGTCTTTATTCACGTAATGTTAAAAACATGTAACGATTACATTATATATACTAAAATAAATGTAATAACATTCTAACAAGTGCTTTAGTGAGAAAATTTCATATTGTATTAATTACATGGATATGCTGCTAACATATACGTATAAAAATTGGTCCAAATAGATACAAATTAGCGTTCTTTGGCAGTTAACCGAAAATAAGTTTGTAGTTCTATCCAATGCCAATATTAAACGTTAATCGTTATTTAAAAAACGTGTTCATGTTCCATAATTCTATTTTAACTTTTGAACAAAAATATACAGCTTAGACATTTATATTCTTTCTCGATATATATTTTTCAAATCATTATTTACAGTACCTATTCTATTACTACATATATTAGGCAACAATTGACGATTTAATTTTAGTCTATGTACTTATTGTATTATAAATAATAGAATTGTTTATATCTACCCTATTTGGATTTCCATAAGCACATTGCGGATCGACGACCGCGCTTTAGGGAAAGCGGTACACATACTTCAGATGGAAAGCATCGTTTAATTCACAATATCGCAAAAATGTTAAAGAAAGGAAAATAATTTCCAAGATAATAATTTTATAAAAGTTAGAAGTGCTCAATTTCAACATTAATTATTGAAACATGCTCTAAATTTTCGACTGTTAAATATGTTCGTTTACTTGTTAGGATTATGCGTAGAAATTGCAACGATTTATGTCCCATTTATATATTTTGTTTTTTGACATATCACGGAAATGTTCGTTAATGAAATATAAATTATCTTATAAAATGGATCCTATAATAGAGATTTACATATGCTTATGCTTTGTGCATCATCATTTAAATTCTTTATTGGATAATCACGTCCGCCCATCTTATGACAACTGGAAACGGAGGTATGGAAAATGATGGGAATTTTCTCTCTTTGTCAATTTGGCAGATGTAAACATATAATCTCCAGTATCTCTTTCGAAAAGCAAAGCTTTCCTACATTTTATCACAGCTTCAAAATTGTTACCAATGCTGCTGATAGCTACTTCAGTCATTCTTTTACCATTTACATTTACTATTAAATATTGTTTTGTTAAGCGATTTGGTTAAAAAGCATCAACAATGATGTAAATTAGGCTTTGGCATAACGCATCCATAGTTTGGCCTGCGTTTAAATATCAATTTTTATATATCGCTTTTCGTTTTATTTATGGCTCCTATAAATATTTTTGGAAGATAGCTTCTTCATAACGTTAACTCCACAGGAATACTATCTTCTACATTGTGTCAGAAAATTTCAAGAATTGGATTTTAAATGGTCTGTAAATCGAGATTTTTTCGAACATTTTATCAGTAACGGAATAAATTATGCAATAAATCGCTGTATAACGAAACCATAATCTAGGTATTCGAGTTCTTGAAGACGTTTCTTAGACAACCAGATGACTGGCGGAGTCAGCATGAAGTCAGCATAAGTCAACAAGACTATGTACGACCTTTTATGCGAAGTAATGGGAGAGGTCGTCAATTCGCAGTCTGCTCATAGGAAATAAGCTGAGCTAAAGAACAGAGGCTTATTACACAAAAGTACTAAAAAAGGTGTCCTAAGAATCCAAATTATTCCCAAGTAAATTAAAACATTTACAAAAGAGAAACTCAAAATATATTTGATGATGACAACGTGTAATCACTTCATGGAACTTCGTAGTAATTCAATAATATTTTGCCAATAATCATCCTTTTAGTGCGAAAAAATTGTATTGATACCTTCTAATTTAAATTGATAGCTATAAATAATAGAATCTGTAATTACACATCCGACCAGCAGACTACTAATTACATACTATAAATACTTTGAAATAGTAATGAAAATATTTAATATTTGTTATTTCCTATAAATTAAATGCTTACGATCTGTAGTATATGCATATAAAAGTATTGGTACTAATTATAACATTTTATTTTAAATTATTTTGATTTATATTACTATTTCGAAAGTACTTCTCTTAGAATACCTGCTTAAATATGTATAAAACTATCTCGTTGAGATTGCAAAAAGTACAAATAATAAGTGAAAAGCTTTCCCGCGTAACTTTATAATAGCATGATGCTATATTCACGAAGTACTAGAACAATTACCATGCATTGGCACAACCATTAGGGAATAAAACAAAAGTGGTTAGTTGTTTTTGTTAATTTTGCATTGGTACTTCTTTCAATCTTCATAGATCGTTTTATTTTCATTATCGTCTGGATTCGTCTGGGAGTTGTAATATGTATCCTGTAGATGCCTACAAGTTTTGCGAAGTTCTACCTTAACATAAACGTTAGGGCATGTAGGCGATAATCACGAAATGCTAATTAACCAAAATGAATGTGTACACTTAACATTTAATATTATAATCTCAACAAGATATTTTAAAGTATTTATAACATGCTTAGGTACATTTATATTAGTGTAGCTTATATGTATTAGTTATATTCTAAAATACTGATTCATTTTGTTTAGCTCCTAATTATATTAGCAGCTGAATTGTACAAAATAAAAGGCACAAAGATATTACTTGTAGTCATCCCTTTCTTTTTATGAAATTTACGTTATACTTTGCAGGCTATCACAAATCTATGATCACTTGTCTTACATTCTCCTAGCAGCTAAATATGATTTTCCGTATGTACTTCCCCGTAAAGTTCTCTTATATTATTTTTTCTGTCTTGATTCAAACTAGCTATTTTATTCCTCACTATTCCATTACTAATTCCAGGTACCGTTATAGCCATGTGTTGTTTTGATATATGATTTATACTGTTGGCTATCGTTTTGCTCACGTTGTTACTTATGGTTTCTAGAGATTCATCTTCTAGGTCATGTAACACCGCATCGTCTTTCTGCGGCAGATGTCCATTCGCAACGTTTCCGTTCGGGATATAACCGTTCGAAACTGCGTGACCGTTTGGCACGGTGCTAGATAGGTTGTCATTTGACGCTGTATTGTGAGTAGCATCGCTTTTTATGTATTCTACGTGTTCTTTTACAACATTTTTAAAATCTTCTTGAACTTGTGGTGTGTCGGTATCACCATCAACCTAAAAAAAAAAGAAATCAGTATGCAATAATATTTTTTTAATAATATCTAACAAAGATACAATGCTCAACACACAGCAAAGGCGGCAATGAAAATGATACATTTAAAATCTTGATGGTGTAGACATGAGTTACGTCAGTTGAACAAAATAGATAAATATAAATCACGAACTTATATAAAGAAAGATAAAAAATCGCAAAAGCGGCTATTTCAAGAAGGAAATAAGCATTGAAGATTTTTTTCTGTTACTTAATAGTTTGAACCTATTGCACAACCTCAAATACAGAAGATGTTCCTTTGTTACCATTTACAACCAACATGGGGGTTTCCCTACCTAGTAGTTATAAGGAAGTCACTAAGAACATTCACACGAACAATTTCATTAGAGAATACGGTTATAAGCTATGGAACATTAACGATTAAATATGGTCTGGCGGAGTGAAACAATACCAAAGTACATAACTTCTGAAGAAATACAACAAACACAGCAAAACCTTGAAGATACAACTTCAATGGAAAGCAGCAACGAAAATGTACATTCAATAGCTGCAGCATAGTTTATTGTACAAGATATAGTAATACATCTGCATCTTACTCGGACTATATGGTTGATAACAATATAATGTTAATGTTCATTTTACATCTTTAGAAAATATATTCCGATATATTACTTCTGTTTTACAGAAAAGCTGGATCGGCAAAAAGATCTGTAAGTACATTCCATTCAGCCTCACGCGATGAAAAGACCTGTTTCGTCGTCGAGTTACAACTATAGTAGAAATGTCTTTCGGGTATTGTCCGAGACTGATGCTGTGTCAGACAACACCAGTCTTTAGAAATCTTCTGAAAAGTTTGACAGCATGATCAGCGAAATGCCAAGTAAAAAAGATAAGTTTATTTTTAGATTCAGCACACCAAAAATGGTAAGGTTTAGTCGATTTTTATTTATAAAATATTAATTACGCAACCCCCGAACAACATTTCTAGTATGGATTACGATCGTGAAAGTCTACACTCAACTATTCGAGTTACAACTGTTTCTGCTAAAAATTGAAAAATCACATATCTCGAATAAAATATTCCTAGAATAATAATTCAGAATAATTCAATTTCGACGTTGTTAATAAAGTTAATATACCTGAAAGGCTAATAGGAAATGAAACAAAAGGCACGTTGCCAAATTACAAAAAAGGTTTCGTTTTACAAAAAGATATTAACGTTTACGAAAAGTGAATTCAGGAATGAAAATTAATATTTTAAAATAAAATTTTTGCATTTACAACACTTGAAATTACTTTTTTTTAAATAAACAACTTAGCGAGATACATCTTCTCTAAAGGATGACTCGAACTAAAAGGTATCGATTCCCTTCGCGGCCAAGTACAAAACAGTGTTTGATATTCTTATAATTTAAATTTAAATCGACTAGAATTTTCCTTTTTTTTTAATAAGTCCATTCCAACACCATCAGAAAACCATTAATTGCTGTTCAATTAATGGTTTTCTGAGCAATAAAGTTAATATTATACAGCTTGCAATAAGCCGCGATCCAACACCTAACGAACTGAATTTAATCAATATCCGCAGACGTAAAGCGTCTGCGACGATCTTTAACGGACTTGACGACTTTTCGATAAGTGATATTCAATTCGCGAAATCCTTTGCAAAAACTTAATAGAATAATGTATTAACGCTTTAACAATCGAAAGACATGCTTTTTGAAACGAATATTAAAGTTTTGAAGAATATGGAGTAAAAATTTTAAGTAACTTTACCGCTAAATAACTTTAGCGATAGAGAAGGGGGAATACAAAACCCGATGAAGAATTGAAGATAGATAAGAAAAAGAATAAATAAATAAACAGTAAATAAGAAGAGAAAAGCAATATTTATCAATAAAATTAGTTTTTATAGAGGAATCCAAGAATATTTATCTAATTTATTTCACTACTAAAAACATTAGGAATCTACTGCACTTATCTACATCGTTGTCAATTTGTCCAGTTTTCAACGATATAAAATTATTAATATGTTACACTTGAAATAAATGAGAGAAACAGCGTCAAAGCTCGAATATCAAAAATTACATGTAGTATAAGCTACAATTGCTTTTCGAGTTGGCAAAAAGTGTCTTTGATTATAGATAAGAATATAGATAAGATGAGAACGGTCAATAGACAAAATTGTAGATAGTGGGAAATTACAGGCCCATTCCTTTTTACAAATAATTTAACTGGAACAATTTTTACAGTTGGAACTGCTGCTAGCATTAACTACTAAACAATAGTGTTTGGCTACAACATGATGTCGGTTCGCCTCATTATGCAAACAATGATCGACGCTTTTTGGACCAAATATTCCCAGAAAGATGGATTGCAAGAAGAGATCCGATGAAATGGCTGGCTAGGTCTGCCGATTTGAGCCCTTTAAACTTCCTTCTGAGAGAATACTTAAAAAGTAAACTCTTTCGAGATTTTTTCAAAAAAAATAATATATATATAACACTGATAATGAATTTATTTACTACATTGCGTTCCTTCCACACTGTATGATACATCAAATATGGACATTAGTATATAAATGTAGGTTAATTGTAAGCTTACATATTTTCAACAGCGGTTCATACGCAATTTTCAATAACAATACTGTAAATATGTACAACAGACACATGACGTCGGAGCGTGCTTTTAAGTGATGTAATAGCGATCTTATCGATGAGGTTTGCTTTGTTAGAATCGTGGTTGGAAAAAAAAAGTAAAAATGTATCAACACATAACTATCACGTTATGTAGGTGACTAATTACTTAAAAAAATTATTGAACCCTTTCTGTTCTATATTTTGATTAAATTTTAATGTGTATTGATGGACCCATATTGTTGCGTATTGATTTCTTTGCATTGCTTCTTAGGTTTCTGGGCGTTACGGATAATATTAATTAAATAGTTGTTTTGAAAGTGTCGATAAAGAAAATAAAATATTAGTAATATCAATTGATCATTTGATCTATTGCCTTTATAACTATTCACAGACAGATTTGATCTTCGTGTCCAGTGGAAAGAACCGCTACAATAATCATAAATTTGCCAATAACGAGTTGAAGTGTTCGATGAAGACTGGAGCAATCAATCAATCAATAAAACTGATATCATCATGTACAAATAAAATATAATACTATCATAGAAAAGATTGAGATGTTCGTTACCAACGTTACGTCTATAACTATCCTCAGAGGCCAATACTTAGTTGAAACGCTACGATTATATTGATGCTTCAATTTACTTGTAATTACGTTAATTGGTCTATCAATTCGCATCACATCGTGACTTTGTATCATGTCGACCACTAAAGAGTAAGACAGAGCGCTGTCTTAATGAAACAAAACTTTCTCCTCAAATGTGGCCGTTTTCTTTTTCGCAATTTCCGTCTTCATTATTATTGTTATTATATTGTCTTTTGTTTTACAAAATGATCAAAATGCACAACTTTATGACTATCCCAAAACGTTTATTCGAGATACCCACAACCTCTGTTATCTATCCAACCTTAATTTGAAGGTTGTCTAACACTGTTTGGTAAACTTTTTCGACGTTATCAGCAGTGATTGGGGCTTTTGGTCGTTCAGTACATTTGCTGCCAACCATCCCGAAACTATGAGATTTAAATTCAGCTGGCTAAAATTTGACTGTGACAAATGATCATGCAGAGTTCCCGTAAACAACGTCCATCTTGACTTTAATTCGCCCAGACTTGTTTCATTTCAAATGAGTATTTGATTTTCACCATTTTCTACAGGAACATTAACATCGACTAAAACGAATGACTATTAAACAACAACTGAGCCTCCAATACAGCTGAAATTTAAAAAAATTAAAAAAATATTTTTGATGAGTTCATGTTGACGAAGATGTTGACACTTGCAAACTTGCGTACTTCGTGAGTATGAATTTTTTTATGAAAAGAATTGGCTCTTACAAGAAGCGGTAGCTCCTTGCCTCGCTGCTTATTGAAGGGTTTCACATGGGAACAAGTAATGAACGTGGTAGATAGCCAATAAAGTGGCGTCGTTGTTTTCTTTATTTCGTCACTGGACTTTTTAGACGTTTCATTTTCGGGTTATTTTTGAAGCATTTTTTTGAGTTAATTTTTTTAACTAACTCTTTAGAAAGAATTTTATTGAAAGCACCAAGTAGGATAAAGAAATGTGCCTAAATATACCTTTCCCGCCAGTATCTGTCTTAACATGATGGAGTGCATTGTTAAAAGCCGCATTGTTTCATACCTAACAGTTTCGTATTTTAAAACCTTTTGTATTAAAGTTAAAACGATATGCTTCCAGTGCTACAACAGTCCAAGCATAAGTTGCAAAAGAAGATCTACTCATGCAATTTAGAACTATTAATAAATATTTCTCAGGCGTAACAAAAACGATCAGGTTTCTAGAAAACATAAATTCAAAATTAACCGAATCTCTTCAATGCTTAGAATCATCGTTTAATCATTTAAAAAGTAAAAAGGTCCGATTGACGAAAAGATACGGAACAAAATTAATGCGGTTTTACAAAGCAATCCAGATTATATGCTATCAAAAGAAGTCTCTAATAACACTTTTACTACCCAGAATGAAAGTTTATGTTTAAAATATAAGGATTTAATTGCATACTCTTTGACGTAGAAAGATCTTTCTCTAGATCTAAAAATACATTAACTTGCCAGCGAAACCAATTTATAACGAACAATTTAGAAAAATATATCATATTACAATCGTATTTGACGATTAACTCGACGCTTAGCTGACTAGCACTCGCTAGTAAACTGCACCGAACGTCCTCACTTCTAATTATAACTAGATGTTGTGCGGTCTTACTAACTTTTGTGTGATAGAGGTTAGCGTCATTATAAAAAAAAAAATAGCTCGATTTATATTTTTTACAAACTAGTTTTTTTACGTTATCGGTAGCCCACTTCCGTTTCCAGTATGACATCAACTTTCTTGTCTTAAGTAACAACCTGCATACAGTATGGAAGGAAACTAACGGATAAATTCGTTGCCTCTATTAATATTCATTTTAAGGCATCTAGACATCATACAAAATTAAAAAAGACTAAGTTAATAATAATATTATTAGGAATATTTGTCAATGCTACTTACTATAGTAAGTCTGCCAATGTTATCCATGGCCTTCAACATTGGTAACGATAACTGCCGAAAAATTTCCAGTCTACGTCGGAATGCCGTTACGCTGTCATCTAATCTACCTCTTCCTAATTGAAGCTTGGAACAATCCAGCAATATAACCGTTGGTTTCTGTTTGAACTATAAAAAAAAAAAAAACAGGGGAATATAATAGATCGCATAGCTGAAAGTTATTTTATCTTTGCTATTGAGGCAATAAGTATGGAAAATAGAATTTCAGACGTTTTTAGATCGCTAAACGTTCGATGATAAGCGTACGAGCGAATATTTAATAATAAATTGTCGTATGACGTGGAATGGTACGGTATATAATTGTTTTACGAACGTAGGACAGAATCTAGAATAAATTCCGTGACCTTGCTCGCTATTCCATTGAATATTTAATGGCTAAGTGGAGGAAATTATATGCTGACAACTTGTAAAGTTATAACATTTAATTAGAAGCAGAAAGCGATCAATTTCTTATTAAATTTCTATGATGGAATATTGATGGAATTGTAAAAGCGATGTAGGAACGTAAGATTACGTAATCCATGCGACGTAATAACTAAATCATTTGAAAGTATCCGTGAGAGCTTGATGGAACTGTGTGCTAGTACGTTAGAAGCTTTAGCAAACACTCGAGAGGGGAAACGGACTAGACCAATGATTTTATTTACCTTAGACTCAAATTCGGCAACTTGGTTAAGGTCACGTGGAAAACCATCCAATATTATACCCGGTGACGACAAATGTCTTTCAATATGTGATTCAACTATCTTCATAATTATATCCAAAGGCACCATCTCACCATTTGCTACACATTCTCGTATTTTTGAAGTATCGGAACCTGTACGTTTATCTGCTGAATCTGCAGCTGTTCGTAATATCCTTCCGAGGCTTATGTGACTCCAACCAGTTGCCTTCGCCGTTTGCTCGCAGAGGATAGCTTTATTGCTTCCAGGTCCTCCTATTACCCAAAGAACGGGAGGCCAACCAGGTTTTACAGGTGATTGGTACTCTATAGGCTTGGTGTTTCCGTTAACGGAAAGAACTTGTGTTTGCGGTCGAATTAATTGAGTAGATTCTGAGGATCGCGTTGCGGAACTTTGTTTCGTTGTAACGTTAGCCAATGTTTGCTGCAATATTATGTGAAAATGTTATACATAATAATCCATCGCGGTCTATAAAGGAAAGCGAACAAAACCGTTTCATTTATCATTAATCCACGCTGCAAATACATCTCTTGCATAACGTCCGGAATGACCAGCTACATTGATTGTTAAGTTTTGTAAGAACTGATTTTTAAGTAATGTTCACAGAGCTGTACGAAGCCATTTTAATGTTTACCGAGCCTTTTTTACAGTTTCAACCTAATGTACATTAGATATTCTTTCGATTTTTTTTTAGATTTGCATTTAGTACCTTACAGAAAGATACACTATGGCATGGTTATTTATACGATCTTTGTTTCTGGAGTTGACCCAATTGCTCAAAATATAAAATTTATGAATTTTGTAAATGCGTTTATTGATTTCTTTTTTAGAATTTCATAAAAGCACTTTCGGATATATTCAGCTTCAAGCTAACTGTTATCTTTAACAAACCATTCGACTAAAACAGCAAAAACGACTAATGTCCGCTTCCTAGAAATCTAACTAGTAATATTTGAATACTACAAGCTGATGGTGACATTTTCGATTATACTTCTGCATTCTTTGTTAATGGCGGACAAAAATGTCACGTGGTAAAGCTTATTATAGAGCAACGAGGCAAGTGATAATTTGTCACGATATACAGGGCGAAATATTATTAAACTCTACCAAACTACTGAATCCGTGGTTCATAATCAGAGAAGCGGTTAGCCACATTATTTCTGATGCAAATTTAAGGACTTTGAGAATTATCACAATAAAGCGTTACTAATTATGAAGTACTAGTTTTATGAGATCGGACAAGACAAAGCTGTTTTCAAAAGCAATTTCTCGCAGGGCTACTCAGAAACTTGAGATTAAGACTTAAGGGTAAGTGCAAATTGTTCTTCTTTTTACGAGAGTGTTCGCTTCGTTCCGTAGGGAAAGGAAATGCGTTTACTAAGAGAGAAGCAACAGAAAAATGTAAATAAACGTAGAGTATAGTCTCATAATTAATGGAACTTGTTATGGATATTCAAGCAAAACGATGTTATAAGTTTGTATCGCTGATAGTCAAAGCAGGGTCATAAGACGACAACAGCGCTTAAAGGGAAGTTAAAGAGAAAGTTACGTTTCCGGCCTCTGTGATGGTTTGGGACTTCATGTCAACTAGACAGGTTGGCAAGATATACTTTACAGAAGGCTTTATGAACGCAGATAAATATAGAGTGTCCCACCCGAAACTGCATCGATCAGTATATGAAAGACTATATTCATTAGAAAACTCGCTAGTACTGTATAGTGGACAAGTACTATTAAGCTAAAATATTAATTAATTACTTAAAAATTAATTTGAAACCACACATCGCAGAAATCCATACAAATCATAACTAATTTATTTCTCAATAAGATAGTGTCGCATGCCATACGGCCGATAAAGTGAGCAAATGAATTTCATAAAACAATATTTCACTGTCAAAATGGGGGTCCTGCAGTCCAGAACTTTTGCCGACCGAAATTTTGTGACGTATCGGGAAAAACGCTGGATTGCTCGTCTTCAAGAAATATAGGACAATTTCCCTCCAGAAGATTTTCAAACATTGGTTGGCACTATGTCCAGATGCATCGAAACGGCAATAAGTCGAAAAGATTGTGTAACGCTCCGATAGTTTTCTATTTCATTTATGTTAATTTTCTATTTACGGACAATATTCGGAACTGAAGTATTTCTTTCTCTGTTACTTAAAATTCAGTTCAATAAGGTTGGTTTGCCAAGTTAAGTAAAGTGTCAGACTTACCACTTTTGGAAGTTCAGTCGTTAAATCACTTGGTAGATTCGCCTTTTGTCCTGCACTAAATACTGGCGGATTATCTTGCATTCCTAAAATTTTAAGGACGGCTTCCCTGAAGTCCCCAAATACTTCACCCGGATGTCGCTCCCCGTTTATCTGCGACAACAATGATTCTCGTTTTCATTTCATTGCGCAACAAGAACAAATAACTTACCGCAACAAGCATATTATTTTGGTCAAAATAGTCAGCGACGGGCATAACATGTTTATAAAAATTATTAAGTTCCATACGCGCTAGCGACAGAACCACTTGACCTAATTTGGCACCATAATCTATTTGTCGTTCTAAAACCTTTTGTCTCCATGATATTAAAATGACACCATTTATAACTTGAATCTGGAAAAAGAAATAGTTTTGCATGAATCTTGCTATACCATCCGCAATTTCTCGTGGAAGTACAACATAAAATACATATAAAAAGAGATATCGTTTTGGCAAAGTTTCTATTAGAGCAAAGGTGCTTCTCAATATATTTTAGCTGCTTGCTAATTTCCCGATATCTCGCTGAAAATTGATAGAAATTTCTCCAGGCCACTCCATCCGTTGCATGTTATTTCGAGAATGACAAAAGATACAATTCAACGAAAAATTCAGCAGCCTACAGAAAGCTCAATGAAATTGTAGATCAATCGGCAATCCAATATAATTTCTATGCAACTTGAAAAAATAACACTAAGCAGCGGCTGGGAAAACCTACAATATATATTTCGAGATATTTGCTCTAAAAACAACTCGTGCATAGAATTGATATAGATTCTCATCATATCCACGGCTCGAAAGAATCTCATAAAAGATATATACTGATGAAAGAGGCGGAACTTTAGTTAGCTATTTTTCACATCGGTCATCGCACACAAAGTAATTCGTCACCTTCAAGAGATTTTGCAATAGTAAATTTCAATGATGATATATAAGAATACTAAAGTATTGTACTTCATTGGAATCCAAATAAAATGTGATTGCTAAGAAAACAAGGAAAATCTAGGCTCAGTATCTAACGTGCCGGGCTAGCAGTTTGGAGATTTGGGTTCTTTAGAATAAGGTTTTTAGTAGTTTTCCTTACTCCAAATTTGGCGTATGTTGAAGGTGAGCATTCTAAGACGCTTTATGGACGCAGGCGAAGTAATTGTTAATGTTGCTGTAGAGTTTCGGGGCTGCGGCTTTCTTTTAAAGAACTTCTTACAAAAAGAAATAACTATTGATATTTTAAAATTTCCAGGTAATTGTAAGGAATCAAACCTATTAGAGAAGTATGCGTAGTAAGTATACTGCACCAATTTTTTTTTATGTAAATTTAGGTAAATACCAGGCATATACGCTCCTTTTTATTTATCCACCCATCGAGTACCGCCTCAACTACCATAGCTGGCCATTATTCACTGACATTCAATATCATAAAACAATTTGTGTAATAATTGGAAAAAGAAAAGTGGGCAAAATATCCCAAATATCTTTATTGAAACGGGACGACCAGTTTCAATAAAGGTACTTGTGATAGTTGAGGAATTTAGAAGTGGTCAAATATTCGTCTTTAATGAGGAACGGTCAGGTTGTCCCGACCAAACGGTACGATCGATCGAAGTTCATGATATCGTGTTAGTGTACTCTTAAGTGAAGATTAGAGAGATTGTTTATATCGCAAACGCTTTAATTGAGCATTTTTTACGAGAAATTGAACGAGAAAAGGTATCATTCAAGGATATGTCCAGAGATGATTAAGCATAATATAGGTGAGTTTCTGAGGCGTTATAAAACTATAGATGTGACACAGATACCTAATTATATGCCAGAAACTAAAGGTCAGTCAGCAAAGTTGGTTTTTCTTGGTGAACGCGCATCAAACAAGGCGGAGACGAATCTATTAGTCGAAAAGATTATTGCGACGGTTTTTTGGAATTTGCAAGACATAATCTTTATCGATTATTTGGAGAAGGGAAGGAAAATGAAGGTACAATGTTACGGTAACTTATTAAACCGATTTGATGCTGAACTAAAGAAAAAAAGGCTCTACTAAGCAGAGAAAAGAATTATCTATCATCATAAAAACGTCGCGACCAATTTTCATTTCCTACCGAGTAATTGGAAAGAATACAGGATGTTTCTAATTCTACTCCCTGTCACAAAAACACAAATTGTCTTAATATTTCCATTTCATCAAAACAGTTTTCAGCGTTTATTATCGCCATAGAAATACGATATACTCTTTCGAATAACCTAGTTTGTCTGGGTAATCGCTATCGATTACATTCTAGACACTCGGCAAGACCCTCCGCTGTGCTCTTTTGCTAGCTGATAGTGATTTTGGTAATTACTGGTCTAAATAGTTTTATATTAGCTCGATAAGATTACAATCCTGACTCGCTTATGGCCATTCTACGAATGTTTGAGTTTTTTCTTCAAAAATTTTGTTGACTACTTTTACATAGTTGTACAGTTGAATCCTTTGCCAATTATTTTTTGTTCTTTAAATATAAGGGGTTTTTGCGAATGTTCAAATTAACGTACTTTGCCAATATTCCGTCAATTTTAAACAATGTGCCAATTGTAGCACACCCAAAGCTCAAATTTTGATTCATTAGATAATATCGCCGCTTTCTATTGGGCCTGTGTCAAGTTTTCGCTATGATATGAAGCGGTCTTTCCGATTGACCATGAGCCCCTTAAACTGCTGCGATTACTGATACAATAAGAAGACGATTTCCTAAAAATGTTAATACAAAGAACTGAGTCTCGTTTCTTTTACCAGATCATGGTCGTCGACTGAGCTTCCGACTGTTACTGTACTGTTTCTTCTTGTCGGCTGCAGCTACTAATCGTGCAATTTGGAAGTTAAACACTTGGTTTCGTGTAAATCACAAATTTTGATTTCTTTCTATTCATATGTGGTACTTTCCTCCGAATATTTAGTTTTAAAGTGTAAATAATATTTTAAAACTGATATAAGGTGAATTTTAAACGTGACGTGAAGGATTAGCAGAATTTAGCTCTAAGCATCGAATATTTCAAGCTGCAAAACTCGCGATTATTTCAAGCTGCAAAACTCGCGATTATTTCAATTTTATTAATGCACGGAGCCGTCAGTATTGTCTAAAATAACTTTGTATTGTGAGATAATTATATGCTACAAAAGATACCAACTAGTTGATGCTCTATATATTCTATTTGGGAGGCATTCAGTATGCGACAATCTTTATGTGTATGTACATATTTGCCAAAAGAAATCGTATGACCCAAAAGCCAATAAATAACTAGTAATAAAATTCAAAGTAAGAGGATAAGAGGTTACTAGTTTTTAGCGGTTGTTTGTTACTTTAAGAATGGTAACCAACGTAAAATGCTAAAAGGCTATTAACAGGTTTTACATTTTACGAAATTGGATCTTTGTTGCTTTGTAGATTTTGCCTTGAAATCGTTATTTTCAACAATTACACTGACCAACAAGGTTTTTACCCTAAGTTAATAGCTGATGAAATTGAATAGCATATATAAAGTAAAAATGATTCGAAAAGCGACAACATTGGTTTAGTTCCGGTTACAGAGAAAATGCCTTTATAGTATGGCCGGTAATTTGGTCTACTGCAATAATGTTGATAAACTTTCTGAAGCTTTTGGAATACATCGTGAACCCAGCCCTTGGAGATTATTCATAGACTCATCAAAGACCAATCTAAAAACAGTTTCGTTGCATAATGGAAACCATTATCCTTCCATTCCAATAGGTCATGCTGTTTCTATGAAAGAAACTTACGAAAATCTGAAAATTTTATTAGAAAAAATAAAGTACAAAGACTATTCCTGGCATATTTGTGCAGATTTTAAAGTAACTGTAATTATTTTGAGTATGCAATCTGGTTACACCAAATACTGTTGCTTTTTATGTCTTTGGGACAATCGTGACAGGGAAAAACATTGCCATAAGCAAGAATGGCCACTACGACAACAGTTTATACCAGGAAAAGACAATGTACAACATCAGCCTCCAGCAGAAAAAGAAAAGATCATAATACCACCTCTCTACGTGAAACTTGGGCCTATGAAAAATTTTGTAAAGGCACTGGATCTTGAAGGTGAAGATTTTAAATACCTTCACGAAAAGTTTCCAAAATTAACACAAGGGAAACTGAAAGAAGGTATTTTTGTTGGACCTCAGATATGAGAAATGGTAAATGATGAAATCTTTGAAACTAAATTAACAGCGAAGAAAAAACAGCTTGCCCCTTCATGGTACAAGTTTTCACGAATTTCTTGGGAAACGAAAGTATAAATATGGGCGACGTTAGCGATGAACACGGTGAGCGCTTACACCAAGACGTTATGGGAATGGAAAAACGGTGTCAGGGGAAATGGAATCCTGTTATGTTAGCAGATTACTGATGGATGTTAAGAAGAGATGCTGTGGATATTGTCTATAAGAGACGGAGCTCTTCTTTCTTTTTATTATTTCTAATTATAATTATATTTTCTTTATTTCTAATTATAATAATTTAAAATATTAAATTATGATCTAATCTAAGAAACCTTGTTGTTGTAATCTTGTAACAGGTATTGAATGTGTAGCTGTTAATAAATAAATAAACATTTAAATGTGTGAGTTTTTTATTTTGCTATTCGACTAAATCTAATGCAAAAGTATAACTTTATTGGCCTAACATCTGTTCTAATATTAATTAACAAAATTAACAGATATTAATGTGGCTTCATGAGTATTAAGTTTGCTTTTATTTTTTTTATTTTGAATAAAACTTCACAGGTATCTTTAGAAACCACGCGGAATTATCCAGTGTCTAGTAGTGTTAGTGTTTAGTGGCCATGCTTTTCACAATTCTAAAGAGTACCTTAGGATATTACTAGCTTCAAGTTTTGGTAGTTTAAAAACTACTACGTTTGATTTTTTAGTATTCCAGCAATAGTAGATTTCTCAAATCAAATTAAAAATTTAAAATATACAAATGTATCACATTATTCTACATATTCTGTAAAACATAAAATCTATTTCGTTGTTGTTTTATTTGAAACTTGATTCCGAAAATAAAGTATTGACTTCTAATAACCTTCTACGGTAATGTGTATAGTTTTTACCTGTACACCCTTCTTATTACACATTATTGTCATTAATGTCGAATAATCGAGATCCGAAGCTAGCATACAGGTCTGTAAGTATGTAAGTACTATATCGGGTCATTTTCGTTTACTCAAGGTTTTATACATATATTTGTTACCATTCGATCAAGCTTACTAATAATCGATTTGTCCTAAGAAACATCCGTCCAATACTATTGTTACAGTAACGGGAAAGGGCAAAAAAATCTTGAATTTGTTTTTGGTAAGAACTATGCGTTTGTTAAATTAGATTATTTATAAGGTGATACGAGGCCTGTTCCACTGCAATCTCTTACTTAACTTTTCCCTCAAAACATACCAGCACCACCGTTATTTTGACTTGAAATAAATTCAGTTGTTAAAACATTTATTCCAGTGGTATCTCAGGAACATGTCTTTTAAATGCTTCAACCGTCTGAACTCGCTCACTACGCAGTTTGTGTTTGACAAAAGGGGACAACAAGAAGTAGTCATTATGTGATAAGTCAGACGAATACGGACGATAAGTTATTAATTCAATTATTCTCGTTTAACTAACCTACTATTTGATGTGTTGTGTGAGAATTGACGTTGTTATAGTGAACGATGATGCGCCAATGTCTGCTGTTTTTTCTGATTTTATCGAAGATTTGAAGCGAACAAATTGAATTTTTGAAGCTTTTTTTGCGCCAACTAAGACGAGGGATTTTCTGAGCTTTGGTTAAATTGTGGGGAATGTAACGTCTGCAATGTTTCTTTACACTAAATGTTTATGTAAATGGTTTCTATTTGACTTTTACCAATGCCCAAGCACACTATACGTCTCGCACAGGATTGCCGGAACAACCGCAGTTAATGGACGACTTTCAGGAAATTCGCCACTGACACTAGTACATCCACGCTTAAATGCTACAAACTAGTCGTAAACTGTGGTTTTGGATGGTGTTTCATCATCAGCGGCAGAATGAAGTCGATGAATGTATTGTATTCGAGTTAAGAAACTTTTGAAATCGTAAAAAATCATCGCACGAAAATGTTAACGAGAAATTATTTTTTTTTCTGTGAAACGCTATTAATATTACATTATGCAGTCGAATATTTTTCTACCAGTGATGCTTATGATACTAAATGTCAAAGTTTAAGGCAATCAAACTGGTCAATTCCAGAAGTGTTCCCCTCGTATAACGTGCGTAGATTAATGAGCTAATTAAGTGCAAGTAAGTAGATAAGACTTATATAAGGCAAGTTGTGTGGAAGTAACTGAAAAGTGTTCCTGTATGTTCTTGTTAGAGCTACTAATATGTTTATATAAATCGGCAGGTTGACTCCTCGTTTTCACAGTTCCCATAACACATGCACATGCTACTTCTTATATTTCATTTGGCCGTTTTATTGTCTCTAGCTGTAGCGTCTTTGTCGACAGCACCACCTAACCATAGATTATCATAGCGTAATTTTAATACTTTGGTCGAAACAGTTCTTACACAACTTTCTACACCAGCCTTGGATAATTATCAATTTATAGTCTTATTGACATAAGAGTCATGTAACTTCTTCATTACCCAATATTCCTGAGTACTTATGTTAATTTCTTTGACAAATGAAATCACTACTCTTTCAATCATACTTGGCTTTGTGTCTTGCATTATGCGCTTCTTTGTGAGAACAATGAATTGTACCTATTGGAGATTCAATGTTCAGAACGTACATTTTAACCATGACCTCAGTATCATTGCAAAAAAGTAATCGAAGGACAAATCTAACGCTATCATATACGTTACACTTTGGCTTGAAAGTGATTACGAACTGTAGCAAAGTTTTGGTAACCTGTTTTTCTTGTTACACAAGATTGGCTAGGAAATAGCGTCAAATTGTGTCCCGTCACATCAGATTGATTCAAAGAGATCGATCTTAGACAAAATAATCGTCAATTCCTGAATTGTCTCATTAAAATCAATTCCTTTCAAAATACTGTTGTTAGTATATACTTCATTTGTCATATTTTCGCTCCTTACGTCGTTTAAGTTTCCATATCTTTAGTTGTTTTGTTAACCTTTATTTTTTCGGACTTCATTGCGATTAATTAATTAACGATAGGTTTCTTTAATTTCGTTAATTTTCGATACATATTGTATCGAATAAAATATTAAATGTTATTATCGTTGCAATCACAGCAAATGAGGTGATAGCTGTTGCCAGGTTAATGTAACATTAACATTGTAAGAATCTGTCCTAGTTAATTAATTCAAATAAAGAGATAACGCTCAACAAAAGATGTGAAAATAAGTAAATAAATAAAATAGTAGCAAGAATATAGAGCGAACAGTACGTTACAGTAATTTGTGCGTAATTCATCCAAAATTAAAATCAATTGAAATTTATTTCACATAGCATATACGGATGCCACTGTACAACCAACATAAAAAACAAATGAATAACAAATGGGCCAAGGTATAGCTGACCAAATAGAGCCGGTGAATGTGGAGTGTGGATATGGAAACAAAAATTTTGCATATGAATATGATGTGGAAAATAAATAAGAAGAATAGTCTCAGGTAGCTTGTTAAATCAACTTTTTTTCGGTTAGGGTAACATGAATTTAACTTTTTTGTTAACGCATCTGTGTTTCTTGTTGCAAAAATAGCTGGTGTTACTATGTTTCCATTGACAGTTTTTTTTTTTGTTTTATCAAAGTGCACGCATTAAATCAACAAAACGAACAAGTACTGCATCCTGTTAAAGGAATAAAATAAATTATTTCATCTTATATAAAGGAGACCACTTGTTAATGTTACAAAGATGTTATTGAATCAACAACCGTCCCTTACTCAGTTTTTATATCTATGTGGTCTATGATTTATGCAAAACAAAGTCCAATTTGCAGAATATTGGTCATCTTTTTGAAGATTTTGTTGCGAGAACTATTGGTCTAGGTCAACAAACTTATATTAGAAAGATATACTATCTATGTAGTACATCTACTACTTTCTCTATCTGATCTGATAGATAGATAGAGTAGTAAATCATCAAAGAGATCAGCGGGATCCGTAAGAAGGATAATGAGCATACTAGGTAAGAATTTACACAAATTCTTATGCAAAATCATCTACAAGAGATAGCGCTACAGAAATCATTTTGACAGCGATTTGAAAACACGTAGAATTTAAAATATCTTGTGTAAGTTACCGTATGTATCTGTAAATAGGTCTAAACATAAATAAGCTTCCTAGCACCCATTAATTTAAAATTAAAAGCCATATATCCGATATTACAATAAATTTATAATCTTGATTTGCTTAGAGAGGGTAGAATGGATGTAATCGTGTAAATATATGTTATTTTTTAATGTATGTAATATGCCTAGTTACTGCGGATTTCGTGATGTGTACTCGTTTGTGTAGGCTTACTAATAAGTCAAGTATCAAATGAAATCGAATACCTATAAATGATTTTCATGTCAATAAACATGTGTTCTTATAGCATTTATTTTCTGTTGTAAGGTAAATTCAAACGTTGACTTAATGCAATAGGCCACACCCAACGTTATACAAGAAGTGTTGTGATATAATGGTATTATGCATTCAGTGTTATAAATCATGTACGTATGTTTAGGTCAAGTAGGATTAACTTAAGGTATATTCATAATATTTATACACAGATGAGTATATACTATTGCTTCATTTTTTAAGAAGAGCACTGCTTAGAAACCATACAAGCCCATAGCCCAATAGTTTATATCCGCGTATCTGTCTACTGTCTGCCTTGCATTATTAATTAAAGGACAGGTAGCTTCAGTGGCGTATTTTATACAAGCTACGCCGCTCATTCAATGCCTCTTAAGATTAAGATTTTTGAATTAAGTTGTTTAAATGCAGATCTAGACGCAGTTGCTATATTCATGAAAACCTTGGCTTGATCATCATTAATTTTGTGTATGTAAAAGAGAAACCCAAAATCGCCCGTTTTTGGTAAATAAATGTCAGCGATAATCTATTAAATACAATAAAAATTTTAATTTCAGTCTGTTTTTCCTTTCCAAGAAGTGGGATATTAAGAAATGAGGTAAAAGAAGCCTTGAAATACAGGTAACAGCGAAATAATGAAGAGGGATATCCAGTTCAAGTCGAAGTTAGAAATATAGAGGATTTTGCAAACGCAAGTACAAATACACTTGTATAATATGTCAACACCAAAATACGATTTCGTGTGTATCTGCATATGCATAATAATGCAAGACCGTTATATTACCAGATAGCATAACATACAACGAGCATTTTGTTATTGTTAGTGCTATTGCTATTAGTACAATTGCTAATGTTAATTGTTATTGCTATTAATTTTATTATTGTTCCTAGATGTAATTACCTTATACGCTACGACAGGACTGATAAATAGGGAGAACAAAGGCGGACGGAACCACCACTCTTTTGCAGCGACCAAACAGACTCGTGTTTTGTCGACTCACGGGGAAACCAATAGGCACACGAATCCTTTCTCATGAGACGAGCAGACCCGCCTTTGTCCTCTCTACTGATAAAACTGGTAACTCATAAGCAAAGTTCGGCATTTTCCGTGCGTTCAACGAAATTAACAGAGACTAGGCAGACTAGTGTTTATTCGCCTCATGAGAATGGATTCGCGTTGTCTACTGGTTTTCCCGAGAGTCGACAAAAGGGGCGAACTTTACTCATACATGCATTTAACCTTATAACTGATGTTTGAATCATATATTATCGTCTATCAGGCTATCCTTGCTAACCATTACTTTCAGGAGTCTTTCAGCTCTTTCATACTAGCAGATCACTTTCGCACCTATGGGTAATTTGATCTTAACAAACTTCTCGTTTCCCGCTGCTCTTTTACCTTCCAGCCCTAGGTAAGACCAAATCCAAAACTACAGTCTGATACTTCCCTTCGAACTTCAAAACTTTAATTCCGAATTTTCTATTGTATTATATTACATATACATTATATTATAACTGTCTATTTGATTATAGCTGCCACAACAGATATGGTGCAGCGATTACACAGACTCGTGTTTTATCGACATTCGGGGAAACTAATAGGCACACGAACCCTTTCTTATGACACGAATAGACACGAGTCTGTCTAGTCGCTGCAAAAGAGTAATAATTCCTCCCGCCTTTGCCCTCTCTAGTAATCACCATTCTAATGACGAAAAGATTGATATGGTAATTGTAAATATGAATGTAATAGGGAAGTTTGTAGGATGTATCAAAGTATCTATCCATTATCTCCCTATTTTTACAATGCTTGAACGTAATTTATGAAAAAAAGTGGCTGATTTGATGCTTAAGTACGATTGGCAAAAAATAATATTGTACTATTTTAGAGGAGAGACGCGAAATTCAGTACGTCAAGCAGCTACTACTTGAGAATATTGTTTACATTAAAGAAAACATAAAATGGCTCCGTATAAATTTAAATTAATACAAGGTTAAAGAGCTAATAATTTTGACAAGAGGACAGAATTTCGTAATTGGTTTAACAGTAATCAAGATTTATTCATTTTAATTGTTTTTTTTAAGTGTGGTGACGGCCCAACGGAGCACATAAGCTTTTTTCAAGCTTGTCATAACCTCAGGAGCCTCTTAGTGCGTAGGTTGTGCGTATAAAGCGTGTTCGATGGCCTTGTTACTGTCACCCCCTCGCCGTAAAGGGTGAAGCGCAGTTAATTGTACCCCAACTGCGAATGGTGACTCGGGAGTGTACCGGACCCGCTAAGAAAATTTGTTGATTCTAGCAGGACTCGAACACACTACACTTAACTCTGTTCAGTCAAGCGCTGGCCTTACCTTACCATTGTGCCACCAAGCCGTTAGATATAATCTTTAAATTTAATTTCGATAATATCAGAATTTCCAATAAGAAAAACGATCATTTCTGGGAAGTAGACGATCTAGGTCAATTTGGTGAATGTAAATTTCAACACAGATTGTTTTATTCATGTGTACCTTGGTGATACTACCATAGATACTTATTTTTATCTAGAATCTCTTAGTGTGGAAAGGCCGACGTTCTTCAGACAACATTCGAAGACAATCCAATCGGGTTGTACCAGGTTCCATGGAACACTTTCCCATAATGCACGAAATGTCACAAATATTCTTCTAGAAGTTCGTATTCTTAGAACCTGTGGTCAAATAACAGAAAATGCAAAAGGCGGGAAGAAACTTAGTAGTGCAAGGCTGTATTCTGACGTCTTGACGCGATTAATTGAGGATATGAAAAGGAAACGTCCAGAGAAGTGGCCCGGAAGCGTAAGGCCACGTTTCTTTCGTCGTGCAGCGGTTATTGGTTTAACTTCCTACTACTCTGAAGGTAACTAAGGTGAAAATAAATGTGTATATTTTACTTATCGCTACATCTCGGGAACTTTTGAATACCGCCTCCGCTTGCGGAAAACATACAAGTTCTCGGGGTTTGATTGTAGAAAGAAATTTTTAATTTTTTTTTTATAAAATTACAATTCAACTCAATTAATTATATTTATTGATGTAAAACTAATACATACTTACCCTTTCTGAATATTCCACAACATCTCTCATATTTCTAGGATATCCAGACACGAGATATGTTTTAGCGTTCGGTGCCATTTTCATTTCTAGCATTAAAACCTCCGTGACGGTCTTGCTCGACAGTAGACTGAAATCTTGCATGTCTGCAATGAATAAATTGATTGGTGTATTAGAATAACCGTGACATCTGTGTTTTATAGGTATATCCTGCCGTATCGTCACGCGATGTAATGACTCCTTGTATTGTAATTATCTTTGGAAATCTTTGATTAGGAAAATACATTAAGGAAATATACTTTTATTGTAAGTTTTATTTGAGCTAAGACGGAATCTATTAGCTTTTATTTTTTTTATTTAGCTTTTATCATTTTTGGTTATTTTTGGTATGCCGTAGATACACATACTACTGCAGATAAATCTTATGGGAAAGTAAATTCTTGCATTTTCAAAATAAGAACAATTTATATCGAGAATTACAGCACGTTTACCTAACCCAAAAATATAGCTGGACTTAACATAAACATATGCATCTGTCTTGATCCGCTACGTTCTGTACCTAACTACAAGGAGGAGAATAGGTTATAATTCCGTTTATAATTGAAGGTTTCAATTACATTTGTAGATCTGAATTGTAGAAATTGCTGAAACTATCATTTTTTTCCATACTAGATATATTTTCGTTGAATGAAAACGGAGAATTCCGTCTGATGCTTTATCTACTTACGATTATTTATCTATCGGGAATAGTTTTGTAATAATTTAACATGTTCGCTTTAAGAGATCTTTAAGATAATACCAACTTAAATTAACTGCATTTGTAATTTCTGCCCAATTCAGCTTTAGACTCGTCGTTCTTCAAAATGCAGCAGTAATCAAAGAGCATTTGAGCTCCATATGTGAGAGCGAAATCTGTGTTGATGTGAGAAACGTGTTGGCAGTTGTTCTGAAAACAACTGAATTTTGGATGTTTTCAAATTAATTAATTGTAAACTGTGTGTGTGGGAGTAAGTTTAGTTGATATTAAAAGATAGAATAAAGAAATGATTTGGTAAGAAGAAAGTTAATATAATAAAAAGTATATAATCTTGTCTTGCGGGAAATAGTAGAACCTCCGAGGTGTTGAATCGGGCAATATATCGTGCTACTATAACTATGTATATGGGGAAATCGCCGTCTCGATCTGGTACGTACAATATTTATATGGTTCACTGAAGAAGTAACTCTATTCAGTCGAAATAAATAAACTTATACGAGGGTGTTTCAAGAGGTCAGGTAACAAGAGCTTTACTCACAAAATAAAAGAGGTACGCACTAAATCATCTCAACCGCTGGTATATGGTTGTCGAAGCATTTGTTTCATCGGCTTACCGACGATTCGAAACCGGTATAAATGAGCATCAAGGTCGTGGAATCATGTGGAGGTAAGTCTTTCAAAAACGATGTCAACGCTTAGTAAGTCAGTAAGTCAGTAATAAAAGTGAATTTGTCAAAAAATACTTCTTTCTATGCTAGACTGGCAATTTTTCACACTACCCTCACAAACATACTACGATGCGTATCTTTTTGATTTCGCAAGATTTCCTCTCAGAGATCTTATTATCTTACTTTTCGAAACAACCTCGTAAATACAAGAACTAACAAATATATGGGTTTAGTAGAAAAAGAACTTGAAGGAGAAGAACGATAAATACTATAGAAAGAAACCTGAAAAAATGAAAAAGATAAAAAACAAAACAAAAAAACAAAAAATAAATAAAAACAAATAAAAAAGAGAAGAAATAATTGTGGAAAAAATAAGTCGAAGACAAACTAGTACAAATACTCAGTTTATACAGAAAAACAAATGTCAAAGAAGTAGCAATAAAAATGAGAAATCTCCCGTAGAAGTATGGAAAGAAATAACAAAATTACTGTACAAAACATTAAAGAATCTCAAAGAAAAGAAAAAAATGACTATCAAATATACGCAGAACAAACGAGGAGAAATACCAACGGAAGATTTGAGAATAAAGGACAGATGAACTAATCAATGAATTATTCAATAGCAGTCAATCGAAAGAAGTATACAATGAACAGCCATAACATAAAAAAGCGAACGTACTATGGAACGTACTACTCATGGAAGAAGAGCTACAATAAGGTAAAAAAAGGAAAAACACCGGGATGTGAAATCGACCCAGAGATTATTTTATCATCTCTGGATCTTAGGATCGGTAGCGAAAACATACTCACTAAAAATTTTCAAGATATGGAATAGAAGTAATCATCTCCAAGTTTTTTAATGATCTGCTCCTGATGCTAAAGCTACACCTTTGGACTTTAAGCACTTTTTTCACTAAGTCAAGACGGTCTATCCAAGGTTCTAGATATTTGTAACCCTAATGTCGCTGCTATTGTACCGCAACAAAGACATTTAAAGCAATTATAGAAAAAAAGCAGAAAAGGTACAAGACAGGGAGCAAAGCCATTTCAAGCAATATGGAAATATTTAGGATCATATGAAAAATAAAATAATTTACCTAGTTGCCATTACGAAAAGAATTCGATATTACCAGAAATGCAGTATAGAGCAGCTTTAAAAAAGAAAAACCTAAACAAAGAACTAGTACAAGTTGTTAAAGCTAGATACAAGAAAATAATGAATCAAATAAGAACATTTTTCTAGCATGGCAGGGGTGAAAAGGAGAAAGTTTGAAGCCGTTGTTATTTATTAACAGTACATGGAACAGCATTTACAAATAAGTAAGGAGTGATTATAAACCTAACAAAAACGCAAATACTGAAAGTAACAAAAAAACAAAAGAGAAAGGAACAAAACACTGAATGTAGTAATTGTCAGTAATATATAAAACAAACTAGTAAATACAAATATTTGGGGACAATAGTAAGCAGTGAAAGAGTTATAGAAAACGAAATAAACGATAAGTTACAAAACTAGAAAGATTGTATTGAGCATTAAAAGCAGAATTTTTAAATAACAAAGAAATATCAGAAAAGGCGACAATGACTATCCAGAAAACAATGTACCAACTCTGATGTAAGAATGCTCAAACTGGATATTAAGAGAAGAATATAACAAACATCGTTAACAGGAATCGTAGTGAGCAGCTAAGCTGGCTAGAACATCTTAGAGTTGACGGTAAGAGGCGAACAAAAGAGATATAGAAAATAAAAAAAATGAAAAAAAGAAAAGAGGAAAGTTTTGCGAGATTTAGAAATAAAGACACCTCTAAAATGCTGATGTAATTTGCAGAAGAAAGACGGTAATTAGAAAACCAACCTCGACACCTCTTCTTTTATGACTTCCAGCACAGATGGATTGCATACAAATTGCTTTCAAATGCGACATAAAGTGTAAAAAATTGGTTCGAAGTTGGCCGCTGTTACTGGATATATTTATTTCATGTTAATCTTGCATACTATTTCCTTTTACCGGAACATTTTCTAGGATATCTAAGTATATAATTTGCCACTTGACAGCATATGAGCAAGGTTCATTGATTAGTTGTGCTTACTGCTAACATGGAAAATGCGTAGGCTTTTTGATGGCAATGATAATACTGTTATTGATTTTTGCGCGATGTAAGAATAATAAATATACGAAAGGAAAAATGTGCAACTAAAATATTCGTGACAGTTCTAAGAATTATAACTAATTAAATTTGATAACATTTATTGGTATTGATCAATAAAATAAATTGTATTGACCTTGGTTACTTGTTTTTATGCGACTAAAACTATTCGTGCTTTTTCGTTGGTGTCTAATGTCCTCTAGGAAATGTAACACAGTTTCACGATCCTAATAGTTAATTTTCTCTTTACTTACGGCTAAATAATAGCTTTAACTTCGCACAATTTAAATATATTTATTTAATGTGTCTTTGGGGCCAAAACCTTGAAAAAACTAATTGAGAGACGTTTAAGTACACATATAATAGTTATTGCTAAATATGAATTCGACAGAGTCTACAAAACATTCTATAATTTTCACTTCCTTATTAAGAAAATTGGCAAACTTGTTATTTTTGGACGAAAAAATATGCTAAGAAGTAAGTAGATGTTCAAATAATTTCTCGTTTCTTAAAATTACTGTGTTTCATAAAGTATTTAAATTCTAACAAGATCATGTTCAAATTTTTCTCAAAACTTATGCAGGCGTGTTTTCTCTAAATGTTTCCAAAATTTACTTTCGTATGTATAAGCGTTTTAATAGGTTTAGGGGATGTTTAAGGTTTAAGAGGGTTTAAGAGGAAGATTAATTAAAAACATCTTTTAACATTCTTATCTCGGCTTCAATCCGTTTACATTTCACTTTGTTGATATCTTTAGAAGATAATCTAATACCTAACTTTTCGTGTAAAAGATTGTCTACCTAGTCTAGACTGGATGACTAGATAGATTATCTATCTAGTCATCTCGCATAATTGGAAATCGTCGAAATTTTAAGGGTAAGGGAATTTCGTCCTCTAAAGGGATTTCTTGGAAATGGAAAGCGTCGTTTTTGTCGGTGGGTCTTATAAATCTCGTAAGTTTCAATCCGGTCGGTGATTGAGACCTCGAAATCCTCTTATAAGATGTAAACAGGAATACATGTGGAAAGACGCAAAGTAAATGGGCAGGAATGGAAAGTAATTAAGAAAAGTTGGGGATCTTATTCCATCTACCTCATTCCAAGTGCTTTCAAAGTCCATCTAAGAATTGTATGATGACGAACGTGAAATTTACTACCCGAGAGCACTGATTCACCACATCAACAAAAAAATATTACATGTGGAATTCAGTGAAATTTATGGACACATCCTCATTATCAACCATAAAATATTGCATATCTGAATGTAAACGCAACCATCCGAGCATGCTTGATGAAGGACCCACAGGAGGTCACCACCATTAGAGATTGTTGAAAAAATTCATGATATAGTGATGAAGGACCGGAGATTAAAAGTACATGAGCTTGGTGATGCTGTTGGCATCTCATTTGACCGAGAGCATGTTGTTTTTTTGGCATCAACTTATTACTGTTGACGAAACATGGATTTACCACAGCACATTAGAAATCGAACAACAATCCATACAGTGGATATTTCATTGCTAACTGGCGCCAAACAAGACCAAAATGCCGACCAACAAAATAATGTTTCGAGATGTGCGCGGCTTAATCCACGTTGATTAATTGTGAGTATTATATTGACCCATTGCATCGTTTCAATAATGCTGTCAGAAAAGGACATCGACATTTGACGAAGAATAAAATTCTGTTGTATCAATAAAATGCATACGTGTTCACTTGTGTCGCCGCCTTTGCCAATTTCACAAGTTAAGTTATGAATTGCTTCCGCATCCACCATATTCGTCAGGTTTAGCATCTATCGATTACCTCTTATTTCCAAATGCGAAAAAAAGGCTCGTTATAAAAAGATTTGCCCGAAATGATGAAGTGATTGCGGAAACAAACGTGTATTTTACAGGGTTGGAAAGATCATATTTCCTAGATGAGATACAAACGATAAAAAAGCATTGAAGTCAGTGTATCGACCTCAAAGGAGACTATATTGAAAAATAAATTGATTTTAGAGATAAAAACGTTTTTTTTTTGCTGAGGACCACGTGTTTATGAAACTTTTCTTGAAACCATACGCGTCTACCCTAAATTGTACCAACATTTTCAATCATTAGCTACCAGCTTTTGGATCAGATCCATATTTTATTCAACCACACTTAATGCGTACTTACAAGGCTCTATTCAGAATTTTAAATCCGACGTTAATTTTTAATCGGCTCATATTAAGACATAGAATCAACCGATAGCTTTGTTTGCAAGAATACCTTGCGGCAGCTACCAATTTTATCTACATTTTTTTAAAAGACATAAGCACCTGGGTATGCACATACATCTTAAGGAGAACTAGACAGCTACTTGAAGTTGACTTTAGTTAGTGTTAATAAATAAATAAACTGCTCAAGAAAAAAATAAAAAAAATAAAAAAAAATTGTTGGTAATATCTTATTTAAATCGGTAAAAGTAAATTATTTTCTTCCAGTCGTAATGGAGTTAATGTTCTGTCTCGATAGGTTTATATAAAGTAATAATCGCTTATTACTTAATAAGTGAAATCTACCACTCCAATCGTGTCTCTAACATCAAAAAGAGTGATCCCTCAAAGCTTATTGGACTATAGTATTGTATCCGGTATTCGAATTTCTATCCGCATTCAGCCTCTAACGAATTTCTATATGAAACACTCTATATCTCTAATATTTATTAAGACACATAGTGCAGAATACTACTGTGAGCAGCAAATTCTCGCTTGTTCTTTATTTTAATTTTATATGCCCATCACGTAGCTCAGTACACTATACGTCTATTCAAACTAATTTGAAAGCTCCATGCGATTCCTATAACATTGTCATTCAAGCAAGTCATCTACAATCATACCTTTCTCACTTGCGTGAATTATGATTAACCCTTTGCTACCATCTGTTACAAAAGAAAATAAGAAGAAGGTTGTTAACGAATAAACACAAGGTACACGTGAAGTAAGATTACGTTTTACCATATTATCAGATTATGTCGCTACAATAAGTTATAATTTGAAGTACCTGCTAAGGAGCAAACGCTCCAAGATATTCACAGTGAATTTTAAATGATCTACATTAAATAATTGTTCGGCCTCACATATTTGTAGGAACGTTAGAGGAATCTACTTGAACAGAATTTCATTCTACTTTGGATTTCAGCGAGGGTTTGTCGACCGATTTTTAGTTGTTTGAACTATTCGAATATATACAGCGTTTACGAAACGATCTAATGCACAATGATCATCTCTAAGATAACCATGGCGCATCTGTAGTTGGCATAACGAAAGTTGTTGCATGTGCTCACTTAGGAATGACACTGGTTCGCTGTTGGGGCCTCATTTATTAATCTCGTAATCCGCGAGTTTCTGTTGCGAGTTTTTCTATATATGCAAATCTATGATACTGAAGGGTTTCTAGCGATAGTGGACGAGCTCACTGAATAGGCCGATTAGTGGTGTCTCCGAATCAACGAGTCCAAGACCATAGTAGTCAAATTTACAAGAAGACGGACTCTCTCCACTGAAACTATGTACGTAAATAACATTCAATTGCTGTGGTCTCCTGTGGTTAGGCATACACCTCAGGATCGTGTTTTACTAAAAACCTACTTGGGATGCAGAATTTTAGGGCTAAATTTGCCCGCGTACAAAATCAGCTGCTTCCCTTCTTTGCATGAGGAGTCTGCTCTCCCTAGAAGCTTAGCTGCTGCTGTACAAGCAACGTTTAAGGCAGATACTTACACGCGGAGCGCTAACATGATACATGGTCGCCAATGCCCCTCTCAGGGGACCGGAAGTACTATAAAGCAAAATATTGAGAATGAACGGGGACGCTATGTGGTAAACGAAGAACTCCCGAAATCGAAAAGACTTGGATGTCACTAGTCCGACCGGTTATGTCAACCCTAAAGAAAAGGATGCGGGGGATTAGTAACGTTATCGTGGAGATGGAGACATGGAAATCGAAAAGCATGGAGTGCAGAAGAACTATTCATTAGTGCAGATCCATCATCAGGATAATAGAAGCTAAAACCCTGGCAACGAGTACTGAAGCTATTTACAGTAAAGAAGCTTGAAGACACCGTCTACCTCCAATGAGTGGTCTTACTTCGTTGTATTGGATATTTCAAAAATTATGTATGAATATTAGAGAAAAAGAACAATCGGCTTGTCAACTATATATCTAAATATTATCAGACACACAACCAACTAAACGTGACGGGCAATATGCCATAGAAGAAAGTCGGTTACGACATATTCGATTTGAAATTTCATATCTTCATACTATGAACTATTTGTAGATTGATAAAGTAAGGCAATTCTGATGGTAAGCAACGTCATCTTACTCCACCTTAATACATTAACTCAAAATACTAAATAACTTACCATTTCCAATGACGTATTGTTGAAGCAGATCCGTCATATTTATATGCACTACACCGGTCTTTTCCTGCATCAAGTTATCACAATGTGTTACCTTCCCACTGCCAGGACCACCTGCAATAATTGAAAGTAATAAACATTAGACAATTAGGTATACCCATAAATGAATGCGCTTTGTAACGTGATGCTTTTTTTGGCCGTTTTTGTTAAATGTGTTTTCACATCTATATTCCCATATTTTATTAACCCTCCTAAGAACACGAAATTCGTGAAAACCCAACGCGTTGAAAAAAAATCTTCTTGAAACTGTCCCTATTCATGTTGAGGATAGTTATTAATATACCAATCGTCTTCATGTAATGTTACTAGGGTTAATACTGACCCCTAATTGTTTGGAAACAACAGTATAGGTAAGCAGATGCGGCGTAACTAATCCAGAAAAATATGGTATAAAGATTTGGAAGGATAGTGAAACCTCATATTTTTACAAAGGAGGTGAACAACATGAAAACAACCAAGGGAAACGAGTGATTCTAGATATCCATAGGGAATTAGGAAAATGTATAAGTACCGATAATTTCTACACCGGCCTCGACCTTGAGGAAGAGTTGAAAACAGAGATTTAATGTAGCACCACAAAAGTTCGACACTTCAACAACCAAATATTAATGTTTGTGACTGATAGTGGACCAGCCATGTTTGGTGGTGGCCGCTTATTTTGACCTATTTTTTTTTAGTTTATTGCATGTGCTGCATTTCGTAGCCGAAGCTTTTCGTCACTGCTACCCGAATGTAAATAAACTAATATCACAGACGAAAGTAGCGTTTGTGCACAGTCCCAAATATCTCGGCAATTTCATGAATAGGACAGCGAGTTCTAACTCGATGCGGAACATGGTTGGAAACGGCATTTTATTATATTCAACATTTCCATCCACTCTGGTCCATAATATTATAATTTTATACAAGGGAAGCTGCTGCCATCAAAGCAATTCAATTGAAATTTGAAAGACTGTCAAGCTGAAATTAATGTGCAAACTCTGTATTTTCAATAATATTCTTGCAAGTACATAATTACATAATTAATGTACTTATACTATAAGAAGAAAAAGAAAAGCAGATTTGGGTAAATTAAAATGAATTTATAAGAGTGCCCCTACATGTCCAACAGTCGTTTTCCTTATACATGCTTTTTTTCGCCGCTATGAACAAGGCTCAAGGAAACGTACTCAACAAATCGAATGTTTTGTCGAACACATTTACAACTTTGATATTTAATAGATAAGTGTCTCACGATATATATTATGTTAATTATAAATTGTAATTTGTAAATTCTTAGTTAAACAAAGTTCAGCATTTACCAGCCGGAATTTTTTTTCGAACATTTCGAACATCACGATTACCTACTGTTAATAAACATGCCACGTAACGTTTCTGTGCAATTCCGTGCAATGAGTAAATTTAGTCATAACAAGGCAAATCATTTAAATATTGAGTTACCGTGGTAAGAGTTGCCACTACTACTTTCCTGAAGAAGCGATTGTGGGCGAAACGTCGAGTTTTTATTTTAAACAAAACGACATGACACGGTTCGAACTTGGAACAGGTTTAGTTTTAGCTCAACAATAATTGATTTCATTTTTATTTCTGAAAAAAAATCATTTCTATTTCTGGAATTCAAAATGTTCAATTTGCTGATCATGAACTGATATTTTGTAATTTAATATTTCCTAGGAAGGTTTTCGAGCCATAGTGGCACATGTACAGGTCTCTAAAAAGAATTTGATTGCACTACTTTCGAATCTGATCTGTTTGAAATTCCTTTTTATCTTATTATTAGTGATATGAACGATGTTAATGTCATCGCAAACTTTTTAAATGATTAGTCGGTATAATTAGTAGATTACCACAAACCATTAGTAATATCTAGCTTTACTAAACCTATGCTGCAAAGTATATGCAAAATTTACGGAATAATTTTTTAAAAACTTTTAAAAAGGGAATTCTTTTATTGCATTGAAACTACCACAATTCCTTGCGCAATATCACCAATACTGCAACTATATATGAAAAACGAGATTATTTAAATACAAACGTTCATCAAATAATAATAGACGTATGTGGAAATTCATATGCAATTGTGACACAAATAATATAGACACATATCTAAAATTTCCTATCATCTGTGCCATCCTGATGGCTTTAACAGTTTCTTTAAAAATGTTATTCCATAATGTTAAAGTTATTCCAAGAACTGTTATGGATCATATTTGTTTTTGCACAATGAGAGCATATTTTCCCACCATGTAGCACTCACTATCTGGCTTTGGAAAATAAAAATGTAGGTAATATTGTCGAATATAACGTTTATTATATAAAATATAAAAACGTTTATTATATATATTATATATATTATATATTATATATATATTATATATATTATAACGTTTATTATATAAAAAACCAAATAAAGAAGTATTGCAGTAATGAAATAAAAGTACAAAAAATAAATAAATATTCTAAAAATAAAACAAGAAGATATTTTATAAATGAAATAAATGGTATTTCCAAAATGCGTGAACTACAAAAATTGAAATTGTCGAAAGGAATAAAGTTTATTATTTGTGAAAATCGTTGTAACATTTCTTACACACGCTACATTACACGTTTCACAAATAATGCTTGAACTTTTTCTTTCATGTTGCACAGCTTACATCCTTTGTGCCTTACGCTGTTTTGTAGTCATTGTATTGTTTTTCTTTCAAACGTAGCCTCTCATGGGTGGATACAGAGGTCTTAGTTTAAACATGAAGTTTCCTATCAATTAGTTTACTAATATTAACCTAAAACTTAGATAAAAAAGACATTTTTTTCTTTGGCATATTCTTTTCCATCGTTTATTTGTGCAGTATACAGCTGTTTACTATAGCATTGCCTATCTAATAATAAAAGATTATTAACCACAAATGTCTTAACTTCCTTGCGGTACTACATCTGATCGAACCTGTCTACACTTTCCATCAATCGGTTATTGATTAGGGACAGTTCACCTCTATCACCTTTTTTGTTTCTTCGTTTGACTGGTGTGCCTTTAAACGTAGTCAAAACCGTAACAGGTTTACAGTAAAAGGTAAAAAAAAAATAAAACATTGAAACATTGTTTATCAATGGCTATTAGTAATTGTCCTGCTTATTAAGTTACATTTAGAATTTAAAAAATACAGAGCAAAAAAAGATTTAATTGCAAAAGTATATCTTCTGTTGTCTATAGTCAATTAGCAAAAATGTTAATATATGAAAAGAATTGTTTGAATAATGTGTCATTTACAAAGAATATAAACACGTGTTTTTTTGTGAATTGTGCAATATGCTACATAAAATATATTTCTAACAAAAACAGCACGACAAGCTATTATTTTTATTATTTTTTGGGTATTAAAATGTTTGAACTCCAATAATATGTTGATTTTCCAACTTATTTTGTGAATAACGGGTTAGAAACGATGACACGATTTTTGAAAAAAATACGATCGTCAACTTTCCTTGAGAAATTGCCACCTAAACAGTTTTCTTGATATATTGTGTCCACAAACGTCTTATGGCTACGCAATATTCCTGCGCAAGTGGGAAATATTTTTACTAAAAAGCGTTTTCTATAAGAAGACTTGGAAACATAGACCTCAGAGACCTAAAAAGGATTAATGGCAATAATTTTGAATTCCATTCCTGGTTTATGTTTAATAACAGGAGCCATTTGTTGTATCATTAACAACATAACACAAAATCCAAAATGTAAAATAACATAATACAGGAAGGAGGAACACGTTGAAGAATACCTGGGGTGTACCGAATTGTTTCACACGCTGTAACAATACGATTTCTTAATTTCTCGACATTTTCAATTGGAGTGGAATAAACCAGATGTTTAAGATGGCTCCAGAGAAAAAATCCAATGGATGTAGGTTGTGAGCCTCCTCGACCTATCCAACGATTTGAGTACACTGCATCCAAATATTGTCGCGCAATTAAACTAAAACGTGCTAAACAATGCCCTGTATCTCGGAATCGCAGCGTTTCCGGACACATGCTAATGGGAACTTTTTTTGTTATTTGTATCTATATATAGATAAAAATATTAAAAAATATAAAGAACAACAAAACGGTACAATAAGGATTAACCTGCTTTATATAAGCGCAATCAAATTCATGACTACGTCTTTCTTGTATTACTTACTTACCAAGAACAAATATAACAGGCACTTTCGGAGATTCAAACTGAACGTCGATAGCATTATGCATTGGGAATCGGCCCTCAATAGGTGTAAGAGCTGCTCTAGGATTTCTGCCGCTATTTTGAGCCCAAGTTTCTCTTCCTTCCTCAAAAGCATGAGCTCCATCACTATGCTCTGCAACAGACATTTAAAGGTTAATTTAGATATTCATGAATACTAAAAAAATGTGTGATTTATGTAAGGAGATTCCCTAAACATTTTGTCTCGTATAGCACCAGTTCGGTAAAAGCAATATATTGATTTGGCCGCCATAATGGGTAACAATATCGCATTAAATTGACGATTGTATTCATTGCTAGGAGCGAAAGAAACAAATTCATATGTAAACTTCGTAGGTACGTGGCGTACTAATATTAATTTTCTAATGGTTGGAATGCACTGCGTATTTACTTGGATGAACTTCATTGTTATTGTGTATACGTTTGTCCATTTTTAATACGTTTTTACAATAGTTTCCACCATTAAACAAATAAGAAATACTGAACGAAAAAAAAAATGCTGTATCAACATTCTTTAAAGTTCTATTTAAATAAATCAATCACCCAGAAAAATGAAATTGTTCATAATGTAAACAAAAATTAATACTTAAGTTTTAAATACTCAAATATGAAGTACCTCCAAAATTTGAACGACTAACAATATCGCGTAATTAGTTAACCAATGTCTATACAACTAAGATGAAGATTTGTATTTACAAGGAAAAAAAGCAGACAAGGCTTTAGTTCAGAAGTTAAACACCTTGGTATCACCTTCGATAAGAAACTGACGTGGTTTCCGCATATTGAACAAAGCCCTGGGCCTAGGATGTGGATTTGCGCCTACTATGAGACCTGGAGAACCCCCTGTTGAGAATAGTCATCGAACCATAGCACCCTCTACCTTCAAAAGTAAGGGTGAAGAGAATTGGGGGGTTATGAGACTGGTCTGGAGACTGAGGAGCCTCAAGTAAAGAAGAACTATTCACTGTAACAAATGAATCATTCGGATAGCAAGAACACTAGCAACAAGAACTCAAGCTGTCTATTTCCGATAAAGGTACTTGAGGTCACCGTCTAGCTCCTGTTATTTTTGTTGTATTTAGTAATGAGATTGAACAGTGCCCCAGAACGCTGGGAAGGGTCAAGTATCTCCCTCCCAGACTAACGATGTGGATTTACACCATAATCATCATACCCATACTGACACTTATCGCGATCACTTAATGGCCTAATGCAGGAAACACGCCCACAGCCAAAATATAACAACAATTGCAAGGGACAACTTGCTTAAGTATCACGAACTCATTAAAATCTACCCCAACACCGGCTACTGAAAACACGTTTTGTCCCCCATTTCTTGACTTAATAGTCGAAGAGGTGGCTGCTATACAATGACATAAAGCAAAGCCTATATTGTAAGACATGGTAAAATGCATCGCAAACTCTGGGTGAACTCTCGCAATAGATTACCGATCCTGTAGGGACATTCCTCGGCTCTTAGTCAAGAGCAAACCCTATAAGTTGTTGACACTCAGTAGAGCGACAGCTTATGTCTTTTCGTAGGAGGGTCAAAATAGCCAAGGAACTGTAGCAAGAGTATTTTCTGAGGAGATCCACATAAAAGGATCATTGCCGTTTTGCGGGCTGAAATTTCGGCGCTGACCCTAGCATTGCATTTTCTAGCTAATATTAAAATTGTAGGTAAGAACATCGACCTGTTTGCTGACAGCAAACAAATAGTATCATTTTCTAAATCAGTCAATAACGATGAACGTGCTACCAAAGGGTCACACTCTATCCTTATATTAATATAATATGGCGGAAGGGCCACAATTGTAATCCTGATGAATCCCAATGAAAGCGAGGCAGGCTGACCAGGTGAGAATCGAGCATGATAGTACACGCTCCAGAACTCTCCACTTGACCACATGTGCATGCTTTGACATACCCCAACAAGCGAACGACATCAGCATAATTGAAAATAGCCAAAACAGGCTTTCGCAAGATTGGTGATATTCTGACTGGACACTGTTGGATAAAGAGAAACCTCTACAAAATGGGATTAGTCAAACTAAAAACAAAACATTGGGACACTTCTTTTCCCGCGTTCTCGTCAATTAAAAGGACCATGCCGCATGAGAATGATTCCTCTGGACAGTGCCCTAAACGCGGCCAAGGTAATGGGCTAGTTGACGGACTATGGGGTTCCCTGACATGAAGAGGATACATAATGGGCCTGCAGTGGCCTAAACGCTATAGCATTTATAGCACCCTCGAATCGTTTATACGCGATGGGTATCAAAAAAACTAGAACTTACTTATATATTTACCATTTAGGAGTAGTTAGTAAAAAGAAGTAACTCTCAAATTACTTGTTTACGTTAGATGACCAATCACTTTGCTAGAATTCAGATAAGGAATAGTCGTTGAATGTGAATTAATTCGTAAAAAGTCTTGGAAAAGGTGAGTCAGGAAATTCTTAATAATCTTGCATGTTGCTAGGAGCTAAATAGCGGCCAGTTTGAACAGTTAAAATGATTTTGTTTATATTAGATAACGATTATTTAACCATTATCCAAGAAAGCGAGGTTTGTTATATCTACCAAAACGTACAGGATTTAAGTGAAAAATCAAGAGTTCTTCCGATAAGACCAGAAGTACGGTAACAACAGTAAGTTCGAAATCAAATGCAGTATGCGTTATTAGACTCACCTACATAGATTCAGCAACATCATGATTTCCGCTTTAAAAATATTTGCTTGATTTCATACTATATATCAGTGTTCAAATTAAAATTGCATTAGACAAAATTTTCAGAACATAAATTTTCAAAATTAATTGTACTATATGAAACCATGCTATGCTGCATTTAAGAAAGCTTTGTAGGAAATGCACAATACTTAGTATGTTCCATTTTTTTTTCTTTTTTAATAATAGTAGTAATATTAATATAAAATAAGAATGCTGAAATCTGCATCAAACGTTCCCAAGGGCCATGAAATTCATAAAAAGTACTTGTGAAGTAGCTCTTAATCTCAATAATATCGTCCAGCAAAATTTTTTTTAGATATTTAAAATATTTTCAGAGATATATTTAACAGCCATCGCCGTGAATGACCATTTAAAAATATACCGAATTTAGTTCGGTAAATTTCTATTTTGGGTCCTATGTTTCTTCCGGTGCTATTATTAAATTTCAAGTTTAGTTGGAAACTGTTTGAACAGTACGGAATTACGTGTTAGCGACGATAACGATCAGCATATCCCAATGGCGATATTATTTTTAACACGCGAATTAAACTACCCTTGCATGCAATAGAACTTGTATATATTAGAACGATGTGGTTACATAAATTAGCTGGTTCAAGTTGCCTTTAAAGTTTTTTCTCATCGGATCGAAATAATAAATTTATATATGATTTCAGAATGATTATACAGTGGGTCTTCCAGACTTTATTATATGCTTAAATAACTTAGACACAAAAAGGGATACGACGAACTATGACGTTCAAAAAATTCAAAGAAAAACAACAAACATTGACAATACCTTAAGAAATACAGACTGAAAATGTTTTCAAATATTTTTCAGGTGACTGAAGTTTACACACGAAGGGATTCCCCACAAGAGGAGATAGGCTGTTACCCATTACAACCCCCTTGGTTTATTGATTTGCGTTATTGATCTGATAATGATTGCTGTCCATTTGGCTATCTAACAAAAGTTTTTCTAAATAATCGAAGATTACATCGACCCGAAAGCTAAAAAATGATAAGCTTGTATCAAACGAAGCCAATATTTCCCTGACAGTAAACCGAATTTTGCTAATTACCATGAATTTATGTATAAATAGCGTAGTTTTAGGCTAATTCTTTAGTTCAGGTTTAGTGCTGAAAATGTTAGCTTAGCCATCGAAATATACGGGCAATTTTAGTAAAGTGTTGTTGTAAATAAGATATTTTGTTATTTCACGCAAACACAGCTTATTAGAAAGTTATATAGGTATATGTATGTAGTATATAAGAAAACATTCATCTTCCTAACCTGAAAGATAAGTATGGTTGAGTCAAATACATTGTTTTTGTTAAAGGAAATCTGCTTATAACAACTGTTTATCTTGTTAGTGCAACTATATTTTGGTTAAGTTGAATGATATTTGTTTACAGCAACATAATATTTGTTTGTATGAACATGCTCGTATACTGTGTTTCGTATCAATTATTTCAAAAGTATCAACTTCTAATTTTTCAAATTGTATGATATATGTATTTCTGATCCCAGCAAATAGAAAATATACCATAATACTTTACTATTCATAAATCTCATGAATTTAGATGGGTTATTGTAAGAAAGAAGGAAATTGTAAAAAAGAAGAACATATTTGAAAAATCACTTGCTTTAGTTACAAGTAGCTGATTAATTTGAAAATATTTAAATTACTAAATACAAAGAAACCTATTTCTTGAAATAAAGAAACAATACTTATGGCTGGATATAAACAATTTTATAGATAAAACCAATATTTCAGTGTAAAATATAAATATTGTCAATTGTCGTCAATTGTTTTCTAACACTTTAAATATCTAAGAAGCGCCCCGCTAAGGTATTGACAATCTTGTATAAACGTAAGGAAATATTTAATGTAGAATTCAAATTCGTAACAAAGTAGTCTGCTCGATTTAATATAGGCAAGTTAGTGATAACCTTTGATGTAACCGACCTCCATTCCAAAATATTTTAAATTGATTAGGCTCATTGATGCTAGTAGTTCATCAAATTTTCAGATTACTTCATATATCCAAACATCGAACATCCAACATTCGGAGTTACAAGCATAAATTTTATCTTTCCAATCAAATGACGTGTAGCTCAAAATTTAGTCATCAAGTTTAAATGATAGCATAGCATGGTTTGGCGATGATTACAATTTTTAAAAAGCTAAACTAGTATCGGTTACCTGTATCTAAACAAATGCCCATATTCCAAACTTCCAAATGGCCGCAAATTATGTGAAAGAATGCCTATACCCAAAATAGTGTCCTCATCAAAAGAGCGCGGGTTCCGCGAAAACTGCCTCAGCCAATACATTTATATATACCCGCAAACAAGAAATGTTCTATGCTTCACCGTTTCAAAAGTTAGTCAACAGAAAGCACCCAAAAATTAATCGTCGATAAATTCCAACTACTACATATTGCTCGATAATGTCAAGTCATCCAAATTTTAAAAGTTTTAAGATTACAATAAGACGAAATTTGAAGAAGTGATCAATAGAAACCCGCACAATTTCTTACACTTTTCGGTAAAGTGCCGTAATCGATACGTCGGCGAAGTAAAGTTTTACATACGGAATCGAAGTATGTACTGGTAAATTTTAGTCAAAGCAGCGTGAAAATGCTCGGCTATTTGAATAATTCATACAATATTAGCTTGGTTCTAGTGGTCACTGGAGACCCCGACGTTGCCATGACAATGATTCGACGCTGTTGACCGCATGGAATACACCACGTTTGAAGAATGGCGTAATGCGTAAATTATGAATGTATTATATGTAAAGAATATATCAATCCAAATTTTAAAATGGTTACTTTAGGAACGATAACTGAACAAAGATTTACTACTATGTAATTATACATTTACAAACGTAGGTACATCAATATTCACATGTGCACGTTAGGTATATATTGTGATATCAATACCAATAATGTACAAAAAACATTATTTATTTAATATCAATACATGACTATATACTCAATCACTTACCACCGTTACAGGATACCGCAATAAAAATAACGGGCTACCATAGTTTGAAAGTCGTCCGCTGTTTTTGTTTATTCTAAAACATTCAAATGTATAAATTAGGCCTGGAAAATATTCTTTAATGTTGCTTAAAATACGTAGATGTATTTGTAATGTTTGAATCAGAATTATTAGTCCTAATTTTCTGCTATCTCCTTACATTAAGCATGATGCTTATCACGTCGTGTAAAATGATAACGTTTTAAGGAATTTCCAAAAAGAGAAGAATTATGTGCTGTAGAAGAAGTGGAGAACAAAACAAATAAAAATAATCGTGTTCCGTTAACTTATTCAACATTTTATTTGAACAAAAATATAATCATCAACGGAACGTGAAAAGAAATTCGATTTAAAAAGTAACAGAAAAACGCTAATTACTTCAAAAATTTATTTCAAAAGTCTAGTATTAGCGAGTTAAATGAATAACTAAAGACTTGAATCTAAGCAAAGATTAGAGTAAAAAGACGATTCATAGACGAGACATGGGCGTAGGTATTCGACAGTGAGATTCGCCGAGACATACTTTTTTTCGCAATAATGGACAAAATAAAGAAAACAAAAAACTACTAGTATGTAGACTATTACTTTACTATCTCAAATGACAAGAATGTCAAAGAATAATCTTCAAGAAATCCTGTATTTCAGTCACAGAAACATAAAAATGTAACATGGAATTATTGACAGAGGCGACTTTAAATAGAGAAGTACTATGCACATTAAAAATAGAAGGGAAAATAATTGAATAGGCGTTGAAGTACTTTCAGACAGCTGGGTATCAAAACAAAAGAATAATACGCCAGTAGAAGGGATTTCCCGTGTAAAAAACTGCAAATTTTTAGAATACATATCGCGAAATAAGTAGAATTCAATCGCAAGTATATTTACTGCATCTTAGCTGGCCATTCCAAGATGTAATCTATCATGATACCCACGAACTTGCATGTCAAGCTACTTTCAACATTGTGGTCACTGAGATTCAATTTAATTGTATTGAAGCTTCGATTGTTCATTTTTTTTAAAGAATACAAACAGTTTTTTCAGTACTAACTGTACTAGCTGTAACTAATTACTTGGCACCAGTTACAGAACTCTGCAGTGACTACACGTTAATCAATTAAGTTAAATGACTATCGTTAAAGTAAAAGCCCTAATACAGCTTGCTTGAACTTTCGTTCTGATAAATAAGATGGCGACAACGCATTTAATTGCCCCTGATTGCCAAGTCAAACAATTTCCCAATCAATGATAAATGGTCAACTGAGTCAAAAAATAGTGCAGCCATTTTGAGACATCATTTAATCTATCGTTAACACATTGTACAAACTTAATGCAGACAGTTTTCGTTGAACAGCCTTCCCTGAAGCCGTACTGGGAACCGCAAGGCAAATTGAATTTATTCCAAAATATAGTAATGCGAGAGATTGCAGCTTTTTCAAATACTTTCGACAAAGACGAAACGATAACAATTGGTCTGTAGTGGTTAATTGGTTGGTAATGTTGGTTCGCCTTTGTGTGCGCAACTCTAAAGGCTCCTAGATATTGTCCAAGCTCTACTGAGTGATTGGAGAATATATAGAAAGGATTGACTTTAGTAGGCATATTCTGGATGTTGGGCAAAAACATCTACAAGTTGAGGTAGATCTGTGATTAGTCTAGTCTTAAAAAAAACTGATTGTATCCGGATGAGTCACTTCCCACTAATTTCTTATTTATCACAGACCACAAGGCTTTGTTGGTGCTGACATTAATAACTTGACCAGAATAGCATTTTTTACATTTATGAATTTAGTTTGTTGTAGCTTATTTTAATTTCTTTGATTCCCTATATTTTGATACTTTCCAGTTGCCTACTCAAACTATGCTTGAAATTGTAAAATTGATTTATAATCTCAGCAATAATCCATATTTTTCTCCGATTCACAGTTGCAAAATTTACTTTAATTGTTGGACAACCGACATCAATAGCAACTCTAAACTTCTCCAGAAACGCATTAATTTACAGAAAGCTTAAAATCAAAATAACCAAAGATGTCAGCGTTAATCTACGTTCAACTGATCATTTCTATATGCAGGTGCTTTGGTTACTTTCCCACCAACTATCACTGTACATGTTAGCAATTGTGCAGAGTGGTCAAACAAACCGACGTTAATTACCTTAATTGAACTTTGGAGATATGAAATTAAGATAACATAGGAAAAAGTAGTTGATGATAGAGAAGTAACTCTAGTTAAAATATTAATAAATGAGGTAAGATTAAAGCTCGACGATAAGTTAAAAGGTATTTTACTATTATTTGACTAAGTGTCTAGAATTACCGAATGCCATGCAACTCGGGTACGGAACAGATTGGTGTGTTCCATTCAACATTAGCTGTGTTCAATCCTCCAAAGTAATGCGACATGTTTATTACAACGAGAGAACATTTTCTTAGAAGTACTTTGTAAACGATCAGTTTCAATTGGACTCACTTCATTTGAGAACCGCCGAACAGTTGATTATTGCTTAATTTCCGGGTTGTACGGATATATCCAAGTATGATCACCTACAACAATGTTGTACACGGATGTTGAAGTCCTTCTGCTGTATTTTTTGAACATTTCCTTGTTGCAATTGACACGAGCTTTTTTCTTGAATTTTTCACATCTAAATTTTCATACAAAATCGAATGTACTGCAGTCTTCGATACCTCTATCACACGGTAAGTCAGATGCCGTTTTTTTTTAGTTATTCACGATATTTTTTGAAACAACAACCGATTTTAGTCGATTCATACGAAATTTATCATTGATGGAAGGCCGACCACATTGAAATTATGCAAATCAGTTGTAAACAGTTTTTTTCTGATTGAGCTTCTTTACCTAAAAGTTGAGCGACGAGATTCAATATATGATGTTTGGCATTTACTAAAATCGTAAAAGATCATCCAATGAAAAGTTTTACCTGAAATTTCAATTTTTTCATAAAATTCGTTTCATTAAAAGCCTAGACGATAACCGTGTACATATTGTTATAAATTTCATCAGTCTTATTTTCATTAGAATTTTAATAATTGAAGATAATGCGTTTTCACTTTTCTTTTAAAATTAACCATTTATCAAAGCTTAATATCTTAAAGGCGAAAATGTGCTGCAAGTATGAAGTCGACGTTTTCTCATCATTAACCTAGAGTAAAAAACGGTAACTAGAATCAATTCAGACAAATTACCCCACGATTTGATGACAGACGATAAATACATATATTCTATCCTCTTTCCCTATAACCCTATATTAAGTGTATACATCTATTTCAGCTGTACATATTCATTCTTCTTTGAAGTATTTGACTTAAGAATTTCCAATAGTTAAAAACACATTCAGCATGTTTTATTAAGACCGAATAGCGCGTGTTTCCTCGTGAGAAGCTAACACATAATTACCTCAGTTTCGAATGCCACGGTTACACCAATAACTGTAATTATTATATTTTTTTATAAGCGAAACACTGAATTAGGCATCAGCTAAACGCCCATTCTTTAGGTTTAATAATTTATTTTATTACGCACGTTGTTGTAAACCACTTATTATGCTAAATTATCCAATACACTAGAAACCTAAAATAAAACTTTAATGGTTTCAATTACCTACAAGGCCTGAGTATGTGACGTACCACTTTTTTGTTATTGTAGCAACATACATGTTATGATATTGATAACCAAATGCACATTTCATTCTTCCAGATAGAATAAATCTCTCTACTTCTATGCTTACATGGAAGCATATTACTTGCTTCGATAACAAGATCGTCTTGCGTCCTCACTCCATCGCATAGCCTAACATGTGAAACATAAATTTGCGCATATATTAGGAATCACAAACTCGAACGACTACTCCCATACTGCCGCCGGTGAAGCACACGGAAAGTTTGATTATTTACACTTTGAGATTAGTTTCTCCTTTCCAAAATAGTTCTCGCAAAAACATAAATTTTCGGTGTTAATATTCAATTTACACAGTCAAAAGATTTAAAAAAATTAAATCTTTTGACAATTTAAAAAAATCAATTTTCATTTGTACTTATTTGACATGCCCAAAATATGAATGTAAAGAAAAATAAGATGCGGTGCAGATTTTCCATATATGCAGTAGTTGTAATTGAGATATTAATAAGAATCGTGAAAGAAATCATTTAGCTCCACCTTCTTACTATAATAAATTATGAATATCATTGCTAGTTTCAAAGGATAATCATTAATATGTTATAGCTTCCTAAAAATCAATTGTATGAATAATAAATATTATTTCTTTGGTAATTATATATTGTATCGCGAGGTCATTTTAGAAGGATGTTGTTATCGAGTCACGCGTCAAAAGAGCGAAATAAAATATACATGTTGTTGTAATGCAATAATACGTGTACGTATTATTGCATTACAATACAAACTACGCAAATAAAGAGTAAATAGCGTGGAGTTTACAACGGTATATAATATTTCGTAAAAAACGCAGTACAAGAAATGTCACTGGCAACTGAAAAATCATTAATTTCCTTAGTTTTTTATCATTCGTGAACGAAATACTGCGAGAAACGAAGAAATCGCACGAAGTAATAACGTCCTTATTTTCAAATTCTATTTTGAAACGAGTAATATTTCATAATATTCGCAAAAGATTTCAAAAAAAAAAATTAATAGATAAATGACCTGCATTCTGTACGTACTACTCGCACAGAAAGCAGCAACTCCATGTACCACAAATGCGACTGCAAAACATAAATCCGCATGGAAATCTCTAGTTTTCTACAATTTTCTAGCAGTAACATTACGCTTTTACAAGATTCTTCAAGCAACACCTAGTTAATAATTGTTCAAATATGGTTACTGTTGTTTACTTTGAGCAGTGTTGGGGAAGATAGAGACAATGACTAAATTTTTTAGACAGTTATATAGACTGTATTTAGCTCTAGGAAAAATTTATTTACTTCCCCTACCTTACTCATAAGTGACTTTGAGGTTAGAATGTTTACTTGCAAATCATCCAACTAGGTACATAGTTTTTTTTTTCCTTCTAAATTAATATTTTATATAGCACCAATATATACGGGGATGCTAGTATCTAGGCTGCGTATAAAGGTTTGTGCGTTTAAAATTGGCGCCTTTCTGCTTATCATACATCCCAGGACTACTAACACCTAGTTAATAATTGTGCAAATATGAACAGAGTTCTTTACTTCGAGCAGTGTTGGCAAAGATAGGGGCAATAACTAAATTTTTTTAGATAATTATATAGATCATATCCAGTCGTAGTAAAAATTTATTTACTTCCCCTACCTTACTCATTACTGATTTCGAGGTTAAAATGTTTACTTGCAAATCATTACAAATTAATATTCTATATATCACCAATATATACCGGGTGTTTACTTGTAAACGTCCAACCTTAATTGTTTGGAAATATGGAAATTTGTGAAAACTTTCCTGAAATACGTAAGAAATGTTATCGAGGAGAACAGCTTTTTATGCATAAAGTGACACACCTACTTGAACCCCCTGTCCTCGGAAGCTACCCCATTTAAAATCTTAAATGAAAAGGGGTTATCGAGTAATACCTCATTTCAACGACCTTTTGAAACATTTGAATGAATGTTTGGCTTTTTTTAAATTAATCGATTCGTTTACGAGATTTTTAAGGAAATCTTTTGGTTTGGTTTGTTTTGTATTTCTAACTGGTCAATCTACTTTAAGAACGTCAGAACAAAAATGAATATTAGAAACCTTGATAAATTTCTCAAAAACAAGGAAAATAAATAACCTTATAGCTATTTGATAAATATAAATTGTATATTTTAGCTACGTTTTTATACGGATCAACTTTTTACTATTAATTTTACAGAGTTTAATTATCAGAGCAAATAAAAGCGAGTGAAATCATACCTGTTTTGTAGTGACTAGACAGACTCGTGTTTTGTCGACTGTCGGGAAAACCAGCAGGCAACACGAACCCTTTCCTATGGGACGAATAGACATAGGACGAATACTCGCTACAAAAAAGGTATGACTTCACTCGCTTTTGTCCTCTCCATTAATAACGTTACATCCTGCTTATAAATACGGTATAACTCGCGAACTTTTAGGCTACTGTATTATTCACGTGTTTTTTATTGCTAACATAAATTGTAAAGCCAATCTCTCACCAAATTTCCTTCGGAATGAAATAATAGTTGCACAATTCTGCTACGTCAACATCAATTTTGCACCAACATAACGGTTTAATAACGTTCTTTCTGAATAACGTGATGTAAATAGCAGACATTTACGCTAGGGTATTATTAGGGTATTTCTTATTGCCAACATAAATTATAATTGCAATATCTTCGCTAAATTCCCTTCGGATTGAGATAAAAGTCGCACGATTCTACCATGTTAGTATTAATCTTAGACCAATACAATAACGAATTCATTAATAGGAATAACTTTTTTTAGAACTATGTTGGTAACTGCTGATGCAGTACACTACGGCATAAAAATCAAGCGTTTTGTAATCATGCTTATGTTAGTAAAACAGAAGCTAAACTGAAGAAATACACGATCAACGGTCACTCCAAGTGCATGTTTAAGTTTGCAGTGTGTATAGCAGCATTTACTAAAATTGTTTGCATCCACACTTCACACACTTATAATAAATACAAGCAAGCATGCTTTGAATAATACAAACAAACGAAATCACTTAACTGTCAGTCGTGTACAAAATTGACTTTTATCATTTTCAGGATATTTTTGTTGTGATAAATTATATAAAATATCATAACTTTCGCAATAAGATGGGCGGAATATTCGGTTGTATAGAAGATGTATCTAAACCAACCACTACTTTCAATTTGCAACGAAATATCTTACAAACTTACATTACAGGTGCCTAACGAGGAGCGCACACAATATGATATGTCAATCGTTAAGAAGCGAAACTTACCCATTATTTGGCTAGTCGGCCCTCCAGGTTCGGGCAGGACAACCCAAGCAAATATTCTCTCTGAAAACTTAGGCTACGACGCCATATCTACGGCGCAGTTGATTAGAAATGAAGCCAACTTTCAAACGGAACGAGGACAAGCAATTAAGGAGATTTTGGACGACAAAACCAAGAGAATTCCAGATGTAACGTATATTGCTATCCTAATAATAAATTAGTTTGTGCTATTATGTGCCGCCGTCTCAAATAATTGTAACTTGCAGACAATGATTATCGATATCATAAAAGAGGAAATATTGAAAAAGGTAAATGAAGCGAAAGGATTTATCTTAAACGGATTTCCCAGAACAAGCAAACAAGCCTTACTGTTTGTCAAAGAAGTATGCTGATTTTCAAAGAGTAACATTTTGACGTTAAATACATTTTTTTTTCTTCTTTGTAGGTTAAAGATGTCGATGCAGTGATTTATCTATATTCAGAAACCTACAAAATGGTCTCTCGCGTACAAGAGAAGAAAGGCGATATAGACGAGGAGACTGTAAAAAACGAAATTTTCAAATACGTCAATGAAGTTAAGGAAGGAACTGCAAAGTTTTCGGCGAAAGTGGAGAAGGTAAATTAATATAGTTTAATACCGTAACGTATTGCAATTAATTAAAAAATGTGGCCCCAGAATGGTTTTTCTAAATAGATCTTCTGTATTAAGTACTGTTGCAAAAATCTAATTAGCTCTCTGGTTTAGGTATACACGGATGCTGCACCGGAAGAAGTATTTAACAAAATTGAATCGGCATTGAATTTGAGACTAAAGCATTACAAGCGTGCAGTAATATGAAATGAATGACAGGTTAATTAATAATATCCCCTTCACGTTTTTATTTTTGTTTACGTAAATTAATAAAACATGTTCCATTCAATAAGACCGCGTTTTCTTCGCAATGTACTCTTTCGTCTTGCTTCTATTTATGCTTGTACCACAACATATGTGTGTATTTCAATGTGTCAATGAGCATGCTGGACACTGTTTAGTTAAAATTCGAACTTGTCAACGTTCAGATGACAGCACCATATCAAGAAGAAATTTTAGAACATTGGAGCATTGCATGAATTACGCCATGTCGAGAAATGCTCTAGCATTTAATTACAGTCCACCAGAAGCTATTAATTTAAAGAGAAATAAAGAAGATTACACGACAAATTGTCAAATATTGAGCTGCCCTGATATTGGTTTTAGAAATATGGTGAATGATAGCGCGTATGATTACTATAGCCTCTACGAAAAATTGCCTGGTAAGTAAAATACGTTGATCGTATTGATTTTTTAATCGGTCAATCTATTAATCGAGTAGCAACGACTTTACAAAACGTACACGAACGATAAAATATCGGCCGATTGTGCTATTTGTACCTGGACATAGATATCCGATCCAATTCCGATCAGTTCTGAAAATTTAGGGAAAAGAAAAAAACAGATATTTTATAGAAAAAAAAAAAAACAATTTATTGTTTCTCAAAATATTCGCTTTTAAGTTTTAAGCATATTCGAAAAGAACAATTGTCGAAACGTTTATTCCGATCAGAGAAGCATATCTTTTAAATTTTACAGCGGTGTCTTTCGGTGCCGAAAACCGCTCACCGCCCAACTTGGTTTTAACAAAAGCGAATAGAAAGAAGTTATTATGTGATAAGTCAGGTGAATACGGACAATGAATCATTAATTCAATGTTATTCTCCTGATAGCTGGCGTTGATGAAGGATAATGCGCCGATATCCGCTATTTTTCTGACTTCATCGAAGAGTTAGGCCAAACAAAATTGCTGTATTACTGTTTACTGTTTTTCGATCTGCAAGAGTAACAGTAGCGACAGGGCCAGTTTTACAGAAAAACATTTTTTTAAGCGCTTCGTAAGCGAACAGATTTTATTGGATTATTGTTTTGTTTTTAGTTCGTAAGAATATATCCAGGTTTCGTCACCTGTTGCGATACAATACGTTGGTAAAAGCACAACGATTGAACTTTTGAAGCATATTTTCCCGCCAACTCGCACGAACTACTTTTGCCAGTTTTATTGTTAAATTATTTTAGCAATGCCCAAGAATGTCTCTATTTCTCGATCCGCTTCAATCATTCCTGGCATAGATTGGCTGGAACAACAACAGTTGGACAACCCTCAGAAAATTCGTGTCTAACACTGGTTTGTTATTGTATGGTGCTTCATCACTAAATGCAGAACGAAGTCTCACACAAATGTTCGCGAGGAATGTCAATTTTATTCACTAAATTGATTTCTTTGAAACGCTGAAAACTGCTTTTATGATCTCAATTCTCAACTATCCATGCCTTCACAGTGTCTTTCGCGCTACATGTTTGCCTGTATGCTTATCTGTACGTCCTTTGACTTTTTTGCCACAAGTCCCTCAATATAGTAGGAAAGTTGCAAATCACATAATGTGCCAGAAGCGTGTAGACAGGTTGCCTGTAAACGCCGGAAACATCACGTCAGCCAATGTCTAATTCTGCGAACTGCGAACCCCAGTATACCCTGGCGTACTGGCGTACGAGTTGCGGCGGTAGCACTCTAGCGGACCTATTTGATTCATATCGCCGCCCTGCGGGGCCAATTGCCGAAATCGTCTCAAAAATACCAAAATTGAAAATTAGAACAAGATTATGAGACATGTATTTTATAATATTGCAAAGTGGAAAGTTCCGTAACATTGAAATATACCTTTTTTAAATATGCAGATATATTTTTTTTTTTATAAAAATTCTAAATGTTTAAAGTTTAAGGTTTTAACTATTAGCAGGGTACTTCTAAGTGGATTTTTTTTTAATAAAAATGATTTTTAATAAACGCATATTCGCACCATTATGCACAAACAAATATCTTATTCGTGTGCACCATCAACATCTGCGTTTTGCCGGTTTACGTAACGCCTGCTTTTCATGACTGGATGTTGTGACGATTCCGATGGATTCATCGGTGGCTCGTCTCTTATTCCGAGATTCAAGGAACCATATAACTATCAGTTATAATGTGAAAATGAAAAAAGTGGACTCTCGCGAAATGAAAACACCTTCGCAGCTAACGCTTCGTACGTTTATTAACAATTACAGAATCCTGGTGAAGGTCTATCTCACATAGATTACTTCTTTGGATAGTATGTATACAGAGAACTATATTTAGACAACGTTACCTAATTCTTATATACAAGTGTCTGCACTACTCGCCATTATTATAGTAGAGAAGAAATGTAGGTATGTTTGTTCGTTGCCGAAATTACCTGAAGTTCAATTGCCCTTGGAAATTCCAGACTAAAGAAAAGACTAAGTAGTTTCTATTGATAGTTATAGGTTATAGTTATAGCAAATGCTCAAACAATTGAGTTAATTTTGGTTTACAATTTACCTGCTTACCTAACTGGTTTATGACAATATGCCATAAATTCCGGAAAACCAGAAATTAAACTTAGACCTAAGCGGATATCAACAACCAAACGGAAATAATGAGTTTACCTAATTTAAATACAATTCTAGAGACGACAAAATGCTAGGATAACCTGAATACTAATAGTACATATATAAATATAATGCGAATAGTATATAATAATAAATAACAATCGAGCTTTCATGTCATGTTCTGTTAAATATTTTCTGAACACACTATATATAAGGTATGGTTGAGGAACGAACCCCATCCAATAAGCAACCTATTATGTTACACTCTCTTCATATGTTCTGGTGTTGTCTTGCACGCATTACCGCCAAATTTGATATATGTAAAGCTCGCACATTGTTCTGATATGTTTGTAAGTTAAAAGGTTGTTCATTTACGTTATATGTAACTTCAAATGTAATAACATTACATACAAGTTAACCTGCTGTTTTATTCTAAATTACGGACAAAGCTAAAATATTCAAGCAAAAACAAACCAATGAACAACAGGTCCAGAAAAGATTTCGTAGTGAATTTGGTTTAATTACGATAAGGTAAATAGTAATGGTACTGCAAGACAATTTTTTGCAAACCGTAGTGGCACATCTGCAATGACGAGTCGATATACAGATTACATATTTCGTGCAAAATCTGGCGTACGGTAAGATCAATTCAAAAAATGTTTGACAATTTGCTTTTAAAGTTGCGGAATGCTACGTAACCTACGTATATATGAGTACATTATACCAAAAACTTAATTTAAATTTGAGAATGGTAATAATAATGACCATAGTAATAATAGTGCATAGTCTTAGTGCAACATGTTAATTATTTTCTTTGTTTTATCGTTTTATTAGCCATTGGATAAAAAGGCAAATAAGAATTTCTTACCTAAGAAGCTTTCTTAGGTAACTATGTGCGGTAAAGTTTTTATACAAGTACATATATCAAATTACAATAACTTTGAGACGGTTTTCTTGATCAGCCCCATAATGCGCCGCTTCATGAAGCAAAATTTGTAACTTAGAGCGCGTTGACCCACAACTTGATTTTAGAATATAATTCTAACAGATTCTTTTATTATACCTCATTATTTAGCATATACATAATGTATAGAAAAAAATAAATAAATACCATTGATAAGAATATATATAGTTATAGACAACATAACGAAGTCAGTCACAAAATATTAGGCGAAATGTTATAGAAATTTTGTTTCAAAAATTAACACGAAATGACGTACATGATAGAGAGAAAAAAAACTGTGGTGGAGAGCGACGTTTTGAGATATCTGCTTTTCGATCTTTATGATGGAAGTAGAATATTAATATCAGTCATATACCAAAGTTCTGCGTCTTTTATTTAGAGAGTTTCTTATTGTCATAAAATAAAGAACGTGCAAATTCTCTACTGTTTTCTTTTTGTGGTACATTATCAACATCACTCTTTAATGCCTAAATCTATAAATCATCCACAAGATACAACAATTTCCGCTTGATTGATTACTTTATTTCGAATAGCGTCATACTTTTCTTTCACTTTATCTTTGCGATATTCATTCAAAAATAAATTCACAATTTATAAGGCCATCTCTGCAGTACTGAAAAACGTTGTAATCCGAAATGTATCTTTCATTATAGGAATCATGCAAACATTACAACTATTGATAGTATGGACTTAGTTTTGGGAAAGCATTTTTTTAGCTGATTATTGCAAGCCATGGCAGCAGTATTCTTAGACTGGGGTATCACACTGGTCTGGAGCGAAATATGCTGATAAACGCAATTATAAATATATAGATAAATATCCACAATTACATAGATACTACTCATTTATGTGATAATGATGAACATAAATAATTAGTATATATTTTCTTATTGTTAGATGCAAATTTTTTTAATGATAACCACCAGTTTATAGTCTTATTACAATACAAATCCAGTACTAAAAAATATATTGTTTAAATTAAAACACATAAAACTTATATTCAAAAAGTTAAAAAGATATGTTATTTTAGGAAAATCAATATGCCTCAAAAATATTGGCGTCTTTTATTTGTTTGATGAAAAAATCACTTACATGGAAGCGGTTGGAGCATGTCAAGGTATAGGAGGTGATCTAACTAATGTAATTAGCGAAGCACGAACAAACGCCTTATCGTTGCTACTAGCGAATAGATTAAAAGATTGGCATAAAGCAGCATACGTTGGTTTGAACTATAAACAAAGAAAGGCAAAATTCATTACTTCATCCGGAAATCACCTTTCTTGCTATAAATACAGAGCTTGGGGACCAGGTCAACCTCGTTCAACGGGTCGAGGCGAAGATTGTGTTTTATTGGATTCGCACAAAACATGGAAGGTAGTCAATTGCAAGCTAAAGTTTCCAGCATTGTGTGAGATTTACCCTATTCCTGGATCTTGTTGGATTACAACGGATACGAAGAGAAATTGTAAATCGATGTATTAAATAAGGCAGGAATATGATCTTATGAAAATTAAAACTTGTCAGATAAAATGCCTGAATTTGTATATTTCCAAGTCCTAATTTCCTTCGAGAATCATAAGTTTATACAATGTTGTTGGTAGTCAAAAGGTACTACATACATATAATTAATGCATGATACATGATGAATGTGAAATATTTTGAAAGTTATATTATTCTTCATTAGCTTCTTACATTAAAAAAATACTTTCGTCCTAGCACATATGCAACCTTTCAAGAAGCAGTAATTCTCAAATGGAAACCTAGATGTCGGCAATCAGCAACAGTCAATGATTGTCATAATAATGCTGAATTTTGAATTTGCTTGAAACTATTTGAACTCGAATTCTCTCAAAATAATTCATAAAATTATAATGAAATTGAAATTGAAGAAACTAAACAACTGTTTTCCTCGAATGTAAACTGGTAATGTAAGCAATGGGACAGGGAAAAAGTCAGTTTTCCGAAGAAGAACTTCAAGATTATGAGGTTATGATCTTTAATCTTTTAACAAATATTAACTGTTTTTTATCGTTATTTTGTTGCAGGACCTAACTTATTTTTCAAAAAAGGAAGTTTTATAGTAAGTATATTCAATTCAATATTGCGCTATTACTGTATTAAGATTTAAAATATATCATGAAATGGGATGCATTATCTTCACAGATTTTAGCGAATCGTGATTTCTTTGGGTCATGTTAGTTCATTGTTTTATTTTGTATGTTTAAATTTAATGCTACTGTTTGTTGAACTTGGCAGTCGTACCTTACTAAACGTATATTCATCCAGATAACACGTGTTTAGCTGTATTGATATTCTACAAAGGCTCGGCATATATATTTTGTCATTAGTTCAAAAATCCAGTCCAGGTTGTTTGAGAAGGAGTTTTACCAAAATATACCAGAACTGCTTTGCTCTACCCAGCTCATTTTACCATACCATACCATACCCATGTTTCAGAAAAATAAATCAAAATATTGATTTTGATTTATTATTTTTTATGCCAACATAATACTTACATATGCCCGTATTAAAGCCTTATAAATACTTAACACATTTTCAATATCATTTGCATTGCCAAAATTATCAAAACATTAGGAAATGTTAATGTAATAAACTTTAGGTGATATTAATGTGAGTGATAATATGTTAAGCAATTGTCAAGCTAAGCAATTATTCTTCTAACAAATTATATAGAACAATTTTTACTTGTACTACATTATATTAGTGTTCTGTCTTCTAGTCTTCTGAATCAATAACATTTTCTTTCGAATTTCCCCTCATTTAAAATATTTCGATATGAATTTTATTTTTAATGTTTTGGCCATGCAAAAAATGCTAGTTATACTATAAATAAAATGTAAATATTGCACTTAATTAATCCAAAATTGACTTATATGTAACATGTAAACATACACCCCATTGTAAATATCTGTTTTAAACAATGTCGGTGTTATTTCTAATATAGCTGTAATTTTAAGAAAACAAATAATGATCATTGCCGTATTTTAGTGCACATCAGAAATTTAAAGCTCTTGCTCCTGAGAAAGTGGGACACAATAAAAATGCCAAGTTGCCAATAAATAAAATGCTACAATATCCTGAATTAGCAGTCAACCCGTTTGGAGAAAGAATATGTAAAGTTTTTAGCTCAAGCCGTGATGGAGATTGTACATTTGAAGACTTTTTGGATATGATGTCTGTGTTTAGTGAGGCAGCTCCTAAATCAGTTAAAGCAGAGCATGCTTTTAGGATATTCGGTAATTTTTTGAAACTATATAGTAAATAAACACAGCAGCGGATAGCCATCATGTCCTGCATTTCACAGTATATCACAGCTAGGAATTTGTATGTTTTGTTTTTTTGGACTTTTATACTTTTATTTGCCTCTTCTGCTATTATTTCAATTTGGCCTTATTTGTAGTAAATATTTCTATAGTCTATTTCGTGCTCTAAAATGACAAATTAAATTGAAAGATGATATTAAATTAATTCCTGTTGTACAAACTTGCCTTACGTGACTGAAAAAGCGAATAGCACTAAGATACTGCCATTGCCCAGAACAGAGCTTCTTTATTTTTTTTCATGCATTTGGCCTAAAATGGCGGAAGCGGATAGATTTTTGAATTTGACCCAAAAACAAATGTAATTCCCATGCTTTGTTTCCCCTTCATTTCATGGGGATGGAGCAGATTAACATGCTGCCAAAAGCAATCATTTTTTCTGTGTAGAGCATACGATCCTAAGTACTTAATGATGAATAAACTGCGATGCTGCGATAGACTGTATAGGATTTGATGACCACCCCCTTTTTCCATGTATTTACAATATTTAAAATTTCAGATTTTGATGGCGATGACATGTTAGGTACATCAGATCTAAAACAAGTTATAGAGAGATTATTAGGCAGCAATAAGCTCACCGAGAGGGAGATGCAACACCTCATACAGAATATATTAGAAGAGGCTGATTTAGACGATGATGGTTCTCTCTCTTTTGCAGAGTTCGAGCATATAATTGATAAATCTTCAGATTTCGCTAAGTATGTCAATGAAATCGTATAAATTGTGTAATTCACTTAATTCTTATTTTAGCGCATTTCGTATACGTCTATAAACTGTTGTTATTATTTAAAAGACTGAAGAATCTCCTTTTTCTCGATTTTCATATTAAATGATATTAATATTGTAATATAGGTGCTATTTTAATGCGGTATCTTTTTTTTTAATTCAGAAATACTCTAAGAATGTTTTACTGCCATAATTTATGTATTTTATTTTGTCCTAAATAAATTTTTTACGTTTTACCTAACAATCTATTTCATTAAAAAAAAAATTGAAATAAAATTAATAAAATGCATTTATTAAATATACAAAATATATTTGAGATTTTTTACAACAATATTAAGATTGTAAGTAACCTGGTAATTTCATTCTCATAAATATCCATGTAGTGAAGAATGATACTAGTACGCATATGAATCCTACTGCAGTCAGTAAGAGCCTATTTAATTTCGGGGTTAGTGGCGAATGTATTCCATCTAAAACGATAAAACCAAGACCACCTATAGAAAATAAGAAACTAGAGGCTAATCCCTCCATAATATATTGTCCATTTACTCGATATGGCATAAAAGCAACCTGAAATAGTAAAGAAAAATTAAAGATTATTATTATTAAAAATGTAAGATATTATTATTACTGGTCTCGAATGCCCATGCTCATCGGTAGTAGAACCAACACTTGGAGGTTCAACTATAACATCATATATGATACCTAAAATAATGAATTTGGTAAGCGGCTACTACTAGATTAATTCGAACTCTGCTTACCTCCAGTAACTAGGAAATATGAAAATAATACTATAGCAAACATGGTCTTTGGTGATGGCTGATGTAACCATGTTGGCCTTTTTAGTTTGATATTAGGTACTTCTATTAAAAGAAAAGGAAACGTAAATAAACGCTCCATTTCAACTTAGCCGGAAAATGATAAAATACGAACACACACATACACAAAAATTAGTACATTGGTAGCCAACTTTTAGACAGATTATAGAATAGTTGCCGGCTATGTCGATAATGGCATAACGCAAAATATCAATCAAGTCCATTCATTGATATAAAAAAAATTAGTTAATAATTCAGTAGCAAATTGTCCCTTTCTTATATTTTAAAGACGATACCGTTAACAATTAAATGGACACAAAGTGATTTCCTGTTCTTAGCATTGGCAGCTCTGCAGTATAAAACATGACAGCTGTTTATTCAAATGATGTTCAAATGCTTATCAACTGTCAAAGAACACGTCAGTGACATTTATGCTTAAAGTTAGTGTGCGAGTTACTCTATGAGCTGTTATTTATCCGATTTGTCGTCTCAGTTTTGAAAATGTTCAATAAAAATTTTAATATTATTCTGCTAAAATGACAGAACTTTATTTTTATCGACATTTGATATTTTTGAGTCTGTTTTATGTAGTAAGGTAAGTTAGAAATAACATTTTAATATCAATATATATAACCAATCTTAATTCTTCTAGTTTATGTCTTCTATTATCTTGGGCGGAAGATGTGCCACCTTCACAAGATGTTAACAGTTCAAATTCAGTACAGAATTTAACAATAGTTGACGACCATAATAGTGTCAGTGATAAACCTTCGAGTGACAGTGGATCTGAGTATAGTGTTGTGCAGTCAAGTTTCGAGGAAGTGGTTGCCAATAATGGGCAAACATATTCACATTCAGAGTTTGCTTTTGCAGATATAATTCCGCAAAATGCTGGCCTTCCAAATGAGTAAGTATATAAAAATTATCTACTAAAATTGAATATGTTACTTGATTTTATTTACTACTTAATATTCCAAAGCTGTGGAATACTAGCAAAATCATACAGGATAATTATTTAATTCCTTGCATAATAAATAATTAAAGGCATCCTTTTACAGTCATATATTTTAATAATAATAAAATGAAGCAATTGATCAGTGCGATAAGTATAATTCATTTTCCTAGATTAAGAGATAAATATGTTGAGTATATTATCTTGTAGGTACCACAAATTATTTAGTTTAAAAATTTAATGTATCTCATTTTTATCAAACTTAATATGTACAATAATTTTTGGTATGTGGATATCGATTAAGGAATATTTAAAAAAATATTTGGTAAAGGCTTATAGCATTATTGATCAAGTAATCCCTACATACATTGCGTAAACATTGTAAGTTGACCTTATTTACTTAAACTGCTTATAATATTATTAATTTAGTGAAGTAGCTAAAATATACAGGTTATCTCATTGGGAACTGCATTAATCGATACATGAAGGACTATACATTAGAACATTTTGAAAATTTGCCAGTGAGCTAAAGCCGATATGTGCTATTGAGCTAAAATAGTTTTAATACACACTGTCACATCCGGTTATATCGGAAATGGCTGTCAACTTTATTATTTTAAGTAGAATATTTTATACATTATTATATATAGGTTTTATTGTTTGATGTCGTTATTTCTAATCATAATTGAAATATTTATATCGTGTAACGTAGCATAAGGATACCATCAGCATTTTCCGATAATTGCGGTTAAACTTTCAAATCGAAGAGGTGCTAAAATCAATTTTTGTAAAATACAACTATATATGTTTATCAAATATTTCAAATATGGTTAGAAATACCGATATAGTTATTGTATCAAACAAATCTTAAAATTGAATTAGGAATTCAATAATGTGATTACAGAGAGGATGTTTCATCTTAAGTAACAAAGTTATCTCCAGTATAACTAGAAGTGTCACGTTAAAAATATTCTTGTTCAACAGCACGTGTCAGTTTCAGTATACTGCCAAGCTTTTATTTTATTATTTATATACTGATTGATGCAGTTTTCGGTGACATTCTGTATACATATATCCTCTGTTTTTATTCTGTAGAATAGTATAAATTTGAACATTTTGGAAGATTTAGTTGTGTTACAATGACCATGACCAATGATAATGTACAAAATTGAAATATTCGATTCTATTTTATGGATTAAAAAAAAATATCAATAAGTATTTGGGAAGGTAGATATACAATATTGTGTATAGTTGTTCTTTCATTTCTCCTCTAAGTCCAAGCAATTCGTCTGCCTTCTTTGGACTTTTCTTAACCTTAGTTGTTCCTAATAATCTCACATGCTGAATGACATTGAGGATCTGCAGGATTCAAATCATGCAACATTTTCACCAGCTACTTCATTTATATAATACTTAATGATTCGACGGGTATGTGGATTGTTATTGTGTTGTAAAAAAAGAAAACCTCGTCGATAAGTTCTATTCCAGATGGTATTGCATACTTCCGTAAGATATTAAAAATTGTTCGACAGTCGGTCTTCTACCGCCCCAAGCAGGAATCGATCCTGCACCATGTTTAATGGGAGCTTATGTACACTTTGTTCTCATGCTTCTTCGCCTTTTTCGTGTTTTCAATATTTTCATCCGTCTACAATACACGGTACCCATCTTCTAACGACCCATCTTTATGTTTTTGTGCATACTAAAATCTATTTTATTTGCTACATTTTCCTAGTACAGGTTTTTTGCGAGCTATGCGGCTTATAAAAACCTCTTTACCACTCTTTAACATGCTTGAGTGCTGTCGACAAATGCGCTATTATCGCTCGAGGCTTGGAGATGTTTAGCTGATTTCTTTCTGTTTGTTTTTTGGTCGTCCCGCACCCTTTTTATTTTCAACTTGTTCCGTTTTTTATGGCGATTGTGTATTGTTATTTTAGGCACTTTACAGGATATTCAGATTTTTATTATTATATTTATATCACTAAAAGAGTGAACTTACCAATTGCTATGCAAGAATAAAATAATAAAGACGCGTTAATATACAATGTTTCTCGTCTTCCTTTATTACACCCATTTCTTGTCTACTAGTTTATTTTGTATCTAAAAGGAATGGCAGACAATGCATAGTTTTGAAAGGGGATCTGAGCATAGATATACATACTTGATGTTGCTTTATAGAAATGTTTAACATGTTAAACTCAATAAAGTGCGAATAAAATATAAAAATCTGGGGGTTCTACTAAATTTTGCATAAATGTCCTGGATTTTGTGCATACAGATTTCATTGAATTTTAGTTCTTATATTCCTCTGGTTTAGTTTTTGAGGAACTACAATCTTGTATGCGCATATAAAAAATTATTTCTTAAAACTTGGTTGAAGAGGTTGTTTTAGAATTAAACAAATTATCCATTATCTGTATGTGTAGATTATTTAAACATTTTATTTATTCAATGGTTTTTTATTTAGTTTTATAATCATATAATAAACGTTATTTCGTTAAGAAATTATCGCAATTTAAAATTCCTCAACTTCTTGATCTGTCTGAACTTGTATCCGTTGCAACTGTGAAACAGATGCTTGGAGAACTGTTTTACATGTTTTATAAATATGCATATGAATACGGAGTAAAATTCTCACGCAGTTACTACTCAACAAAAGAAATACTTCATATTCTCCCGATAACATTATGTAAACTACCCTTAAGAACTTTTATTTTAGAATCCATTTTTTTTTTACTAGGAATTATAGCTTATTTTCTTTAAATTAAAAAAAAGTACAATGATGGGAGCTTTAATAATCAGGAAAGCATTTTACCTATTGTTTATGCCAGCGAATTTGAATAAAGCACATAGAATCTTTAATGTTCAAAACTATTCGTCGGTAGATAATTAGCATTACCTCTAACAACAAAGCGATTGGTAAAAGGTATCAATATTATTGTATGCATTATCTAAAAACGTGGACACGATTGTTGTATTAAAGGCGAAATATATATAGGCGAACCTTACAAACCAAAGATAAACATTTAAATTCTTCCACTATATAGCCTGATTCATTTTCAACCTTCTCCGTACGGATATCGCTTATTATTGGAAACAGAAGATAGATATAAATACTATTTATAAAGTTGATCTTCCAGAAAGCATTCAAGAACTTCGAAATAGATACCAGAATTCCTATGGTAACCATTCAAGGGGCGGATTAAAATATTGGAAAGACTGCCTAATTGTACATTAATGAATTTTAATGTATATTGTTACTGTTATTCTCTTTCGTTATTAGTAAAATGTAAAATTTATGTAAGCTTTGCAAAAACAGCCATTTAATTTGCCATTTATAAAATATCCTGTTGGTTTTTATTAGCATTCGTATTAATACAAACATTGCTTGGCATAGTAAATGACCCATTTTCTATTAAGAACTAGAAATATGATACGATTGGGCTGTTGTCGTTCTAGATACAAACGTAGATGCTGCTGTTGTATTTCGGTTCGATGAATAAAAAGCACTTAACATATTTCGTTTCTATTAGTCGGTGTACATTTTATATTACTAATGAATAGAGCTCCCCAACTGCGTGGCGCACCATAGGCGTCGATAAGGAACATAAGTAAAGTACATAAAAACAAAAGAAATACAGAATTTTAAAACGCTTACTTTTGTAATTAGCCGTATCCAATATAGTGGGTGTTAATGCACAAGGAAAATAGTATTAGTCAGCACACGAGGAGGTAGGCACATTAAAACTGTTACCGTAAGCGCAATCCGATTTCTCAAACATCTGAAGCATTAGGAATGTTTCCACAGTCGTTTCTTTCAAGGATGTTCGTCGTTCTGAAAAAATGTTTTTATATCTTGAAAATGAACGCTCGACGTCTAATGATGTAATACACGCGTAATTAAAATAATCTTTGAATTTAGTCACCGGGTCAGTAGAGTTACCTTCCCAAACTTGTCTTAACCTGCTAAAATTTGTATCTTTCTTCATAACACTTTCAAAATTTCTTGTAACGATATCATTTTTTTTTTTGTTATTTATACAGTGTAGGAGTGTATTAACGTCATCTAATATTTGTACTGACTCCGTCAGGGACAGTGCACTATTTTGTAATTTATTTATTGCCTCAAGTACTTCTTTATAATTGTTGTAAACGGTTTGTAAATCTGCTTCAACGGAAATATCTTGGAATTTATCCGGACTTTCCTTAATAGCCGCAGATTCGTTGGGATTGAATTGTAAGACGACGGATTTTATTTGCCGGAAGTATTTAAAATAATAAAACGCTGCCTTCAGCCATGTCCCCCAACGCGTAAGAATCAGCTGTGGTGGTTCGGGAATACCGGGACACTGTTTATGAAATTCACTGGTACGTTTGGGAGATTTGAGAAACACTCGTTTCGTATTTGTTATTAATGCATTTACCTCAGGGAAATTTGCACGAATAGTTTCAGCCACAATATGCAGAGCATGAAGTTTACAAGTAATATGTAACATCATCCCATAATGTTCTTGAAGAGAACGACCTACACAACGCATTGTCGCGGCACCATCGGTCATGAAAATTAATACTTGAGTAGTGGCAATTTCAAATGTTTGTAAAGTATCAACGACTACGCTCTCGATAGCGTCGGCAGTACACGATTTTAGTCTTTTACTAGCTAATAAAATTCCCTTTGTAGGTTGACGAGGTTCCAGTATACGTACAATCACATTCAAAATAGAATGTTTTTTACGGTCTGTCGTTTCGTCAATACATAACCACAGTAGTTTATTTTTTATTGCAGATCTGATCCTGTTTTCAATTTCGGTACGTACACTTGGCACACATCTCCTTAAGCTTGTTTCCGACGGTAACTCAAAGTCTGGATTATATTTATTCCAAAATTCACGGAATGGTTTCTTCCTGAGTAAGGAAAACGGTAAATTACACGCAGTCAGCATATAAAATAAATCAATTATAAATTGAGTTGCCTCAGTCGGTGATACACCCAGTTTTTTATTTTTGTGTTGCTGACTATTTACATGTCTTCTACAGCCATATTTATCATTGCACATTAGAGGTATATTACAAATTTTACATATAATCTTACTTCCATTATATATTAAGTCAGGAAATTCTCCACAGAACTTTTTCACTTTGTCGGCCTGTGGGCGTTTCTTACTACGCGCGTCCGCCATACCGTCACAACCCGATCGCATACGGTAATAAACTACCGAAATGCGATGCGAGTTATTTGCTTATACATATATTACATTACATATCCCCCCAGCCACGACCGGCGGTACGCCTTCTGACTTGCCACGCACTTTGGAGAGCTCTACTAATGAATGATAACTGAAATCACTTCTTTTTTAGGTGACGGCCCAACGTGGTGTATAAGTTTTTTAAAAGCTGTTTTAGCCGAAGGGGCCTTTTAATGTGTGAATTGTGTATGCAAAGTGTTCCATGGCATTATTATCACTCCCTCACTGTAAAGGGCGAGGCGCAGTTAATTGTAATCAATGGTGACTCGGTAGTGTATCGATCCGATGAGAAAATTTTTGATCCTCGCGAGGTTGGAACATATAGCGCTTCTACCTAGTCAACCACAACCACTCATACTACTGGATCATAAACCCATTATTATTTTTCGTAAATTAAAGCATATGAGACGACGGGACTTGCTGTTAATTAGCCGTTTTAGATGTTCAAACAGATTCATAACTGAGCGATATTAATAGGTTTATTTGTTCTACGTAGATTTCTTTATATCAACCCATAACTTTTAACTACCGAGTGGATATCAAGCGATTGAGCCGGTCAAGATGTTACATTAATATTATATTCGTTTTAAAGGAATTTTAACCCGTTTCGCCATATGTTTTTAGGTCGTTATCCAGCTGGTAGACCCAACGAAACATCATGTTTGCTTTCGCGTAAGGTAACATTACGTTGGTTAACAAAGATCTTGGTTGATAATCTTAGGCATTCCAAATATTGTTCCCAAAATGTACCAAAAAAATATTAGCGCATTGAATATATATTTTTTTGTAAATTATAGAACTATCTATCACAATTGTTGTACAGAGTATTTTTGGAGCCATCATTCCAGAGAATATTTCTCTATCGCTGCGATGTGCTCTTTTTACAAGATCTAGGCTTGTTTTAATGTATCTTAATCTAACCAGTGACGATCTGGGTCTTCTAACGTGGAGATTGTTTTCTCGCAGATGCCTCCTTATTTTGGAACTACTAATATTAGAGTTTAATTCACTAACACTACTGGAAGGTATTACAAACGAATCCCGTCTCGCAAGCTTTAGATAGTTTTTCGTTTGTCGCCTCATTTTTCTTCTCAATTTTACCAATTACTCTTATTTGCATTTTTTTTTTAGCCCAATAGTCATATTCTGTCTACATTTGTAGTTTTGTAGATTTTACCGTTGTTTTTAAGCAAACCTTCTTCTTGCAGAAAGCTAGCTATTGCTATTTTATTTTATTCGGTACAGTTTTTCATAACAGTATCGATGTTAAGTGTTCGGTTTCAATACAAAATTATTTTGAAAGAAAGCATCGTAAAATACAGAAAAATTAATTTTACCTACGTAATACGTAGTTAAACTAGTGAATTATCCTTGGTAACTATAATTCCTTTCATTGCAGTGTTTGCTACGCTAAAAATATGCTCAAAATCAATAACATCAAATATGTCCCTACTCGTTTCATTGGGGTATTTTTTTTATTAAATGAAGTTGTTTATAAACGTAGATGTTTGAAGGTAAAGTAGCATTTTTAATGCAAATGTTGTCTATGGTTTAATTAAATGTGCAAGATAACTTATCTTTTATAAAGATTTAATCAGATAAATATTAGAGCAGAGGTTTATAAACAATGATAAATCAAGAGATTATTCCAAATAATTTTACATTAGTGTTATTAAATATAAATAAAAATAATAAAATTAATTTATGTATCCATAAATGTGTACATATCTATAAAATTAGCATACCTACATTTATTTGTATTTGAAATTTATTCAAGATTCCTCTCAATCTATAAGAGAACTAATGTATTACTTGAAAAAATAAATTGTGCAGCTTTGTTTAGAATAAAAGTGAAGTTCCAATTAATTATTTTTGGTTAGTAGTAAACACTGTCTAAAAATAACATTATTTTCAGTGTGTTAATTATACGCAGTTTATTTTATTCATTGGTTGTTTTTGAGTGCATTTCTATGTGCAATTCACAAATTTTCTTGTTTTCAGTATCGATTTTTATTTTAATGTTGCAAGTAGGATTGACATATAACGCTGCCCAATATAATTATTTGGGACATTGAAAATTGCCACTTCTCGCTTTTCATTTTATTTAAAGTTGGCACTGCTCAACATTTACTCTGTAGATACCTGTCTACCATTATTTCTGTGATTATATAAATTAATATGTCCTGTCGAACCCATAATCAACATTTAGTGTAGCATAATTTTTTAAAATATGTTGTTTGTTATTAATAGTTGCAAGTTAATTTGATGCCTAATTACTGCAAGTCCGAACGATATGTCGAAAATATAAGGATTAATTGTATGCATCAAAAAAAATTAAGTTTTCATATTTAAACTCTCTTATCTTAATGGTACATTTGTAAGAATAATCCTCTTTTTGTCTTGCGTGTGAGTTTCGCAGTGCAACTTTCCGTGCCGTTTGCTTCCGACCAGTCAGTATATTTGTGTATGTATATATCCTGATATGAATTCGTAACGTTAGAATCCAGCAGATGTAATTTTTGACACGATGACGTTAACTTGTTAACATTTATTTATTTGCTAACTGTATATATACGCTTCTGCTTGGCGCTAATTTATTCTTCAAAAGAAATAGGCTTCTTAAGCTGAAATGTATGGTATGATCTAATAAGCGTCTAGTATTCATTGTACTAACAGAAATATTTATAAATATGTAGCAGATGTGTTGATGACACTCATGTATGGAATCAGATTTCAAGGAGATCTGTATTTCGCGATTTTCGCGTTGGTTAATAAGGTCAATAATTCTTGTGTACTCTAGACACATTATTAATAATGTACATTTATAGATCCTTGCTATACGTACGTAGTACATAATGCATATGCAATTTTGCTGGAAAAATAAATGTAATACAATGGAGAAATAAATGTAATGTAATATGTTAAACAAGAGATTTAGCGAGTCTTAAAGCCAAATTGTCTTCTCCTTTTCGAATGATTAATTCCATTTTTTTTCGTTGATTTAATTTTTAATTTCATTGTAAGTTGCCCTCGTTTTAAAAATTAAGTAATACAGAAGTTTTCTTTTATGTTTGAATTTTTTATAAAGTCCGTGAGGCAAAACACACCGATTTTTAACCGATAAGGCATATACATTTATTAATTTCTAAGAATTTTATTAAAAGAAATTCTTTTGCTTCGTTTTAAATTGTAGAAAAACACGAAACCTTAAATATATGATTAGTGTCCTTATTCATTTGCTCGCCACTGTATATGCATTATTTAAATTTCCACTATTCAACAAGTACGTGGAATTTATTTTCTTAAAAAAGGAAATCACATTGTTACAGCATTTGTTTTGATTTAGAATATACAAGGCTTGCTAACCTTTTACACAAGCTAAAACATTCTACATCATCATTAATTTTCAAGAATATTTGTTCTGTTCCGAAATTCTGATTTTTTTGCATATTGCGTGATGTAAATGTTTTTTTTTTTTATTGCATCTTAATTAATATGGAAAACACCATTACTTTGTTGAATCAATTACAAGGAAAGTGGCATGGTACATGCCTACTTTTGTATCGAAACAATTTTTTTTATTTTTCTCTTTTAGTCGCAACTAAAAATAGTTGAAATAATTGTAAAATATTTAGGATAAAAAGAAATATATTTTCAATAGTCTTAAAAGGTCTTTAAATCGACAAGATTTAAGTCAACAATATGGGCTAAAACTGATAATTTTTACAATATTGTCCATAATCTCAAGAAACATGAAATATAAATATATGAAATTCGTATTACATGAGTTTATTTGTAAAAGGTGAATTCTAGTAAGTTAAAATAAAGTAGGTGTCTTTCTGCTACTTATCGATCATACATGGAAATAATTGTGCAATTTCGGAAGATTGGAACGGCCTGTATATGGGTAATCTATTACGTATAAGATGAAATTTATCGAGTATACATTCCATTCTAACGTGTTCGTTCCTTAAGTACTACCTATGAAATACGCCTGTATATTCGAATTTCACATCGATTTGAAATATTCGACTTTACTTTTTCGTAATACTTTTAGGAAACGATATGCATACGTACACATCTAATAAAAATAAGACCTAACAGCTTAGAGTTATAATATTGAACGCTAAATATTTCTATGCATATTTAACACTTCATGTTCTACGTTACTCACGACATTTCTTTATAATGTACGGATATTAATTTTTGAAACGTAACCTTTGGCTTAAAAGAGTAATTACTATTTGGAAGTTATTTCTATGCATGTAAACTTAGTGCATACAGTTTTCTTTCAGCACTTCAATGGTTTCTATACGGGTAGAAAGTGTTGCAACAGTTGTAATCTAGTTTGCGTTGACTAGATTGCGTGGCTAGTGGAGGTGTTTTTTCTCATTGTTCTTAGATCCATTCCGATGCCGGTGTTTCATATTAGTGATAGTATGTTTGGGGTGTTCGTTTACGTATCGATTCTGTCATACTTTGGTACCATGGATGAATATCAGAGGTAAATTCTTTACGTTTAATATTTAATTGTGTTGAATGCTTTTAGTTTTTATTTCATATTCGCGAAGCTATAGATAAAATATACATAATATATTATTAAAATAAATGATAGATTATAGTGGAATAGTAGATAATCTAACAGATAATTGGCATTTAACTAAAGGTATAACTGTCCCGCACTGCCAACATTTTCCGACCGTTATCTGTTTATTTTTGTTACAAGACCTAGACTCTTAGATTGTAATTTCTCTTGGTGTTCTCTTAACATAAGCACGTGTACATATTCATTTGTTATTTTGAAGAATAATTACTAACATTATCATTGTTTACGATTAATTTATTTAGTTAACTTGTGTGTACTAAATTAATTAAGTAAATGTATTCATTTACTGTGTATATGCAAATCTATCATATATAATGATTATTCACGGTAATTATAGCGAGGATTGTACAAGTACAAAGGGTATTAGAACGCTCTGTAACAGACGAAATAGTTAATAAATTCCAAAGAGAACGTTATTCAATCGTATGGCTGACGATGTAAATTCACGAATTTCCAAAATATACCTACGCTTTGAATTTATTAAATGTTCTACGTGGCGGGCTCTATATCGGTACTGATACTGTTGTGTTAGGTGTGAACTTGGTTCCAAATTTTTTTTTCTCACAACTTGTTTTTATTTCTTATTATTTGCACTTAGCGGAAATTGGTAATACCGAACATAAATACTCCTAAATATAATTGCTGTTTTCGTCTGACAAGCATCTGTCGCATTGTAAACATTATATTTTTTCGGTTCTTTAGTTTGCTCTGGCTTTTTTATTATGCTCATTTATAGTTAGTACATTACTTAGAATTTTATTTTTAATATAGAGAACTTTACACAAATTTCGCCATTCCTGAATTAACACAAGGAAAAATTAACTTAATATCTCTAATATTAAAATACCAGGGAATAGGTTCTTGCTTTGTACAGAGGAATAGTATTTAAAAAAAATAATTCATTGGCATAATATATAGAACTTAACGAATTATTTGTGCAAATATGTGCACTAATTGGGGTTATTTGCGCTTATATAGATATCTCAGCAAGAACTGCATTGATTACGATATATGAAAGAGTATAGGTTGAAGATGTTTGACAGATAAACGAGTACATTTGAATTTTTGTAAGTGTTTCTTGACGAATTTTGTCCCGTATAAGGTAGGATTAGAAATTGAATGAATTTTCGAAAACATGTATAACGTGTCCAACAATCACGATTAAACTTTCAAATGGAAAAGTGTCAAAATTCTCTTTCTCTTATCAAATTGCTCTTACAAAATAACAAAAAAAGTCGTATTCATTACTCATCTAGAATGAATACCATTTTCTTCCAAAAAGAGTAGTAATAATCAGATTGTAACTTCTGTTGCTTTTATAATACCGTCCAACTTTGAAAATATCCAAGTTAGTCGTCACCTTTAGGAAGCAATGCAGCATCGATGAAATGTTGAATTGTCCCGACTAAGCAAACCGTTTCTTATAAATTTAGCTTCATTCGTTCAGGAAATGTCAAAAACAATTAGGTTTCTTGACGAGATATCAAGATCTTCTCAATATCACTTTCCAAAAATAATAAACAAATTCAAACAATCTTCGTTCGTATAACTTAAACGCGTTAGCATTGGTTATAATCGAGAACGAAATGACATACATATATACATATTTTTTATCAATGCCGACCATAACTAGCTTGGATATCTTCAAAAGTGGATGACATTTTTAAAAACTTCATAAGCTACATTCGCATTAGTAAATATTCTTTTTTTAAAGAGTATTGTAAAAGAAATTTGGTAAGAATGAGAAAAATAGGTATTTTTATAGGATCAACAATTATGCAATATTTCAATATCTTAAGTTAAACGCTTTTACAATTATAAACGTGCACATGTACTCGTCCATCTGCCAAATATTTTTCAAAAATGTAAACATTTTAAGTATAGGTCGACATACTTGTTTTATCAAGGAAATCCTAAAATTTAGTTACGTATTTCAAAGATTTAACAATATACAGATGTTTTATTTAAAATAGTAAAGATGACTGTTTACTTCGGGATAACTGAAAGTCGTAGATAATTGAGAAATAGATATTTTACTTCACTTAGTTTTTTTTTTAGAATTTTCCAATATTCTGTTTTAAACATCGATTAACGCAGCTTCTCGTGTTACAACCTGTTTAGATGCAGATGTTAATTGGTATAAATTATTGAACATGTAAACCAACCTTTTATAATCCATCCACAGCAGATAGCGTTCATCGCTGCATCGACGTTTACACTATACCCGAAAAATTTAGCCTAAAAGCAAGAGGCGACTTCATATCGTAGATTGGCAGTATCATTCTTATTTTACTTATAACCTGTTACACTATGACGAGAGTACATTTTTGAAAACTTCAATTTCAATATTATGATAAACTGTAAAATATCAATATTGCAAATTGATAAATTTGAACCGTTGATTTGTCTCAGATAGCATTTTAACAAATACATTAACCTTAACAAGAAGTATTTTTGCGATAAAAGGTGCGAGCCAGACTAAAAAGCAGTAATTACAAAATCGAATTCAATAAATTACATTAGATGTCGGTGTTATCTAGTTTTATCTAAGTTAATTTTCTGAAATCGAATACCTAATGCGAATACCTTTCTCCTGAAGAAGCCCCATACGATTGTGGGCGAAACATCGAGCTTTTATTTTTTATTTTTATTCTAACAACTATATGACACGGTTTGAACCCGGAACACGTTTAGTTTCAACAGACTCTGGCCGTGGAAGCCTACGTAAATCGAATACCTTTTGGATGCGTAAACTGGTGTCATCTGTAAGCTGTTTGAATTTTTCCTAACGTGAATGAAATATTGGTATAACTCACTCTAAATATTCTTAGTTCTTGATAGTTCCTTTCTAACATGATGAGTGATGAGGTGAAGTGAAATCGATGTCTATAATTAAGTGGCCAATTTTTTTCGTTTTAACTGTAAAAATCTATTTCGGGCTAAATGTTATTTAAGGCATTGTTCACAATGAGCATAATACGTTATCGTACGCAATTCGTAGCGTTAAGTGCATGAGATATCAATGCGATTGTTCGCAATAATTTTGTAACACACAAACATCATAATATCGTGTTAGGTTCACAAAGCATCCACACCTAACCTTATGAGCATTTTACATATTCAAGGATAATTTGATAATCCAGTTCAACACACGATTTTTTTTTTTTGTTTTGTCAAATACATTTCAATATAGTCTCCTTGTAAGCTTTATCCGGTGGTGCTTACATTTCTTTAATTTACCGAAATAATAGTTTACCAACATGGGCGATTGCGAATGTGATAGCATCTTCGTTTGACGAAAACCTGTTCTTCGAGTGAAACTATGAATCTAGGAAATAAAAGAGTTGCTTGAGGTTAAATCTGGTGAATAGAGTAAGTGATCTCTTAATTTGGAATTCCTAAATTTTGCCATGGCGAGCACTGAAAAAACTTTTTTTATTTTTCTTTTCCGCAATTTCTGTCTTCAACTTGTCAAGAAATGGTGCGCAGTACGCCCCTTTTATTGTTTCTCCTTTTTGACAATAGTCGATTAACACAACTCTAACTATCTCAAAAGATAGTGCCCATCACTTTCCTCACTCACGAATTTCATTCGAATTTAATTCATTCGAATGTTTTTAGTTACTAGCGAACGAGCATCAATATAATAGTCAACATATATTTTTTCGTGATGCTCGTATTCTCTGCTATCTCTTTAACTTTAATTCTGTAGTCCTCTAGGACCATTTATTGATTTTTTGTTATTGGGAGTGGTTGCAGTTTTTGGCTGTCCCAAATTTCATCGTTAACCAAGCTAGTTTTCACAATGGTAAATGATGTGCTAGAGCCCAGCGTTCAGAATATTTTGGACGAGTAACAATCTTCATAAATCTTTTAGACTATCCTCGTATTGTGAAGAAATTTGGTGGATATCAAAAGTATTGCTAATATATTTTAGAGGCACTGAAACAACTTTCAAGCTTACACCGATTACTTTATTTATTTTCTTTAATATGATTCTACTTTAGCAAATTCATCTCGTTGCCGTTTTGTTGCATATTCATAATGTGCTAGATAACTGCAAAGTAATCGTATTGATAACACCCTGCATATAATGTTGGTCATGGTCACAAGTTGTGGAATTGGTTATTGTTATGAATTAGGTGCACTATTGAAAAGAAATAGTTTTCCAAGGGAAAGGCCTTCGGTATATTGCTATTAAGCTGTTGCTAACTTGGATGTTTTATTTGTTATTTGACAATGTATGGTATTGTTTGTAATAAAAATAAATTAAGACCAGTACGTATAAATACATTCTAAAACGTTGTTGATAAGAAATGTTTTTTAGAAAGAAATTCCAACAAAAAATGGCGGTATCGGTCATACCTAATCTTATAATCGATTAAATTTCTTTTAATATTTTACAACAGAATAAAGCCATTGTATTTTTTTTTTAACACATATGGCCTAAAATGTACATTGAAACCGATTAATAGAAATCTATGCTCGGTAAATTTTAAATATAATAAAGATTAAGTCGTATTAATGAATTTATTTATATATCATCGCGTTGTAGCCAGATTTATTTTTAATTTCTGTTTATGGTGACATTGAGGGTTCATGAGTACTCTTCGAAATTCTAATTTTAAAGGTTCACGTTGGTTCTTAATACGACGAAGTTATATTTTCTTACCATCAGATAGAAGCGATGTACTTCCTGTACTTTGTCAGAACTTACATCCGTAAATAGAACTAATTGTAAGGTAAATGTAGAAGTATCACCATATAAAAAAATCTTCTGAAAGTTGTCTTGGAAAAGTTATATCTGTAATACATCCCTTCTCTGAACGTTAAATATCATACGACGTTATAGTTACAAAATGTTTTATAAAGTTTCTAATTATGTCACTGTCATTTTGTAATTAATTTTGAGCTTACGTATATTGCTTGGCTTATACACATTAATGGAGATACTTTTAGTGAAAAAAAATCTAGTTTTACACCTTAAATATTTGGTGATATAGACAATGTCGTTTTTTTTTTTTTTTAAACTATGGATTATATCAGTTTTATTTTCTGTTGTGAAGAATTTTTTCAAGTAATAATCGCTCTTCGCAAAAATCCGATGCATTTTATTTTAGTTTAATTATTTTTGTGCCCTACAACAATTTAGAAATTATTTAGTGATTCTTTAAAGCCTTTTTCTCTACAAAACAAGTAACAGTTTACACTTTACAAAAACAATCGCTTCTGATACGATAAACTCTAGATTTTAGATATATTCATTCTCTCTGTATATTAGAAAACACTAATTAAAAATGTTTTAACGTTTGCTGGTAATACATAGCGTAAGAAATTTTGAATTACTTAATAATGCTCAAACCACCCGGTCTCACATGGCGCAACAGTGCATTAAGGTTTTTTCCTGTCCCTTGCCAACATTTTTACCACTGTCCCATTTCACTTTCCTCCTTCTTTCTTGGTCTCCCTCTTATCCTCTTCTTTTGCGATCATGTTTGCTGTATTTGTTTGTCTCTGTTCCCCCATTCTGATCAAATGATGAACCATTCTAAATGTTGTTTTTCTATACTTTTTACGATCGGTTCCACTTTTAATTCCGCCCTCATCACCTTATTAATGCATTTTATTACTCTTAGAAATCTCATCTCTGCCGCTTGTATTTTTCTTTTTTTTTTTTTGATTTGTAAGTATCCAGTTGTTACTTCCGTATATTAGTATCGGCTTAAAAAATGGTTTTATATACAATAATCTTTGTTTTTATTGTTACGTTCTTTTTCCTTACAATTGATTTGTTCAAAACGTAGTACAATCGAGTTGCCTTCTTTATTCTTTCATTTATTTCTGCTTTATTCTTGCCATCTTTGTGTATATTTACCTCAAGATATTTAAACGTGTTTACCTGTTCCACTTTTTATACTCTATTTTGCACGAAAATCCAAAGCAATGAAATACTGCCTTCTCTCTTAGCGTTATTAGGTGACGATCCTACACTTCATCCGTTACTGTAAAGTTCAAAGGTTTTTTTTTTCGTCTATTGATGCTGCAACGTTTCGCTAAATTTGAAACTGTGTGATGGTGTCCGTTTAATTATATTCACGAATTGTAGTATTTTCAAGGAGCGATTATGGAAAGCAGTGTTGTATTGGTTATTTTAAATTTCAAAATTCATCATCAATGATATCATAGTTAAGCAGGATTAAGTAATACCCTGAAGTTTCAATAAAAACTTTGCAAATTTACTGACATAACAATTAACATAAGGATTAGCTTTAAGAAGGTCACATACTGAATTAGCGTGATTAACAGTTTCCCGTTCGGCTAGTTTCGCCTTTGGCGTTTCACCTTTCCGTCTCCTGAAAAAGTCCTACGTGATTGTGGGCGAAACGTCAAGTTCTCTTTTAGCAAAAAGTGATACGACACAGTTCGAACCTGAAATACGTTTAGTTTTAATTAAATTGAATACTTCGAAGTTCGCCCATCATATTTTTCACGTTTTTGGTCATGGTCATTATTGATTTCATTGAAATTAATTAATTTATTCACATTATTTCCACAGTTAAATTTAGTTACGCAGGTATATATCAATCATTATAATAAAAAAAAAAACAAAAAACAGATAGGTTTGTAGGAGCTATAAGGAAAGTGATAATAATCTTTAAAAAGCAAAATGAGAGGCTTCCTATTAATAAAATAAGTGATATTGTTTCCAAACTAAACGAAGATTTTGAGGATATATTTTCGTAATCAACATTAAATATCTATTTGTTTTTTATTTATAATGTTGAAGAAAATGCAACGTTTCCCAGAAATAGAACCAATGTATATTGACCAAAACATACAATTAACATAAAAACAAACTTAGTAATACGGCGTAGAAGCAATACAGCAACACGTTGACTGACTTTTGCGGATTTTGTTGAATTCTGCTCAGGAACATACATGTTTCTATTCAAATCTTCAACGGTCAGCTTATACATCGTACTAGTTAGTTCAAAAGTTTTAAACTGTTCAGAATCAGTAGTTACAATCGAAGTATAGTGCAGTGCAGGAAAAACATGCTGCAAAATGGTGTTCTCGAGGTAGTGGATACGTGTTTACTAAAGTTGAGTTGATATATAGTAGTATTCCTAAATTTCAGATAATTTTCTTTATAGACTTTGTCCATTGTCTATATAATGAAAAAGTTTGATGATATATCTCGTGTAGAAAAAAAAATATTTACCTTTTAGTTACGTACGCATTAAGTATTTCAATATTTAGAAATTAACTTTTTCTTCGTTAATTTATCTAGAACTCTTAACCTTGCAATTTGAACTCTCTTAATAATGCTTAATGGTATTAATAAGTATTGGGATGCAGAAACTTAACCGTTTAACTTACTTTTAACACTGAATGCAAATTATCACAGTAGTAAGTAAAGTTCATAATTTAAGTCGACGATGCAGAAACCTATAAGATTATTACAATTCAGCAGAGCCAGTTATTCTGTAACTTTCCATTACATCATGTAAATACCGTTTTATGTGATTAAAATTCAGGGACTAAAAAATTTTTTTTTAACCGATAACAGTAATTCATAACTGATAAAATATCTTTGGATCTAAAAAACAAATAATGCATTCTCGTTTGGTATCGAGTAAAATCAGTAGAAATAGAAACTAAAAGATAAATCTGAACAAGTGAATAGAGATACCTGAATGCGTTCACAAATTACATCAATCTAATCATAGCATATCTTAGCATATAAATAAGTCGCAGATTTTCTCTGATCCTGACGGCCTATTCATTCGTTTTGTTTTTATTTTGGGATGAGATTCACGACCTCTTTCACTACAGGTTTTATCTTACTTTCACTGCGTTCTATCCTTTCTACGACAGGTCGGAAATAGTTGTGTAAGTATTTTTGAAAGGAGAACCGTCGTATCATTCTCGAGATCTATTTTGAGAGTCGCGTGACATATCGTGCATATTATTTTGCCAACAGGTACAAGAGTACTAACTGGGAACTAGAGAACATTATTTTCTGCCTGTTTTTACTTACATATACATTACACTAATTAAATAGATGTATCTATGCATATTCGTATTTCCTGAAACGTAAATATCGCCTTGTAATAGTAAATGTTTACATATAATAACTTTTTCATTTCTTTGTTGAGATTTCCAAGACACACCAATAAAACAATAGTTAACCATCATTTCATTGTAGTGACGTTGCTACGTTAACAATAAGAGATTAAATTTTAATACACGGCGCTATTGTGTTTCTCGTAATGTACAAATTTATTCTTAGCAAATCATCCTCGGATTTCATACCAACTGCCTGGTAATCTTTGCTGATAAGTTACAGCGACGAAATACAAAAGAATCTTCCAAATAGATAGGTGTAAATATTAAATCTCAGCAAGATAGTCCGAAACATGTAATGAATAGTATTCCAGCGCATTCTTAATTTGTTGGTTTTATTAGGACATCCTCCATTAGTTTTTTGTTTCGCAAAATTTAGACAAAATTTATTACATAATACGACAAGCTCTTGGTACATTACTAAATTTTATGAAATAAAATGAAGCTTATTAGTCGGTTTATTTTCAAACGTTAGCGCAACATTTACAGGGACTAAAGTTTAAATACACTAAAGCTTAAATATACAAACATCATTTAAAATGAAATTGCATGTATGCTGTGTATTTATAGTTGAATATAAAAAAATATGTTCGGCAAAATAAATATAATACAAAAAATATATCTCTTTTGGTTAATTTTAATTAAATTAAAAAAAGTAAATTTAAATGAATATCTTGTTGGTTCACCCCGAGTTTCAGTGATCGCTCTTAGACAACGTGGCGTAGATAGAACTAAATTTGCCGTGTTGGATATCGTGATTTCTGACCAGGCGTTTAGTCCAGTGATTTTCTCCGAGATACCTTTATTATTATACCATCGATAAAAGCTAAATGTCCTACTCGAGTTGCTCCAATCGCTCTTCAAACCTTTAAACATCTACCGCCATGCTTAACGCTAGGTATGAATTTTTTGGTACCAAGTGCTGTGCCGGATGTGCCACAAATTTTTGTGTGACCATCGTTGTCAATAATATTAAACTTAGATTCATATGTAAATAGAACTCTTCTCCAAAAGTTATTGTCCATAACCTCGTACTTGTTTGCATAAATAAGAGGTTTCTTACGCGGAACTCTGCTTCGATAAAAGCTCGTAAAGCTCTTTGCACAGTTTTCGGATGAATGTTTGCTTGATACTGTAGCAATACTACGGGGAAACTTTGGCGCAGTCATTTTTTTTGATTTGTTCACTTCCTTTAGGATAAGGCTAACCATCTTAGCGAGGAAGTTTCTTGGGTCGCCCAGTTCTATTTTTCACTCTTTGTTGCCTATATTTCGGTAGGATTTGCTTTCTTGAAAATGTTTAATATTTAAATATTTTACACTAGCCTCTACTTGCTTTCCCTTGTCCGTTATTTGGTTTTTAGGTCTACCGACAATAACAAAATCAGGATTTTTTTGTATTGTATTTAACTAAACTTTAGTTTAGCATATTTTTACTACTTCTGATAAATTTACTGTTACCTATGCGATAAAATAATGTTTTTCAGCTTTTGTTAGGGTTTACTATTCAACGGTTAAAATGCTTTACTAAACGACTTTGATACAAAAAGTTTGACATTCTGCACAAATTAGTGCAAAACCAGCATTTAGTGCTTGGCGCTAAACGGTGTAAAACTAAACCGATCTTAGTACTCAAAAATACAGATTTGCCGGAAACTCTGTTAGGACGAGGATTTCGGCATTATCAATTGCGTAAATATCCTAAAGAAGATTGGTACAAAATGTTCTGCTACGAAACACTACAATATCAGTACAACAAATTAGCGCAAAAAAATTAAAATTTTAATGAGCAGAATCTTCTGCTAGAAGTAGTTTATATCGTCTAAACAGAAATGGTACAAAATTTCCTATCTTTGGTATAGAACAGTACAAAACTTCCTATCTTTGGTATAAAACAGTACAAAACTTTGACTTAGAAAAAATTTTACCAAGCGCTTGTAGGAGGGCTTCCAATCGGAAATGTCTTGGTATCTTCCAAACGGAAATGGTACAAAACAGTACAAAACTTAGGAAGAATATTTAACTTAGAAAGAATTATTGTACTTAAACGTTATGTATTACGTATATATACAGTAAGCAATTTTACAGATTCATTTTCTTAAAAATCTTTAAATTTGGTTTGTAGATTATAGGTATAGTGTCGTAACTACATAATTTAGAAATCATATATGTTATTTCTGACGGCAACTGATTCATATTGCTGAAATTCACTATTCCAGACTTTACGTTCCTTCATTTATCACGTAAAAGAAGCGGATGTAAATACAACGATGTCTATCTCAGATGTCAGGACTTTTATTCGCATCAAATGTACATGTAAGGCGCGCATGAGAGTCTGCGAAAGTCTAGCGTTTGTGATAGATACTACTGTACATACATTATCATGGCAACATTGATTATACAAATTTATGCCTGCACATTGTAAAATTCTAACGTAGGACTGTCGTAAGCAGCGACCTTTATAAACTTTGGGTTTTAACAAAATGATTATCTTAAAAAAAAGAAAAACAATAATACTATTTATAAAAATTGGTATGTTTGGAACATTTGATTATCTTCTAATATTCAGTAACATATTAGTTCGTTTATATATGTGAGTTTAACATTAACAATATCAAATACGTACTTTATGAAATGTTTAAACGACAAATTTTATGATTATTATTAATAATTCAATAATATTAATGTACATATTACATTTAGAATTTCACATTTACTCATAGAAATGTACTTGCTGCAATTGAAACATTTTTTGCATTTATTGTTTTATAATCCTATTATTTAAAATCTGTACTCGTTCAGAACCTAGAAGAGTATAAACGTATAGTTTTGCTATTTTCTTTTGCACTTTTTATAAATTTTACATCGAAATTATATGTAGCATCATTAAAATATGGATATATTCATGCTATAGACCAGGTCCGGCCTACCTTTTAGAGTAGATGTAAGACATTCGCGAGCCTCACCGAAAGAAACTGTTATGTCATACATTTACCTTAAAATTTAATCTGAAAATCGCTATTTTTTCTATTAAATGTTGATTTAAATATGAATTTCATAAGAAATTTTCAAAACAAGAAACATTCCAAAATTGATATCGATTTGATGGCCAAAATAAATTATATTAGTATCGCCGAATGGGTACAGTGGCTATGTCGCATTGGCGCCGAGATTCGCAATGTTTTGATAAAAACATTTTACGTAATACATCGATATACGGGTGGCATTAAAAAGCTACATTGTACATACAAAGTACCATTGGATAGAGTACCATAAAGTAATAAAAAAAGGTCCCTAATGTTCGTAAGTCTTGATTAATTAGGTTTTTGTTTGATTCTGTTGTTTGTCGTTTTTAAAAATTGCTCTAAGAATGATTCTCCACATTTTTGAATTATATAGAGATGTGATTTTGTGTTACGACGAAGCCCGATCAAATTTTTCGAAGCTCGTTGTATTTGTCGAGAGATATTCATTAAGATATTCTCCTAATGTTGGGATATTTTTCGGTATGCATAGTCGTGTAGGAGATGACAGAAGATTATCCGAGAATAGGCACCAAAAAAGTTCAGCTGTATAGAACATTAATCGTGAATCTCAAAGTTCTCAAAGAACAGCTTTTTCGCCCGTTTCATTTCCAAAAAAATCATTATTTATTAGAACAAGACTATTTACCCCGTGTACAGTATTCCGAATGGTTACTGTCATCAATCTTGTTTACCGATGCAAGTTTTAGCCGCGTCAAACCATAATGCGGAATCACCAGTATGGATTTTCTCTTAATGTGTGGGGCGGTATAATCGACAATTACCTAATTCGTCCATTTAGATTGCGCAATCGATTGCCAGGCAAAAGTTTTTGGAAGATAAGCCGTTCCGATCTTGATCTCTTAGAATTTCCATTTTTGGGGGGATTATGAAAAATGAAGTGCATGCCGTAGAACTAAATAATGAAGAGTATTTATGGAGACTACTGATGGATTTCATAATAATCCACGCATACATAAAAAATGAAGTCGTTAACATGAATATGAAGCCATCGATTTATAAATTAATCACTTTTGATATCCTCTATATTGAAAACAATACGGACATTAGTTTATAAGGCTTTTTTATTATTTTTGGCCCTCTATCGTAGGGTATGTGTAGTACTATGCATTGTATAGTATTACAGTTGTTTCAGTGTCATCCTGTACATCAGTGAATGGCATTTTCCAATGCTTACTTGAAATTTTAGTGAGTAATTTTTACATCTGGTGATACTAAGCATCGGAACTTTCGCAAGTATTTCAACAGATATCATCATGTATAGATGATACACATCCATCACAAAATGGAATTAAATTGGCCAAATCTCTGCGAAATGAACGAGCAAAATCAAACATATCACGGAAATCAACAATTTTAATCCTTTCGTCTTTATACATTAGTTAATACATCGACAGGCCTTATGTTACAAAGTTTTAGATACGATGCGTGTGGTAAGAAAAGTAGTCAATTTCAACCGTTCACATTCACTATGCCACGACCAATTCAAAGAGTTTCTCGAAAAATCGGTAATAGTGAATATGGAAATGTTATTTGCTATAGTTGGGCAATAGGGTGGTTATGGCGAGCTGAAGTTGTAAAACAAATTTTTTGACCTGCTATTTACAATCGAGACGTTTCTTTGATAGAAACCGATCTATTTTAAATCAAAATAGAAGGTATTTACACGACACATTGCAGAAGACAATTCTTTACATTTTTGAATGTTACGCGAAGAACCAATGAAAATTATACATTTCGTTGCCATGAGAATATTTTATAAATTTACTAACGAAACTAGAAGCTGATGTACTAGTGATATCAAATGGAAGTACAATCGAATACACTATTTCAAGATGTATATCACTATTTATATGCGTCTATGCAATGTTTTTGAAGTTGAAGAATGATGATTATTTACATAAAGTTCTTCAGAGTAGCCAAGCCAAACAGCCTCAGCCATCACATTTTCGTTCTATTTTAAATAAAGGTTACACCATCGATATGCTTATTTTTCTATTGGCCGTAATATTTAAGTATGTTGGTATTTTTTCTTTGTACGTTTTGATTTATAACCGTGGACCGCATTTAAAGAGCACGCGGAACTTTTAAACATTTAAAGACCATTCATTTCACTTTTATTTAGAATTGTTATGCTTATGAATAAAGAGTCCAAACGATGTGCCCGAGCATTGGCGTTGCGTGGAGAGTTTACCAGAATAACAGTGCGCTTATTTAAAAATAAATATATTGAATCACTTTACAAAACGTTAAGAAAAAACATAAATAACTTACCTAACATGTTTACATTGTTGCAGAAATATGCTATTGGTCGGGCACATCGTTTGGACTCTTTACTTATGAACCACATCCATATTTTCTTTTTTAATATATAATTGTTAATTGGTATCCGTTTCCGTTGATAGTTTACTGTAAATTAGTTCCACTCTTATGCTTCTCCCGGTTTATATTTTCTGGTATTACGCGTTTTACATTTAATATCTTTTTTTAAACGTTGTTAATTGCAAGTATAATGGAAAAAATGTTGTATAGCGCAAGCGAAAGCGAAACCTGTTCGTTAAGAGAAAAGCTACTAATTTTGCAACAAGCTATGCGTTGGCAAAACTAGAAGGGTTATTTGTTGGAAATTATATGGCAAAATAAGTAAGTAGGCTAAGTAGAATGAATTCATGTAAATTATGTCTAAATGCATATATGTACACCTTTTTCCAAATATCCATTTTATATATCTATAAGAGAAAATGACATAAATTATATCCATCCTTTATTTTTGTATTTTGTACACAGCCTATAAATAGAAATGCTTGTGTTTTCTTGTCTTACCTCTCATTCAAAATTAATGGTTGCGAGAATGCCGCCGTGTTTGAAAAAGACGTCAATATCAAGTTCAAAATCAATATTTAGCAATCTTAAATAATTTGTACACAGTAATTAAATAAACAGTGAAGTCATCTTCACAATACGGTGAATGATTGTTATTATTTTTGAGTAAGAAACGATACTTATAAGTACTTTTTGTATATGTAATCTAGATTTTGACAATTTTATGTCCTTATTCAATACGTTCATAAATATTCAAAATAAGTCAAAATATTAATTTTAAACTATAAAACTTTTCATGATTAAAATAAATTGTGCAGAGGTTACTCTATACATCACTATTCTTCAAGGGAAATAAATTCTTTGTTATTTTAGATATCTTTTGCAACTATAATTGTTAATATGCGTTGATATTGTTTAGTTAATTTTTGACTTTTATGTAAGAGGAAGAATCAGTAAATAAGTCATAATTGCTGTGGGAACGCTGAAAATAGTAGTGGGCTATTTCCCAGCCTGCCAGTAGGTGTCAGCACAATCCGTCTTGATGAAACTCAAGTAATAGTTGGCATACGCTCGAAGAGTGTACTGAAAAAGAAGTAGCCTGTTGTTGTGGGTTTTTCTTTTTGGGAAAAGGACTTCCTGCAAAAGATATCCATAAGGCAATGTCTTCTGTTTATGATGAAAAGTGTTTGTCACGTAAAGCCGTGTATGACTGCTAACTCAAAAGTTGTTGAGGATCAGCGCAGCCGCTGCCCCGTTCAGATTGAGACAGATGCAACACTTCGACGGGTGGAAGAGATGATTCGAACTGACAAACGGGTAACAATAGACAGCATAGGAATTGCAATAAAGCGTTCTCATGGTTTAGCTTATGATCGCTTTATGATCGTTTAAATTTGCGAAAAGTTTACTGACGGTAGGTACCTAGACAACTAACCGAGGAACACAGGATTCTAATTTGTTTGTTTCTGTTACACCTCTCTGGGTACGGAGAGGAAGAGGAGGATCTGATTAACAGGATTGCTACCGGTGATGAGACGCGGGTGCACCACTACCAATCCCAAATAAAGCATGCTTCAATGTAGTGAAAACATCCTTCTTCAAGGTTGTGCCCTCAGCTTGGTAAGGTTATGGTTACCGTATTCTGGGATTCTCGAGGAGTGTTTCTAGCCCATTTCCAGAATACATATGAGAATTAGACTGTCGAATCACACTCTAGACTTCTGTTATTGCTTCGGGATGTAGTTCGACGAAAACGTCCAGATCTATTGACGAGAGCAATATTGCTGCATCACGATAATGCCATTCGGCCCACTTCATTCAGGCGACCTAGCCCCAGGCTACTATCATCTGTTTGGTCCGCTCAGAAAGTATTGGCGACAAATATTTCGAGGGCGATGATGTTCAACAAGAGGTACGTACGTGGTTCTGAGGGCAGCCCAAACACTTTTATACAGCAGGCATTGATAAGGCGATGGAAATGTAGATGGAGACTTTGTTTTTGAATAATTATTTTTCTAATTATGTTTGTAATTGTAAGCTTATTGTGACCTACTTACTGACTTTCGTTCGTATAGTCAATGAATATTTTTTAAAATTTACTTTTTAAATTTATGTTACAATTTGATATCCAACTTATTATACATAATTATAATTCTAGGTGCAAATACATTCAATTTCTTCTAACGAAATCTCAGCTAATTTATGTATGTTGTTTGATGTAATAATATTTAAATTTCGCGCGATTGCAATTTCCTATTATATTTTGTATTAATTGGCGCTATCTATAACGTTTTCTTGTAGGTTTTAGGTAGTAACTGTACTTATTGCAACAAACCAATGCAAAACATCGTGCAAAGAAAAATAGTAAAAAAAAAAAACAAGCACGAATGTAGTTTTACATAACAAATAGGCATAGTAAGGTGTTAAACTCATTCGCAAAACACATTCACAACAACAAAAAATACAGTCCACGCACAAACACATGCTAAGGTCATAATAATATACTAAATATTCAAACGAAAATGCTACCAAGAAGTCAACAAACTTGTTTATTCATTTTCAGCGTATTTATAGACGATATATTTATACATGTTAGTTCTCGTTCTTGGCCTAGATTGTATCTGCACTGTCAATTTACTAACTATAATTGAAGGCACCAAGATACAAAGGAATATTTGCGTTGATTAACCACAGCTACTGTGACGTAACCGCCGTCGCATTGTTTTATAATTCCACATTTAATTTATTTTTTCAAATTGTAAGCGTACGTTTACAATATCCTACTTCTTATATCCCAGGATGATTCATCAACATGTTTCTTATTGTTACAGAATCACAGACACTGGCCAGGCAATGGTATTTACCTTAGCAGACACTGCGACGGCTGAACTCCGACAAAGAGCAGACATTCCGTCAGCCATTACTACTAGTCACAATGAAACCCCGAATCTCACCGACAACTACTCGAACAAAACACAGACTTTCACTCAGAGTGAAGTGGAAACTCAAGATTCCATTGCGCAGATCCCTTTGAAAGAAAGTTCCGAAGTAACAAATCAAAAGACTGAAAAAATAGAATTAGAAATAGTAGCGCTTGAATTGAAGGACAACATTACGGAGAATACGGAAGATATTCCATCTTTTTCGGAATGGGCTCAGAAACAATTGGAAGAAGCAGAGAAGAAAAAGGAATTAGTTAATACATCATCCCAAGCTAGTAATTTAAATGGTAAATCCGGCGGTAGTGGAAAAGTAAGGTCGAAGAACTATGCTTCGTTGGACTGCGGTGCGAAAATTGTTGCTGCAAATCCAGAAGCTGTTAGCTCCAGTTCAATACTATCCCCTTCAAGAGATGAGTATATGCTTAATGCATGTACCAATAGGATATGGTTTATTGTGGAATTATGTGAAGCTGTTCAAGCAAAAAAAATCGACCTTGCAAATTTTGAATTGTTTTCATCGTTACCAAAGGACTTTAGTATCTACGTAAGTGATAGATTTCCAAGTAGGGATTGGCTCAATGTGGGGCATTTTACATCTAAAGACGAAAGAGATGTACAAACCTTTGATCTACATCCGCAATTGTTTGGAAAATTTGTAAAATTTGAAATGCACTCTTATTATGGCTCCGAACATTTTTGTCCGATTTCCTTATTTCGAGTGTATGGAACATCTGAATTCGAGGTATTGGAAAAAGAAAATCAAGCGCATACACCAATGGAAGAAGACGACGACGATGACGAACCAATGGATTCCGATAATGGACAAGCGCCTAGAAATTTATTTAGTTCAGCAACAGATGCCGTTATTTCTATAGTTAAAAAAGCAGCGGAAGTTTTAGGAAACAAGGGCAATAATTCTAATCACACAGACGATACTAAAACTAAATCAGAATCTGTCAAATTGGGCAATCAATGTAGGACACCTGGTCATATTATAGTGTGTGATAATTGTAGTGACGTTTTGTACGATGATGTTTACGAATTGTTAAGTTGTCAATCGACACTTCTACATAATTTATTAAAATGCGACCTAATTGAGAAAACTGTATGTAATACCGATACATGTGCAGAATATGGATTAAATTTTCGTTCAAGGAGAACTCAAACATCGAAATTGTATAATGAATATATACGTTCTTTTTTCTCAAAAACGTACTTAGCAGCCCTTTGTAATACTGCTGCTGTAATCGATAACAAAGTTGTTTTGAATATTAGCAAACAATTTCCTAACGTTACAAATGAAGAGCCTAGTGAATTAGATGTTCCCGAAGTAGCGGAGCCGCATACATTGGGAAGTAATAAAACGGAGGAAATTAAACCTACAGAGGAACTAACTATTGATAGAATTGAAGTAGATACGTTCCCTAACGAATTGAATACATCTAATACATCACAAATTAAACCTACAAAGACTTTAACTCCGGATAATAATTTAAATACACATATCACAGCTGAAAGTAAGGATGATGTAAAAACTGTCGAGCCCACCGATTATTTAGAAGAAAGCCATGAAAATTCCACTCAAATAAATATGGATTCTGTAGAATTAGATGACAGTGCGAATGACTTTGATGGAGTAACGGAAAGTCCGGAAGATATAGACTTAATTAATGAATTTAATAACTTAGCTTCTCTTGGTAGTAGTACCAATGTACCCCCAACACCAAATACCGCTCCGCAAGTAAAAGAAACGGTTATTTTAAGATTATCAAATAAAATTAAAGCGTTAGAAAGAAATATGTCTTTATCTAGTCAATATTTGGAGGAGCTGAGTCGTAGATACAAAAAGCAAGTGGAGGAAATTCAGAAACTGCTAGACAAGACCATAGTGACATTAAGCGAAGAAGGTAAAAAACATGACGAACGTATCCGCAAACTAGAACATCAAATTAGCGACTTAACGGTAGCTGTACAAATGTTGGTTGACGAGAAAAATAACTGGATGACAACCACTTACTGGTTGTTTCTCGTTGTTGTTGTGGTGTGTTGCATTTTTACATTTTATGGAAAGAAGGAATCCAAACAATGTAGAATGGATGGGGAGACTACTAAGGTACAGCGTCGGAAGTCTATAGATGTTATAAATCACAATGAACCAGTTAAAAAAATTAGGCGACCCAGTGAAGAAGCGCTGAAGATAACTGGATCTTACAAAGATCTAATGAAGGATGACATAGAGTTGAAGAAAAGATTACGAGAACGTAAACGTAAGAGAAAAAAGTCCTCAATAAGTAGGTCAAATTCTATAGGGATATTGACCCAAAAAGGAAACGATAATGAGTATACGGAGAAGGGGGCTACCTCCGACACAACTCATCAATTTCGACCGACGTATACGTCATCGAAAATATGGAGTAGACAGGAATCTTCTCCTGCGAATTTTGCAGATTGGGAAGCAAATCGCATACAGTCTGATATCGAAGACATTCCCTTTGTATTAGAGGAAAGCGAGCATAGCCCATTAGAATCTTTACCTTTACCGAAACCGTTGCAGGTTGAAACGAATATGAATGGAAATATATCTCAAAAGATGAAGAATATACCTATTTTCGTAAAGACGACGAACGAAACGCGAACAAAAAGAAAAACGTCTAACGGTGGTGCGACAAACAAGAAGGAGAAAAATAATCATAGAAAATCGGGAAGTTTAGACGAATCCCGCCACGGAAGTCCAACACCTTCAGCCGGAACAAGAAGTTTGAACATTAGCTATGATGAAGTTAAAAAAGTGACATCTGTCAAAAAGGACAGAAAAGGTGCTATAAAGCGAATTTTAAAGAAAGTTTTCCCTAGTGACATTTAACAATTATTCTAGAATTATACACATAAAACTGTTGATCGGTAACTGTAAAGTAATAAGATTAATAGATGCGTTTCAGTATATGAAACTATTTTATTATATTCACAAGCATACACGTAAGAGAATGATAAGTAGACCCTAACACAATATAGTTATAGCGCTAGCTGAAAACATTTGCTGGTTAGATGGGTTATATATTTTGAATAATTCAAATGTTGTCGATGTATGTAAAATTTCTATGCGTATTTATTCTAAGATGTATATTATTTATGTGCTTAATTGTAGACGTATTCATGGTTGGTAATTTTTTAGTGCCAGAAGATCAACTTCTACAAGAAAGTTAATGTGAATATAATTAAGTGTTCAATGGATTGTCAGTCACTAAATTATCTAAAATTAAGAGAAGCTACAAATTATAGTATCTAGTCAGTTGTGAGAATATCTGTTGCAAGAATTTTTATTTTTTGATTATTTTTGTTTGAATAAAATTCAAATAACATATTTTATTTATCATTGTAATAGCAAAAACAGGGACGAGTCGCAAGTTAACATTATGAAGTAAATATGGTTTGTGTATTGAAACGTTAAAAAATTCGTTTAAAACAGTTGTTAGAAGGTCTATATTGTTATTTAAGAATTGAGGATTTACAAAAATTAAAAATAAAAACAGTATAAACAGTTAACCATTGGAAGTGTACATGATACTTTAACACTTTATTTTCCTTGCCTACTGCTACTCCAAAATGATTTAAGTTAGTCAGTTAATACAAAAATAATACTAATCATATACACTTTCAATACTGGAAGTGCAGATAGTTTTATTCTTTAATTCACTAAATAGATGGTAATATATTCCTGCTACACTGTGATAATTTGAATGATTGAAACTATGTAGTACTATGTAAGTTATATTTGCATTTACAACAATTAAAGGATACAATCTAAATGTTTTCAATGTTTAACTTACTTATATAGTCGCTAACGTTTATATGCTCTTCCTTAGGTAAACCATTACTCTTCATAAATTTATTCATTTCTTTACACGAATTCTTAAACATTGTTATTAAATTTTCTTCAGGGATCTTTTGTTTGAAGCAGATTACGACTTCGTTTAAGTCTTCTTCTAATTTAAACGACGCTATCGATTTAAAGTTTCCTTTTAACTTTGTTATAATGGAACTTTTCAACTTCGTATCTCTAAGTACCATATTTAAAATGAAAACACCGCTATTAGATAACATAGATACAACGTTTCGTAGAACAGTATCCTCTAAAAACTGTTTGGGTGGACAACTCATTCCTATTGTGCTATCTTTGCTGTCCACATCAAATAAAACAGCGTTCCATTTGGTTTCTGAAACAAGGTTGATATTAGTGATTTCATGGTAGTATACTATAAGTGACTTCTTGAATAAATAAGTTGATATATTTTATTACTGAAACTGGATGATATCCTTAGTTTCTCGCAAAATAATGGCAAAGTGATTTAAAGACAATTACGACTATCCAACGGATTCGCTCAGATGTTTCTATCTTCCTTTGACATTTTAATTCTGGATTAAGATGGATAAATTTCGCTAGCCTCGCCCTAGCAAGCATTTAAAACTTGTTTGGAATGAAAAGGCTATTAAGAGATAAAACGTACATAATAATGGTAATATAAGTTTTTCATGTTTTTTGTTCATCGCAGAAAGAGCGTTCTCATAAAGAACAAGAAGTTATGTGAAATCGCTGATAACGAATGACTTACGTTACAAAACATCTTATATAGCATATATTTTATCTTATTTATCTTCTACATTAGAAAGCTGGACCTGCTTTAAAGATTATTATTATAAATACTAGTACTGGGCCCGTAAAAAAATCATTCATTCCAAAATATAAGATGTATAGGGCGTTTCAAAACGTAGGCTAGTGCTTACCTAGTGTTTACACATGACAGTATTACCCACATTGGTGCAAGCGCGATAGTCAACAGTGTTGTGAAAACGCCTACTATCCTTGAACAATCGCTGAAGTGGCAGTTGACAATTTTTGTCAAGCTTTGTTGAGCTTCTATCAAAATAAAAATGGTAAAAATCAAAATAAAATATAAAAATCAAATTTTTAAGGCAATATTCGGTCGATTTTGTAGTAATTGTAGTAAACAAAATATAAAAATACAATAGAGCCCATGAAACGAATACTGATACGTATGTACTTGCTTAAAACTACTGACACGGCTGCAAAATTTTCTATCAACAAAGTACATTATGTGGAGGAGGATGTACAAGCTATACTGCTGCAATAAAATGCGTAAAAATTTTATTACATTATTAGGAACGATTTTAGCAACTTTTTTACCTTGCCGGCCCAACCCGAAAATTGCTCATTTCGAAAATCTGAAACATTTTATAATCCTGAAGTGTTCTGTCCTAATTAATCCTGATTATCGACGTTCTACTGTACTGTCAGGATAGTATCATTGTTATGTTTCTGCCAGTATCAGTAATGCTTTCTTGTGCAAAGGCTACGCAATCGACACATAATTTTTATTAAACGCGCCAGCTAATTAGTAACTGATGCCAGTGAAAAAGATGAAGTAGTTCCGCAATCGCTGAGAAAGTTGAAGAAAAACACATATATGTCACACAAATATGTCGAAGGAAAACTAGAAACGTCGAATTTAAAAATTATTCCAAGCAGTACTACCAAACTGTGGTTAGGTAGAATCATCTAAATCTCACAATCGAACCCACTTTCCAAAAGTAGATCACATATATTCATCCTACCTTCCTTAACAGAATTTTCTATAGATTCCACACCATCCAAAATATCTACGGATAATTTTTCATCTTGCTTAAATCCAAACCAATCAGTTGCGATCTTGAGCATGTCCTCATCAATATCTACAACCTTTATCGTTGCCTTTGGTAAAAATTTTCGCATGAACGTACACAATCCTCCTCCGCCAAGGCCAACCACAAATATCGAAAAGGAATCCTCTTGCGCATATGTTAAATGCGTCGCTATGTTCATGTGCAAATGATGTTTGCAAGTTAGATACAATGGATCTACCACATCCTTGGGATGTCCTCGCCTTGATTTCACTAGGAATACATGCGTTAACTTTCTGTTTTGTATGTGGATTTACATGTACGTACCTGTTTTTAATTGTGCTTCAGATTGAATTATAAGTTGGGATTGTAAGTAGTATAATCGTCTATACTTAACACCGTTTTCAATTTCCACATCTTCTACTACATAGTCGCCAGAATGTTTTGATTTTCCCTTTTGACGCACCGTGCGGTTTCCTACATCTGATCCAAGCGATAGAAAAGCTATCTGTAAAATACTTCCTAATGATCAAACTGAATTAATGCCGGGCAGGCTATTAAGACGTTCTAGAGACGTTGGTCTACCATATAAAATATATTCCTTATAACTAAATTAAATTTATTCGAAATTATTAGCAACTTACTTTATGTGTAACATTAGACGGAGCAAATTTCCTCACTACATCATTTAACTCATCCTTTACATCATCTAATGTGCCATATTTCTGATCTCTATGTAAAGTAATTATGACTAATCTGTTGTTCTTCGATAATTTTGCAAGTTGCGATCTGCCTTCATTTGTTGAAAATAACCATTCTGATTCCCTGCAAATTTAATATATGCACTTATTAAAAGAATATATATATATGCGCATCTCTCATAATTTACCTTCCTTGTGGTACAATAAAACCTGCATAGGGAGAATTTCCTCTTTCTGGTAATATATCAACGATGTACACGGTAAATCGTGGCTTCGAGTTTTCATTCTCGAATAAATCAAAAGATATTTGTTCTTGATTGGCCACAGAAGTATTTTTCAAATGTGAACAGACAATCGCAGCTCGCTGTATACCATTTATAACATTCAGTACATCGTTCACTGTTTCATACTTGACAAACTTATTGGGACTTAAGCTGATCTCTAAAATCTACTTATATAATATTTATGTACTTTGCATATTGTAACAATTTTCAAAAAAATTGTAAGCCACAATTCAAATTTATAATAAAGATAATAAAAAAAAAAAATAGACGTAAAAAATAAACATTTAGAAGCTAAGATTTTATCTAAATCATGTTGCCGTTGCACCTATTTTTTCTCATAGCATTCCACCATTTTATTTTGTTTTTGATTGTTTCCTATACAACAAATTCTTCATATAACTTTAAAAGCTTACATACATTGGATGAAAACAGAAATAGGCAAGGCTTTACAAGAACAATGCTCTGAAAATCCGTTATGTACGATAAAGAACAATGGGAATCAGTTGAGATCGAGTTTTGTACCGTACCAACATCCGTTGAAATAATTGCCAAAATTCATAGCATTGCGCTTGGCAACCTTCAATTGATTGCTAATCAAATGAAATTCATACGTTTCAGAGCAAGTCATCGTAATAGAACAAGTGCGAAATTCGTGCCATTGGTGATACACGAAAGAATACGGATGCGTACGATTTCCTCCAAATTGTGCAAGTGTTGCTCATCTCACCCTAGCTTCATAGGCATGGCGATTACTGGCGGTGAGAATTGAGTATTTAGATAATATCAGAAAATAAAGTAACGGCTATCTGATTGACAAAGTTCCACGCTTGCACGATTGAAGAAGTGACGACCTACCAAATCAAATAGGAAAGTGATGTATCATGGGTTTGTATCACTGGGATAAATGGTTTAACCTGCGTAATGCATACAGGTTCTGAAACGTTTGCGTGAAACAACGTGAAGGCTAAGATTACAAAATGGTGTCTTCGCTGGAAACTGAATAATGAAAATATCCTTATCCATAAGAAGTAAACTATTTAAGAGTTTCTGGAAACAAAACAAATCGCAATGACGCCGTGCTAGATCTAGCATCTATTAATTTTAGCTATTTTCTATTAACAAAATAGAACTTCTCGGTGAATGTTTTCTGAGAGTGGATGCCACCAAATGTTATATGTTGCAGCTATTTTATGGTCTTTAGTTAGAGAGCTTTGGCAATGCTCCTTACCATGATAAGGTCACTAGTGCAAGATGTTCATATGGAAAGTACTTTGAAGGGGATTAGAGCCGCAATTGGCTAATAGCATTAGGAAATGAACTGAACTCAGTTCCGTGATTTTTTTTTATAGTAATTCGTGTAGTTGGGAATTATTATTATGTAAATTTATTTCTTCATGGTAAAAAATAATAAATAAATAAGTAAATAAACTCACTTATTTTAATAATTACCGCGACTAAAACAAAATTCAGGACAAGTGAGATATTTATGGTTAATTTGTGACGAACTTGGCTGGATTAATCACCGTGTGTACGTATTCACACCTACCGGGGTGAAGTCGACAAAGCCGGGTTTTTTAACGCATTAAAAATTAGATGTATAGTCGACTGACGAATAACCAGGATCTCGCAGGTGCAAGTTAATTTATGTAATATGCGAAATCAAAGCTGAAAACCTTTCAATCAAAATAAGAAGATGCTCATCCTACTACGTCGGTCCAGTAAAATCCACAGCGTAAACATCAACGAAGTTATATTTTTAGTAGCATTAAAATATAATCAGTTATTAAAAAAATCTTAATATTTTTATCAACTTTAATCCGGACGCTCTGATTTAATCCACAACAGATTAAGGTGCATTAAATACAACTTTTGTTAATGCAAATGTTTCTTCAGCATTCTCTGAAAATCCCTTGTTTTTTGAAAGTATTCTATAGGCTCCATTTTGAGTAAATTATATTAAGAAGGTTCGATTTAACGACCATGATTCTGAATAAAACCTTACCAATAAATACCTCAAAGAAGGCTCGTTTCCACTAAAGTGAAATAAAACAAATAATTCAGATAAAGCTCTTCCTTTCCATACAAAAAAAATCTATTCTTTGTTTAGCTAATTATTCATCCAGAATGAACGTATTTTTAAATTGTACCAACTTCTGTTCGTGCACTCCGTTATTATTTTGCAATACAGGAAGTGTTTCACAAAGAAAACATCGAATTTACGATAGATGTAGGAAAAGTGCAAGTTTTCATGTTTCCATTGAAAACTTCTTTGCATTAGATAGGTACTTAGTAGATCTGCTGATTATTACAACTATAATGCTTGATAATTACTCGACATATTGTAAGTATTTGCTCGAAAGGGATGTCAGAGAACGGCGCTGGATCTCTCATTAGGTAATTGATGCAATTGGATAAAACATTCAAATTTGAGATTTTGTGCAGTGGATCCGGGTCTAATGTTTCAGATACGAGCTCGGGTTCCAAGGTTTTCGATAAAGGACCTGGATCTGAATTTCCACATTCGAATATCTGGCCAGTAAAATATCCGACTCCAGAGAACAGTTTAATTAGAATGCATTGTTCTAGTAACGATTTCAGGCAATTAATTAGTGGAAGGTACGTAGACGACCTGTAGAGACATGACCTACAAATTTGAAATGGCTATAGATAGAATGGGCGATATCTATTCTTGTGATTATTTTCCAACTTTTGTTTAAATGTAAATAAAGTTAAATAATAACAAATGTGTTAACTATGGCAACTATGGATGAATATAACTTGTTGAGTTTTATAGCACTTTAGTAATTCCATAAAAAAAACTGAAATGAGAATAGGCATTTATCACTTTCGTAGAACAGGTCCACATCTATTTTATGAGGACAAAGTTATGTTTATGTTAACGATAATCCAAAAATTCACCTATTATTCTTATTCCGGAGGATATTTTCAGATTTGGTTAAATTCAGATTTGAATGCAATATACTCATTGCATTCAAACAATAGGAGCGATTTAAAAACTTCCTATTTCAGATATATAGAAAGTTTATTAGATTTATATTTTATCAACCTACCATTGGGGACGTTATTTTATTTTTACTGCATACTATTATGAAAACCGGCAACGCATTTTCGTTGTCTTCTAAAGCTTTATTTTCAGCTTCATGGCAGCGAATAATTTTAATAGCCCAGTGATTTGATGAAAAATATGTCAACAATTTCTTTGTTATATGTTCTTGTAATAACGATATACAAATATATTTCCCACCATGCTTAAGCACTTTGGAAATTTCTTCAAAATATTTATCAATTTTTTTTAATGTTTCATCTTTATCATCTGGCATTAAAGCGTCTAATGTTCCTTTGTCTAAGACTATGGAAAATTTTTCTTCAAAAGTCATATTTAAAACGTCCATCAGTAAAAATTGCATTGAAGGACGGTCCTTCCCATTTAAACTCTTCATTTGTTTTATAACCACCCCAGATATATCTATGCTGGTTATTTTTCTTAAATAAGAAGATATGAGGTTATAAAACCGTTTTGTAATTTACGGACGTAATATTGAAACTTACTTGTAACCAACGTCATGTAAATCATTGCCCAACAGTGAGTTGCCACATCCAACAATTAAGATGTTATCTTTGGTGGCGATGTTTCTATGCAAATGTTCACATAATTCAGGATATTCCCCGTACCTAAAAGAATGTTTGATAAATTTGAAAACAACGATATGATGCCTACCATTCAAATGCTTTATTGCCTCGCTTTTTGAAAAAACCGTCCCAATAATCCTGCTGAGCGAATTCGTTCTTTGATTTTGGTAGCAAATTCATATTTGTATTATTATTATTCTATTATTATTATTATTATTATTATAAGTATGTGACATAACCTAGAACCTCTGTGTGGTGTATAAAGAACATTTGAATTAGTATGTTGTATGTTGCGACATCTGTATTCTGAATACAAATACAATTAGTATGCAGTGATGATGAGCAGATGTCACTACAATTAAAGTTTATCTCACATATATATTTGTTCAAACAAATTTTTATTATTTTATTCGAAGGTAAAGCCAGTTAGTTGCCTGTCCATCGTTGTAAATTTATCAATTGTATATTATAACGAATCCTAATATTATGGGATACTTTTCGGAAATGTGCAAATGTATATCTATGTGGTATGGGCTGTACTTGTTAGCATATGTATATGCTAAAAATTGCTGTTAAAGCTAAAATATCCGATAACTTTCCGAAATTTCAACAGAGATTAGCAGGTGTAATAATAAATAATAATACTCGCTTTTTTAATCTTTTACCCTCATGCTTACATAACATTTTTTAAATTTCCCTGAAAATTTAAATTGGTACTTCCGGTAATAACAGTATATTTACGGATTTTTATCGTAATATATGCAAATATGCTTTTTATCATCACTAACAATTTAAATTATCCGCGAAATTCAGAAAATGCCATGTGGGCGGCTATTGAAGACTATACTTAGGCGTTATTTCTTCCGTATGATGTTTAATTCCACGGCAAACACTACTGAAGTATCGGCACACTCCGCACCACAAGTAAAGTGGGCCGACATGTCTGCATGTATAACGCAACGGAATTTTGTGTTCATTATGGGTCTGCACGAGAGTTAGTTAAACGTCGCGTCGGGCATATAGAACCGCAAAAGGCGATCATCGCTTCAAAATATAAAAAGTATATTGGTGAATTTTTGGATTCATTATGTAATGGTGCTAAAATAATGTGTCATGTTTGCAGTAACACAAATGCGATTGTGTAAGCTTGGTATTAGCATACAAATCAAAAAAGTGGTGTGCCATCGAAAGAGCAATTGACTTTGGATTTGCTGTCCATGTTTCTCGATTGTCGGATGCAACTTCGCCTATTGGACAAGAATCCGTTTCACGGTTTCTGGAACAAATGCAAGTCCAATTGGGAGCTGCTATCTGCGCGAAGATAACGAAAAAAAGATCAAAGCTGTAGTCAAAGATAAACGTCTGTATTCATAACATGTACATTCCAATGTACATGTTATGCGAAAAGCATGTTAAGCAAAATATTACAAAAGTGTACTGGTGATGGAGCATCTACATCCGTAGATGTTAAATGGTCATCCTCAAAATATAAGAACATCTTCCATCACAACGAACGCAGTTCAGCGAGACAAAATTGAAAACATATCTAATGCTGCAAACTTTTCAATAATCTAACTTTATTTATGCTACATAGGGGTTATATATAATATTCATAATGAAATAAATACATTAGCATTACTCCTTGCTGGCTTGCTGATAAAAGGGGTACACACATAATTTTGCTGTCCAGAATAGGTGTTTCGAGGACGCGAGCATTTCCGTTATCAACCGTACAACTTAAAAAAGTATATTTTTGTTTAAGACGTGTACAATGTTATAATACATCACCTAACATTATATTATTTATGTACTTGTGTTTATCGTTTTTCATATTAAATCTTTGCTGTAGTTTTCTTCAAAAATATTATTTCCCCATATTCATTTTCAACCAATTAAAGAATTCTCTACGGGTCGTAGTTACAAAAAAAAAAAAAATAGTTGGCATATTGCTTTACAAAATAGGTGTTTACGAATGCGATGACTTCCTTATTAGGCGGAAATATTTATACTTCGAATGAAACTTTGAGCCTAGGAAACAAAAAATTCGTTGGAAATCAGATCTAACAAACCTTATAAGTTCGAATCCTAAATCGTGAATTTTTGCCATAGCGACCGCCGAAGTGTGAGACGGTGTCTTGGTGAAATAAAACTTTCTTTTTCCTAAGATATGGCCATTTTCCACAATTGTCTTAAACTTGCTAGGTAATGATAAATAATGCAAAATCCCTGTTCATCTCGGTTTTAATTGTTTTTCAAATGCAAGAATAAGTGCTCGATCTTTGATCTTTTCAATTTTTACAGAAACACTAATATCTACTCCCAGAGATGACTGTTAAACAGTAGCTGAGCATCTAAGATGGCTGAAATTTTCAAAGATATCTGTCGATGTATACGCGATTATGTTATGAGAATATTTCTGACATTTAACGCGATCGATTTGATGCCTTTCAGACAACCTTTCAGAAATTCATCTGTATGTGGTTTTACAAAGGAAATGAAAACAAATATTGCAAATAGCTAATAGATATAAAGCAACGCATATGCTAAATTACATACATCCCTTAATTCACTTACCATGCTGACATAGCGGCCTACTAGCCTTTCAATTTTTTTTTATACCGCAATCATTTAGTTGAAATTTAAATATGTGCTGCTCCTATAGAGGGGTTTTACTTGAAGAAGTAAAACATTATAGACAACGTTTTGAGTTATATTTGGCGGTTGTAAAGTTGATTCGAGAATGTAAGCCTTCAATCTAACTTGGTTGGTTCTCAATTCAAATAATGTGGTTGATGGGCGGTGATTCCGTAATACCAAAAAATTGTTATATGTTGTACATCCTAATCACAGTTATTAAAAAACAATATTCAGGATAATTATTTCTTTTAAGACCATTGATATGATTGTGATTAAGAATTAACGTATTAGAAGTTAATCGATCGAGGAACGTTAAGTACTTGAAGCCATTGTCGATGATTGTCTCAAATGTATGTAGATCGCACAACTACCAAAGAAGTGTCATCGGCGTGTCACGGGTCTGTTCACTATCGAAGGACATTCGACCATCACAACACATGACACAGAGTAGTGGCCCTAATGTACTATCTCGAGGCACGACATTACAAATATAAAGGGGATTTGAGTGATTATCACTATTAGAATTGATAATCATATAATAATGATCATAGGACTCAAGTAGGATATAAACCATGATAAAGCTGTACCATGTATGCATATATACATGTGTATGTATGCGTTAATGAAGTGGCTGATTAAAGTGGATTACGTTTTGTCAGTTGGACGTATACAGAAGAAAGCAAACGAATGTTGCCCACCTTTTCGTAAATAAGTACAGTTTAATTAGATAAATTAATTACTTTGTTCATCAAAATAACCGACTATCTTTTCTAAACGGGCATTTAATTAGTAGTTACGTATCTAGCATAAATGAATTGTTGTCATAACTTATTTATAACGTTGGTTGTCCCATGAGAACGGTAGATTATGATTTTGATGAAAGCGCAATATTATAATTGGGCATTAATGTGGTAGCCATTAGGGTCGTTTCAAAATACATTGTACGTCACGTACGAAGCGTTCAAAATACTGTATTTATACATACGGATAAATATTATCAATAGCAATTACGAATATTAATACTTATGGATATAACTGAAATCAATACAATTAATATCTTGTATGCATTAAATGATTGTTGCGGTATGGATTCTTGATTTGTTATTGTTGCTTCTAAAAGGTATTAGAAGATATAGGAAATTATAATAATGCCCTCGATTTTCTTAGTGACGTTGATATATTTGTCTTCGACAGAATTATGTTTTTTATGTTCCCTTTCTTTACAACATAAATTGTTACAATAATTAGAAAAGAAAGAGCTTGCAATAGAAAATAAAGAAAACATAGAACATATGATTCTGAAGAAGACAAGTATATCGAAGAAAATCGAAAATTAGGCAACTCGAAATTTTGATTGGATGAAGATTGGAATGGCAAGTGCGATCCGAAAAGCGAACTATAGAGACTAGTGTGTTTTATGACTAGAGAGGAGACAGAGGCCAATGAAATTATTTCTTTTTTGCAGAGACTAGACAGACTCGTGTTTTGTTGACTCTCGGGGAAACCAGTAGGTAACACGAATCCATTCTCATGAGACGAATAGACACGAGTCTATCTAGTCGCTGCAAAAAAGGAATAATTTCACCTGCCTCTATCATCTCTATTTATGACTATTGACTAATGAAGATACAATACTCTGGCTAGTAAAAGTGTTAACATTATTTTCATTTGAAGTTGCATGATTTTTGTGTAGATTTGTATAAATATCGAAAAGGAAGAGAAGGATTTAAAGGACAAAGGGATCATCAATGTTTCGTGATTGAGTTAAGTAATAAAACAATGTGTATAATTTATTATCAAATAATATCGGTTCTTAAGGAGTACAATGTACAACGTCATTACGAAAGCGAGCATTCTCAGAATTCTTCAAAGCCTACGGTTAGAAAAATATGAAATTTTGACTGAATTTACTGACGGTGAATTATGGATTGTATCTTTATAGCAGAATCAATGTGCTCAGAAAACGCTAATTTCTTTCAACACATCAATTTGTTAAAAAACAATGTGACTCGAATACGAGGCAACATAGCGGACAATATATTAATTCAATTGCCTGACAAAAATCGACATTTGGATGTAGTTCTTTTCGGAGCTGGATGAGTCAATATATACTGCTCAGTTGTTACTTCTTATTCGAAGGATAGATCAAAATTCAAACACGTTGTTTAGAAAACAAACAATCTTCAATATAAAAGAAGTTGTATAATGTAAAAGATTGGCTGTTATCGAATGATGGCTTGCAAAACAAAAAGAACAGAAAAATAAAAACAGAAAACCATGAATGTTAAGACGCATATAATTTCCAATAAATTGAACTAACAATGCTAAATAACGAATTAAAGAGCACAAAGTTATATGCAAAAATAAAGCAGTGTACATAGATTATTATAGTAACAAAGCGCTGTTTATAGCTAGATAAGAACAAGATAAGAGAAATATACAATACAGTATTAGAACTTATCAGGTGTAACGTATGCTTAGAAACACAGATGTTAAAATATAAAGAACATAAATTAAGAGAGGAAGATTATAAGAAGAATATTGAAATCAAATAAAACAGGAAAAAATGAAATCACCAGAAGAACCGAGAAATACAGGAAGGAAAGGAAAAAGATTTCAAATTGTTTCAGGTCGATTAGAATGGAATACCTTGGAGACGTTTGCAAATTGAGACCGAAAAGCAATATACATACGAACAATACCGGAACAGCAACTAAAGCAACTGAGAGTAGTAGTAAGGTTATGTTAAATGTTAGATGACAATAAGAGATGGAAAAGGATATCAGATAGGAATGGAAATTGAAACAAAAAACAGAAAACAACCGAAAAATTAAGAAGTACAAGTCACCCACGTAATTGTCGTAAAACTGAGAATAATTTATCACGAAAAATGAATTCTAAGGCCTTACCACTGTAAAAAGAGCGGAACTTCGTGCGAAGTATAGTGATAATGCGATAATACGATATGATATCCGAAATTTTCGCAAGTCTTCTTCTAAAAACCACTCTTAAACCCTAGTTTCCGCGATCTTCAAAGTGATCACATCCAACACTTATGCAAGGATTCTACCGATTTTCCCGTTTTTGGAACTACACTAATTGTAATTCTACTTGGATATCTTCAATAGAGTCAAAATGTCGCCCTTTCTAGTTGCCTCTCATTTCAGGGCTGGAGAGTAGGGAGAGGTATGCTTTACAGGGAATTATTTCACAACGGTCAAAGTGTGTGCAGGCGTGTTGTCGTGTTGGAGTAAACAGTTTTTTCTTCGTTGGCATGATTCGCAAGGCAGACAGTCTAAATCTTTCACAAACATTGAAGATTGTTTGTCGTTTATCTTCATGAATACTCTAATGATCATTAGCCGTCGATTCGAACGTTTGTCACCTTTCTAAGTCGGTCTCTCTTAGAATACTTGTACCGTTCTAATGTTTTTGTCTAACTTAAGGAATTCTCACCAGAAGTCTACCTTAATCTGATGTAGTTTTCTTGAGCATGAAAGAGAATTTGATATAAATGCGCTGCACGTTTGCATAAGCTATTTGGAAACTTGCAGAAGCTTAAGAAAAGTTGCAATACAAACGGAAATAATTCATAAAGAAATGTGCGTCCGATCATGAAATCTGAGAGAACAGTAGCTGAAACGTGGGCGAGTTATTAAAATTATCGGACATATTAAGTAGCACCTTGTATATTATTGTATTTATTAAATATAAAACTATTATTTGAACTAATACTTCTGCTTGTATTAGAATAATTTAAATCTATTGAAATTGTTAATGTAGACCGTAAATTATACGGTTTTGTTCCTGTGAATCAAGCCAGGTTATAGAGATTCAAGTAAATAATAATATCTCTATGTTAATAGACGATAATTGCTATTAGTATGTTTGCAGTCTTATAGTCAACATGATAGTTTTTGATAACTTAGTGTTCGTCCCGCCGTTCAAATTCAGATCTTAATGCAGATGGAAGCAGCAATTTCATTTAAGCTTCTTGTTAAAGTTACAATATTTACGATAAGTGTTCAGTCCTTAAAATTACATTTACCACGTCGTTTCGTTATGTATAAAATATTATACACCTTTGGCAATTAAATTTTATTAAGTAACTCCGTGACTGTAAATATACCCAAGTCATCCGCGGTGATACTGACACGCGATTAAAAATATTGGCGAACTGGATTTGGCGGTCCTACACCTTTAATCTGCATGCGTATACATTAAGTAACTTAAAGTAATTGTAATTTAAAATTACGTACGGGAGATTGAACATGAGTAATGAAATGCGGGCCTGCATGGAAGGAAAGTAATTACACACTGTCGATAATGCGTTTGCGTACTGGAATGTAAATTAAGGAGAACGATATATAGTTTAGTGTGTGCTTCTTTTTTAATATTTGATTTGCTCTATTACGTAGAACGATAAGATTTTTGGAGAATTTAATTATTGATAATAATTGAAATAGTCTCTGTAAGCCACATTATATTCAAATATTGGTTCTGAGAAGAATGTTGTAGTTACAAGAACTCTAAGAGAAAATCCTTCTCATTTAAGACATTATGTGTGCTTACTACTGTATAGTACAGACTGACACAATAGTTTTCCAAAGTCCATTTTTCAAACTAAAATTAAATGAAAATTTGAAGTACAATCGGATGTTCAGTATGTAGATCTTGGAAGTAAGCGCACGCAGAGAGACGGTTTTACACGATCAATTGAACGAGCCTTGTGTTTTTTCTTTTTTTTTTTTGAAAAAATGCAGGTAATTATGTACCTCTAAAACGTTTCTTTTTTATTTCATTCGTACGATTTTGTCTTTTACCACTTACTATAAATAGAAATCTATAACAGACAAATCTGAGGATCGAGCTGGCTATCTAGCCGGTACGTTTTTTTATAAGATGAAGAAAGTGATGCTTTCCCGTTTACGAGAACGGGAAAGCATCACTTAAATGCGGTAGTGCCACATTGTGTTGAAACCATTTCAGCTTAGGGACACATACACAGGAATGACTAAGAACAAATTTTAATACATAATAATCTAAATGTTTATTGCGTATGGAGTACGCGATAACCAAGAAGAAATACCTTCATATTCAATATTTTAGTAAATGCAAAGAAAAGAAAATATGTAGTAGATGATATTAGAATGATATTTTTCGTTTATTTTTGCCTTTTTATCCTTTCTTTCTTCTGTAAAACTCTTTCCATTTCGCTGATGTAGCAACAGAGAGTTTCTTCTCCTGTTTTTTTTTTTCTATTTTTCCTTATATTTTGTGTTTCGGGCCAAAATAATGTCGACTTGAAAAGTGATGGCACTACTATTAAATCTTTTTTATTTTCTTCTATTCTTTTTGGATCATTTAGAACATCCAAGTAATTGTTTTCTCTGAAATATTTTTTTATTTCTTGAAACCGCATTCTTATGTTTTCTTCTGTTCCCAATGAATGACTTTTGGTTATATTTTCAGGTAATTTTTAAGTTTAATTCTGGATGACATCTCATGAAATATCGCGCCTTCATTAGGTGTCATCCAGAATTAAACTTAAGAATTACGATGTGACGATCCTGCGTATCGTTTTTAACCTTTTAATTATCATTTGTGCACTAGCCAGCCGCTAGCAGCTGATGTTTTGTAACAGGAAAACCTTTTTTACTTATATATAATATCATGTAATAAAAGAATCTTTTTCATCTTTATTTAAAGTACTGGAAGGGTCAATTTTTCTTTCAACAGAGCTTTTTTCTTTTTTTTTGCATTACATTGTTGAGTAGGGAATTTCAAATTTTTTGCTCGATGCCTTTATGCACTTATCCTCATTAACTGCTTTGGAACAAAGTATTCTTCTGAATGTTGGATTAATCCAAGAGAGTTAACTTATTTCACACAAGACATTCTTTTCATCTTAAAACGCTGCTTTAAATAAAATGTCTGACTAGCTCAATTGAAGCTACTAATTTAATTTGAGATTAAATAAGTTTTTCTTGCAACACAATATAGATCGTTTGGATTGATCCATCTATCAGGTGTTATATAATATAATATTAAACAATTCTGTAATTACTTGTGCATTATGTTAACAAAAATCAGTAAAACGCTCGTATTAAATTGAATAGGAAAGTAAATATACTAAGTAGCATCGATTACTGTTATGAGTTGCGAAATTTTGTTGTAGCTGTTTAAATACATTAATATAGTAGTAGTAAATTTACATCGGAACGGCACGTCGCGTCGCGTTGTGATATAGTAGGTATTATTTTTCTAAAAGTTACATCATTTCCATCTAACGCGGGAACGATATACGGAGACCATTATAAGCCTTTATTGCTCTCTCCGTGTTGAATCTCATATTAGGTAGGTATAGTGTTATAAGTAGAGTACATATGTGGCCCAGTCTCCCTGTATAACATTTTCATGGCACAAAATGTAACACTCAATCATATCACGCTTTTCTTAATTGGAGAAAAATGTTGCTAATTTGCGAAACCTCAATCAACGTTAATTGAAAACTAATTTGCACGTGTCAATAATTGCCGTTTGCACCTATCAGTTGTTTGCAGCTTACTACGTCAAAAGTTCGAAAATTAAAAGGAGAAAATTACCGTAATTTATTTATTGGCAAAAATAACTATATCGAGTGTTATGTTGTTGGAATCGTTGAAAGGATGTCACATTTACTGTTACTTACATTACTTACTTTGATTATATTGCTTAGGAACTAGTTTAGTTTGTCACTCGGTGTTTATAGGTTTATCAGATATCATTTTTATGTGAAATCGTAATTCTTCTTTCTGGTCACTGCTTAGCTGTCGTGCCACAAAACTTTGCTGTCATCCTTCATATGTTCAATTCTTCCGATATAATACCGCCGGTGTATATCATGTGTGTAATGTAATCCCATATCCTCTATCTGGTTTGCCTACGAGCAGCCACAAATACAGTTTGAACGGCACCGACATGTTTTTGTGTAAAAAATCAATTGATCGTGAAGAGTGTTCATCGTCAACTGATGTTCGGCCACTTTTGAAACGTTTACACAGGTCACAAGTTTGTGCTTGGTCTAAAGCCTTGTTCGTGTACATTTTGTGTGTTTCAACGTCTTACCAGGTTTAAAATAGATGCAGGTACGCCGTTTCTTCAAAGCAGTTACAGAACATAAGCAGACATAACAATGAAAAATTGTTCACTAACAATGAATTTACTATATATTGCTTGACGTACTTATCGCGTTTGAGCAGTGTGTCCGTTGACGTGAGCGATTGAAATTTCGGGCGCTTTTGGATACCGTTTTTGAATAACTTTCTGCCAACATGCCGATAATTACATGTAATATTCAAAAATTTCAAAAGCGCAAAAAGATCTGATAAAAGTAGTGTATTCATTAGTTTTCTCGGTTTATCATTGGTTAGAGGTAAGAAGTAGGGAAGTTTGAGTTGGAAATTAATTAAGACAAAATGCATTAACATTGGAAGTGAAACAGACCGGACAGGTCATTGAACAACGCAGAAGTACAAGTTTGGGGTAGCTACGACGTTCAATTACCTGGGAGTAACATTGAGACAAGCTTACAAATACAGGATAAAAGACAGAATTCGAAGAGAATATCAAGCATTTGAAGGAATTTAAATTGCCCCGCAAAAGCAAAAACCTCAGTAAAGTAACAAAACAAGGAGTATACAAAAGTAATAAACCCAGTAATTACTTATTGAAAATAATGTTAATTCTAAACATAACAAGAAAGGGAGAGAGAAGCGCAAAGAAAAATAAAGGAGTAGAGTAGAACGGTGGATACGACCGAATTGTGCTGGACATATAGTGAGGAGGAGATGATCAAAAGGATAACGCAATGGATTCTGTTACAACCTAGAAGAAGAGCCAGACCGAAGAAGACCTGGACAGGCGAGATGAAAAAGGATATGCGAGCACTGGAAGTAACTGACTGGAGCAAAAAATGGCGGAAGAGGTAAGAATGGAGGAAAATAGGAAATAACAAAATAAAACGTGAAAACGAGGATTAATCTATCTGGATAAGCGGATTAGAAACTGTATTGCGTTAATTTTAGAAATATTTTTTCTAAGGAAACATCTCAAAATTTAAAACTTTAAAAATGCAAGAAGGTTGCAGAGCAATCCATAAGGCGAAGATGAGCTTAAACCAACAAAATTGGCGGCAAGCTGTTTGGTTGCAATCTTCAGTATTATTTTCTATCTTCCTAACGTGTACAGCCAGTACAGCCTCTACTTTTTATTTCGCATAGAAAAATGAATGAATTTAATTTTGAATTTGTAACACTTGACAAGTAGAAACGTATTCTTTTGTATACGTGCATTTAAGAGCTTCATTCGCCATTCGCCATTCGCCATTTGACATTGTTATTTGTTCATTCTTCTTACTATAACTCCGGTACATAACAATTGTATTTAGATGTAACATATGTCAATGTAAGTTTAATTTATTACAAAGTATACGTATTATTGATGGTACTATCGTAATTCATATGGTGCTGGCTACAGATGTTTATTTGATAATTGTAATTTGATCTTTAAATCATACCGCTTTTAAACAGTATGTATGTATTTACGAAAACAACCATATGCCATTGTGCAAGGCTGCCGGCTGCTCATTTAAAATTATTAACAAAAGAAATTCACATCTACAGCCACGTGAGGTTAGGAATTTTAATAAAATGCTCATTCTCTAATGTATAATGTACGTAAGTTAAAGCATTACATACAAACGTAAATCGTACAAAGAAAAATATTTGCAGAAGACGTTGGTCTTATTAGCGATTATTAGAAACAATGTACTTCGTCCAGTAGCTATAAATGCCGCCCTATTGTTGGAATGCATGACAATTTTAGATTTTGTTAATGGTAATTATGTGGATAAAAATAAAAATATTTAGTGAATTGTTATTGGTACATGCAATAACTGAGTTTAATCATGTTGCGGTCTCGCCAAAACTTAAAGTTTATTTCAAACGAGAAAACATTGTATCTTAAATTTAAAGTACCCAAAGGAATAATCATAATTTTTAGAACGCCCAAAAGATACTACTTGAAGATTGATCCTGATAAAAGTAACTAAATGGTCGCAACTCAAAACGTGAGAAAGATGTTAAATTTTAAAATGTAAAAATGCAGAATAATATCCTCTCTAAATTTGACACTTATTAGGCATAAATTTATAGTATAAAAGTAACATGCTAGATGGCAACACGTATTATTAAAGTAACGCTTCTATCAATGACACAGTGAATTAATTCATTTAAATGATTCTAAGCCATCGCTAGAGATTATCAAGGCAGGTTAAATTATTAGTAATAATTTAACCTGCCTTAAAAAAATTGCTGTAAAAAGGTAATAATTTATTACCTTTTTACAGCAACTAGACAGACTCGTGTCTAAGGAAAGGTTCGAAAAAGACAAGTCCGTTTAGTCGCTGCAAAAAAGTAATAATCTCACCTGCCTTTGTCCTCTTTAGCTATCAATATATTCAATTATCAAGTCAATGAGAATAAATACAGCTTCAAATTTAGTGAACGGATTTCTTTTATTTATTGCGTATTTTGAGCCATATATTGCTTCCTCAAGTTAATTCAATTTCATATTTCTTTAGTTTTTCAATTTTGTCACATAACGTGGAAAAGACTTTAAATGAAGTTGGTAGCTATAGGATATTTAAAGCTAAAGCATCTTGTTCTCATGAACAGAATTAAAATGTAGTAGCCTTGAATGGGAAAATGTAATGTTATTTTTTTCAATTCTTATCTACAATTACGTTATTTCGTTCAGAAGAAACATAGCATCGAATTTAACTGAGGAAATATCATTTAGCGGTTCATCTTTCTGTAATTGAACGTTTCTTCCCGATTTAATTGAATTGATTATGTTCTAACGCTCTACTTTTGAACAAATTAATACCTAGATCGGATTTCTTTTCAGTTGGAAAATGACAATGTATTTTTGAGGAATTTTACTTCGATACAAGTATTAATTTTATATGCATTTGCATATACATATGTAATATTTTGTAATTTAAATGGGTATTAAAGGATTGTTTTTGGACGTTGTCACAACCGTATATTATACATGTCAATATTCTTACAGCTTTATTACATCCATATGTAGCTTTTGCATATCGTACGCTGTTAATCGATTAGGCGGTAGCGGTTCTCTTCATAAACCAGCTTGTTAATTAAAATGATGGCGATTTATACGTGCCTCACTTTTCCAGCAGCTTAATTTTGTTTCCGTGTTCGTATTTAATCTCGATGTAATCTTCACGACGGACGGATGTATGGTAGAAACAATTAGTCAAGTAAAGTGTGCTTTCGCTAATGAAAGATAACAGTTGTAGCAATATGTACACGGCGTGTGTATGAAATCACTTCTACGCTGTTAGTTGGCTTCGTAATTAGCGCGAATTTAACTCAAAAAGTAATTATGCACTACTCACCGTGATTTATTTATTAATGACTGGGTATCAGTTATTTAAAGCTGAACCGATAGCTTATTAACGTATTTAATGGTCGAAGAAAGGTTGCTTTTGTGAAAGCGCAATGCGATTTTAGTGTGAGCGTTTAATAGACTATGCTATTATAGATACAAATAACTAAGATTTGCAAAAAAAATTTCTTATGTGATTACGAATTTTTCTCAAAATATTCTAGGTAAATTGCCAGAATGTGCGCTAAAAACAACAATTTTTTTATGAAAAAAGTTAAAAACGATTCTTTTGCTAATCCTTATGTATGCGTGTAAAACAAATATATTTTCTGGCGGTAAAAGCTAACAGATAATATTTTTCTATAAGAAATAAAATTTACATGAAATATGATATTATTTTACATACTTTGATGCTTAGGAAGTTTCATCAGTGGTATATCAGTGACCATTTACAGACATGCCGTGTTGTTTTAGGTACGCCAAATGAGAGAGTTTAGACCGAATCGGTACTTTCCTGTTGTGCCAACGGATGTCTTTTAAATCTCCTCTTGACATCTATTGGGACAACAGTAGCAAGGTAGGTAGCCCACCTAAACGCAAGTGGGTTCCTTAACAAAATCAAAGCACACCTCAAAAACCGAACCACTCCGTGGTTAATGACTCGGAATCTTCAGAGAGGGGATCATGCTATCTGGAGTCCTACTAGGATGGGTGCTAGGCCTAGTTCTGCTCACGCCCTGCATCATGTGCAATACAGAATCAATCGATCAACGAGTGCTACACGTCATCTACGTAGATGACACAGTAATCCTTGCTACATCGCGAGGCTCAGAGTCGGTGGTCAAACTTGTATGGGTTAATTTGATCAAAATCTCTAACTTCTTTGACGTCCAGGGACTCACGATTACTTCCACAAAGACGCAAGCGATTACATTTGCTTGGAAACAACATGGTTCTCTTCCCAAGATCAAAGTCAGAGCGGCAGAGAAGCGGCAGAGATCAATTCAAACAGCAAAACGGAGTACCTTGGAATGATTCTTGACAATGGCTGAATTTCGCAGAGCATCTCAGAAGAGTTCGAGACGAGGCGCTCAGTGAAGTCAGACATCTGTATCTCATCCTTTCCAACTCCTGCCCTAACCATCAAACTGGCGTCATGTTGTATAAGTCACACGTACGTCCGATACTATTATCATTTCCTACCTTGCGAATGTACAAAATTGCTGCTTGCGATTAGTATTACACGTATGCCTTCGCACACAAAAACTTCTTTGAGAGGACGCAAACGAGCAGCGAGAACCCTGCCATGAAGAACACCACCGTCGCGTTTTTTATTACTCTTATTTTAGTTTATGATGGATATTCCAAATAAACGCGCTTCTGTGCTTTCATTTGCTGAAGCTAAGTATTTGGCATTGCCAGCCAGAAGTTAGTATCGATATTTAATCCTTGTAACATGGGAGACAAAATATAAACCGGCCACCGTACCAACTGGAGATAATTTTTTTCTTTTATATTATTTAGAACGTTGGGAAATTTTGATCTCTATCTTTAGCCTATTTCTGGGTGTAAGTCCTCAAAGGAGCGTGTCTATATCACCACGAACGATCAATCTTTTAGTACAATTTATAATAAATTACTGGGAATACGTATTTGTTCTAAGAGTCTTCTTTTACTCATAAAACGAGTAAAAGAAGTTTATTTTCTTGGCGCAATTATGTTCATGTTCTTCATTCAAGTAAAATAGTCTCACATCAAAATATAACAATTTGACATTACAAAACGTGTTTCTCTCCGCGTGGGGATTATAAGGATTCGGTATCGTATAATATATAAAACAATCGTGTAAAAGCACCTGCTTAGCCGGTTTTATTAATTTTACTTTTCACTGACAATATCTGCATAATTCTTACTAGAAAACAACCCTTAGCCGAACGATTATTAAGAGAATGTCCTTGTGGGGGTCTTAACCATCGCATACTGTTGCATTTGGATAACTGTAACAATCTGCGTAAGGTAGGCTTTAATGTCATTGACATGGGCTTAAAATTATTTTTAGATTTGATCGCTTTCGTCAATTTCCGGAAAAATACATTAAACGTTGGGAGGAGAAATTAATATTGCATGTTAAAATACTTAACAGCTTTTTCGAAGTATAGTGGTCTCTTCTACGTTCTGCATAATTGCACTTAAAAGTAATTAATGTTATTAATCCATCTTCAAAATCGAACACATGGCTTTTTGCTGACTTGTTCCTTAAAAAGAAAGCTAACTGGATAGTTCCTAAATGATGGAATGCGATGCAGATCATAACGGACTGATGCCAAATCTACAGTCTATTTACTTGTTCAATTCAAGCATATTTATTGTAATGTCCAAAATAATAATTTATTTTTCGGTAAATAAATACATAGTCTCCTTTAGGAAAACTGTCCTTATCACACACATGCTCCTAAACATATGTTACAGGCCGTATGTTTAAAGTATATCGTATATAAGTGAAATGCTTAGTATAAAAATAGACTGAAGTTGCTGGTTTGTATCGTATATAAATGTACAATAATAATATATTTAATGTAACGAACGTTGCAATAGAAATAAAGTTAAAACGAAACGGAGTATAAAAAATTAAGGGAATATTAGAAAAAAAAATTCTATAATCACGCGCAACGAACAAAGCAGTCAGTTCATAAACAACGTAATACGGTTCAAATATTCATCCTTCGTATAAAAGGCACTCCTCGCTGCTTCAAGATCTTACTCATTTTCTACGAATAAGTTCCTTATCGTCTCGAGACGTTGTAATTTTTTAATCCTCAGAAATCCGCCAATCTCTGCGCGATCTTCAACTTGCGGAACGGAATTCCTCTTGCCTGGTTGAGTTTCTCCTTTGGTGTGTAATTGGTCTATGTTTCGATGTATGTACCTGACGGCGGTAAATATAAATATACTCAATAAGTATCCTTTTGCTTATGGACGCCTGTTTATAAGATTCTTATCGTTTTAATCACAGCATACGCTTATTGCTCTTTCTTGCAAAAAAATGATTCGCGAAGCTGTCGAGGCCATTTCCCAGAATTATAGTTGGTACAGCAATACTTCCAAAATTGACGAAGTGTGTTAATCGCTGCGTATTTTTAGATAGTAGCAGGTAACCTATACACCAACCAAAATGTATGCTGCTCAATTGAGCCTTCCATTCACATGAAGCTCAAAGATTTTGATGTTACTGTAGACTTCACTTCTATTCACGGCAAAGCTCATATGTTGAGTTTTGTCACAGCTGAAGTTCAATTTATTGGATTCAAACTATTTTTATGCCTCGTTCATCACCTTTTTGGCCTTTGCGGGTTTTTTCCATCTTTTGTTTTTCCTTTAATTACCAGGGACACGTTTACCGCTACGTAAATTATGGGAGAATGTAATTTTTCCTATGTATTTGTACATGTTAAACTGTTAGGACATTTAGAGTTGCTTAGTACGTTGCTTTTTCGGCAACTACATCTTTTTAGAGGCGTTTCGATTTCAGGAGATTTTCCAAAACGTTGTCTATGGCCGGTAGACTGAGCTGTAGCTACTATTCTAAGAGAAACTACATTCTCTTTGGAGATTTCATTAATAGTTATTATGTTAGTAGTAGGACGTGTACTAAATTCTAAACAACGGTGAGCTACAGAGATGGATAAAGTCCTTTTCTATAGCTTCTAACACTACCGCTACAATCAATCTAACACACTTCTTACCACATATCGCAGTTTAAACTAAGAAACGAGATCTCTGCGTTGTCTTTTCCAACCATACACGCCGTATATTATAAAGGACGAAGGTCTTAACGATCACAAGATGAAAGCTGGATTCCTAAGTGAAAATGCTGGATGGGATAAATAGCGATTTCGTTGTATTATTACAACAATCATATGCTGGTGTAGAAACCGACACACTACAAAAAGATCGTCCATGTAAAGAAAGGGGAAGTCCATCCATTTACTGCAAATTGAAGGTTTACAATAAATTCGGCATGTGGTTTCGCAAAGTTTTCGAGCATAAAATGAAGACACAAATGCGAATATAATTGAAGCTTTAATAAATTCGTAAATATAACGTTAATAATAATAAAATAACGTTGTTAATCGTTCTGGTTTGAAAACAAAGGTATGGAATAATCGTTGAGTAAGCAAGAAACAATGGGTTTATTGACTATTAAATGTAATCAGCAATAACTGTATTACTTATATTTATAAGTACGTCTATACAAATTTCAAAGTCTTTTACAGCACGACAAAATTCAAAACAAAACTATCTATTGAAATACATAATTATGCAGAGACAAATATTATTTTAATAAGTGGGATTTCGAGGTGATAATTTGGCCAAATTCAATGTAAACAAATTCTACTAAGGGAAAATAAAGGAATAACTGATCGAATTTGTTTGTAACACCTTCAGCACCCTTATAATCCTTGTAACAGCTGACCAGAAGGAAAGAAACACAGCAAAGAGAAAATATGCCCAAGAACAGTTTAGGAATAAGACTTGGAATTATAATAGATCAATAGTAATGACGGAAGCACAGTCAGAACGTTTTCCTAAAATCAATCATGCATAGTAAACATCACAGGTGTTAATGAAGGATTAATTCGGAGAGTTGCTATTAAATAGCAAACATTAGTCTTTAATATATCAAAAAGTCAGAGAGTATACCTACAAAACTGCACAATTTTATGTCGAGAAGTACAAGGTATTATAGGCCAACTTCTGTGCATAAAATACTCATATATGGAGAGGCTATTACATCCTATTTTGCTTTATTAATAGGTCAACTATCAGAAGAGGCGATTATTTTATAATCTCATTATAAATGAGATTATAAAAGCTATAGATTACATCATTTACGCAAATGTTCCAGAATCACAATCATTCAAGGTGTCTTCAATAAACTACTTTATTCTTCTGATCCCGGTTTATCGTCTACTTAATGAAGGGGAACTAGAATTTGATACTGAAACTATAGAATGGCTATTATGAGATAGTTTAGTTATTATTGAGCTATTATTATTGTTTTGAAATAAAGAAAACTGCGACGTCTTATACATGAAAAGTTAGTTTTTTTTAATAATTGTTTGTTTAATTTTGTTATTTCTATAGTATCCAACTTTATTAATAATTAAATTGATTTCTTTAAACAAAAAGATAACTATTTAAGATCGTATGTCTTATGTGTTTCATAAATCTGCGAGTATAAATTCAAAAGTCATTGTCATTAATTTTGGCCAGGAAAGCAACGCTTCGTTCTATTCTGTGGCGTCTAGGACGGCAATTCTCACAGTTAACATTTTTCTTCTTCTACAATTATTATTACCTATTGATTGTTTTTCTTGAAATGTCCGAATGTCTCTAGTACGGATGGATGCTACAACCTTTTTTAAATCTCCTGTTCTAAGACTGTTAATAACTTCTAACGGAATGTTAGACGTTTTCAAACCAATTTTAGAGTTTGCCCCAAACATAGCTTCACATGGAGATCTTTTCATTTTCGAATGTGGAGAAATGTTGCTTGTAAATTGTACCACTCTGAGACCGTCACTCTATTTATCTGTTCTATTATCCAACATTTAACTTATATATGTATATGGGAATTGTTAAAAGAACAGAAACAACTTAAAAAAATCATATTAATGTATTGTATAAAATTTAGTTGAATTGCAACGATTTTTTTTATAATTTTCTTTTTAAAGTATTTTAAATATCAGCTTAATTTAATATAATTATAACAATACATTACGCAGCTCCATCGTATTCTGTGCGCAATTAATACTATTAGATATTTTTTTATAGTAAACCTTAACCCCATGATATTATTAATTTAAAGTTTTTAGACAACAGTGAATGATTAGTCCCCAGTGCCCGTAGTATGTACATTTTATAGCAGCTGATATGATCAAACAATTGAGCTTTGCGTGAATGATCCTAACATTTCCTTGCAGCTATATCTACAGTATTGGACATAATTAAGAGACCACTTACACTTTTCACGTTATCGTTGCATTTTATTCGATAATTGTAAGAAAAATCATGGAGATATGTTTGTTTCAACTCATTTACATCTTAAAAATGAAAATATATGTGCGATATTGAAAAAGAGACAAAAGGATATTTTGTGCAACAGCCTTAGCAGAGATAACATTTCATACTCTTCGCGGTAGAGTATCAACTAATTTACTGTTTAAATCGTGAAGAATTTTATTATATGTTCTGCCCAACACTCTAGACGATTAGTTTGCATTTTTGGACTTTTCTTAAGCTCAGCCCCTGCTTAATAATTTTGGCTGCGAGGGCCTTCATCATGGCTTTGGCAACATTTTCTTCAGCTATTATTGGCTATGATTGGAGTAGCGTATTACAGATCGTTATCCTCTTGCAAAATTAAACTATCGTCGATAAGTCGCTTTCCAAATGGTATTTCATGCTCTTGCAAGATACTTAAATATCTTTCGGCAGTCAAATGTCGCGCAATTCTTACCAAAGACGCAATTCATAATGTTCAAATAAGAGCCTATGCCACATCTTTTAAAGGTCAATCTTGTGCATAGTGAAGTCTCCCTTGTTTACTATTTTTCCTCAGTAACGGATTCCTGCAATCTGCTCGGCTTTCAAGGCTCCTTTAATAAGATACCTGCGTTTTGTTAACAGATCCATTTTAATGTCTGCTGTTTGGAGATGTTTGGATGGTTCTATTGTTGTACGGCAGTTTTTGAAAAATCTCACATTGACTACGGATTTGTTATATAAAAAAAGAACCTTAGGACGATTCCGTATTGTTATTTCAAACATTTTACAGAAAATTTCCAACAATTAATGTAAACACTATTGAATTATATGAAGAGATTATTATTAGAGGAAGAAGCATTAAACGTATACATATACGAGGGTGGTTCAAGAAGTCCTTAGAAAGTCTAAGAGATGATACTCAGAGTAACGGAAATGTTTTGGTTTGTGTACGAAAATTGAGAAAAATGAATTTCAAGCGGTTTAACTCTTTTTACTGTTACACTATTTAAAAAGGCTTAAGACAGAAGAAGATCAAAGCTGAGTTATATGAGTTCGTGGCATATCTGCTTCTGTCTTACTAACTGTTTATATATTGGTAAATGAGTTTAAACGTGGCCGTACGTCCACAAAAGATGATTATCGTTCTGCGCGTCCAATGGAGGTAATTACCCCCGGAATGATTGACAAAGTCTGCGATATCATTGATTGACGAATCAAAGTGCACGAAATAGTTAAGGCCACAGGCATATTGCAAGATACAGTAGTTTCGATTTTGCACGAAAAACTGGGTGTGAAAATGAAAATCTCGGCATGGGTCACGCGTTTGCACTTAATGGAGAATAAACGCAATAGTGTGGTAGACTCTGAGATAGTTTTAAAGCTTTTCTGTCATCATCCTGACAAGTTTCTGCGTCAGTGAATTACTACGGATGAAACATGGATACATTACTATACTCTAGAGGCAAGGAAATTACAATGGATGCGGTAGGTTTTTCAAGGCAAACGGACTGCGAAGAAGGCGAAGACGGTGAATTCGCCCGGCAAGATGATTGGTTCAGTTTTTGGGATGCACATGGAATCATCTACACCGATTGCACTTGGAAATAGGACAAACAATAATTGGAAATTATCAAGCCGTTATTGGACCGGTTGGGCGATGAAATCGAGAAGAAACGTCCTCATTTGAAAAAGGGAAGAATCGCTTTCTAAAAACAATGCACGGCGGCTCACCTGCCTAGTTTCGATCGCCAAAGATATGGAACTACATTTTGAAAAGTGGCCCAGCGGACGTCGCCCAAACAGATTGTTTATTTTGAGGACCTTCCCAAATTTTATTTTTTGGCAGGCTTAAAATGCCGGAGGAACGTTTTGCAGTGTGTATAGTGTTAAATCGAGATTATCTTCAATAAATAACAATTTACAGAAAATGCTTTGTTTTTGTATATTTTTTTAAAGACTTATCCTATCCTAGAATAGACCGATTAAATTCATATCTCTTGGCGAGGTCGCCAATCTTCCATTACAGCGATTCCTTGTTCACTTGAAGCAGGTTTATTACATATACTGGAATTCAACGATAATTCCTGGAATTAGTTTATTTCCTATTTTAAAAAGAATTATAGATAATACATTATCAGCTTCTAGACCGAATCTCGTATGAATACGAGTATAAATAAAAAAAAATTAAAGTTATAGTGATCTCTTAATTATGCACATTACTGTATAAACTGTGGATATAATACGTGAACGTTTTACATACACATTAAAATACGATATATTTTTTTGTGTAATTAGAATGAAATATGATGAAGCACCGATGCGTATTTATACTTCAAGTAATAATAAAATAAAATTAACGGTTAAGCTAATTATGCAGAGTAGGTTGATGTAATTCCACTGCGTCGTAATCAATGTTACCATCGAAGGCGGTAATGACTAAACGACGTATGTATATATTTCCAGTTTATTTGGTATGTAAATGATGATATTAGAAGTAGAATTGTTCCCTTTAGAATATGTTTAGATAACGAAAATTCTAAAGTGTAATATTATTTAAGGTAATCGTAAAGAGAATATGATAATATCATACTGCTTCCCTCATTGCCGGTGAAATAATTATAAAGTACCAGTTTCTGTTTTGCAAGAATAAATTTCTCTTGGAGTACCATAATTTACTTGTTTTCTTGAATTTTTAGTTCTTCATATGGGTACAATAAAAGTTTATAGCAATTAAGTTCGTACTGTCAGTATGTACGTATTTCCCGCCTTGTTGGCTGTGGTCTTGACCACCGTTACTTAGGCAACTAGCGAATCGTCAACTTCGTCCTGTGTTTGGCAAAATTTCGACATACATCAGCTCAAGATCACGGCCAAGATCCCGGAAGCACGTTTTGTCAGTACGAAGTTATTCATCAATAACAACTGTTTAAATAAAGAATATCCACGCAATATTCGATAAATCAATTTTTGATTAGAATTGTATGTGTCCGTATGTTCCTTCTTGTTTTTGTTTAGATCTGTTTTTGATGTAAATGTTGCTTGCCTACATTAGAAGGTGAGCACATGTGAGCTATTTTTTCCTAGTTCGCTTTAATGTCCTAATCCTTATTTACTTTTTTAGATCTATATTGCAAAAATTTCCAATACTCTGCAAAATCCTGCAGAAACGTCTGTAATTAAGATAATATTTTGTTCTTAAAATATAGGATGCTTATTCCAAAAATATTTTATCTCTTGAGTGTATTGCAGGATGAAAGCAGATGAAAATTTAACATCTTTAAAAGAAACGAACATCAAGTATGATAAAAATAATTATTTCAGTATTTTCATGCTTTATTTTAACCTATCCATTTTCGAAAGATATATCTCAATCCATCGTGATCAAATAATCGCTAGCGCGGCAAGACAGTCAAGGGGACGCTTATAATTTCTCAATTTAGTTCGAACTACCGTTATCTTATCACGTATTTGGCTAACTGCCTTGTAAATCTAAGTTTGTAGTGTTTAAATTTCCTGTTAATTACGAAGAAAAGATCAGGTTTTGACCATTTAAAAGTATTCGGAATTTTGAAGAATGGTTTCTCGCAACTTTTCCCCAAAATACTCCTAGTGCTCTTCGCGTACTCCCATTCATCTACAACGGGCTTCGTCTTTCTCTTCGCAGAACCTTTACCTTACCCGGCTGTGGTCCCTGAACTAGTTGGAGTGATGCCTTTGTTGTTCGTCGCATTTGCGAAACTTGTTGATGTAGCCAACGCTGTGTATTTCGAAACTCCAATGCAAGTCACTGTTTCTATAGTAACGAAGGGCATTAACGTTGTCTTTTCGTTGTCATAACTCCACAGAATGCTATACGTTCATACATGTGTAAGGAGTTGTTTATATACTAACAAGATGGAATTGTATTCAATCAGTTAATACAATCTTTTGAATTCTTCTTTTCGTTTTTGATGTGGCTCTCCAATGTAGATTGGCGTCTAAAATAAAGTCCAAGAACTTTGCTGTCTCAGCATGTTTCCATAATGGTAGTCTTAGTACATTCCTTTGAGATACTTGCGGAATAATTTGTTTTTAATTTGAAATAAGCATCTTGTTACTTGACTGTAAAGGCTTTATGGTTCCAATATTAATTGGGAGTATTACTTGGGGAAAGTCCTCTAATTTATACTGAAAGTTTTCGTATGATACATTATTAAAAACTTGTGCCGCACGGACAAGTACGCAAGGACTTTGGTAAAGCAAATATTTCTTCTTGTTTGTATTTAGTGTAGGTGTTATGGATGTTGTGTAATTCTGTTGTGTGTGTAATTAATGCATGCAATAAAATTTGATGGAACATAGAAGCTGAATAATAATATTATTTTCATTAGCGAGTCTTGCAATCGTTTTAGTAAAAACTTGGTTATTCAATCTTGTTAACCTAGGCGATTTTATAGTAAGTATTAATTCAAGTGTTTTAAATGAAGGATTTTAACATTGCTTCATTCCGAAATAAACATTTTTGAAAACAAATGTTAATATTATGTGATCTAATTTATAATTCTTTACCATCTAAAAATCGGTAGGATGATCCCTAATTTGTATTTATTTACACTTTTAATTACCCTTTTTAAGTCGGCTACATACCTTGAGTAAAGTTAAAATAAGGTAATATTCTTTAAATATTATCTTTATTCTGGCAAAATGATGCTAATCAGAAATCAAAATTATCTTTTTAATAACCTTGTTTATGGTTGAATGCTTTACCAATTTTATATTGAAAGATATTCCTTTCTGTTTGGCACTATTACTCCGTTTTTGGTGTTATTAATTTTAGTTATTCCTTTACGATTTGGCTTCATTATTATATTATTTCGTAAATGTTATAATTAATATCTGGTGTTAGTTTTCTTTGGTTTTTAGTATGATCTAGTAAAACAACGTATTTCATCGTACAACGTAAACTGTGGAAAATGCTGGAAGTTGTTACCTAATGAAATTTTACGCAGACCTTTGTATTAATATTGTCTCATTATTCTAGCTATTAACGTGAATTTTACGCTAATATAATACTTCCTTTATTAATCAGTACAGAAATCACGCGTTTAATTACTGCAAATCTTTAACAAGCCAATAATTAGCTTTATGCAGATTGTTATTTTATGTCAAGTTTCCGTCCAATTAATATTTCTTTAAACGCGATATAATGAGGCGTCTATAAATCAACCTCACTCGGGCTCGTTCCATCTTTATGTTCGCAGCTCTTCCTTTTGTCACAGGCTAACAATCCCTTGTAATCATACCGCATGTAGGCCGACATCACCATAATAGTAACAATAATTGGCTGGCGAAGAAGAGGTTTAACTTATGGACACCTTCTAATTTTGGCATAGCCTGTTATTCGCACGGCCGATTTGCAACACGGAGCAAGCCAATGGCACGTCATCATTTACCATAAAAGGTTTAACTTCCGTTATAAAGAAAGCAATAAACACGCGCTGGCACAAGGTAAAGGCATTATACGTTATTAAAATTGTTCTTTAAATCCCGTTATCTCTAAATTTGATTTAAGTAAAAGCTTAATAAGCTAACTACAGGTGCATGCATACGTTAGAAGCGCACACACCTGACATATGTAGTTGTACATACCAACATTACCAACGAAATTTAATAATGTAATCTATTAGCAGTAATGTAAAATTTTTATACAGTGTGATCCCCATCACGAGAATCCCGTTAGTTGTTGGAAATGGAGAATAGGTTTATATTCGCCAAAGTTGCTAGCGCTAATGCAACGGTACACATTTTATCAACTCGTAAAGTATTACATTTTCGACCATGTTAAAATTTTAGCTTTATAACAATGAACATTAAGGTATTTACTTTTGTGTTACAAAATTTTATACGGGGCGTTTATAAACTATTTTAAAATATAGGTTTTAAGCCTTAAAGAAGAAGCCTTAAAACAAATTATTTACTTTAAAAGAATTTAAAATGGAAAAAGCCGGTAGTCACTTTCACAATAACATCATTAAAACTACTTTTAACTAGTGATTTTCATGGATTATCCTGTATATTTAAATTCTAATTTTTATTGATCGGTTACCACCAGAGTGAGCTCTGAACTAGGATCTATTATCGCGAACGACAGAAATTTATTACTTATAGCTAGAGAAGACAAAGGCGCATGAAATTATTTTCTTGCAGCGACTAAACAGACCCCTGTTTGTCGACTCATGTAGATACAAGTAGGCAACACGAATCCATTCTCATGAGGCGAATAGACACGAGTCTATCTAGTCGCTGAAGAAAAGGAACAATTCCACCTGCCTTTGTCCTCTCTACCTATAACATGCGCAATTATATACGCAGTAGCTTTCTTTCAACTGCGCGAAATGTTCGTATATGTTGTCCGCTGTCTTAACCTGGCTGTGATTGTGGTGTTAGTAATCCTGCGCCTCTTTTTTAGTTCCTCTAACTCTCACTCATCCGATTCGCTAGCAGGTGAGCTCGATCGCAGACACAGTTAGGCCCAATCGCACATGTTGCGAGTAAACTATGGATTATTCAATTGCGCATACCGCCTCGCATTGCTTATCATATTGTAAACTGCGCAGTATTAAACATACTGCATATGGCATTTCAACGCAATATTTCGCCGTTGTAAGTTACATTCAATCATACTATTCTTCAGTAAATGTTTCCAATTCAGTATTTTATAATCATTAATTCTGTTACAACGCGAAATTAACTTAATGCCGAAAAATGATCGGAATAAAGCGATAAATCTTGAATTCATTATTTTCGCGCAACAATGCGATATAATACTAAAATCGAATGTTGGGGACAACCTCGGCCATTTATAGAGAGCTTTACTTTCGAATGTCCAAAAAGGATGATAATTCATCTGTCGAAGGACAAGTATTTATTTCGGTTGCTTGATGGTAACCCCGTCTTACCATAAATGGCTTAATTTCCATAGAAGATTACACACGGAGTTAAATTTTGATCTCGTGTATTATGGCAATTTATTGCTTTCGATTTTTATTGTTTTAAACGTTTGGTTAACGAAGAGTACGTTTTTTTTTTGTAATCGATACAGCTTTATTTTTATTTCTAGTAATAACTTTATGTGGTTAAATAATCATTCCTACAAATATTAGTATTTGTATGACATGTGAATAATACATAATAACAAATACGTCATTTTCGTAAACCTATATCACGCCTCGACACTAAACCTGCTGAAACGAGTGCTTCCGCAGCAGTGTACAGCGCGATTACTATCGATATTAAAAATAATACATATATGCTATTAATTACTATTTCAGTTTGACTCTTTTGTTGATGCACAGCGACATTCGTTGTAATATTGTAGCATTAGCATGGCTTCTATTGATGACTCGGTCATACTCCTACGGCGAGGTAAAAATATATTGGTGCATTTGGAAAATAAGCGTACCGCGTCTGATAATGTGATGGTTGCGAACTTATTGCGAATAATTTATTGGTTGTTAACGTTTCTACATTATATGGTAGGTTTTCTAACGAGGCTTTAAGGTCAACTACTGTATTTACCGCTTCATATAATGAAAAGTTGGTGTTCTCTAATTTGGAAATAATTCCTAAAAGAATTGAATAAATTTCTTGTGGATTTAAATTTAAGGTACAGGATTTAATAATGTTAATTGAGACCTCTCACAGGATATCCTATAAAACTTTACATCTGAATAGTTCTTAGCTATCTAGTTTGATTCCGTGACAGAAAGTTCTCGTAAGGGCTAGATTTGTATTGATATACGTCTTTTTTTGGCCGCATATTCGCCTGGATAAGTAAGAATAGTAAGCAGAAAAATCGTAAGAATAAAATAAAATAGCATAATAGGGTACCCTACGTCGTTGTTGATTTTTTTCTCAATAGTTAGCTTGAAATGAATCTCTGGTATCTCTCAACGTGTATTTTACGTCCAGTAGCATTAAATTATATCGAAGACGCCATCTGCGTTGTTACTTCCAATAGAAATGATATTTAGTACATTTTTCGTAGCACTTGTTGCTAGCTTGTCTCTTTTTCAAAGATCTATAATTTTGTTTCTTATTGCTATTGTATCAAATAATTGGCAAATTGTCGGTTTATAGATTCCCGGGGCATCTTGTTTTTCTTTCACTGCATCATTGCCCACAAGAAAGGAACAAATAAAAAATATGCCAGGTCTTGACTAACTTTTGCCAAAACTGAAAATTAAAATTTGAGATTAAAGGAGTATTATGGAAGCTAAAACTGAAATGAAGAAGTAAATAAAGCCCGCTTTTAGAGTGCTCTACGATAATAAGGAAGCTACATTAATAAACCGTCAAACTTAGAACATTTTAAAGGTGTTTGTTTATTTGTTTATTTATTGACGATTTGACTGCAACCTTTAATATATATTTGATTCTAACGTTGTACTGTCTGCTCTTTATCAGATTAAATTGTTCCAAAAGTGGTAAGTGATGAGATTAGAAGAAAATTTAAAATTTGAGTGTAATAGCATTCATTAAAAAAACGAACAATTGTTGAAAATGTAATAAAGCTACTGGTCGTATAGCATATGCGGTTTATATTGAATACAAATTCAGAAAGAAAAATACTTACATTCTAACGAGACTATTTCAACAATAGATATTGCTAACAAGGAATATCGGTCACAAGATTTAAAGATGTGATGAAAATAAGATACTTACGTAATATTTTACTGATTACTATTAAAATTTGTTTATGTAATACATTCCGGATTCTTGACATTCCTCCAATGAAACCTGTTTCATGATAAAAGCGGGCTATTAGAAATTTGCCAAGGATAAGTTTAATAAATAATCTCACAAATATGTATCGCTTTCGAGTTATGCACAGATGATTTTCGTATCAGAGTTATAAAGTCGGTAAAAATTATCGAATTAGCAAAATTATAAATTATTTGTTCAGCAAACTGCTTAGTGTTATCGAAATATATTTTACAATTTTTTTTCAATTACTTTATTAATTGATAAATAATTTTTATTCCCAATTTGTTAGTGTTAGTGCTAAATAGGAAATATAATAATGAATAAGAAAACAAGAAACAAGCTTTCCGTAAACTGGTTCTCGCAATTTTGCTGGTATACAACATTGTGAAGAGTCCTCTAGAGTTCCATAACTTCTTCAGACTTATCCAATATGCTAATGTTCTTTTGTATTGTAGTATTTGCACTGCATCTTTATGCACTTAGATGCAATGGACTACGTTTGATATGCACGGTACAAAGGTTGTAAACATTGTTGTAGTTCTCCCAACATATGGATTGTTGTTAAAAAAAGACAGTTTTAATCTCGGGGCAGCTTTTGCGGGTGTACTGCGTAACACTTACAATAGGATGCAATTATTCCAATACATTGCTTTATAATAAGTAGAATTCGATTATGATTGGATGGGTAAACGAGTAGAATAACACTTGAAGAATACAAGCGCGTAAACAGTTTTATCACGGGTCACTCTAGTAAATGTAAGCAATTGCTCCTATTACCAGCGTAATCAAAGTTCTTTTGATTACACTGGCCAACAAATTTCAACTTTTGATTTTGCCATAATCATAATTAGTATAAATGCCATAATTTATACTAATTTCAATAGAAAACATATAAACATTTATTTTAATAAAAGGTAGAAGGTCAAGTCAGCTCGATTTTTTTTTATATTTCAATGAAAAGGTTTCTTAGACTAGATCATAATTTAATGTATATTTCAAATTATTATGATTAGAAATGTGAAGTAATACTGCTCCGTCTCTTATAAACAATATCTACAGCATCTCTTCTTAACAACCAACAGCACTCTGCTAACATAACAGGATTTCATTTCCCCTGATGCCGTTTTGTCATTCCCGTGATGTCTTGGTGGAAGCGCTCACGGCGTTCATCGCTAACGTCGCCCATATTTTCCGGACAAAAATCCAAGTGAGAATGTAGAATGTGTACTTTAAGGGACATATTACAACCAGTAGCGTGAAATGCTTGTAACATATCCATTACTAAAGTTTTATAGTTGTCAGCTTTTTTGTTTCCCAAGAAATTCGTGAAACCTTGTACCATGGAGAGCCAAGCTGTTTTTTCCTTCGCTATTAATTTAGTTTCAAAGATTTCATCATTTACTATTTCTCGCATCTGAGGTCCAACAAAAATACCTTCTTTTAGTTTCCCTTGTGTTAATTTTGGAAACTTTTCACGAAGGTATTTAAAACCTTCATGTTCGAGATCCAGTGCCTTTACAAAGTTTTTCATGAGCTCAAGTTTCACCTGGATAGGTGATATTATGTTCTTTTCTTTTTCTGTTAGAGGCTGATGTTGTATATTGTTTTTTTCTAGTATAAACTGTTGTCGTAGTGGGCACTCTTGTTTATGGTAATGTTTTTCCCTGTCACAACTGTCCCAAAGGCACAAAAAGCAACAGTATTTAGTGTAACCAGATTGCATTCCCAAAATAATGCAACTACTTTAAAATCTGTACAAATATTCCAGGAATAGTCTTTGCACTTTATCTTTTCTAATAAAATTTTCCGATTTTCGTAAGTTTCTTTCATAGAAACAGCTAAGCCAATGTTGCCGCTTTTCGAATAATTTTTACTTGATATATGCTGTTCAGTTTTATCAGTTGCTAACTTAGGGTAAAAACCTTGTTGGTTAGTGTTATAAATAACGAGGACAAATTCGGAGTGAAACCTCTGGCGTGACTAATGAATGGGCACCTGCATGCGAAACTTTTAATATCTACAGATATACTATCGCGAGGGACCCTATTTTTATGTTAGATGCAAAAAAATTTGGGACCGTTTTTGTAGATTATAAAACGTTATCGATGATACGTATAAAAAATAAAATCTAGAGTGTATGTAATTAGATGATAAAAAAACTTACCGTCTTAAACGTTTTCAGTGACTTGATCAGGAGAAGCGCGATGTAATTTTGTAAACATAAGGTGCTTTTCTATAGTTATTTCTCGCAAACGCGTCCACCGCGTGGAAAATGTGCTTACATAAAGAAAACGATTGCTCTACATTTAGTAATATATTATTTGCATATTTAAAATAATCTTTGAAACAACGTATCTGCAGATGTACCTTCACAAATTTATCTAAATGTGATAAAATCTAAATCTGTATCTAAAACACTTTCAAACTTAATTAAAACACATTCATTTCTTGCGTCTTCTATCGAACAAAGCTGTGCGTGTACATCTTTTACGACTACCACTGATTCCTGTAACCATAGCGAAGAATTTTGTAATTTTTCTACTGCTTGCACTATTCCAAAGTAATTGTTGTGAATAGTTTGTAAATCACGTTTAACCTAGTTATATTTAATTTTTTTCTGATTTTGTTCGATAGCGGCACATTCTTTCGGATTTTATAATAAAACCACTATTTTTACATCCTCAAAATATTGTTGACAGTGGAATGCCACTTTTAGCCATGTTTCCCATCGTGTTAGAATTGGTTGTCGTGGTAAGGAGATATTGGTACAAAATTGCTGAAATTTGCGAATACGTTTTGGGGATTTCAGGAATACTGCTTTCGTATTCGATATTAATGTATCTACCTCTGGGTAACATTTAGGGATCTGTTCTGCTGCAAGATGTAGGACATGGATTTTACATGTAATATGTAAAAAGTTGCCAAACTGTTGCTTAAGAGAACGATTTACAGAAAGCATGGTGCATGGTTGCGACAGCATCTGTTACAAACATCAAGATTTGCTCTCTGGAAATTTCAAACATTTTCAATGTACTTAATACCACTGGAAATCATCTGCGCGGTACATTTTTCTATTTGTCTGGTAGCTAATAAAATTGACGAAGGCGATTGATTTGATTCCATTTTATGCATCGTAACATTAAATACATATCTTTTTTTTTGCTATAAGTTGTTTCATCCACACATTTTTTTATTTTGCAGTTCAGCTTTAATTTTGTTTCCTAAATGTTCACGAACAGATTTTAAATAAGTTCGTAAGTGGGTAAATGAAATAAATAAACGAATCGTTGCTTTTAGTCTTGCTCTATATACGTGGCGTCGCAAATTTGATTTTCTTGAATGGCTTACAAATATATTGTACACTAAACATTGTACATTTACCCCGTTGTAAGATAAACTGGTATAATTCTCAGTAAACCTATTCACTAATTTTGATAAGAGCGTTTTTTTTTTTTACTGTACTTCTCTGTTGTTATTATACGTGTACACATGGTGGCTCTGAACAACATACTAAATAACCTTTCGTATGTGAGATGCGGGGTGCGGGAGCCCAATCGTTAGTCACGCATGTGGTTTCATTCCGAATTTGTCCACTTTAATTATAGTGGCCGATGGCCCATGTGTAATGGCGTGATCGCACGACTTCTTCGTGTATTTCCGTTGTATTGTAAATTCACGAGTGAATCGCTGTCCGCCCCTTCTGCTTACCACGTAACCCACCAGTGCTGTTGTTACCTACGAATATGTATTTGAAACATCTCTTTCGAATGAGTACAGGATGCCCCAAGCAAGCTGAGCTTGTCGAATATTGCTTTACCTCCCAAGAAGAGAAAAAGAAGTGATTTGGTTCAAGGTGGTGCATAATTTCAACGTTTTTTTCTACTTGACAGAGTGTATGTAAGTAAGTGAATGCGTACTTATTTCTATAATTTAAACGGAAAGGCTGTCTAATATTTTATTTTCTAATTCTAAAAAAATAACGGCCGTAATAATTGATAACGAGAACGATGAAAACAGTGACAACAGCGTAACAAATGAATCAACTAGAGGCGCCTGAACTAGTCCAATCCTAATTTTAATAAGTATATTTCTAAAACTGCTGAAGCATGTGTACATTTATTGTAGCAAAGTTTTGCATTATTTTTGTCGGCTTTACGAATCCTATAACTATTTACAATTATTTATCGCAGTTCTAAGAGCAGTTGTAATCATTTTAAAGTAAACGCCGTTTACTTGCCACTAAGAAACCACTCGTAATCATCGGCTTAATAATTAAAGAGTCCAAACGATGTGCCCGAGCATTGGCGTTGCGTGGAGAGTTTACCAGAATAACAGGTAAGTTATTTATGTTTTTTCTTAACGTTTTGTAAAGTGATTCAATATATTTATTTTTAAATAAGCGCACTGTTATTCTGGTAAACTCTCCACGCAACGCCAATGCTCGGGCACATCGTTTGGACTCTTTATTAATAATGCTGGTATATAGTCACAATATCCAGTTTGAATTGAGGATAGGGTTCAACTTCTCCATTTGCCCAAGTCAATTTGTCGATTGTTTTATCGATGTGAGATCTCCGTTTAAGTTTGATCTAAAACGTATTGGCAGGGTTTCGTGTCTTCAAAATAAATGAAATAATGATTTCTTCTAACTTCTGTGGTTTCATGTCTCGAGTTTCTTTGAAAAAAATGATACTTCATCGTTGAACGCCCATTTGCGTCAACCCTAGCCTGTAGTATGTATAACGAAGAATTAATAATTAACGAGAGGCGATAATATACATCCAAAATGTTGTAGTAGTTTCCGAATAAGGAAGCAGGTTTAAACTGAAGAAGACCCCGATGCAGAATTATTTTGACAAATTTATGCAGGATGGTTATTACACTCAATATTTTAATTTAAAGACGTTTAGTATAAGGTTTATTCATGCTTATAAGCTGCTAACTTTAAGGCTTACTTTACTTTTTGCTCTTAACATGCTTACGTGTACACGGTATGCGACCATCGTGCAAAGGTGCAATGTGCCGAATAAAAATCAGATACGGATTCTCGTGGGTCCTTTGAGCCCAGAGATGCGGAATGATTTATTCTAACAGGTGCAAGGCGAAACAGCCGTTAAGAGCCTATTCATTTTCCTTCAATTAAAAGACATTCTGTGCGTATTGATTGAGGCATGCGGCCGACGATTTATTGCATGTCCGCTCGGACCGAACCATTTTTACATGCATACTCTCTTTCCTGAATCGAAAATTTATACGGCCGCGAGGCGCTCGCTAAGTAAGATGCATTATTGACCCCAAAAATGGAACTTGCGGATCGGTTAAACGCAGGTACCATCACGATCACAGTGCAGTTGTGCGTTTCCGAATATAATTAATTGCCTGCATAAAAGCCTTTCTTCGAAGCGTTTAAACGTCTATTAAGAAATTGCACCCTTTTTTTATAGATGGTGTCATACATTTTGTAAGTATTGTGAGAATTTAATTGTTGTCGCGCATAAAAAAAATATGTCAGCAATCTCTGATTGCATCAAGGTAATTATTACTTTTATAAAACGAACCACACTTTTTTACTCATAATGAGGCAATACCATATAAGGAACAATATGGATTACTAATTATTATTGAATAGCTCAATGAAATCGTGTTTTTTCGACAATTCAGAATGAAGGAATCGTGCGAAATGATAAAATACCATTTCATTAAAAAGAAGCGTGGTGAAAACTACCCTATTGCACCAGAAATGTTGCCTTACTATTTTTATGGTGTACAGGATGATTTGCATACTACAGCAGACCATTTGGTTTGGTTAATTACTTAAATTAGTAAATGCTTGTTTTTGTAGATGTGTATCAGCAAAGCAGCATGTTAGGTACATAGATCTCTATAAACAACATTCTATTAATTTAATTAATTAATTTTATTTGCATGACTGACAAACTATCTACTTATGTACTTATTGAATGTGCAGAGTTTATGGCACTTACAAAAAAAACATTTAATATACAGTGTGTCTGCTTAAGTTGGAACCATATGCAAAACCTTTTTATTATTGGTTTTGTGAAAAAAATTATTCTTGATAAAAAGTTGTGCATGGTTCAAAACTTAAAATGCAACCATCAGATATCAATTTTTTGCAGCCGTATACAAGGTTTGTTAAAAAATATCAATTTTACTCAAGAGTAAAGTACCTTTATTTTTTACAATACAGAAGAATGTTATAAGGTAAAGTTATTTTGAATTATATGTTATATTCAAATATGCAATTACAGCCATTTATCATAAAAATTAAGGTTTGGTGATTATATACTAATCCTTCCCTATTAATTATTCCGGCTTGACACAAATTTAACATAATCTAGGATGCACTGACAGGAAATAATTGACAATGTATGTCAGAGTGAGTTGGTATTTATAGAATTACAGTAAAAATGGCAAATTTACTAAATCATGAAGAAAAAATAGAAGTTGTGTTAATTGTCGGAGAAAGTTACAAGACAAATAGAGAGGCAGCAAATGTTTTTAATGATAGACATCCGCTTTGATTTCAAAATTGTCGCTGGTGGTCCGACAGTAAATCCAAACTTTGTAATAAATAGTCGTAACCAATATTCGTTTAAAACGAACGTATGGTGTGGTATTTACAAAAATAAATTAATTGGACCTTCTTTTTTCGAAATTCCTTAAATGTCGCACATTAGTTACAATTATTAGAAAATCAAGTAAGCGATCTTTTGCACGAACTTCCGTTACAAGAACGTATGAAAATTTAGTTCCAACAAGACTGGTGCGTCCATCCATAGTACCGTAAACGTTAGAGTACTCCTTGAAAATATGTTTAATGGAAAGGTTATTCATAGGTAATGAGATACTCTTTGGCCTCCCAGATCTCCTGATTTAACTCCCCTGGTCTTCTTTTTATTGGGTTACTTAAAACAGCAGGTTTATCCGCGACGACCATTTGATGATGCAGGCCATTTGGAAAGGATTATTTCTGAAGAATGCCAAAAAATTACTCTAAATACGATACGGACAGTAATAAAAGTGTTTGAGAAAATAACAAATAAGTGTTTACAAAAAGAATGTGGATATGTCGAAGCTTTAGTAAATTAAAGTAAACGTTGATTGTTTTTGTTACTGTATAAATAGATGTTTGTTTACTAAATATTCTTTGTATGGATTTTTTTGTATCTAACATAAATAATTATTACGCATTCATTATGTATTTAAATTGCAAGATTGTTCAAAAACATTAACAAATGGAAAGGTTGTTATATTTTTAGCAGATAAGAAAGATAAATTCAGTATTGAAATTTATAACTGCAAATAATTTATAATGTAAAACGTAAATAATCACCAAACCTTAATTTTTATGCTAAATGGTTGTAATTGCATATTTGAATATAACTTATAATTCAAAATAATTTTACCTCATAACATTCTTCTGTATTGTAAAAAATAAAGTTACTTTACTCTTGATTACATTGATACTTTTTGACAAACCTTGTATGCGGCTTAAAAAAATTAATATCTGTTGGTTGCATTTTAAGTTTTGAACCATGCACAACTTTTTATCAAGAATAAATTTTTTCACAAAACCAACAAAAAAAAAGTTTTCTATATGTGTTTTCTATATGTGTGTTCTATAAGTGTTTAGTTTGCGGTAAAAGTTTGTTATGTTGGAAACAATATGTATATGTAGGAACTACGTAAATAGCGTAACATATAAAAAAAAAAAAAAACGAAAGGAGACCCGATAAGGAGTTATATTAAGAGCGTGCAATATACCGTTTGCGAAGGTCGATTCGTCAATTTTTGAGGAAATATAACTTAACGTGGGAACTACTACGTCGGCAAACGCTACGTGGGTGGATAGGTAAGTCAGTGTGCGGGAAGATTGAGAATTATGTAAAAACCGCAGTAAAAAATGAATGGTTACGCCTAACTATATTCGGCCCTTTCGACTGGAACTGGAACTGGAATTTCCGCACCCAATTCTTTCACGATGGAGTACATGGTTGGAAGCAGCATTCTATTATTTTAGGTATCTTGAAGAGATCAAATTAGTGATTTTACAATTGGACGCTAAAGAAGCAGTTGCATTAAACGTCATTTTAAAATTCCCAAGCTGCAACAGATAAAAAAAAATTATTAACGGCAATTGCCTTCCAGTAACTGACGCAAACAAAAAGTTGCACAACACTACTTAGTCCTAGAAAAGTGTTTTAGTCAGAGAAAAATTTAAACTATATTACGTAAAAATGTGGATTTTTATAGATTACGCCATCATTTTAAAAATAGGGTTGCGGAAGATCTGTTATACAAATTCAAAGACTGATTTAAGTGCGGGAGTATTACATCGGTAAATGTAGAACGATCCTTCTCTACGTATAAGTAGATATACATATACTCCACAACGGACGGGTCTCAAAGAGACCAGTGTGTACGCCATAATACAGGTGTTGAAGACCTCACTTCCGGATTTCTTTTAAGCGATCTAAGCATATTCAGTAAGTTATTTACTATGTTATGTTTGCGCTTTCATAAATTCTCTTATTGTTTTTTGTTCTAATTAATGCGTTTATTTGGGTTAACCCAGCACAGTAAGGCTGCTGCTAGATAATCGACTTGTTGCGCTCTACTTATGACATAATGGAAAAGAATCACAACTGTTTATTAACCGTAAACCGTGGTTGCATGCCTTTGGTATATTAAAAAAGACTTGCAGGACGTACATTTATCAATATATGTATTTTCCATTTCGAAGACTGCTAAGACCGCAACTTTTTCGTATATTTTGCATTATTAGCGTTATTTAAATAAGAATGAGTCTGAGTAAGTAGAAGATGAGAAGTACGGAGAAGATAACATAACAAAACAGATAACATCGCCGATTGCACACTATCAAAAATAAAAAAGATTGCTATAACAAATAAGTTGTATGTGCAGGAAATCAATGGGCTTTTTTCTTTAATGTGAGCAAAATGTACCCCAAATAAATTTAATATGGCAATCCGCACGAAAAAAGGATTAAGTGCCACTATATTATTATATAATGTAATACCTAAATAAATAATAATAAATTTGATTTGATAACGTAATCCGTCCTTTGATAATATAGGAGAAACCGATGTAATTTTTCTCTCGTTATTTTTATTTAACACATTTCCTCATTGAAAATATTTATAAACGTCAATTATTACATATCTAACCTTAATCAATATTTTGTAATACAATGTTTAAAATATATTCACGTTTTAGCGATGTGGGAGTAGTATTTGTTGTGCTATAGGTACAACATTAATAAGGACTAAATTGTTACCAAATAGCACTCGGTTGTCTGCCAGTCGTAATAATTGACGAGGTACCAACAAAGCGTATGTTGCAAATGCAAGTCCTTTGAAACTATTTATATTAGATTTTGATAATTCATTTTTAAATTTAAGAATTTAAAAAATTGTGCTATCCTAAATTAAAGGCAACTGCCAGTAACAGATGACCGTTGGAAACTCAGCGCGGGATACGCGGCGTCCTAATGCGCTTCGCACTATGAAAACGCTCATCTACTGTAACGTATTCAAATCAGTGAGGAGGATTGGATTTTAGAAACGGAGTGTCTCTCATGCTGCGTTTTCCGCGGTTGTTTATTTCCGATCTAGAGCAGCAGATATACACACAATGGTTATGTGAAATCGTTCTAAAACTAACTATTATGCTTGCCGTTGGAATAAATACACTAAGAGTATTATTAAAGTATTGTGTTTGTGATTTATATGCATTGAACTAATTCGAGTTGTACTTGGCAGAAAGTGGCTTAAACGCGCACGAGTAATAACGATTCGATGTTTCCTTTGTTTAAATCAAGTTTTTTTTATAATTTTTATAACTTTTTAAAATATTAAAAATATGTTTAAGAAATAATTTTTTTTCCAACCTAGTTATAGTTAATAATCGTTAGAAGAACGAATAAATGGATTATTAATAATCCGTGCTTTCGCGTCTCTAACATATTTCCATATTTAGGAGGAAAATTGGTAGGTCAAGAATTATCTCCACGCCTGGGCTTGCAAAGCGTCTTGAAGTGAAGTAGTACGGAAAACTATGGTATTCTGAGAGAATTGCCAGTCTAGGGCCTGAGCTCAGAACTTGAAAATCGAGAAATACGTCACTATACAAACATAGAAAATAATATGTGTAGAAACACTAAACACTTGCTATTTATACTACTACTATCGTCCGAGTAACACAGCACGTTAAATATTTTTACTCAAGTATTAATAACAATTTGTCAATTTTCGCTATTTCAAAGTACTAAACTTAATCCAACGTTTTAACAAAAATTTTGGTCTGACGAGTGCATAGTTTCCTACAATTACGTGATTTTTTAAAAATTATCCAGTAACGTTGTTCCATAGGATCAATGCATAGAAGAACATAATTAGCAATTCCATTAATTCCACAATAGATACATATATGTATATTATTGTATCAGAACCAATCATGAGAATATCGAATTGTCAGTTCTTACGCAGTATGGTCGTTGGTGCATTGCGACTGCGTAGTTGAATTACGACGTTTCGATTTCGTGTATTTCCATTACATTCGTGCATATTGTACTATGTAATGGAAATACACGAGGAAATTGAAGCATTGTTATCGACCACTATCAATTATCACTACTATGTATCATCACCAGTCTTATTTGAAGTATGACTCATTTACTAACCTGTTCTGCGTTAGTATGTATTTTGTATAAAAGGTAAAAACATATGAAAATGTAAAACAATTATTGCAAAAACGGAAGATTTAATTACGTACATGGTGGCAATACAACGCTGAAATATCCCATTAAAATCTTAAAATCACAACGCATCACCAGCGATGGATTTGATAGCTAAGCTATTATCTTTAGTTAGTTCGAGATTATTCTTGAAGGAAATACGAATATAGTCTGAAGAATTTCAAGCATCACGATGAAGATACCATTACTCGCAAGAAAAATCTGATGATATTCGCATGCGTTGACAAAAAAGGTCTAAATTCTTTTATTGCAAATAAGATTTTAGAATTATCGTCCTGTTTCTTTTGTAAATTTTTGAGAAAAACATGGCTCTCATAAACGCAAGTCACTAACGAAGTCCACTAATTGTAAGTTAACATCATTACAACATCCGAGTTAGCTTAAAGATTTTGATATATGATCTGTAGCTTTCAATTCAGTCGATATTTATCGAAAAAGCTATATATTTTGGATTTTTGAGTTTTACAACCAAAATGGATGATTTGCTTCATGTCAGATAGCGAAATGGTTATGAACACTGGAAATCGAAACTCGTCACAGTATGATGTTGAAATAAGTGTATCATAAGGTTTAATTCCGGATTCCTTGCTATTCTCGGATCGTAGTGGCTAGAGCGGATGTAAATCTTGTTCTGAGCAGTATCAAGCAAACTATGAGTGACATGTCTGCGTGGTGTTGGACAAATCGATTAATTTTAAGTACTTCGTAGATGCAAATCACTTTTAGAAACGGACTTATCTTTTTGTAAGAATGCAATAATTTTGGAAGTGTTAAAAACAGGTGAATGCGTATGCAACAAGGGGGTCTTCTACGGTATATATCGATTAAAGGATTCATTCAAGAACGAATATTTAATTAATATATACTATGCTTAGGCATATTCAAAAGTAAATTTAAGAAAAGAATAAACAAGAAAGCGAAGATATGAAGGACATTGACATTTTTAAATTGAAAAATATAACACTTCTCATTTTTGTACATTCTGCACACTGCACAGCGATGAATTTCAAACTATTTAATAAATTGTTACCTGTTTCAACAATAGGCTAAATTTTGGGCATTCCTTGTAATTACTGACTGGGATAATAACACTGACCAACAAGGTTTTGCTTACTACTACCAAAGTTACCAACTTAGTAACTTTGGTTACTAAGTTAGTAACTGATGAAATCGAACAGCATATATAAAGTAAAAATGATTCGAAAAACGGCAACATTGGCTTAACTCTGGTTACAGAGCAAAGGCCTTTACAGTATGGCCGATAATCTGGTCTACCGCAATAATGTTTATAAACATTCTGAAGCTTTTGGAACACATCACGATCCCAGTTCTTAGAGATTATTCATAGACTCATCAAAGTCCAGCCTAAAAGCAGTTTTGTTGCATAATGGAAACCATTATCCTTCTATTTCGAGAGGTCATGCTGTTTCTATGAAAGAAACTTACGAAAATCGGAAAATTTTATTAGAAAAGATAAAGTACAAAGACTATTCCGGGAATATTTGTGCAGATTTTGAAGTAATTGCAATTATTTTGGGCAAGCAAAATCTGGTTACACCAAATACTGTTGCTTCTTATGTCTTTGGGAAAAACATTACCATAAGCAAGAGTGGCCACTACGACAACAGTTTATATCAGGAAAAGACAATGTACTGCATCACCCTCGAGTAGAAAAAGAAAAGATCATAATACCAGCTCTCCGAGTGGAACTTGCGCTCATAAAAACTTTGTAAAGGCACTGGATCTGGAAGATGAAGATTTTAAATACCTTCGTGAAAAGTTTCCAAAATTAACACAAGGGAAACTGAAAGAAGATATTTCTTGGAAAACTGAAAGAAGCTGGCTGTAATATGTCTCTTAAAGTGCACATTCTACATTCTCACTTGTAACATTGCTATACCGAAACATGGTTTATCTCTAGCAAAAAGTCATTTGTAATTGCATGTTTGGCTTTATAGAATGCTCTTCCAAATGAAATAAAATCGGTTGACTTTTTTTTACTTTTTAAAAGACGCAAGAAACCGGAGAAGGTCCTATACAATTTAATAATTCATATAAATTTGATTGAAGTTTCCAACTTTTGCTTGTTTATGTTTATCGTACGGGTTCAAACACTTCCGCAAGTCGTTCATGGTATTATTTTTAATATTGTAATTTATTTTGGCGAATGAAGTTGACATGAAGATATAAGGTAGTAACGTAATTATACAGTTGGATTAAGTTAATAATTAGTCGCGCCATCCATTCAATTAACTCGAAAATATGAATTAATAAACTGGTTGGAATCATAGGTAGTCAAAAGAAGCGAAAGCTCAAATATGAAATGTAAATGAGACAACACCGTATCCATGACGGAAGCTCGCCCGCTTTTGACCGGAGTAGAGATTCAATTACCGGTTGGAGCATGAAGACATAAAATTAAACGGTGTAACGGCGAAATTACCATGCGAGTGGTCCCAGTACATGCCGCATGCGCCACATTTTAGTGCACCGGGAACTGGTAGAAGTACGGTTTAAAGAGCGATTCGGCATTTTGCATCTGCTACCATCATCGCATCAGCACACGTATTTCTTATTACTTTCTTTGTTCTTTTAGTGTTGGTACAGAATGCCGCTATATCCAGAAATTCATTACTTTCCATTCTTCTGCGTGCCTTAGGCGAACTAAGGTCTGTTGTCATATCAGCTCGATAAAAAAATATACCTGAAGTTAATGAATATCTTTGCACGCGCTACGTATTGGTATTGCAAAGATGATAAGAAACAGCTATTATTCCTTTGTTTAGTAGTGCTTTGAATATGTTTCTTGTAAATTGTATTACTTTAAAGTAAAATAACAATAACCATTTTACACATTTAAATTGTGAGACAATAGAATTTAGATTCAGAAAATATTAACAGCAATGTACTTAAGGAAGCCGCTCGAAAATAGATGAAACGAGAAGTAGCTGATCCAAGAAGCTAAAAATCTCATAACTTGTAATACATACAAGTTATGAGATTCGGTAATTCTAAAAACATTAATAATTAGGAATAGAAGAAAAGGAATTGAAAGAAATTTAATCAGAATGTTCTCTATAGATTGTATTTGTCCCTAGTGTACCATATATGCGCATGAAATATTTTGAAAATTTAAAATCAGATCATTATTTATTGTGACAGAAGCAGTATCTTTTGAATTATCACAGTTTGTCATTCCATTTTTTTTTCTTCCTATTATCTATCATTGTACTATTCTTTTTTCCACATTAATCTCTTTTTCCTATCATTAAGAAGTTTAGTAATATAAGTTTTGGTTTTCTTTTCGTTTAGATTACTTTATTATGTATAGATATACTTTATGCACATGTATTTTTATTTTTATTTCTATTTTTTTTTTTGTATACTGTACGCAATTTAATTTCGTTTGTTTTACATGTTGTCCTGTAATTGGATTTAATCTGTTGGGCAATAAAGTTTATTATTATTATTATTATTATTAATATTTAAAATTATATTTTATTACAAAACACACATTATAATAATTTTAAAATTATTATAATGTGTGCTTTGAACCTGGTGCCTATTGCTCTTTTCATTCAATCAACATAAACTTTGTTGCAGTCAACACATCCAATTTTATATATTCCCGACCTTTACACGCGCAGTAATGGTGATATACGGTATAATAACTTCCCTTCTATTCATCTTTCTTTCCTATTTAAACATCAATTTTAGTGTAAAATTATACGACAAAAATCTTCGGTTTTCGCAGCGAATCTCAGTACAATTTCCTGAATTAATTACTATCGTTCAGTAGATAGGCTTACTTGCCCTTGTCCTACTTGTCACTGAAATTGAAATTGTGCTGTAGTTGTTTATGGTGTAAAACGTTATAGAATAGCATAGAATCAGTGCTTCATTTGCGTCTCTGCATCGCTTGCATTGTGCTACTTTTAAAAATTAGAGGTCAAGCTTTTGTTTCTTTATCAATATAGTTTCGAAAGTTTAATCATCAAAATTTTCTGTAGCTAAAAACATTCGTTATCGCGATTAAATAAAGGAATATCATCGAATTATTCAATGTATCAAGTTTATCCATTTTCAAGTTGTTTTCCACTAGAATTCTACTTTAAGTTTTGCAAGATCTACGTATATTCTTAGTTGGTTGTTTTTTTTATTAAAAACTCTTGCTGTAAGACGAGCGCCTCGCTCAGCTCCATAAATGAGAATAATTTCAATCCTTTCGGCGATGATATTTTTACGGAAAATAACGCAGGAGAAGTTGAGGAAAACGCTATCGCCAATTTTTGTGATAAAACGTTAAAACTTTGGTTAATCTAATTTCAAAGCCTACCTGAGTAGTAAATAAAAAGAAATGTGGAATGCAAAAATGCGATCTAAACATGTTTTGGAAAATTTGATTTTTTTTTCTAACAAAGCATTTTCATTAGTATCATTATCGAATTATTTTTGAACCTTTTAATATAATATTCTCAGCCTAAAACTAGCAAGGTGTTTGTATACTCACGGTATATTTCAATATAATGATAAAGTAAGCAGGTGATTTCATTGATATAGTAATAATAAATACTTCAGCAATAAAGAAAATTAACAAAACAAAAGATTAATTGAACTTCGAAATTATACTTGGTAAATGGTAGTCGTAGTAAGTAGTACGCAAACATTAATCTTTCAGTAAACAATTTTTTTTTAAACATTGTATACATATTTATGGGCGGTAGTGTAACAGTAAATTTATGCCTTCTGTTTCGGCAACTTAAAAACAAGTGATTGATAAATACTTTACGTTTCCTTCTTATTTCGTCTCATTACACTGATGCCGCTTCCGATTACTTGGCTCGCGTGACAACTTATCTACGAAGTTGCAGATGCGATACGTTGTCTTTATAAGCAACATATAGACAGGAGGTGAATTAGATATCGATATGGCGGTTGTCAAAAACAACAAAACGAAATTAAAATCGTGTCTTTTTTATATTAATATAAATCGCGCATTACCATATTAAAAAAAATAGATAAAATCTATTTTCTATAATCGATTCTACGTATAATATTGGGGATACTACTAAAGGAAATGTAGTATTTAATCAATTCACTCACTCACAACAACTGGTTGAATATTCAACATCCGTTTATACGTACGATAGATATGGGTGAAGTCCCCACATTGTAAAACAAAATAGAACATCAACCCCGGAATTTATCGTGATTGTGTTAATTACGAAGAGGACGGAAGATGTTGTGATAGCATTGGGCACTTAGGTATCTATTAGCTAGTACAAGACCGCAGGTGTATCTATTGATTACATTTTATCACATACTTGTTACATTACATACGTAACTGTATAAAACTAGTTACGTTGAAGGCTTTTACAATGCTCAAATTGTACAAAAACTTCGTCGGAAGTTGGAATTAATGACTTGGATTTACGCTTACTGATAGAGCACCTTATATCAAGTATATAAATAAATATTCGTGATAGGTATTTTTCTTTGATTTCAATATTGTTGCATAATATCATCATGAATCACATTTTCGATGTATGTATGTACAGTACACGACACTTGATTACTCCCACGTAGTGATTGATGTAATTTGATTCAAAGATCATTGGTTACATTCGTAAAACGAGGGATACAACGCTTACGCTCAACTTTGCCTCAAGATTTCAAATTGCTGATATGTTAGCCATTTTTAAGTTTTATTGCCATTTCTATTGCTCCACTTAATTACTACCACTATACTTTTCTAATTACAGGAGGAGCGTAAAATAAATGAAAACTACATTGCTTAACAACGAGTCAAGAATTGTTGCACAATAGTTGTCCACGTGAGAGTATTTGGTTGTCAGTATGAGTCGTGGAACAATTTTATGCTTACAAGAAGTAGGAAAAATTCAGAATCTTCGACAAGAAGGTTACTCGAATCGAGAAATCGTCAGGAAAACGGATAGAAGCACGTGGGTAGTTAACGCTTACTTGAAAAACAATCGAAAGCTATGGCAATAGTCCGAGAGATTGCATTGCTACGGGAACAACAAGGGAGCGTCGTGCCAATTTGCGAATGGCGTCCAATTATTGTGCTACGGTTGAGTAAATTAGGGATAGAGTCGGATGCCACGCTTGTTGTTGCTAATTAACAAATGTCCACATTTAAAAAGAAAAAACTGGACAAGAAACCTCTCCTGTGGAAGCATTATAAGCAAGTCTGATTAGAATTTGTTCGCAATGGGTAAATGGGTCTTCAGTGATCGAAAAAGTTTAATTTGGATGGACCTGATGGCTTCCAATATTATTTTCATCGTTCTCATAGTCAAGTTGGCCCAGTGATGGTTTGGAGCGAGATTTCAAGTGTGGGAACAGTAGGATTAGAAATTTTAAAAGGAAGACAGACTGCTCAAAAGTACCTGGAGTTATTCCAGAGATAGGTCGCTAATATTGATTCGGTGTTTTCTGTGGAAGAATGGACATTTCAACCTTATCCCAGATATGAAAATTATAGAAAATTTATGGAGTTAGATGGCGAGACAAGTTTACAGCGTACGAAGACAATTTAACGCTAAAGAAGAATTGATGTTAGCCATAAGAACCACTTGGGAAGCAACTCCAACGAATTTGTAAAATAATTTACTTACTTCGTTGCTTCATCGCATGTTAACAGTTGTCAGGTGAGAGTAATCAATGTCGGGCATTGTATGTGAGATTAAGACTGGCAATTGTCACATACTTTATTATTTTGGGGGAAAAATCGACGGCCTAATTCTAATACCCGGTACGTCAAGTAGTACATATTGATAAAAATTATAATGTTTATAAGAGGTTAGTTTTTAAAATAAAACAAGGAAAATTAAATTGAACTCGTTCATCAATCAATTCATATTCCAACCATATGTAAATTACGTTTAAAGGTTGATAAACCAATCAAGCTCCGGTTGCTGATTTTTTCATAGCAAGTGTGATTGGGTTTATTTTGAACCATGTTGTTTCTGTTTCTAGTAATGTCTGCGCGAGTCAGAAATTTGCTTTTGTTTTGAAAAATGTACATTAAAAGTACAACGAAACTAAATTCAATAAATCGTAGGTTTTAACAATCTTCTCCGCAGGATTCATGGTAACTTAAGTTAAATATCAGTCGTATTATTCGTTTCTGCAACAAGAACTTTTCGTTACAGTGTTTATGAAAGAGAGTTAATGAATCTATCACATACAACAATGCTACGGCTATCAGCATACAGAAAGACCTTACCATAAGGATTATGTTGGGGCAGGTTATTTATAAATAAAAAAAATTAAGGGCCCCAAAGGACCCGCTACCTTGCGGTGTACCTATATCAGTATCAATGTTGTAAGAATCTATGCGGTAAAAAAATAATAATTTTACCTCTTATTTCTAAATTAAAAATTCTTGTTGATATCTACTAAGTTGAAGGCCCTGCTGAAATCAAACAGATTTAGCACTACATATTCACCAACATTCATCTTAGTATATGTAAATCCATAATTAAATTATGTTTGTTTGCAAAAGAATTTTATTAGAAGCAGTTTCGCAAATTTACCAGTGCTAATAGCGGAGTTCATGATATGCGTTTTATATAAGTTAGTTGGAACTTTATCAAGGCTCGTAGACTCTGTTTAGCAAGTACATTATTATCATATTCATTCATTGATACGGCATTCTTTTACAGTATATCCCATGTTTGCTTTGAACAGCATTTCAAAAATAAATTTATCAATGTGTAATGTTTTCGAAAATACTGAAAACGACTATTTTCAAGGCAATTTTCAAACAATCCGAAAAGGAAGCATTTGAATTTCGACCTTTAAACATATAAAGTGCTACCCGTAAATTAACAGCAAAAGGGTAACTCGAGACGCTACATTCGTTATTATTATTAATTACACTGACCAACAAGGTTTTTACCCTAAGTTAGTAACTGATGAAATTGAACAGCATATGTAAAGTAAAAATGATTCGAAAAGAGGCAACATTGACTTAGTTCTGGTTACAGAGAAAATGCCTTTATAATATGGCCGGTAATCTGATCTACTGCAATAATGTTTATAAACTTTCTGAAGTTCAAAAAAAGTTGAAATTTGTTGGCCGGTGTTATCAATTGTGCACCTAATCATACAGCTTTAGAAAAGTTATTTTAAGTGGTTACAAAAGTGATTAATAAAAAATATAGCATTCCATTCAAAATAAAGAGTTGAATTCGGTTACGAAACGCACCTTGTATATTTGGGGATGAAACGCGCAGAAAATCTTATTTCTCCATGTTTCTCTCCATCTGGTCCATCGTTGACGGTTTTCACATTTAACTCCGCGATCACTCTAATGGCCCACCCGGTATAATATTTTTGTTTTCTAAGGTACCATTAATTAACCATCTAATGTTTCTACGTGTAGTTCTACTTATTTGCATTATTCAGAATTAATTTGTGTCGTTATGTATACACAGTCCATTTAGAGTACGAACTAGGAAAGTCATCGTAGTTCTCTCATTGTAGGCAGTGGATTAAAAAAAAAGGGAAAAGGAAAGTTATAAATTTATTAAAACATAAAAGGATCACCGCAAAAAGTGGATAATTATACAAAACTGATATAATACATTTTTATAATATTTTGTTTGTTTTCAGGATAATCGTAACAGTAATTACACATTTTCCTAAGATTCCACGTCGTCTAGTTAACCCCTTACGATATATTCTAAATTAGGTAATATCTTTACGTTAAAATACGTGTTTTCAGGAACTTTGTTGAAATCTTTGGAAGATAAGTGCCGTAAATAAATTTCGTTAGTAATATGTTCATCTTTCCGTTAGGAAAGAAGCTTCTAATTAATGCTATTGCTTAATCTTGGCACCTGCTATGATAATTAATCTTATTTAGAATATTAGATTGAGAGGTAACGTGTGATATTTTTTTATAGAAAGGAAAAACTACCGAGCGATGTTCATAAGGATACCGTTGCTTTAAATCATAGTCACCCCGACAAAAGTGAAGATCGCATGTTGTCTGGACGACCAAATTAACAAAAGCAAACCTGAAAGCAGACGCGTGCCGAGGCAACCTTAGAAAGAGAAAGGAGATTCAGTAGACAATGATCTCATTTCGACCACCTGTCCTAATACTTTCTTTTTTTAACTATTCCAGTCGAGATGACATTGTCCTCTTCTGTCCGCTACATTTGGTCGATATAATAACCCGCTCGATACGTCCTAGCAAAATTCTTCGCTGGCAAATCTTTGATACCGTTAGGTTAGAGGCAGGTTGAACAACCCCTGTAACTGTCATGTGTTTTCCCGCATCCCACAATATTTTTTACTTTCTTTTCGGTACTTCCTGTGGTCCCCGATGCCAGATATAACCTATAACAGAATCACGTACGCACTCGTCTCGTTGGGTATATTATGTTATTAAAGATTGATGCGACCGTTCCTCCTATTTGAATTACGGTATTTCGGCCGAATGATCGGAGGGCGGTAAATTGGATCGCATTTTTTGTTTCAGCTTCGGCGGTTCCTGCGTTTGCAGATGCTTTATTCGAATTAATAGTATATTTCGGCTCAAAAGGGATACCATTGCAACCACGTGCCAAGCGACGGTTTAATTTTTTCCCCTTTTTTGCAGGTTATGTCTAAAATTAAATTAAATGTCGTTTCTCATCCTTAGAGTATGTGTGTGATAGTTACTAAGGGAAATACCACGGAAGCTTGATATTTTTACATGCGAGGAAGTACATTGAGAAAAGCAGTTTTTGAGTTGTATGTTCTGCAAATAGCATGTGTTATATAAAATGTATTTTTTAGATTGTGTAAGACGGAAGATGTGTTTAGTAGTTTTGAAGATGTTGCACGCTCATTTTTAATTTTCTAGGAGCACATAAAAAATAAATCAAGAGAATAGAAAAAGAAGTAGATGTGGCGATTCTATGCGTATTTCAGATAAAATATAGAAAGGAATATGGGATATAATCAAAAAAGGAACCGACAAGTCGAACAGCTTCAAACAAATACCAAAAAACTTGAACGAATGCTTCTGTACAATGGCGGGCGAGCTTCTATCCGATCAGAAACCACAACCAAACTGCAGTATAACAATCATTTTGTTTCTGACACCAATAACGTTTGATGAAACAAAAGCCATAATTCAAATAATTAAACCGAAAGATAAGGTGGACATTTATGCAATGAATACGGAGATGCTGAAAAAATGTTCAGATTATGTATTCAAACCGGTTACTGATCCCACAAACACAAATTTTCAAAAAGGATCTGTATCTAATAACATCAAGGTGTCTAAAGTTGCACTCATTTACAAATCCGGTGATTCTAAAATCTCAGCAACCAATTTCCAACCAACACTTATGTGCAGAAGCTTAAATGCTCAACAGTCGGAAGTAAAAAGTTGCGTGATGTTATCTGAAGCTACCTTAGGGTTCTCGTCGAACGAACTTCTTTGAAATGAAGGAAAGAAGCTGTTCAATTAGCTTTTACATCTAAACAAAGTAAAATACCTACGTATTCTTGGACACTAGATTAACCTGGAGTGCTGAAATTGATGCTCTCTCTAAAAACTTTTCTTCTTTTCTCCTGCACGGTATGTTGTATGAAGAATTTGATCAATTATTAATAAAGAAGTAGCAGCAGTAGCATATCGCGCACTTTCTCACTCTCGAATGAGCAACAGCGTTCAATTATGGGGCGAATCTGCACATGCGGATGATATCTTTATCCTAGAAAAAAGAACCTTGGATATAATCTAACAAGTAGCGTAAACAATTCACTGTAGACAGCTATTTATAAAAAACAAAATTACGTCTCTTCCATTAGCATATATCTACATATAAACAGCTAGTTTACGCAAGACTGCAGCTTTTATCCCCAAAGAGATAGGGAGACGGCATGTCTCTCAAGCCGCGATGTAAGCAACAGGTTCCTTATCATGACTGGCAACAACTGCAGCGAAAACCAGACGCTTGGAACTGGTGAACATGCTCCCCGCTTCGTGGTTCGAAAAAGCTTGTCCAAAATTCAAGGCACAAATAAAGAGGAATTTTTTAGAAAATTGTTTCTATATGATGGCGGAAGTTTTACAAAAACCTCACAGCTTCACAGAACCAATTTTAGCGTATAATAAGTATTTCCCGATATCTAAAATATAAAGCAGTATACGTGGGTAAGTTTATCGTTAGACTACATATTATATTTATTGCAATCGTTGTTTCTTAGATCTATTTAAAGCATCGCATATTGAGCTATTTCAGTAGTAAAAAATATATTTGCAACATACTGAATTTATAAAATTCGCCATTTAGCTAAATAGAAATGTTTATGAGAAGACTTTCTGGAGGGTGACGCATAACCTGAACATTACACAAAATATTACTTCTGAAATGTTTATAATTGTTCAACGAAACGCAAGGAATCACGTCACGATTTATATGAAGGAAAATGATCATTACTTTAAATAGACGAGACGTGCACACTAAATTTAATTATTTTATTTTTTATGAATATCTTCAGAAAAACGAAGGCTGTTATATATAATTTATTATAGCTTGAGTATTATTATTTCATTTAATAAAGAAAGGGACATAGGTATAGGGAAATGTTTATAAACCAAATTTTAAAGCAGCTTTTCATATTCCGGAAAAATTTGCAGGGGGTTCCATTAAATATAATGGATTAATTCAGCATAGACAGTATAATGGTTTCCATACACGTTTTCTAGACGCTTGTTGCTGTATGTATGTAAAAATTTCTATATATTCCTTAAATATATAGAAAAAAAAGAAAAAGAAATATTAAAACAAATAAAATTTGATTGTCGCCTTAGCGCGTATTGCGTTTAAGAGGCCGTTAAAGAAACAACGGCAGTTCACAAAAGCCTCAAACTATGAGGATGAAAAACGAAGATTTATTGATGAACTTGATGAAACTATTAATGAAACTGAACAGCCTGTATGCTTGAACATATTTCTTTCATGTTTCCGATTATTTTTTATTTGATCTGTTTCTAAATTTGGAATTTATACCAACAATGCGCTAGGTGAACATGCTGTATATTATATACAATAATATATTAATGTTGTACTTTCTTGAGTCTCAATGTAAATAGCCGAAAGTTCAAACAGGATTACATTTAAAAGTTGATCGCAAGTATTCGTGTTTTCATGGAGGAAAGGAAATTTTCGATTGTATGCATGTTTTACCATTTTTAGCTTTTTTTACCCTTTTTATTGTGGGTCTTCATAATATTCGCACGATCGCTTCAGATTATTGTTCAAGTAGACTATTTTTCAGGGTCGATGACAATAAATCTCGCTCATTGATAGTCCGTGTGGTCTGTGGTATGCGATTGTGGTAAGAATTAAACCTGATCTTTTTTGTTAAGTGTTAATATTTTTTAGCATCAGATTTTCTGCGCTATACGAACCTTTACACATTTCCTAAGAAATTTTAAATTATTTAGTATTGTTCAGAGTTAGTAGTGTTCAGAGAATCTATTATCGTTAGTTACGTAATACGATATTATTCAAATGTTCGCTCCGGAAGTGCTAACAGGTTTTTTCACGTAAATCCGGCTCGAATGTTAGAAATTATGCGTCCTTTATAATCTAGTGGCATTCAATCACCAAATTGAGGAGGATAATGGATCGTTTTATTTTTGGGAGCTATCGAATCGCCGAACTTATGTTGCAATAAGGGAGTTGTTTCGTGGATAGTGTGACCCCGTCTTGCCGAAATCACATTTTGCGCTGGTCCAAAGTATCCAATTCGGGGGAAAAACAATCAAGAATACTAATATCTATTTCTGTTTACAGTAAGAAAGTTTCTAGCATCGTCAATATAAAAGTAAGCACCAATGACTTTTTCAGCATTAAATGCACACCAGATAGTCGGTTTAAAAGAAATTTTTCATGTATCGCTGCAGTTATTGAACCTACGACGTAACAAATGATCATATGGTCTAAGCTCTTGTGTTAAAGCAATCTTTTCGCAAAATTGGTCACAAATTTGACCCGCTTAGAACTTCACTCTGATGTAAGGCTGTCATATTTTCTTCGCTCCTTGCACTTTTTTAACTCGCTGACACGAGATCTGTCTTACGAAGTGTCATTTTCTACAAAGTGCTGAATTATTCGTTGTTTTGGACGATTATGCCAATCAAAAATGGAAGATAATGCACATAAGATATTTTGACTGATGGTGAATTTTGATAACAGACATGAATAATTTGTGAACGTTGTGGCCAACGGTATCGTCCCAGGATGAAATGATACACACTGACAAGCATAAATGTTAAAATAACGAACTTAACGTGGTTGCCACCTAAAAGAAATTTATCAATACGTCGCTCCTGAGTACAATCAGAGATCCATTCCTTTCTTGGTAATGTTGTATAATGAGTACTTCTTTTTTTATATTCAACTTTAAGTTGTCATTTTTTTTTAATTCTTAATTTCATTATACACTGGGAGTAGCCAAAGGGGGCTACGAAATAATTAATGTCGGTCTTTTTTTTGTTTTCCATTCAAAAATTAACTTGCGTGCTCTCAGGTTGCCTGAAAATTTTAATCGGTTCACGCCATTCATTTTAATTAGATGTCCAAGGAACCGCAATCTCTAAAAAAACGAACAAGTGATCATCATCGAAGAGAAAGAAGAAAAAGCAGAAGAATGTTGTACTGGCCGGGTATCGTTGGCACCCCGGATATTGTAATAATACAACAATCTTTTTAATTATACATATTAATTTTATATATACCCTGGTGACGAGTACTATACCTTAGACGCTGTGTATTTTATGCCAATTTCCCGTCGTCGATAAATTTGCCAAATTATTGAAATTATATGCAATTTCGAAAGCAAATAATAACAAGCGGTATAGCCGTGGGCAAATTATGATAGTCCGAAGTTAATAAATTTAATGTGCATAATTGCACGATAAAGAGGCGGACAATCAGCGTGCAATGCATATACGTTATGGAGATACGCGCAATGCTCTCACATCTGCGATCGCCATGTGCGAATAAGCCTTCCCCCATGCCAGCTTGTGTGTATACAGTACGATCGTATTATAAAATTTATTATAGTTATATATTGCAAAACGATGGATTCAGATAATTATATTACTCGTACCCACATTGTAAACCTTAGTATAGTAACTGAGGAAAAATGAACGAATTGAATTAGTTCTTTAACAAGACACTTAGACTTTATAAATTTATAGTATAGAGGATCGTTCAGTTCAAAATACATAGTGTACTACAGTAGCAGATCGTAATTGTTATTTTTGGTCGACTCTTGAAGTTTAATGAAATGCAATCATTGTAAAAGAATTACTCACTTATAGAAACTACGATGGTTGCTATAGGCAGAATAGATAAAACAATTATGAGCAAAGCAATAATTTTGCAACAAAGAGTGTCGAATTTTTTAAGTTCTTTATTTAACTTTTTTACTGGCCGAATTTCCACAGCACAAACTTCTACCTTTGTTATTATCGCTGTTGGTGGACAATATACGTTATCCGAAAACGACTGAAGCTCTTGCGGAAGATGATGTTGATGTACGGCCTTCGACAAGCAAAGACATTACTTTTTTCTTAATGTTATGAACGATGATATTTTCCAAATTTTTAACCAGATTAGATAAGATTGGATTAGTACACGTGATCCTTTTGGACCTATCACACTACAACTTTTTTACATATCGTGGTTCCTCCATCATTAGATCACGTTGCTTTATTGTGAGTGATCCCTTTACGAATGTTTCGGTTTTGGGTATTTTGAGTCAACATCTGAATGTTGCCACAATTGTGCACTTCCATGCGGTCTCTTCTTGCGCTTGGTAGAATCTGTATTCTGTTTGCTCTCATGCCTAGATTGCTTGTCTATTGCTCGAATTCTAACGGTTCCAATTAGGAATTGCTCGACCTGCTTCTAACCTTCAACACTTCTCCACTAAGACTCCACCAGTCTTGACATTTCTTATATTTCCATTGTTTAGTAGTTGCTTTAGCTACTGTACATGCTGTCCCTGTTGTGCCTATACAGTGCTTTAGATTTTCGTCAGTAGTTGACGAGCGTACTCAGGCTAGTTTTCCTGTCTGGTATTTCCTCGATGGCCTTCGTATCATGGTACCCATATTAGATTAACTTTGGTCCGCGTACCCAGTTTACTGAGCGCATTTATGCAGCCCCAGACAAGTTTTGTCTATGCAAAGTTGATCGATAATTACCTCATCCCTTACTCCCTGCATTGCTGTTATTTCGGCTTGGAATACTGTGACGCTTTGAGTTTAGTAGGCTTGTAATTTAGTTATTTTTGATCTAGTTAGTCTAAATTTTAACGCCAACTCCAGTCTTAGTCTTTGAATCAAATAGATTCGGTTTTAATAACTGGTCCTTTTTTTCAAATTTTCCCCATGAGGTACCTACCGTTTTATATTCCTTCTTATTTGGGACTGATGGCGTCTTGAGTTCCTTGTAGCCGTCCGCCCATGAATCCTTTCAGTAGTCTCTGATGGTCTGCATTATGGAAAGTTCAGTATTAATTAGTTGGTAGCTTCTCAGCATAGCCTTTCCTTGAATGTGTACAAGTACTAAGTAAGAATGACCTCGAAAGCATCTGTCGGCGTGGTTTTTACAGGTTCCATGGCACATAGACGTGCTACTCTTTGCATGCCACTCACGAGGGAACACGCATATGACATTCGTCAATTTAAATGAAACTTGGTGGGCTTATAGACTAATATAGTGTAAGAACACTGGTAATTTTCTAAGCTGCTAATCTTTCCCTATTTGCCTTAATATCTTAAAAACCGCAAAACAAAAAAGATAAAATAAAAATTCAACCGTTTTAGTAGTACAAAGGGATAGCAATAGTAGTTTTCTTCTCACAATTATTGTATTATAAATAACGATACCACTAACAGCTATTTATGTGAAAAAAATATTTTTAACATCCTTTAGATTATTTAAGCATTACATGCGTTATGCTTCATTATTTATTCTTAAACCTATTCAATTTGATATCGCACACGTACTGAATTTATAAAGGTAACCGGATGTTCGTAGTGCTCATCTATAGATCTCATGTGCGGATTGTATGATTGCTGTAGTATTTAAATTTTATCCAGATTAAGTATTAGGGTATCTAATATGCCTTATTGTATATGCGTGTATATAGAGCAAGAAAGGTGAAGAGCTCACAGTTTATTGACGGCCTGTTTGTTTCACGATTTGGTTGTTGAACATGCTGAAGTTACAAGAGTTTCTTACATACGATATTCTTTGCCGCAAATATCTCTGTCATACCTGTAACACCTGAAGCCTAGAGTTACACGATGGTTTAAAGGATATAATTATAATAGATATAGAGTAGGCTTCTTTTGCATTTGGAACAGATATAGTATTAGGATTTAAAGGCTTAGCTGGTCGAAACGAGAGACTTCCATAGAAGGGTTGACTATATGTACATTTTGACCTACGTTTACTAATGTAAATATCAAAATATTAACCTCCTCCAGAGATGCCTTACCCAAGGGCGGCCCTTACCTAGCGCGAGGACTGTTAGCCTTTCTAGATGGTATGTGTATCGGCCGAGTCCTTTTTCTTACTCAGGGTGCGTGATAGACTAATTTTAACGGTCTCCGAATTCCAAGATTTCCATGTTCTACATCGGATTCTCCTGTACGCGAACATGAGTTAGGCATATCCAAATTTGAAGTGTTTAATTATCTCTTTATTTTCCCGATGTAACTTTAAAATCTACTTTTCTGTATCTCAGAGTCAGAAGATCAAGTTTACGAAATTTTACATAAATTACAATTTTGCGGTGCATTGCTCGTTGTTTTTAATTTTAACGTTGAACTTTTGGATTTAACATAATCTGAATCTGGTGTACAGATTGATGTGTTTGTATTTTCAGACTTACTACGTTTCAAGTACACAGTCACCCTCGTTCTTTTGGGATTAACCTGCCCCTTGGGTTGACCTTTGGTTGGTGGGACCATGTCCTGGGATTGACATTGTTATTCGTTGATTATGTTACTTACCTCGTTACCAAGTATTTACCTGTATTTTCTTTATAGAACTACAAACTTATTTAGTGGCGACGAGGATAGTGCAAGAATACTAACATTACATCACTACGTACACTCAGAATTCCGCATATTTGTCAAGTTAAAGTGCCTGCCACTGCAATGCAATTATTTTTAATACAAAGATTTCAATTGTGAAGCAAATCCAAAAAAGCGTATATGCTATACTCTATGGGTGCCAAAGCATGAGGCATTTTAAACCCACGATCATTTAAAACTGAGGAAAATTTTCGGTTCCACCTATAAAAGCGACAGGAAAGCTGGCTGCTCTCTGCAAGTGTGGAAGCTACAAGAACATTGCACATATAGATATCGGAATACGCGTCTAATTCATCACAAAATTATCCACAACGAAGAATTGAAAAAGACATTTCATAAATAATGCATTTAATATTTTCGCGTTCTGGTAGCGATGAAATTAAATCCTTAAACTAAATTTAAATATCTTCGTTGTCAAACAACCCTTTGGCATGTTCATAATTTCTTCGTATCTAGAAATCTTTACTGCAGGAAGGAAACATATCACTTCCTATTTCCTTCAATATTGCTTTCATGTTTATTATTATATAATGTTTTGTCAATTGCAGGTCCGTTAACAATGCTAATGCACACTCAATAAAATAACGGGTTTCTCTTCAGCTTTTTCCTTATGCTTGACGGCAGCTCGTGCTATTTTTTTGTCTATTTACTGCATCACACAACTGCGGAATTTTATATCGTTCTGGTCGTTACACGGCAATCTTCAAAATATTTTTTGGAACATCCCCTTCGTTTTTTTAAATGATGTCATGTAGTTTCCGTTTCTTCTTCAACTCCTACATCAAATACACTTGCCAGCTATTCAGAATTATGTCCAAAGGCCTTTACTTTTTGCAATGGGCCTCTTACCAAACCGCGGCAAACAGGTATTTGGAAACTTTTTCTCGAAAACAATCGCCTTTGCAATAGCGCAACATTTTTCGCGCACCTTTTTGCCTACAATAACTCTAATATCTCTATTCTTGTACAGCACGTCGCTAATACCCACAGATGTCTCATCTGTTGTTCAGATTACCGCTACATCATTGTCTGCCTCGAACAGTGCTTTGAATATTTAGATGTTAAGATTGGTCTGATGGAGCTACATACAGAAACAGAATATTTACATGCAACAAAATGGAGTTTAATGAGTGTATTATATCATTGGAGGAGAATATTCTCTTGAATTCATAATGTTGGCTTGATACAAGATAGTTAACTTATTGCACACAAGACCGTTTTTCTCTTATTAATCTACTATATCCAACATTATCTCAAAACGCTTGCTGTTTTAAATAAAATACATGACTTGCTTAATTGAAGCCCACGAATTTAATTTGGAATTAAACATGTTGTTCTTGCAATAAAATGTATGTTTGCATTGATGTACGTGTTAGGTGTCGATATACGTAATACAATTCTGTAATTAGTTGTACATTATGCCTCTAGTACGTTGTTGTAGTAAATTGTTGTTACTTTTACGTTACGCTACGTTAACAGAAGCCGCTAGTAAGCTTCTTATCTCAAAATCTATCTTTTGCTTTTTATTGATCTTTCTCTGCTGAATCCCACGTTTAAGTATAACAAGTTGTAGTTGAATGAAGGTAGTAGGTAGTAATATTTTACATAAAAGTTGTTCAATAATTTTGGACAAGCAATCGTTTTCTTGGTTTTAGTAATTTTTTCGAAGAGCGATCTTCTTGCTTATAGCTTCTGTTGCGCTTTTGCTTCATGTAATTATTGTTTACTTCTAGTAATCCTTTTTCTGTGCGTATCTGAACGTAGATTAAAAAGAAACAATTATTTAGAAATGCATTAATATTAAATCTCCAAGTCTCTACACTGGTGAAACTATGTAAAACATGTAAAAGGTGCCAAACCAAACATACTCGAATTATGCTCCATCGCATGCATAATCTCTACACAACTCAAGCATATATATTATTGAAATAATTCAATAATTCATTAAGAATCGTACAAAACACTCGGAGTTAAACAAAATGCCTTCCTATAACGGTTCAGCTCCTGACATTCTAAATCAATTATTTATAATTAAGAGCGCAAGTAGAGCTTTAAATTGTATTTACACCTGTACATACATATATCTGAAAAGAGGCACGTGTTTTGTGTATATAGAGCTTCGAGTTTGTGTGTGTGTGTGTGTCTACGTTTCTGGTTATGTTACCTTTTTTGTATTTCATTCGTTTTATTTGAGCATGTACAGGCCACGCATAGTAATTATATCACCTGGTAATGGTTTTCGTGCGTATCAATTTATTATCATTTTTAATAAATTTTCTACTTCCGACGTTGAGAACTGTATCGTACAATAAGAATACCGCGTTTAAACTTATTCTTTTTTAACTGTTTTGGATTTAGCCATTGCTTCTATACCGTAAATAAAAACGACGACTGCCGATTCTTAAATTGCAATCATTAATTAAAAAATACACGTTAAAGAGATAAATTAATATTGAAATGCTTTTTGTCACGCATTTAGGTTTCTGTTTCTGGCGTATCTGCTGACATATTTATTGCTACCTGCCTAATGAAAAATATACGCAACTTTGCTCAATATGCTTGCTGCTACCGAAATAAATTGCGTTTCTCGTATAATTAAGGTAAATAAGGGAATAACTTACTGCAACCAGCTTCAGCTTTACATATTATCTGTACTTTCTCATCTGTTGTTAATTCTTTCAATTTAGCCAGCCTTTGTCGTCGCAGAACTCGCTAATATCTGTTAAATAGAGCGACGTATATATTGCTTAAAACGGGACTTCTTTATTCAGTTCGTTGCATACATAAACCTGGAGTTTTCTCAAATGACCCAGTATGATAAAAATTGCATTTGAAAATATTTGAACAACTGTAATATTCTTATAGAGTTTGTCGTCTAACGTCGCAGAAGTGTCATCACTGAGAATGTGCAGCCTTTGAATGTGCATGTTCTTTAACGAAGTTGAAGGACGGCTTTTAATTTAGGAAATCATTACTAAGATTATTCTCTGATACGATTAGACATTGTACAGTGCTTGCTCCTTGTGTCTATTCTTCAAGCGTCCTACAATTACAATATTGGAACGCAATCTTCGACACAAACAATTTGTTGATATTGATGAAGATCTGATCACTCAAAACATTCCAGAAAAATTAATTTGTTCTGATTTGTATTTAAAATTAGCAATAAGTTGGTAAAAAACAAAAAAAAATAAATGCAATCTTTCACGAATAATTGTGACGGATAAAATGTGTTACCGTGAACAAATGCTCCCGGAAAAACGCAAAGTTGGCATTTAGCCTAAAAATATTAACGTGTTCCACCGTCTCAGTTGCAAAGAAAATTGCGTTTTAACAAGATATTTCTAAACTGAGGACATCAACCAAATTCTGAGCAAACAGACACTAATTTCCAGGTGAGCCTGCCATGTAAACAATTCAGCTATTATACCTTATTTGTTTCCAAAATAAATTTCTATCACAACTATAGTTAATAGTTATATAGTTATAGTTAATGGGCAGGTTTCTCAAATAAATTCTTCAGCAAATAGCGAGCTCTTAAATTACATCTTTGCTCTTCTAGATTTTTAGATTTTTGTGATGTCTGGCTTTCTTGATTTTAGATACTATGAAAAGTAATATTATTTTTGATGTTTTTGTTAACGACACTTTTAACTAATCAGTTATTTTAACGGATGAGCGTAGCTAAAATACGAATCGTAACTATTGGAGCAGATGTTCTAATTATGAAACATTTTCATCGAATTTTATACGTTCATTTGGTTGGGAAAGGTTAAAGTAATTAAACGCCGATGGCTATTAATCAAATTGTGAACCTTTATATGGTAAGTTTATCTTAATTTCTTCCTTGTTTGTAATTTTATACATCATTAAGTTATACCAGAAATGGCAGTCTAGAAATTTTTCTTTTTGAAATTACTGGGACCCATTTCTTAGATAATTACTGGTTATCAGGTAATATACTGAATAATTCGACTTTATTCATTTTCTCTTGCGTAAATACAAAGATAGATATAATGCATAAGGACCTTAAGAATCGTTTAAATTTAAAAAGGTTAGATCTAAAACTAATTTTGTGTATATATTAACGTCGTCTGCAAAGCGGTAAAGTAGTGTTGCATTAACATGTTTAGTATGAAATCAAACGGTAATTTTTACGGTAAGCCATATTGATAAGATTTGTTTAACAATTAATTCAGTTGTTTATAAATACCCGCTTGTTAAATTAACAATGGGGGATGAGAAGGATTTGGCATTTATCTCATTTACAACGAATGATTTAAATGAGAGTTCTGAGATGACACATTTTATTGGTAACTCGTACAAATAAGTGTTTGTATCATAAAAAATCGTTCTGTTAAAGAGGTAAATACGAAATTCCACCTCAGACTGAACTCAGACGTTTATAACAATAACAATCAGGTAATTATGAGTGTAGTAGGAGCTTATTATTTGGGAGTATCTTGATAATCCCTCTATATTAGGCGATTAAATCAAGATTTCGTGGAAAACCTCTTCGAAAGTGTGAAGCAACAGAGAAATACAAGAAATTCAACGCTAACTCAGTTCTAAGGAGCTTTCAAAAGATTATTTTGTCGAAATTTGCTTTTGCGTGCAGAGAGCAAATTGGGCAATTTGTTAAAGGAAGCGGACGAAACAAATTTTGAAAATTGCAAATTTATATTCAGGAAAGTGAAGGTTTTGAGTTTGTAAGAACGACTGTAAAAATTTTAAATTTCGTAAAGAAATGTCTTTGCGTTGATATTCAAGACATAAATACTTAGAAGAACGCATGGACATTGTTTATTAAAGTGTTGATATATTCAAATATCATCTTTATACACCTATTTCAAAATATGTAATAAGAAAATATAGAAACATTTCGCGATCTGACTGTTCTTAACGATCAATTTGTTACATCATACCATCAACTAGTTATGGAATGTCCCCGTTTGGCTGTTGTGAGGAGAATGATTGTAGTCATTGAGCTGCAAGGTTTGGGTACGGGAGCGGTAGATTTCACCTTCGACCCAAAGGACATTCTCGTCAGTTTCGGTATGTTTACAAAAGTTCTTGTTCCCAACACCGTCCAAATTATCGCCGATATGTTATCGTATATATCAGTCTACCACAAGCCTACGAACAGATAAATTGATAAACGCATGTGTAACCTATATCTGTTTCCAGTTTCATATAGTAAATTTATAAACAAATTTCTGGAGCTATCATGAGTTCTTCTTTATCCTCGGTTGTCGCTTACATGTTCATGGAAGCGAGATAATCTCCGAATAATTACCGTCAATCCAAGACAAAACTTTTCTCTTACACATCTAGGATGTTCGCTAGATTCCTTGTTCTTGCGGTCGTGTATACGTCGGAGAAACAAGAGGGTCTGTCAGCACATTGTAGCAGAACACTAGAGCTATATTATATTGCTGTGGATATCTGATTCTGCATTGATCAAGCACAATCTAGAAGTCGGCCACCAGATTTTATTTAACAATACCAATCCTCTCCCTCGCGTACCCTACTTTTATTCTAGAAAATTCCGAGAAGCTACCGAAATCCACAAACACTCCAATGGACGATGGTCACGTGTTACATCTTCAGTCAAAAATCTCTCCTAACTTCTCAATCACAACACGTCTTGTGCACCTTGTCCCATTACCTGACTTTATACAAACCCTTGCCGGAGCGACCATAACCATTCTTCTCACACCAGCGATACAATATGTACCAGCCCAGAAGAAGCTGCAACCGACAGCGAATCTCAGCAGACTCATGCAACTACGATTCTATAACAAAATAAATTAGCCATGGCATTAGCGACAGGAAGAATTGTGAAATTTTTTGTCATGTCTGGTTAGATCGGAAGTTTTTTTTAAAGCTTCCAATCAGTGATTTTTCAATCATCGTCGGTGATTAAAATATCACCGATTAAATACCCGATAATAAATTATCGGGCTTCGGTCAAAAGTGGACTCATTGAGTGCGTATGAGTTTCAGTAGTCTTTTCTTATATTGTATGTTTCAGATGGTATCTATATCATATTTTATTTTGTTATATTTTATGTACATAGATGTATTTAGATGTTAAATTATTTATGCTCATTTGACTGCTTTGGCGATTAGACGTAGTTTCTTGGTGAATCTTTTCCGATGGGTTCTAAGAGGGTTTGTGGTTAGAAAGCTCGCTTGCCCGGAATCGTCTTTTATATATATCGTCTTTTGGAGTGATTAATAACCTGTTTTTGTTACAGATTTGGTAAACGCGATGACGTTGGTCGTTGGTCAAGCAAACCGGAGTTAATAATGTGAGTCAAACAAGGGATTTGATATATGATATAAACTGTATGTTGGAATGTATTTTGATAAAATATATTGTTGTATTGTTCACTAACTATTCTCGTATATCAGCAAAAAATAAAATCTGCTTTGCCATTAATTTAATCGACGGACGAGAAGAGTTGTTGGAGAGATAAAGGAGATAAAATAATGGCAGCGGAATAACAGAATATGAGATTCCTACGTACATACAGACTAAAAGACTAAATGTTAAAGACAACCTTATAGATCAAAAGTTTGAGAAAAATCGTTCGGTCGATCATACATACACGGGCATGCAGCATTAACGTTACAGACTTTAAATTATAAAGGCGCATTAGTATTCTCGGTGTCCGATTCGAAAAAAATTCATCGATGATTCCGTATCGGTCAGCAATAACTTTATTTTATACTGATATCAATATATACGTATACTATATAGGAGATATGACGTTGATATGGATCTACATGGATCATGGAAAAAACAACAGACCACACGTCGTGGTACACACTCTCTTTGAAAATAATGAAGCAGGGACGAGTAGTCTCCGTCGATGGATAGCGAGTATAAATCGAGAGAGACAATCGCTGAAAAAGTGGTCCGAACCAAACACTGTAGACTCATACCGTGATAGAATATATATTGGTATTTAATCGATACGTATATTTTATACGAATTTGTTTTCAAATACGCAAGCCGTACAGAACTTATTAAGTGGACGGTTGTTGCGTTTTTAATTACGATTTGTTGCAGATATCCTTACTTTGTGTTAGCCGTGTTCGGATATTGAATAGGAGAGTGATAGATGATCTCCGTTCCGTTGTTTAGATAAAATATTTGTTTCTTCGCGAAAGAAAACGTGAATGGATACTTTAATGTATCAGTATTGTTCAGAAAGCGACGCAACTTTTTATGTTTCCTACATCTTCTGCAGATAACGATTTAAATTTATGCGCATACGATGTTTCTGCTATAGGGATAAACCAATACTTGCGCGCTACTATTAGCGTTGATTAATACTTGGATGGATGTGATGAATAGAGTTTTGGTATACAGATTGGGCAAGGAAAAATTAACTAACAATAAGTAAATAAGGTAATGATTGAAATTATTAAAAGCCAAATTGTAATACTTAGTACGCCAAGGCGACCATCATTAAAAATCTGCGGATCGACGATCAGCTTTCCTTTTCTCCCCTCCCTTTACTCGCTCAACGCAAATCAGTCTTGAATGGATAGTTAGAAAGATATTTCCCGCAAGGGTTTCGGAGAGATCGCCATAAAAATTCTCGTCCAGGATACCAGAATTACCACGAATATCAGCTTTTAAATGGTGAGTTTTACAGTAACTGAACAAATTCTGGACGGAGAGGCCTTGACCGAGGAACATGCGTAAACCGACACGACTCTGTACGACCGTCTATGCTAAAGGATAGAGCGGATTGAACTATAAAATATTCCTATATATATGTAGATATGTATCCTATCAAAAGTGACCAGGTTGAATTGCTTATTATTATTATCATTATTATTATTATTATTATTGTCTTTGTGTAAGTGAGAAGTTTATGGAAAATTTTCATCATATGCGAACATCACTGTATACGGGTAAGAGCTGGAAAATGAAACAAAAACAAATATGGATACTAATTTCAATAGAAAACATATAAACACTTATTTTAATAAAAGATAGAAGGTCAAGTTAGCTCGATTTCTTTTTATATTTAAATGAAAAAGTTTTTTAGATTAGATCATAATTTAATGTATATTTCAAATTATTATAATTAGAAATGTGAAGTAATACTGCTCCGTCTTATCAACAATATCTACAGCATTCCTTCTTAACATCCAACAGCACTCTGCTAACATAACAGGATTCCATTTCCCCTGATGCCGTTTTGTCATTCCCGTGATGTCTTGGTGGAAGCGCTCACCGTGTTCATCGCTAACGTCGCCCATATTTTCCGGACAAAAATCCAAGTGAGAATGTAGAATGCGCACTTTAAGGGACGTATTACAGCCAGCAGCGTGAAATGCTTGTAACACATCCATTACTAAAGCTTTATAGTTGTCAGCTTTTTTGTTTGCCAAGAAATTCGTGAAAACTTGTATTAAGGAGAGCCAAGCTGTTTTTGCCTTCGTTGTTAATTTGGTTTCAAAGATTTCATCATTTACTATTTCTCGTATCTGAGCTCCAACAAAAATACCTTCTTTCAGTTTCCCTTGTGTTAATTTTGGAAACTTTTCAGGAAGGTATTTAAAACCTTCACCTTCGAGATCCAGTGCCTTTACAAAGTTTTTCATGAGCCCAAGTTTCACTTGGAGAGGCGGTATTATGATCTTTTCTTTTTCTACTAGAGGCTGATGTTGTACATTGTCTTTTCCTGGTAAAATTGTTGTCGTAGTGGCCACTGTTGCTTGTGTCTTTATGTCACGACTGTCCCAACACATAAAAAGCAACAGTATTTGGTGTAACCAGATTGCATACCCAAAATAATTGCAGTTACTTTAAAATCTGCACAAATTTGTACTTTATCTTTTCTAAAAAATTTTCAGATTTTCGTAAGTTTCTTTCATAGAAACAGCATGATCTATCGGAGTAGAAGGATAATGTTTGTCATTATGCAACAAAATTGCTTTTAGGCTGGTTTTTGATGAGTCTATGAATAATCTCCAAGAACTGGGATCATGATGTATTCCAAAAGCTTCAGAAAGTTTATAAACGTTATTGCGAGTAGACCAGATTTCCGGTCATACTATAAAGGCATTTTCTCTGTAACCAGAGCTAAGCCAATGTTGCCGTTTTTCGAATCATTTTTACCTTATATCTGCGGTTCAATTTCATCAGTTGCTAACTTAGGGTAAAAACCTTGTTGGTCAGTGTTATTAATGCTTTCGGGCACATTTCTTGGGCAATTGAACAGTTGAATCGGTGTTTTGTTGACACCGAACATGAATAACTATTAAACAGGCATATTAAATGACTACATATGGTTTACTTGGTGCACCGAGCTTTTAGAAATACTTAATTCCAAAGATCTGGAAATGTATATATTCTTGTTTATGTTATTTGTTGCTTTTTTTTCAAATTTTGAACTTACTCTCAACTGTTACTTATGTCATATATAATAAATAGAGCACAATACGCTAATTTAATTACATCATTTGCTTTATTATCTATTGCGTCATATCTAATTTATTTTTGATGTGTAGGTGTGCATAATTTCGTTTGCGATAAATTACAGATTGCACAGGTAGTCTTAAAGGAATATGACACCTCGATTGACTAACATCGATTTCCAATAAGTTGTGTTAATTGAGACTCAAAAAGGCGGCAACGTAGGCGTTAATGTGTGATATTTCTTTGCGTGATGGGAAACAGCAAAAAAATCCGTTCATCTAATGGATAGCTACTCCAATTTCACTATGGGCGGTCTGTCACTGAATCGTTAGTTGCGGGTAGCTTACTGTTGTATTGGAAACGCGGGTTCTCCTTCTGCTATTGCTGCTGCTGCTGTCTAGCTGGAAAGGAAGATTACGTCTACTATATAAAATGACTCCTGCATTAGAGAGAAGACACCTGTACCGGTATGAATGTGGACGCAGTGTTGAAATGGGCAGGTGCAAATACTTACTTACCTCACTTTACCTTAACGCTTACAATCAGAACCGCGTGTGTACGTACAAAGCGGAATGCCTTCCTTTTTGAATAATAATGAACCTACACTTAGATTACTTTTTACGGTTAGATTGATGGAAGGATACGATCTGTTTTTCTTTAAAATTTAATTAGGTATCCGTTGATTTGATTTGATGTTATTACTCTCCGTCAACTTACTACAAAGATAGCTGTAATATCGATCTTATTTCATTAATCAAAGAATTCAATTAATAATATCGTAAGAAATAATAAAAAATAATACATCTTGTTACAAAGAGATCTGTATATAGAAAAGAATTTTTTGTTTACTAATGTTTCAAACGATTGTATATTTTGAAAAAAGAGGTTTTTGGAATGTCTATGGCAGAAGAGAGGTGTTTACAGCCGAACGCAGTCTACTAGACTTTAATGAAAGCCTAATAGAACAACAATGCGTCGAATCGTTTCGTTCTACTTTTAGTAATGACTCACTATAAGAAAGGACATTTTACTTAGGATCCTTAGGTACTGCGAAACTGCAGTACATTCAATTTTTCATGAATATTTAGATGTGGAAGAGGTTTTTGCCGAGTTCTCATAATTGGATCCCACCACAAAGAAAAATCTTGGACCAATTGATGTAAGGAAATTCTGAAAAAATTGATACAGAAATAAAAGATCCATATATAACATCACTTACATATATTCGTATCAGCCGGAAACAAGGCAATAATCAGTTGTTTGGATATCCGCAGATGAGCCGAATACGACGACGTCTCGTGAACAGCTTTGTTCACGAGACACTACCAAGAAGATGAGTGCCTGTTTCTTTAATTGTACTAAACATACAAGTACTGGTTTGGAGGATTAAAGAATTAATACTGGATGGTGTATAGCAGTTTGTTTGCCAAAAGTCATCAACGAAATCAGGGAAACCTGACGACAACTGCGCATGAACCTTTAACGCAGCAAATCATTCATTATTAAATTCAGAGCGAAAGTCCTCAAATTTGCATCTCAGTGATTTACCCGATTTATTGCTTAACATCTTCTGTTTGTTCTTGAAAGTTGGATAAAAAGTGTGCGAACAGTGTTTTTTATCATCTCAAGAAGCGTTGAAGCCTTTGGTATCCATATTTTGAACCTTCAGAATGGAAAGAAATGTTTCGAGAATTGGTTCGGAACGCATGCAATGGTTAATTTCAAATATTTTTAAAAACAATGGGATTTGCATCGTTTTTTTCTTCTAATTGTTTTGTAAAAATCTGAAATGTACCGCTTATATGTCTAGTTTAGTTCGATGATTAGAAAAGTTAATACCTTGTATTGCAAATTACAATTATTATTACTATAAAATTAGTCTCTACTATCCATCAAAAATTGTAGTACGTACTTTAAGATTTTCTAACGTATGTTATGATAATAATTGTTAATAATAATAATAATAATAATCTTTATTGTCCGGCAGATGAAAATTCATTTACAGGAAAACTGAATATAGATATATGAAAAATAATCGTAACGTAAACGTAAACATTTAAACACTGGGAGGAAAGTGAAATATAAAGGTAGAAACGACATACCAATGAAAAACGGATCTAGATAAAGTTTACTACAATTGTTAGCCATATGGTATAACGGAGCCTTCAACAACGTATTGGTTCTAGCTTTGGTTGTTAGGAATGTATCAAAAGATCTCGTAAAATGCGTTGGCATTACAAAATTTATTTCAATTAGCAATGACGGAGAATCAACTTCATTGTGGATCAGCTGTATTACGAATTTGGCTCTTTGCTTTTCTTTCCTGCTACCAAGTTATTCCAACGAATGGTCATCCAAGAGGCCATCGTAATCCATATTTTTCTTAGGGTATGAACTATCCAATTTAAATGACAGATACTTCAAACGTCATCTCTGCACACGTTCCACGGAAAGCTTAAGGAGGATGTTATAACAAGGCTCAAGACTTTGTTAATTGATGCACAAATATTACAGGTGTGGTGTGGATAAATTAAATGTTTCTAAAGAATTATTCTTTATTAGTATCTAAAATACTCACTGTAAATAATTAAGTTAGTAAGCGTAATGGTAACCAATAGCTGTGGTCACCAACCATTGGTGCCAAATAATTCACTATCAACTGTTCTTATTTTAAGGAGAAAATCAATACCATTATGTTTAAGAAAAAATTGTTAAATCAATTAATATTATATAAATAGCCTTTAGGTAAGTTTATAAAGATATGTGGTGTAATGTTACCTAGAGAAATTTTTTTTATCTAAATAAATTTTCACGGACAATAAGTCCGGGGATACCCCTAAGCACTCTTTATAATAAAGTGAACATCAAATTAAATTGATAATATAAAACGTAACCTCAGATTTTGACGTTACGCGAACTCTCTAGGGCGACGTGTCACGCACTAATGTCCCGCGTACTTTTGAATAATCGAAACTTAATCTAATCTTGTAATTAAAGTAAACTGTGTCCACGGTAACGCTTGAATTTGTTTAGAAAATAGAACATACGGAGTCAAACACGTCTTCACTCAACGATCATTTGCACTAAGGGACTGAAGGCAACGATATAGTTAAAGTACTTGCGAGAGTTGCAGCTGGGCGAATTCTGCTAAGATTTAGGTATGTGCGATAATACAAAAGTACAACCTCTACCAGATGCAACTTCGAAATTGAACGCGAATGACTCCTGCTGTTAGAAAGAAAAAAAAAATGCTCGAGCAGTTAACATCGTATTTGATGCTGTGCAATTTCAACATCATCATATGCAGATCTTTCGGTTCGTGTTGATAACGTTAGCCGGTATAATCATGTTTGGTCGAGCTTATATATTAAGTCTGGAAATTACCATAAATATGTGTTTATTCTAAGTATTAGCAAACAGCCGGATTGATATATTTCTACGTATTTTCAAGATGTTTAATGTTTTCAATGCCGTTCAATTTCAACGCGGCGCAACCTCGCACTGTGATATGTATTACATATCACAGTGCGTTACACACAACGTAGAAGACCGGGAAGTGCCAATATATACTGAAGCAGCTCTGTATTCCGCCTACCCCTCGCGCTTAAACGCCACTGGAAGCCAGCGACAATGTTGCGCTCCAATTACAATTCGTTTTCATCCCAGATGGAAAACAAAAATGCCGTACAATTTATATGTTTATATGTATACATATGCACATGCAGAAATATAGATATATTTTCATAATTACCTGAGGATGATACGCTATTACGCGAAGCCGAACCTAATTTACTTTAAATATGAGCAGTTCTTGAAATTATTTCGTTAATTTTATTATATTGTCAATGAAATTGCTTAATATTAGTTTTAATGTAGATATGTACGTGTGGTCTTCGCGGAGAATTTAATTACTAAGTACCGATGTAGGGCACTTTGACTTATACGGACCTTAAGTATGTGATCTTACAAATTATTTCTTTGAGAAACACCTGCCTTTATCGCAATGTTAACGGTATTACCACCATTCGTGAACTACAAATAGCAGCCATATTTTACGTATTGTACAACAGTGAAAATATAATCAATCAACGAAATGCCTTTTTAACTAAAATACGTTTTATCACCTGCGAACGATATCCGTATTCCTCTATCGTGTACGCATTAATTACGTATGAACGTATGAGTATGCGGAGTCTACAAAGTAAACCGATGGTATTCAATACATTCACGCGTCGACTGTTTGCCGTACTTATAACGTGTAGTTGATAATAGAATTTAAGATTGTGATTCAGTTAAAATACTTAACATTACACAATACACAATGTAAACATTTTATACATATGTTACATATATCGTTACAAAAACTTTCATCTAGAATGATATGATATGAGAATATTCACATAAGTTCAGAATTAACATATTCCTCATTTGAACACTAGTTTTACGAGATAATTACGAAACTATGGATTTGAGATCGGGATTGGTGGTCTTGATGGTGATCTTCGTAATAATAAAGAAATGAAATCGTTATCGGAGGTTTCTATTTATGTTCTTGTATCAGTACTTGAAGAGTTTATGTTTATGAAAATACAATGTGTTAATTAAAATACAATATGGGAATCTACGTAGTTAAGTCAAGTTTACTTGGTTATTTATTAGGATTATCAATTATAACAGATAATCTTGTAGTTAGTTGCTCCTAGCACTGCACTGCAGTATCATTTTGATTGGCGTAGATCATTTCATGCAATAAGTTTGAAGTATGGACTATTTCTGTAGGAGCTTACCTCTTGTGAGTATCTTAGTATTCTGCAAGAAATCCGATTCCAATTCGGTTCCAGTGTTATATGTACAAGCGATTATTTGGACAATTTGTTAAAGGAAGAGGACATAACTATGCATGTTCATCAACAATAAACTAGACATTGTGGAAAAAATTAATGAAAATCAGTAAAGCGGGAGAAATTAGGGAAAATCAAGATATCTCTTGGAAAATCAGGAAACCTTGTAGCAGTGATTACAATTATCTCTTAAATGTTCGCAGAAGATGGGTCTGTACGAAAGTTTAAAATTAGCACATACGTAGCAAACTGTTGTTGTGAAATGTATGAAAAATAAAGTTATGAAATAATAACTTTGATAAACAATAACTTTCAAATTCGCTTTCTGGTCGATTGTTATATGTTGGCTTTACTGGAGAGATTGAGCCTATTTAAAATAAATGGAATAGCCGCTACAGTACGTTATATCATAGATTTTTTACATAAAAAGCGAGATTTTAGATTTTTTTTGGGTTACACAGCAAAAGAAATGTAAGTGTCAGTTATTACTATTAGTTAATTTGTTTTAGTTAGTTTCGTCTTCGGTGTTGTTTATACGTTGAGTTACAATGGTAACTGTTACCTACCATATTTCCCTCTCCTGAAGAACTCTCATATGATTGCAAGCAAAAGGTCGAGTTTTCATTTAACAAAAAGCGATATGACACGGTCCGAAACTGGAACACGCCTAGCTGTAACTAACTCTGCTACCTACCTACTCTGGCCTATGTTTCCAGAACGGTAACCGCTTGGTAGAGCTATTATTTTTGTAAATGTGGACGTTGAAATAACATTTATTAAATAGTTGCATAAAACAAAAGAAACAACAAAATATAAAATGTGAAAATATTAATCCATCGTTTGAAAAGAAATTTGTTTAGAAAATCGAATAGAATTGTTTAAAAGGCGGACCAGTAACAGCTACACAGTAATCTAGTATTTTTGTTTCCTGTTCATATTATGACTTTTTTTATGAAAATTTGTATAGATGGAAAGGTTTTACAACAAGTAGAAATATTCAAATATCTCGGAATAAATATACATCAGGAAGTTAAAGAGGAAGTAGAAATTAACAGCACAATTGAAAGTGGAATAAAATTACATTATGCACTGAACAACGCGTTTATAAAAAAGAAGGAAATTTCAAAGAAGACAAAAATAACTGTGTTTAGCACAATATTTATACCTATATTGACATACGGCAGTGAAAGTTGGATCTTAAATGATCAAACTAAGAGTAGAATACAAGCGTTAGAGATGAAATATTTAAGAGCGGTTAAAGCGGTCAAATTAGGAGTAGAGTCGATTTCGGACAGTGTAGAGAGGCAGAAACTCAAATGATTTGGGCATATGGTACGGATGGAAGGAGACAAACTGACGAAAAGAGTATGGCTGACAAGATCAAGACACAAGAGAAAAAGAGGAAGGCCAAGAAAAACATGGGATAGCACAATAGAAGAAAGCTTGAGGAAAAGAGAAATATCGTGGGATGATGCAAGAAGAATGGCAAAATATAAGAAAGAATGGGCATCGCTTATTCGTAATAAGAAATAAAAGCGCTAGAGTACAGAATTTACCTTAACACCCGTAGGGTAATTAAGGTTAATGATTATATATATAATTTTATATATATTATATTATTATTTTATTGTATATATATATATTATTTTTTTGTACCAGTAATGACAACTATTTATTATTTCAATTCTTATTTGTACTGTAATGTTTTTACCTGCAACCAGTTCCTCACAGAAGACAAACAACTGTAGTAAATTTGTTATGTACACTTCTCACTATCTACTTTATTTTGGTAAACAATACTTAACTACTCCCGAAGAGAGTAAATTAACAGGATTTGTTGATCTACTCCCCTAAGCAAATATGTTAAAACGTACGTACATGTTTATAAAAGTGCTGAAAATCCAACGCGTTATAGGACACATGTTTACTTCATCGTTATGCCTAGCAAAGTCGGTCTTACCTCACCGAACACGTTACCCACATGTCGTTCTTACGTCTGTTGCGTTTATGGTTGCTTCTGTTGCCCAAATTCCGCTAGAGATGGGGCAACTAAAAGAACGAATACAAATGTTGTAGTACTCAATTTGAGATATTTCTTTAACGGTGACTCGTTTGTATGCACGATCTTGCAATCTTTAATTTTGGTTGTTCATAGAGTCACAGATTTAATCGAATCTTCACTATAAGATGAACTCTTTAATAAACGTGTCATTCGGTCAGTTTTAAACGTGGTTACTGTCTCTTCACGCAAGTTATCCATCTCTAATATGTACCGGTACTTTTTCTTTTGAGTGTGTGCCTCCGATGTTGACTCGTGCACGACTTTCGATCTCGTTCTGTCTGGCGAACCTACAAAGGGATGATGGCGTTGACGAGACGACAACATAGAAGTGAATCCGCTATTCGATAAAACGCATCTGCCGTACATTACGTTTACTATTAATACGAAGTCTATGGGATGCCCAATATAGACGGTCAACAACGAAATAATGATCCGAAGGGAAGGACAGGAAGCGGTTTCCGTAGAATACGATAAAAGCGCTAACGGTATCTGGCAGAAGAGTATAATTTAAAATTTATTGGATTTTTATAACCTATAATTGATGTTTCGAACATGAGTGTTAAGGGAACGTTGATTTCTTGTATCTAATGTAGATAAGTACAGGAACACGTACTTAATTAAGTGTAATGTATACTACATAGTCACTTAAACAAAATTATTATATCAGTATAAATTTAGATTTTCTATCACTTCGATTAAGATTATTAGCATTGTTTTAAGCAGCAGAACTATAGCGTATTCTTAAATACACCAATTTTGAAATTATCGCGTTTCGTGCAGTACGATCTTGTACCCGAAGATCATTTCAAATTTTCCTTTGGAGCGATCTGTCTTTAATAGGTCTTTGTTGTTGGCGCTCTTCCCGGTACGCCACCATATTCACCGCGGATTTGATAGCAATCTACATCGCGGTGAAGAAGATTGTGGTAGTAGATTCCATTACGAAGTTTCTCGTCCTCTGGGATTATATATCCGCTTGCCTGGATCTTGCTGCAAAAATAACCCGTTATGGGACATCAACGCTATGATCCATGATATAGATATTCAACACAAGTACCTCTTTCCTATGGATATTTAGACATGAGGGAATTAAGGGAAACAGAAGCTTATTAGATTTGGTCGTTACCTAAAGCCATCGATAATCCAACTGCATTCAAGAGACTCTCTTAAAATTCTCTCTCTTTTGGAGTCGTAATCATGGTGGGAAGAATCTGCAAAGACAAAAGGAAAGAAGCTATTCGTCAACCAAACTAAAGTCAACCATTTCCCACGGCATTTTCATATGCGTGGTGCCTCTGCAAAGTGTTTCACCGGAATACGGTAGGTCATTGGCCATTCAAGCAACATACCTGCTGCATTGGAGTTATGGATTCACTTTCTTCCTCTTGTTCATTAGAGTTCATTCATTCTCTCAAGAACTTGTCGTTCTTGCTCCTCGCATCATCGCTATTCTGTTCAAGTTCACCAAATGAAACTGGATCAGTTATTTATTTTTGTCATTAGCAAAGTTCGTTCTTCATGTATGCTCATTGCACTAATAATCCTCATGCTTTGCGCAATTTTTTTATGCAAATTCTTATTTTCCTTATCTATTCATTTGTTGGTAATTTTATTGTGGACCTGATTTCAGATATGTCCGCATGTCCTTTGGAGGAACGATGTTCTTATTACCATTGCCTAATAGCGTAAAAAATAAATAATTTTACAGTGACGCTTTTGCACAAGTTAGAACTTAAAAACGGGTAATGGTTCTTCTCTAGATCAACCTACCAATCAATAAATAATTCACAATTTAAAGTATAAACCTACCAACAATATGGATTATCTACCAATAGCACTTCAAAGACAAATAAAATACGAAATTAGTGAGGCCCCACCATATCTACTTAATATGTACATTGATCAAGAGGGTTCCCTTACTTAATTAATTAAAGCCCAAAGTAAGGTCAATATGTAAAAAAGTCGATGAAAACATTTCTTGTAATTATCGTTTTATTAGCATATTGCCTTTAAGATCAAAAGTGTGAGAAAACATTATATACATTATTATATAATAATAATTATTATTATATAATATAACATATTATATACATTAACGACCTACCTGCAAATGGTTGTCCTTGGTTGTCCGAACATCAAACATTCAGAACCACAATGAAGATCGGAAGGCACGATAAATGGCGCATGCGACTAATTTGCTGCTAACAAGGTGAAAGAAAAAACTCAAATCCTATTCTTGCCACAAAGAATAATGCGGATCAAATTTCCGGACCTGACACTAGCTTCAGAGTTGAATTGGACTACACGTATTAATGGATTGGTATCGGGAATCGTGAGATCGTGAAGCAGGCCGTGACCAGGTCCGCTTACTTCGCCACATTCCATTCACTTTTTTACTATGGTGTCATATTATGCATTACTTTGATGCTTCCAGAATATTTATATTCTGAGAAGGAAATGTTAGATCGTTATAAAGTGTTAGATAGTTATGAAGCCTGAAATCGTGAGATCATGAAGCAGGCCGCGACTAAGTCTGCTTACTTTGCCACGTTCCATTCGCTTGTTAACTGTGGCGTCATATTATACATTACTTTGATGTCTCCAGAATATTTATATTCTAAGAAGGAAATGTTAGATCGTTATAAAGTGTTAGATCGTTATAAGGCCTGAAATCGTGAGATCGTGAAACAGGCCGCGGCTAGGTCTACTTACTTTGCCACATTCCATTCACTTTTTAGCTATGGTGTCATATTATGCATTACCTTAATGCTTCCAGAATATTTATATTCGAAGAAGGAAGCGTTAGAACGTTATGGAACCTGAAATATAAGCTGGCATGTATAGGCTGCTTTAAAAGGGGGTGTATAGTTATCATAGATTAGACCGTGCACATCCCTCAATCGGATGTCCAAGCTTTTCAAAGATTAGACGGTTTCTTATTCACAACTTCATGTGTGATATGGAGCGTTACAACATTAACAATTTGTTTTTGTTTATCGCCTCACTACGTTGCGTTAGGAAACTAATTCTCTGACCATGTACATGCTAAGGTTTGTAATATACAATATTTATCTGTATATGTAATATTTATATTTTAACTACAAAACATTAAACATTAAAATTAGATAAATAAAATAGAAATTAATTTCAGCTAAATAAAGTGCTGATCGGGTAAACGAGAATCTCGTCCAAGTTTAGTTACCGTTACTGAAAGGATAAAAAATACGTACAAAAGTAATAATTACAAATCCATAAAACGAAACCTAACCGGGTTTTTGATGGTCGAGTAATGTTTATTTGAAAGAGAAAAAATTACAGAGCGCTTCAAGGTCTACGTGTAGTTAAAATAGGTATAGTGTGGAAAGGGACTATCAATTGAAGCCAATTAGTTTTAATTAAGCTTAACTGTTATGGAACTGTCTCCAACTGACATTTGGCATTCTGTTTTATGTCGAAACGTAAAACGAGTGCATACACATCTCAGTCTATAATCACGGACGAATCGAAACCGCTTAAACGGGCTAATAGACATATAGGGACCGGAGGTGTAATTACAGAGAGCCTTTGTCGATTTAAAAAAAAATCCGTATGGGATTTATTGCATGTCTGTTGAGTAAATAAATCTTTTAGTACTGCCGTCAGGTCTCTCGTGGCACATAATCAAATAAATCTCTCGACCATTATTAAATTATTGTTTTGTGATATGCCAGAACTTGTATGAATACCTTATCGGAATAATTTACGGAATGATAATTGCATCTGAAAAAATCAGAAATAAAAAACGAATTGCTTAGTGCTCGAGGAAAATGATCGGAGCATGAATAATATTTCCGCAACAATGTTGTTGCAGTACGTTTATATACAGTGTGTTTAACAATAAAAAGTATATTTAATTGAAGTAACAAAACACATACGACAAGGCAGATCAAGAGACCGATGATCTGACATCATGACAGCCTCTATGTTAAGAAGCACATGGTAGATATGAAAATGTAGTAAAATTGCAATGAAGCTAATTAACATGGTAACAAACATATTAACTTGCTTTTATTATTTTTGTTTTTGTTAGTATAAAAACATTTCAGGTTAATTTATATAAAACACTAAAAAATATTGATAAGAAACGTAATTTTAGTAAACTTTATTACCTTTTAATATCTGTTTATTAATATATATTGTTATGTCTCCTCTTAAAAAATTTGGCTGCCTCTGAATAACGAAAAATTCTAACTTAGCGGGTATGCGGATAAGTATAGCCCAGCTGGGCACAGAACCAAACAGACCGACCTTTTTGGACTTCCCAACTTGGCACATCTTGCGAGTCATATTAAAATTGCTCCTTACGGTTTCTGCCGAGCTGGGCATATCGAAGTTTGGCGAATAAATTAAAAGTTGTGTTCCGCTCGTTTATTTTATATTATTACGTTTTTATAAAAAAAAATCAGAAAAAAATCTGTGTATTTCATATATTTAATTTTTTATAGAAATTTGTTAAAGATGGGTTTTATTTTTCGGAGCACTATTGAAAATAACGGCTGTAATGTAAAGATCTTTAAAGCAATTTTACAGTACTTTAAAAAATTATGTACAAAGAAACAATATATTTCCAAACAACACAAAACTATTGGCAAATTCTGCACTGCACAAGTTTAATTAATTAATAATTCGAGACTGTTTCCAGGATACGTGGATCCTTATTTTTCCTTCCTTTATTGGATTGGATGATTGATCATCAATTGGATGATCAATTAAACTCGTGTGGTGCAGAGTGTGCCGATACTTTCGTGTTGTTTGCCATATTACCTAACAATCCTTGCTATATTTATTAAAGTATATATCGTACAAGCTTAATTCAATTATTTTATCAAATACCAAAAATTAGAAACATTGCCGAAAGTTGAAACTATTAAAGTAATTTACTTTAATAGTTTCAACTTTCTTGCGGGATTAGGTAAAGGTGTTCACTCGAACGCACGCGTTATATATTTTTTTTGAATTTCACATTTCATTTACTTAAAATTAAGTCGGAAGTTTTGAATAAAAGCACTACTTCATTTAACAGCCCGTATCCAGAGATAAGTGCAGTATATTTTGTGTCTACATTAGCTTTTTGGGCTATGGATGGAGAGACCTCCTTAGGGTAAGGATTAGTGTGGCAAGTGCCAGTACTATGCAAAGTAATATTGGGGTAGACTTCTCTAGACGAAGGTGGCTCAGATAGGAAAGGCGGCATAAATATTAATGTATCGAGACAAATCAATTTTGCGAATGCAAGCTATCGTTTTCGATACAATTGAAGATACGTTTTTGAGTTATGTAATCTGATTGGTCCAGAAGACATTATTTCTGCATCTAAAGTTTGCAATAATAGAATGTATTTGTATCTTGCTTCAAAGGCACTATGATAGATAACAAATTTATTAAGGTACGCCATTTGGTTTCACCAGCCAAAAGAATAACATCGTCTAATGTTTCTCCATCATTTCCACATGAAGAGGTTCAGCAGGAATTAAAACGGTTAAATTTAAAAGGTGGATCCCAAACTACATATATTATAGGAGCAAGGTTAACAAATCCGGAGTATAAACATATTCTCAGTTTTCGTAAGCAAGTATATTATCCATTAAATGACAAAAAACCTATCACACAGTCAATGTTAATTTCGTGTAAGCAGAATTATTTTCGAATTTTTATCAATACTTATGAACTGCTGTGTTTTGTTTGTAAACAATTGGGGCACGTAGCGCACACGTGTTCCAAATCACCAGACGCAACAAAAGAAGAGCAGGCATTACAAAATGAGGAGAAGGAAAGCAAAGATCAAGATTTTACAAATAATAATTTATAATAAACAGTTGATAGCGCGAAGTCGCAACATAGAGAGGCTAGGTACCGTGAAAGGAACTTAAAAAAACTATAAATCAACGGGAAAAAACCGACAGAAACCTTGTGGATTTGAATCAGTACGACTAATTTCAGCATATTTTTTTAGGAAAAAGTAGAAGTCCTAGATTAGAATGGTTTTTGTAAGTTTTTAGATGAGCGCAGAGGGAGGGCAGATCAGTATAGCGTTGCCAAGTTATGTATTATTAATGTTCAATCGCTTGATAAAGGTAGTACAGGTGGTTAGAAAACCGTTAAAAAGCAGTTTAAAACTAGTAATGAAAATTAAACAAGGGATTGATTTAAATTTTATGTCGCTATCACCATACACCGACATCGTCGGTATCGTTGAGTAACGTTTGTTGTTACTGGCTAATGGGTATGTGCCCGAACAGTTCCTTTAAAAAAAAAGGTAATAAAATAAAATGTACCATGCTCTCTTTATGTCTGAGAAATAATTCAGGTGGTAATTAAACTAGCTGAAGAAAAGTATGTAAATACATTGGAAGATAAAATTATATTCATTAACAGTACATACTAGGTCACTAGGTTTTAAGGACCTTAAACCAGAATTGTAACCGAAAATTCTTGGTGTTAGATTATTCTTATTTCTGTTTCCATTATTAACACATTCTCGTCAAGTGTTTCTTGAATAGAAGTTAACTGTTGCAAAGTAGAAAAAGATACATGAAATAAAGGTTTTACGTTGAATTTTTATTTCATGAATAGTTAAAAAGGTATCAGAACGTGGAAGATTTGATTATAATTTGCATATGGCGAAAAGATTCATTTCATGAAAGTAGCACATCATATACTAAATTTTAAACCATCAGAAAACTATACTTTTTGGAGGTATTTACTATTGTGCATTGTCAAATGTTGTCAAATAGTAAATACCTAGTATCTTCTTTTTTTTAATACTAACTTAGGATAAAGTTCTGAGAAAGACTTTACACTAAATTGAAAATTTGGCAAATTAAGTAAAGAATTAAACCTAGGTAGCTTTTTATCTTTATGCCTATCTAGCTGTGATTTTTGGTTCCAAACTAAGCGTCAGTAAGGGGTTCGATTAATCTTAATTTATTGCCTAGCTCGACACACTTCCCCTAACTACATTCCAACTTTTATAAACCTACCAGAAATTAATATTTCCATAAGGTTGCAAAATACCTTTTTGTATCAGCGACGATCTCTCCATTCGTTGTGAATTTCTTCACAGATAGCAATTTTTTCATGTTTCGAAGGAGAAACTAGTCGCAGTTAGCTAAATTCGAACAGCGTAAACCTATCAAGTTTGGAAGAGACATTTTTTTCGTTACAGAGGTATTTTTTAATCAATTCTTGGTAAAATTTGATCAGTAATGGAACGAAATATTCGTCTGTTATAGGTTTTCGCTTTTCCGATTATTTGGAATAAAACCAATATTTTGTGAGTTCTAAAAACAGTGCCTATGACTTTCCCAGCTGATGGTATTGTCTGATTGGCTGATTGTCACACATCGTTGCGGAAACTCTTTTGTAGTGCGCTAATGCATGTGCAAATACAGAGATGAATCGATTCCGTTTTTGTTCCATGGTGAAAAAAAAATGGTATCCTAATCTTTACTCTTATGAGTTCATAATGATTGATCATTTTGTCGGTTGTCACGACAATAGAGCATTCTAGGCGTGTTACTTGTGCCTTTTCTAGATTAGAGTTCCCGTAATACGTTTTCAACTTTTCTTCGTTTTGTGTGATGATTTTTATACGAAAAGAGTGATATTGAATGAAGTAGATAGATCATAATTGGTATAGAAGATGTCACTGTTAAACAACAATAATGTATAGAAGAACAAAAACTACCTACATGATATATACAATAACCTCGCACCTTAAAATATACAAACTATGCACAAAAAAAGTGATTGAAATTGAATAATTTATTTAGCCGTTACATGTAAGAAATCTTTAATATTCATTTTTATAAAAATCGTCTACATTACAAAAGGCTTTCTTAGCCGAGAAATGGGCGTAGCTTGATTTTGAATTTTTCAATTCATAGGTCTACGACACTTTTATTTATTAAAGTTTTTGTAATTTATGGTGCTCACCATGTACACTATAATTACGGACAATTCTGTATCTTTCAAGCAATCTTCGATTTCCTTTTAAGCACCCGCATGCTCAAAGATGTAAACATTCGGAATGACAAGTACACCATTTTCAATTAAAGCTGTCTTACATGTTTCCATTTGCTTTAGGTGAAATATACTATAGGGGGGTCCACCTTCTGCAAAATTAAGATTCTTGCTCTTTACATGTGAATATCCCAAGGATGATGTGTTGATGAATGCACGTACGTGTGGTAGATAGTGACAGTAGCCCCCGTAATAATCAAACTGGATACCATCCGAGCAGCACAACCAAAAGAAGAAATCCTCGAAGCTGGACCGTCGATATGGTTTCTCCAGTTTATATAGGAGTCCAGGACAACACTAAGAAACTCCACATTGTCTATTGTGGTAAGTGTTTCCTCATTATATTTTATGATTTTTTTTGTTTAAACTCGCTGAAGTTCATTACATATAATATATATGTCTTTTTCATATTCAACTCTAAAATGTGCTATATCTTCTAGAGTTGTTACAGTCTCTCCTGGCGTTTTATTTATCTCACCACAATTGACAAATGAGCTGCAGATGGTATGACGCCATGATCTGATGCATTGGGCAATTCGTGGACATAAACCAATAACAATAGAGGTCCAAAGAGAATTGATCTTTGGGGGACTCGTCTTTAAATGCTTTGCCACTGAGAATGCATCACTCATATTGTTGTCATTCTCTAGTTTGATTTGATTAATACCTCTTATTCCCAGCACCCTAAGTTAATACTGTCGAAGGCCTTTGACAGTTCATAAAGATGCTCAAAGTCTCCTCCTCCATCTTGATGCTTTTCAAGATCGATATCAACAGCTGATATACTTGCTCTACAAGCGGATCCATTCCTTAAATAGTTGTTCTGCGTCTCAGAGAAAAAATTGAATTTACTCAACAAGTCATATATTCTTCTATATATAATTCATATATTTTTGATTTGACTATATTTGCTAGTAAAGATATTGATCTGTAGTTGTCTAAAACTAATTTTATAAATCAAAGGTATCGTTGATCTCTTTAATGTATCGAGAAATCCTAATGCTGATGTATATTGAACAGGCCAGTGGCTAAACATAGCACATTTCCCAAGCATATCAATCGATATTTCGTCGTGTCCAGTTGACTTAGTTATTGTTGGAGTGCGTAATGATGTTATACAAATCGTTAGCTGAAAAAACGAAGTATTTGGGTCTGTGGAAATTGGCACACCTAAAGGCAGATCGTTTTCTTTGCCTCTACACAAATGTATTAAATAAAGAACAATATCGTCCTTTCTTTTATTAAAATCGCATCTGCTACTGTCATTGAAGTTCGAATACTTGTCGTCCATCTTGCTTGTAATTTGTTTAATCAAAATCCAAATTATCTTTGGCTTATTATTTGACAGTTCAATAAATTCCGAGTCGATCTCACGTTTTTTTGCTTTTATTTTATCGTTGTAGACGCTTGTACTTGAGACGTGATTGCAGAGTTCTCTTTTTTGCGTTATTGCAAAAATATTTATACTATTTACTTTCGAAGGGTGTTAAAACAAAACTTCCTCTCAGAATGTCATGAAATACATGAAGCACTACCAAAAAGGTTTGTACTGCATAGAAATACAATAATCTTTGCGATCGCACTGCCTTGTATCGAAGTAAAAGCTTGATTTGATGACAAACATAGGTGGAAAGAAAGTTAGTGTTGCGTTTACGAAATTACAACATAAGGGACATATTGTTTTTGTATCAGCGAGAACCAGCGCAGTGCTGAATTTGGATATAAAAAAGAAACACTCACAATCAACGCAACCAATGTTTATAACTAGTCTTTGCGTGTATAGCATTCGTTTGACGAAAACGAAAAACAAAGACCTTATCCTCTTTATAGGCAGTTAATCACCGTAGAACTCTTTATTCGCAAGCGACATTCAAAACATTCCCAGTATGCCTCTTAAAATGTTCCGAGTACGTCGAATTCGAAACGTAATAGGCGCGTTCGAAATTTTATTACATTAGTGACTTTTTACATGAGCCCAGAGAGGTCCGCGTTTTCCTCTTTCATCTTTCTCTTAAACACGACGCCGAATTTTGTGTTACCCTTCATCAGTATACAAGAAATCTGGATAAACACAAGCAATAACGGCAAACAATGTAATAACGTTTATAATTTTCGTTCCTCCGTTGCATAAAGAAAAAACAAAATAATAAAATACTAAATTAAATTGTTAGCGTCAGATGCGTTAAGTTATTTTCATATCTAAATGCTTTGCAGCTTCGAATGTTCGCCGTTTTCTTCTTTTTTACGTTTACCAGCATTTATTACATCCACTTATACCTGCTTCCTGAGACTCAGTACTTACTACAAGTAACTAGATTTGTAAGACTTGTCGGAAAACATCGTGTACTATATTGTATCATGCTGTATGTACAAAAGTATTGATAAAGAAACATTGGTAACCCGAAAATTCAGACTTCGCTGAAACTCCATAAACCGAAAAAGAAGCAGCACAGGAATTGGGCATTCTCCTAATTTTGAATACGCTTGCTTGCTTTGTTTGCACGAACATCGGCATTGGCCACCCGAGACTATTTAAAACGCGCCAATATGAACGTGTATTTAGATAATTATAGATAATTATAATATTAAATTTACTTTTGCAAAAATGTTAAAAAGTTTAAATGAAAAGTTCCGGTGGTGCAGTGTTAGAATATGTAAAGCGAAAGTGCGAACACTTGATAATGAAAATATCAGAATTAAATGCCAATCACGTAGTCAAGTTGAAGAAAGTAGACCGACAAATACATAGGTATGGTAATTTATTGGACCGGATTGCAATTTTTATGTTACGCGTTATTACGCAATCACTACTACATCAAAAAGAAACCTTGATTCTGGAAACGCTGTAATAGCATTGTTGATGAATTTATTGAGAATCTATCGGAATTCATAAATAGTGCTAAACACCAAAATGTTTGAACACTTAACTGTAAATGACAACTTATGTGAGAGACGTTTATGGAGAAAGTTTAAATGTGTGGTTAGTTTTACCAAAAAAATGCAGTAAAAACAATAGGTATCTCAAAAACAGTAGAATCCGGCACTATAAAAGGACAAAAGGGGGTGCAGTGAACAGAATAAAATGTTATTTTATAGTAAACCTTTGTGCTTCGTTTGATTCCCATACTATTTATTTATCCTTTGCATCTTGTGTTTTATCGGACAAACAAAATGTGACATTTGACAAAATTAAATCAAAGTGTTTAATACAAAATTTAAGTTTCTCTCTTCAGTATTTTATTGTTGATTTTGGAAAAAAAGCATCCACGATGGCATTACATCAGCCTGGCTACAAGTAAGTCCATTGCACTGGCCAACAAATTTCAACTTTTGATTTTGCCATAAAATAATTTATACTAATTTCAATAGAACACATATAAACATTTATTTCAATAAGAGGTAGAAGGTCAAGCTAGCTCGATTTTTTTGTTACATTTCAATGAAAAGGTTTTTTAGATTAGATCATAATTTAATGTATATTTCAAATTATTATAATTTGAAATGTGAAGTAATACTGGTTCGTCTCTTGTAAACAGTATCTACGTCATCTCTTCTTAACATCCAACAGTAATCTGCTAACATAACAGGATTCCATTTCCCCTGATACCGTTTTTCCATACCCATCATATCTTGGTAGAAGCGCTTACCGTGTTCATCGCTAACGTCGCCCATATTTTCTGGACAAAAATCCAAGTGAGAATGTAGAATGTGCACTTTAAGGGACATATTACAACCAGCAGCGTGAAATGCTTGTAACATATCCATTGCTAAAGTTTTATAGTTGTCAGCTTTTTTGTTTCCCAAGAAATTCGTGAAAACTTGTACCACGGAGAGCCAAGCTGTTTTTCCTTCGCTATTAATTTGGTTTCAAAGATTTCATTATTTACTATATCTCGTATCTGTGGTCCAACAAAAATACCTTCTTTCAGTTTCCCTTGTGTTAATTTTGGAAGGTATTTGAAACCATCACCTTCGAGATCCAGTGCCTTTACAAAGTTTTTCATGAGGCCAAGTTTCATGTGGAGAAGTGGTATTATGATCTTTTCTCTTTCTACTAGAGGTTGATGTTGTACATTGTCTTTTCGTGGTATAAACTATTGTCGTAGTGGCCACTCTTGCTTATGGTAATGTTTTTCCCAGAGACATAAAAAGCAACAGTGTTTGGTGTAACCAGATTGCATACCCAAAATAATTGCAATTACTTTAAAATCTTCACAAATATTCCGGGAATAGTCTTTGTACTTTATTTTTTCTAACAAAATGTTTAGATTTTCGTAAGTTTCTTTCATAGAAACGGAATGACCTATCGGAATAGAAGGATAATGGTTTCCAGGATGCAACAAAACTGCTTTTAGGCTGGTTTTTGATGAGTCTATGAATAATCTCCAAGGGCTGGGTTCACGATGTATTCCAATAGCTTCAGAATGTTTATAAACATTATTGCAGTAGACCAGATTACCGGCCATACTATAAAGGCATTTTCTCTCTAACCAGAGCTAAGTCAATGTTGCCGCTTTTCGAATGATTTTCACTTTATATGTGCTGTTCAATTTCAACAGTTACTAACTTAGGGTAAAAACCTTGTTGGTCAGTGTTATAGGAGTTGATTGTAGAAGATCTATAAAATCGATTTAGCTTCCTCTACATTCGACAATTTTTGAAATGGTCAAAAATAACCTTCTCTGAAGCTGGCTGCCCAATTGATCTGTAAAAACTATACAGCAGATTATTGGTGCCGAAGGTAAGAACAACACCGTTACAATTTAGCGGATGCAATTTACTTGGCGGATGATTTACCGTCCAAGAATTGTACGATTTAACATTTTTTTTAATATCTGGGAAACCATAACAGGTATAAACTTTTTTTAAAAGATAATTTGATCTTTTCGGAAGGCGTTCAAGAATGAAGTTGACGATCGCAAGCAACGTTACAATGATAAATGAGGAAAACATTTCAGGGCTTTATTGGGGTATTTGTAACACTTGCTGCTTTTAGTACGTTTGACTGTGGATGTTATCGTAAATACGAAGGAAGATGTTACATGTTAGAGATAAAAAAAAGTACATTATTATCAATGGAAATTTGTTCATGTTGTCCGCTATACTTATTGTGCACTACAGGATTTAATAGTCTTTAATTGACGAATTTTAATATTTTGGAGAACAAAATCCACCCTGCACGATAAGCAGGGTAAAATATTCTACGTTTGCTATTTGCTAATCTCCCAAAATTTGTAATGGTTAGAACAAGAAAAAAAGACCTGTGTAGAATTCGTCTATATCTGCTACTTACTGAAATTAAATTGCAGACAAATATTATTTACGCTGGAAAAAGAAATAACGTTCTTGTGGAATTGTCGAGACATTACATATCAATTCAATCATAATAGAATCATTTCAACTTTAAAATTCTATAGATAAAATTGAATTGCTCCCAATTTATCTAATTGTGTAATGACAAAATTGGACCTTCTTATGTAAATATTAACTTTCTGCACTTGTCCCATGCAAGCGTTATTGACTTTTGTGCTTTGCGTCAGTTTAAATTACGTTGTTATATATCGATTTATCTTTCAGTTGCGCTGAGGTGAAACTAATTAGCTTTTATTTTTTCACGTACAGTTTTACCTACTATCTTATTCTGACTTCCGCTGTTATTCTTTTTGGTTTCTGTTTTGATTACGTGATAATGTTATGTAACTAAAAGGAAAAATACTGGAGCTGATGACCAATCCCGCAGAAAAAGTAACAAAACATACAGGAAAAATTAAGAGTACTTTGCAAAGAATAAGAAGCAATGCTTTAATTACTTTCTTTTTCTACCTGTATTTCTGATGATTCTTATTTGAGTGATTTATACAAATTATTCAAATAAGAAGTGTTCTTAGAATTTCAGAGTCTGGGAAAGGATTATTGGAAACTAAACGAAAGTAGTAGAAGATGCGGATGTGAATTAGAAAGTCCACTTGTAAAAGAAGTTGAGCTCATCCGCCGCGAAGAACAAGAAGAATAAGAATTAAGGATGCTAATAGTTTAACGTCAGAGAAAGAAAATATATAAATTACATTGAAAATTGGCACAAAAATTTATAAGATATTCGTATTTATTCTTTGTTAGTGTTGTTATTATTCGCTTTATAACATTACAGAACAAACAGTATGCAATACGGCAGCGAGAGCAAATATGAATGTAACCTGTAGTATTTCAACACCCGAAACACTATAAATTACCAGCCCAAACTCACAAATCCATCACAAAAGAAAACAGACGTTAGTAAACACAGTAACTTAATAATGACGAGGATATATATAATAAATGGAAGAATATTCAAAATGTGTTGTAGCGAGAAAACTGGATGAAGAAAAATATTCAAGATGAAGAAAATTACGAAAGAATAAGCAATAAGAACATTGGGAAAAGTAAGAGAAGGACGACTGTTAGATACACAAAATAAATTGAAACAAAAAACAGGATTACAAGATCTTCTTCTAAGAAAATACAGGAGCAAAACAGAATGTAGAAAAGTAAAAAGACAGGTATAAAGAAATGAGAAGGCAAAGTGACAGAAGGAGAAAATCAATAACATTAAATGAAACATACATAGATGAGGAGGATGCACTCACACAAGAAGAAAACGAAAAGATTGTTAACATTGGAAAAATCCGTAATGTCAAAGCTCGGTTTATCTTATCATCTTTATTAAATGTAACATATAGAGTACCATCCGCAGCAAGTCAAAAAAGACTAGCAAATAGTAGAGTGATGGCGGTTTAGACTTACGATCCCCAGCAGATCTTATAAACTCAAAATAAATTATGGAAGAAGCATACAAACACAAAATAAATATAGAAATATTGTTCATAGACATGGGACAGGTCTTTAAGGCGAACCTACTTAACTAAGTATTTAAATATTGGTGTGGAGTGGAGGACAAATAATCGCGTCCATTGATGGTAAATGTTAAAAGATATAGTTACTGAAAAAAAGGATATGAAGCAAAAAACAAAAAATAATGGAATTTGAAAAATAAAAAATAAATGTAGGTGAATACGAATTCAAAGAAATGGAATGGTGTAATGATTACTGTATAATACGGAAAAATGGAAAGCAGAAGTAAAAGATAAATAAATGGCAAAACTATTAAAGAGCAAATTATTAACGAAGAAAATAAATATTTATAAAACAGTTACTAAAAACCAATTACGATATATGTTGCTGAAACAATTAATATTAACGAAACAAGAAGAAAACTTGAGGATAGCTGAAACAAAGATTATGAAAACGCTATTAAAACCAACGAAAAATGATAATAACGAATGTAACCGATATATAGAGAATGAGTTATGAAATAAAACAAGATAAATTTTAAAAAAGAGTAAAATCGGGACGCGGGGCAAAAAAGAGCAGCGAAAGGATTTCTTATATTAGAAGGGAAACCGAGAGAAAGAAAGAAAAGTGGCGGATCTAGATAAACAATTAATTCATTTAAAGGAGGTAGAAAATCTCAGAACGCGCGAAATCGTAAATGGAAGCAGAAATGAGGAAGTCTCATGTTTTGGAGAAATATTTGTGGAAGAATTAATTAATATGTGAAGGAGGACTTTACAAAAGGGGTAGAGAAAGCATTATGTGAAGTGCAACCGTACAAGGCGTAACAAAAAACAAACAATGGCTAGAAAGAAAAACGTAAACAAGAAAAAATCAGAATAAGAATTTCAGCGCAAAAAGGTGCATTACTATGTATTATTATCGCTATTAAAAGTGAAAACAGGCGTTATAAAGCCACTGAACTATTCAAGGTGTTCTATTTAGAATAAGTCAGTTGTCGCTAGAAGTTTGTTCGCTTTGATAGTTTATTTAGAACGTCCTACGTAACGGTAAACTATTCCACTATTGTAAAGGGGCATCCGGTGGTCTGCTTGCTCTCATCTGCTTACCAAAGTTACCAAGATTTTAACAATATATTTATTTAAACAATAGACGATCTTTTCCGTACCATGCGGGTGCGACGACAAACTCCCGATACTATTTCGGCTCACCGCGAAAAGTTACCGGAGGTCGCATTGCTTACATAGGATCACGAAAGGCCACCGGTGCTCGCAATACCTTCGCGATTTATTTATGTCAATTGAAGTCGATGTGTGGCCCAATTGAGGAAATTTGGACAATAGCCTGGGTATTCCGAGAAGGTGGGTGATAAAATTTTCGACAACGTGGTAGATTAAATACATGTGTGGCGTACATTCTTCAGTACGGAAGTTTCCCTTAAAGACGCCAATTAAATAAGACTCTTCAAAAGCGTTATGTTGTGTGCGTCTGACCTGTCCTCTTTTTTTAAGAAGTACGTAAACTTCTCTTGTAGCAATCAATTTTAAATGGCATAGTAGAACAATTTAATTTTTACGAATATTATTTGCGTTACTTAATAATTCCGGGTACTTTTCGATAAAATAATTTAATAGCTACAACAACTTGAGTGTTATGTCGCTAATATCGAGCTTATCCATCAGAAAGCCACGAATGCGAGTCCAGTGGGTGGCTATAAGCTCATTTTCAGTAGCTTCAATTATACTATTCACGTATCGGTGGAGTTAGTAGACTTTATTAATTGTAGCCAACAGCGGTGGCGGCAGAACGAATAAATAGCATGTCTTTGGATCAATTTCTTCACATAGTAAATCTTACGATTTAATGTATAATTTATATGACAATTATAAGATTAATTGCGGTCGTATCCATGTCGTAAAATCATCTTTCTTTGTAAAGTTCTTGTGTTCGTTAGTAAAATTCTATGTTGTGCAATTGTTCGCGGTGTTACATGTCTCATAATAGTCATAAAATATGGTATTTCTAAAAATAGAAGTATCCGATTGAAATTCGTTAATTTTCGTTGGCGTTGTTCAACATTTTTGAGCTTTTGAAATTAAATGTATATAAAAACAATTTTATAAGTTATTGTCTTAGGGAAAAACTTTAAAATCAGTCTTTTCGAAACTTGTTTATTCCTTTTCATTTTGTTTTCTGATTTTGATCCAAAGTTTACCAAATCAATTAAATCAGATAACATTCTTACTGTTTTCAATATTCACCAAGAATTTCTTTCGCTTTCATGGAGATGTTATGTCGAAATTTTCAGATATGGTATGTCTGAATGGGTACTATAGCATACTCATTATAGCATCATATTAATTAGAACATAAACTTTGTTAAATGGCATTTTTATATGTCATAAATTTTTTTCACCTACTTTACAGCGACTAGACAAACTATCGACGAAACCAGTAGGCAACACAAACCCTTTCTTGAATGAAACGAATAGACAAGAGTCTGTCGCTAAGTCGCTGAAAAAATGGCATAATTTCACTCGTTTTTGTCCTCTCTAGTCATAAACAATAGTAATATGGAAATATAACATTTCTTTAATAGTATCGGTCTTGCTTGCTAATATAGGAAAAGATTTTCATTCATTTGAATAGCTAGGTAGATAGAGGTCGCGTAGGTATTTGTTTAAACACTATATAAGGATTTGCTGTTATATCTCTAATTAAAAGCAGACTGTAATAAATACGTTCACATAGACAACTCTATATATGTAAGAGAAACGAGTCGACCACCGCACCAGTTCGCCCGTTAAACGCTCGATAATCGTCTGGTTAATTTGTTTAACAATACACCACCAGGCGTTTTAATTAGAGTTTATGATCGCTAACCAACCAAACCGATATTGGACGCGAATAATTAAACAAACTGGTCACATTTCTTGAAAACGTTCACAATTAGCATCGCTTCAACGACAACCATGGTATAAGTAACGCCCATTGGATGATCTTCAATATGTTTAATTACCGCAATGGTTCCATGAACTAATGAACTAGGTCCGTAATCGGTTTTAATTAATGTCTGAGATTGTCGCAATGGGCGCGCTCTCTTCCATATATATATATTTTAAAGGCCTGTGGAGTTGGAGGGACAGAATGCAACTTACACGGAACAATTAAATGATATCCTGATTAGGCGGCTTTGACTTGCCGAAGAACAACTGAATGCCTGAACGTGTTTATTGTCTCCGAGACTCAGTTGGTAGAACAGACGAGATGGTTTTGGAAAACAAACGAAAACAAAGAAAGAAAAGCACGCTCTTGAAAGGATGTAACCGGAACGAGTAAAGAAAACCTAAGTCGACGTAATTCCTCCGGCGCTGACAAATTCGTTACATGTGTCGGTAAACGCAAAAAGCTAGACATGTTGCGATTTAAATTTGTCGTAAGAAAAGCAAGGAAACATTAAAAAGTATATATTTTTATATAACTCAAGGTAAGTACTCAATAAGCATCTGGAGGTGTTAATATAACGTAAATTCACGTAAACTACTTGGTTGCAAAAAGTAATGACTAAAATCTGAAAACAGCGGGAAGGTTTAACGAATCCGTAATGCTTCAATTCCAAGAATAAAAGAATTAACTTGAGTTATTATCATCCATCGCAAACGTTTGACGCAAAACGTTTTATAAAGCTAATTTTTATGTGCATTTAAACAACAAAACTCTTATAGTTTTATCTTGCGTTGTCTGATGAGTAAGAATCTTCCAAATAATATTGGTGGTAAATCATTTAAGAATGAAAACAACTGGGGATTGTAAGAAAGTTAAATTCATAAATGTATATGAAAATAGTAACAGTTCATATGGTATAAATAGATTTGCATGCTTCTAAAAAGTGCCACAGAAAATTGGAAACTACACCTAAAATAGGCAGTGAACAAGAATAAAACGGATTCAATGCTGTTTTTGTCAGAGCCCTTTAGAAGTAATACCTTTTGGAGTTCTCTCAAATTCATAAATTACTCCAGAAATTAGGAAAAATCCCGCGAGTAACAGTAAAATTATAACTAAACGTATGCGCGCACTGGTGTTGGAGCGTGAGATCAAACTTAGTCGTTATGTGGCGGCTAGAACTGCAATGAAATCTGTGTAGTGCGAAGAAAGGTTATTCACAGGTGAGTACCTACATTAAATTTTTTAAAAGCGTACAGAAGTATGATGAAGCATGATTTTCTATTAGCGAAATTAAATGATAAATTCAGTAAAATTTATAAAGTCAGCCAATATTTAGCTATTATAACAAAATAAATATAGTATAAATATAATATAAATAATAAAATAATGTAAATTCCATATTAAATCGATACGCTATTTCATTCCTTTTCAGGTTAGTTATCCACTGATAAAAGCTTTTGCCGCCTTTTTGTACTTTGTTCAATATAGTTATTTCTTAATCAACGTTACAGATACTTGATTTTAAACATTTTTCTTAAAACATTGCTTTTTAATTCCGTACCTTGCTCTTAACTTTTACGCGCAAGCAGCAATCGTAATCAATTATTTCATATTTCCTGATTATCCAATACTAAGAAAAAAATACACCCTCTCTAATCCTTTGATTACAAATTATTTTTTCCCTGAGCACAAACATGCAATATGTATGTAAAAACAACTGCCCTTGCATACCCTTTCTTCTTAGGAAAAATACTTCGTGAAGAAGTCATTTTCCTGAGAACATCTCAGTTTTAACTGAATTTTCTTGTGGAGCTCCAACTGAAATTTCCTGAGAATACTTGGAATAATTTCCTTTGTAAATTTGCAATGACGAAAGAATTATTACAAAGGAGTTTTCCTTGCTGAATGGAAAAAATCTCATGGAAAATTACATGGGCGTAGGAAGTTTATTTGCCCTAGTAAAATTCATGCAAGATTTTAGGGCGATAAAATTGCACCAAAACGGTATAGGAATTTTACCAAATATTTTTTAATGTGTATGCATTCTTCTCTTAGTAGAAAGCTAATTATAATAAGCGAGTATCCATGACCATCCATGAGATGACCATTCGTGTCCTCGAAACGGCCGTCTATGACTAATTATTATATATTACTCTACAATAAATAAACTTGAGCCCATACCTTCATATGTAAGTGATATTCCTTTAAATGGATGTTTTAATAAACAAGCCTACGCAATATTTTTCAGTATGAAACGGACAAAAGCCTCTAATACAAGGATAGGTAATTTTAATAAACAGATGAGTACGTAGGCAAAATATACGATTCGCTCTACTGTACGTATTACGTATATATAATAAGTAATAAATAATACAAACTAAAAAGAGTTTTCTGGGCGCTAAAGACTCAAAATTGATAAAGTGTATATTAAATGGTACATGAAGGCCAGAAGTCAAAGCATTCTAATATTAGGACCAGTAAAGGCTAAGGATATAGCAGAAAAACCAATCATTAACACCTGAAGCTTCTAACCGGTGGCAGCGTGCAGCATAATATCAGTTTGAAGTGTATCTCCGGCAAGGCAGCTGATGTGCGTTGGCGATCTTATAAAAACAATCTCCCGACTACGTTATTAGATTATTGACCAGAGGACATTTTCAACACAAACAAAGGCGTATCGTTTTTATACGTTTTTGTATGCTTACGGATAGTAAACTGTCTATGGAGGGATTAACTACGTATATTGATTTGTGCTAATATGAGGATTTAAAAAGAAAGTTTGTTGCTAATTAGGAAAGCGGCATGTCACACAAACTTAAATAAAATACACGAATATTGAATATATACGCTAAAGAAATACTTTCTTTAGAAAATAATCTAATAACTATTAAAAGGAAACATAAGACATGAAGTATTAAACCGGCATGTGATAAAATCGAAAGATATGCTTAAGAACTTATGTAATTACTAAATAAAATTTGTTTATGTGATAGACTCCGGATTCTTGACCTTTCAATTAATCTTGCTTCGTGATAAAAGCGCGCTGCTAAAAACTTGTCAAGGATAAGTTTAATTGACTGGATTAGATACTTGCCGTATCTGTCTCTTGAAAATTACGTAGTGTAGGATTGTATTGGTTAATAATTTTCAATTTCATTTGATATGTTTAACGGTGATATTGTTAAAGTTCACGAGGGGTAGTTAGAGGAATTTGCATAAGTTTAGCATTAACGGTGGACTCTTATTATAGTAGGATAATAGTAAATAAATTACAACTTAAAAATAAATATGCATTTATTAAATTAGCTGACCGCTAATTTAATAAACTCTTTAATCTCTGCTAGCAGTAGCAAAGCGTCTTTATTCATGTTCGAAAAACTAAATATGGACAGTTTCTTTAAATATGTAACCATTAGATGAAAATAATCCATTCTTTATGAATTGGTACCGATTAGTCATAGAGTTCTTCATGTAATTTTTAACACGCTTAATATTTCAATATGTAGGTATTGAGAGCACTAGCTGTAGAAGTTTTGTGGCTTTCTAGTAGGCAAGAAAAGTTAAGTTAATAAGTTGAGTTAATAAGTGTTGCTTTCGGGGTTTCGTTTGAACATCCGTATTGGCATTTGTGCCCATTGAAAGGTATCTTTATTACCACCAGAATTTATCCGCAAAATTTTGCCATTCCTGAATTGATTTGAAGGCAATTATGCGGGATCTGTGACCTGTGACTTAGGACCATAATTCCCGTATATATTGTTGTTTGCAACATGGAGAATAGCGAATTCAGTGTTTTCACTCGGTCAAAGTTAAAATCCTTATGGTGGCTGTAAGTTTGATTTCAGAAGATTCAATTCCTTTTATCTTGTATTATCCAATTAGCGGAGGAGCTAGAAGACATCATAAAACAACCAATTTAATGTAAAATTTCCCTACAACAACCTCCAAAATAGGATCAGGAGTATAATTTCCTAAATGAAATATTGTTCGATTGATAATTACCTTACTTGTTGGTAAACCACCTTTGTCGTCTTTAGTCATTATGTTATTTCTGAAGGTAAGAGTTTTCGTTTGAGTTTCGTCTTCAAAGTATTTTTAAAAAGGCAAATTTATATAAATTTGCTGTGGTTAAAACAATCGCTATCCAGGTGTTAGATGTGTTTCCAAATTCTACGGTGTTTATCGTTTGAATTCTAATTGTATTCGAGTCCATTACGTGTGGTGGTTCAAAGAAGTTGAATTCCAGTAAGAACATGTAAACATCGATATACCCAAGTAAATTTTTATCAAATTTGTAATACTTGTTAAACTCATTTCTTGTTTTTAAATTGCTTAAAGAGGGTTCTTGAAATATTCCTGAATTCTACAAACCCAAAATCATAATCATTTAATTGCGAAAAAGCTTCCATTTTCTAACTTGTCCCTTCGTCCACATTTACAATGAGCACACGCGCCAAAGAAGTTAACATTCTGCTGTGCAAAGCAAAATTTTATTTATTATCCAGAATAGATTTACATTTTAAATTAAAAGAAGTATTTTCTTAACATTCTTTTTTCTTCTTGAAAATGTATTTGTATTGAAATAATGGTATTTTTTAAAGAAATCTACGTTTCATTATTGTAACGAAGAACACCACGACGCATATAGGCACATTACATACATTTCTATTGCGTTTAGTACTTGTACAATATAAGAATAATATTGATTTACAATTACGCACACATTTATTTTCAATAAGTCCTTAGTTTCTCCTTTTTTTAAGCTCTTCAAGGATTTCGAAAGGTCTTCCAAGTAAGCATTTGTTTGAACGATGACTTTCTCGTTCAAGGTAAACCGTTGAATACGGTGAGTCCGATGGATGATGTACTAACTCGGCCATAACAGGAAGGGGATCTTTTTACTTTTCAAATGAGAGCGTCTCTTCTCGATATCTTCATTCAACCGGTCCAATAACGACCCAAAATGCTTTTCAGTTATTGTTTGTTCTATTCCCAAGTAATCGATGTAGATGATTTCACATGCATCCTAAAATCCTCAGCTTTGGCCTCTTCAAGCAATATTATCCACAGATATTGAATTATGAAGCGAAATGTTTAGTGATAATGCCTTTAAACAAGACGTCATAGACTTTGTATCCTAGATTACTGTTCTTAATCTCTCCAATGTGCTTCACGCTATGTGAACGTTGATAGGAATTAGAGAGTTCATTTTTAAGTTATTGCTATTAGCATCTAAGTTGCAATCAATTTTGTTGTATTATCTGTTAAGCTGCAACTTTATATCACGGCCCTGCAGCAAACTGTCCCTACCGCAAAGCCGCATGAGACCCTATTTGACAATACAAGATACAATATTATACGAATGACAATTAGAAGTTAGGAATATAAATGTAAGCGTTAACAGTGAAAGAACAGTGAAACAGCTGCTTCTATTACTTCAACTTCTTTGATTTCAACCAACTCTTTCATTGAGATAATAAGTTTTTCAACCGATAAAATCGATTTATTAAATATATTAAAATAGATGGTGAGTAGAGAATTAAGAATAACTTTCTAGTTTTGATTAGCTCAATTAGCTAAAGAGAAATTATGTGAAGAATGTGGAATAACAACAAAGAAGAAAAGAAGAACTACACAATTCCTTCACAATGGGTGCGTCACTTCAAGCAAAATGTGAGCTGCTGGCATAGTGTCGACCGCTCGACTTCATATATTCGATATTCTGCATACATTTCATGCATTACGCGATATAGCTCCTTAATGATCATTAATTAGTCACAGCAGTGTCCGTGAAGCCTGGCTTGGATATTAAATTTGTGGCATAAAATTTACCAATTTATAAACATCCGTCCAGATATGTGCATGAAAAGGTACAGTTATGTGCGTGCGTTTGGTATTTTGATTTATTTTTTACATCACTTGAGGAGGATGTAACTGTGTACGTGTGATTGATCTATATGGGAACAGTGAGTAGATTAAATAATTATTTGATCTAATCAAGTTGTCAAATTAATTACCAATGCAACCTGTTTGGGCCTATGGTCAAACAGAAGCTAAGGATAATGATTAATGCGGCATTTAAAAGTTATAATTTGCCAGAAGTGTCTAATTTCAACTTGGGACATATATGGATGTGAAATTTGAATTTCAACTTCTATATTACCCGTTGCCTTTTATTTCATCAATTACGTTCAGTAATTTTTTTAATTCACATCAGGTATATAAGGTATGTGCACATACCTTTCCTTCTTCACGCTGCGAGGATTCGGTTGCAGGTGTATTACATAATAATTTCTGTAATCAACACCGAGCCTTTTGTTAATTATGAAATGAGTATCGAAATTATGTTTTCCGCAGAGAAACTATTTATTTTCGAATTAGATTACAACGGCTTGGAAATTACACATTACAGGAATGGCTAATCGTGTGAATGTTAATAGGTAACCAATTGAATTATAATTTGTTCTGGTTTAAATGAATATGTTTTTGCGAACAGGTATTGCTGTCACTCGTCTATAGATCTTGTGGTGCTTTATACACATCTATATATGCTGGCGCCACCTATAAACACCGTAACAGTGTATTCGCAATTGTATTAATTGGTTTGCAAGGCTAATGAAGTTGTATAAATGTTGTTTCCTGCGAGGTTCGGTTATTTCGACGTATTCTGAATGTTTTTAGGTATTTTATAATTGGCTTCGTATAACGAATTTCAAACTTACAGTCCCAACTACTCCGTATCTCTTAATCTCGTTAGAAGTATCTCTAGCGAGAATAAATAAATAGATAAATGCTAGAATTGAATAAATTATTAATACTATCATGGCGCTGGTAATGGCAGATCGGATTTCGAAAGAAGTTTACAAGGAAATTTGAAGCCACAGCCTATCCACCACGCATAGAACCGTTTTGTCGAAAGTAAAGGTGTAAATAATATAAAATATTTGTTAATATGTACGCAGGAGAAATACTTAATTGTACGTTCACTCGAAATGACTGCTACAATCGGTTCTATAGAACTGAACAAATTACATTGTTTCAAACGTTGAAGTGGTAACAGGTCTTGACTTCTGGTTTGACATAAGCAGGCACGGTGATTTAATTGTCTAACTTGTCTATTATCACAGACGCCTTTTGTCGTCTACGGTTCTTCGGTATATCTCTGCTTCACCATGGAGATTTCACTTATTCTCACATTCTCAAGACCACCTTCAATTTCCTATTTAATGGAATAGTGGACATTTTTTCTGGTTTTCACGAAATCTCTTATTCCTTATCGGCTTTATATTGAATTTTGACAATGTTAGAAAGCCTTTTTCTTTCTGATTTTAACCACTTACAATGTGTCGACTGTATTTTTTTATTATTATATTTATTTATTTTTTATTGACAAAAAACAATTCATTGATAATAAAAAAAATACTGTGTACCAACGAAGAGAAACGGGATATGTGAAGTACTTTCAATCTATTTACCAAAACCAAATATGGTGCTCATAAGAAATAAGAAAGTTGATGATGGCCAGAAAGAAGCGAAATATCATACAAAAATTTCGGCTACAGGATTAGATGAAAGTTTGAAAGCGGCCTTAATTAAAAGGTGCTATAAGTGAAGAAAGAAGGATTTTTCGTCCTTTCTAAAGATCTGGAGTAGAAAATTCAATAACTCCAATAATAAACGAGATTCCTACGGCGAAAATGAATTAACCCGTACATACGAACCAGTTGTGCGCCTGAAGAATATGTAAATAAGATGTCCCTTTGTTTTGTTTGTTTTTCTTTCTTTTATAATTGTTGCAATAGTTTCTATAAAGCTGAGAAAATCATGCTAGCTAGGTTCAAACGTAGGCTGAGTATCGCACAATGAAAAGAAATGCGCGTGCTCAGTAAAACAGCGCAAAACAGCGTGAGATTGGGCTTTTCTGTGATGAGCTTTACTTCCCTCGTCAGTATACAACGCGTCGCGCTCGGGAAGCATTTACTAAGAATTTGCTGACAAAAGGCAGAGACATTAATTATAGGCAATTCAGTACGCGCGCTTCTGATGCTTAATTCGACAGTAAAGAGCGTAAGTGTGAAGCTAGGAATTATTGCGAATTCCGGTTAGGTAACAGATCTTGACTGCTGGCATAAACTGCCATGGTTTGTTAAATGAAAATTTGAAGCAACTACCTATCTATCACGCACAAACGCGTTTCGCTATCTACGACTTTTCAATGTGCCTTTAACCAGTAGTTTTCTATTTAACCTCTTGAATCTATAAAATAAATCTATAATCTATAAAAGAAAATGAATAATTTCCTTTTTTAATTGGAATTCTTATTATTCTAAAAGATCTCGTTTTACAACGCGAAATTGTAAGCATTATATCAACGAAGCAGCTCCGAAATCTTTACATTACGCTTTGATTACATCCCAACTAGAATATGCGTCCATCATATGGTATCCTTACTGCATAAATATAATACAGAAACGTCAATTACAATTTGCTCAAAGCATATTTGTTAAGCTTCTCTTGCTTCGGTAAAACGAAGTATACCCTTCGAGATGCGTTGATCATATCTTAGTTTTCTTCCTTTTGTTTTACCGACAAATTGATACAATACTACAGGAATTATAATTTATGATACTTCGCTTTGGTGTCCGTTATTATATCTATGCTTTACCTACCTTTTCTTCGAATAAATGCTCTTCTGTGGTCACTTATTACATGATATGAGCTAACTTCAATTGTATTTCTTTACAGTACGATATTCTTCACGATATCTTACAAAAAATAAAATTATCCACTGTCTTTTAATAATAACAGTACATACTTCATGAGGTCTTTCAATGTATATACTTAATTCATACCAAACTACGGAGTTAGAAGAATGGTACAATTAACACCTATGATTATTATTAACTACAATTATGCTGTATATTATGAATCTTGGACTTACATTATATATTGTGCAAGCGCTATTTAAGGGAAACCTCTTAACTACGCGAGAATTTATAGTGTACAAGTAGAATATCTCCATACGCACTAATTTAAAACTTGAAAACATTCTCCAATGGTCATAAATCTTTCTAATATTAGTGATTATCCCTTTAATTCAAGCTGATCTCTCTGAAGTTGAACAAATTGACATCATTAACTCGAAGAATTTATTGTCGTGTACGTATTTGTTTGGTACACCTGCTACTGTCAGTTCTAACGCCTATATGTCGAAGTGATAAAACCAATTACAGTATCTCGCGCTTTACTGTAATTAATTCCATTTTGATAGACGGCGAAGTACCTTGCAGCATTCTCTTTTTTATTTACGTTGCAGCAAATAGATATATGAAAGTGATCTTTTATCTGAGCAAGTTCGATTAGTGGGTGGAGTAAAGATAAATGCCTTAAACCATTTTTTGGAAGCGTCCACTTCAAGAGAAAAGGCATAAGTTCTAACATAATACATGTACACTCAGTGAAAGGTTCCTTTCATTCAAAGCAATACGCTTAATCCAAAAGGAATGGCAATTTTCATTAAAGTCAAATGAATATGTTTTGAATACAAAGAATCAGCTCTTTTATTACTACATTCGATACTTTTTTAATGAATTTATTTGTTAAGAAACACTTTTCAATCAAAGCTTCAACTAACTTTAAAATAAAGGTATCTACGCCGGTTTAAATTTTGTTTTTTGTTTTTTTTTTTCTTTTGTTTCCTTCTTACGTGTTGCTTGTTCTGGATACTGTTGCTGGTTGCTTGAAGAGTTGAATAGACGTTCTCGCATATTTAATCGTACGCATAGTTTTCGCACAGCAAATATAGTTTCCTTTGTGTAAATTATTGTCATGAGTGGAAGACGCAGATAAGTTTGTCCAAGTTCTTTAAAACGTCGGTTTATTATTAGTCGGGTCTCTCTCTCTCTCTCTCTCTATATATATATATATATATATATATATATATATATATATATATATATATAGGTAAATTCTCTGTACTCTAGCGCTTTTACTTCTTATTATAGATAAGCGATGTCCATTCTTTCTTAATTTTTGCCATTCTTGCATCATTCCACGATATCCCTCTTTTCCTCAAGCTTTCTTCTATTGTGCTATCCCAGTTTTTTCTTGGCCTTCCTCTTTTTCTCTTGCGTCTTGATCTTGCCAGCCATACTCTTTTCGTCAGTCTTTCTTCATCCATCCGTACCATATGCCCAAACTCAAATGGTTTGGGCATATGGTACTCATATGGTACGGGCATTTGTTTCTGCCTCACTATACTATCTAAAATCGACTCTACTCCTAATTCTTCTCTGATCTTCTTGTTTTTTATTCTATCCTTTCGAGTGACCTCTTTAACCGCTCTTAAATATTTCATCTCCAACGCTTGTATTCTACTCTTAGTTTGATCATTTAAGATCCAACTTTCACAGCCGTATGTCAACATAAGTTTAAATATTGTGTTAAACACAGTTATTTTTGTCTTCTTTGAAATTTCCTTTTTTTCTATAAAAGCGTTGTTCAATGCATAATATAATTTTATTCCACTTTCAATTCTGCTGTTCATTTCTGTTTCCTATTTACCTTCCTGTTGTATATTTATTCCAAGATATTTAAATACTTCTACTTGTTCTATAACCTTTCCGTCTATATTAATCTAAATTAATTAAATTATTACCTTCGCATCATGTTTCCCTATTGACATGATTTTAGTCTTCTCTGCATTTATCTTCATATTTCTCTTTTTTAAAGCTGTTTCCCAAATATTCAAGTTTGTTTGTAGATCCTTTACATTCCCAAGTCCAGTACACTACCAAGTCGTCGGCAAAGGCACTTTCCGCGATTTCCACCATCCTCATGTTTTTATAGCCTATTTGTAATTTCTTTGTTTGCCCTTTAATCTTCTTCAAAATGTCATCAAGTATTACATTAAAGAGTGTAGGACTAAGTACTCCCGCTTGTCGCAGATCTTCCTTAGTTAAAAATTCTTCGGAGTGCATTTCACGCACTCTTATAAAATTTCTGGATTTATTATATGTATTAGCAATTGCGTTTTTTAGTTTGCTATTTATTCCTCTTTTACTAAGGGTTTTCCATATCAAATCTCGTGGTATACAGTCAAAAGCTTTCTCTATGCCTATAAAAGCTACATATATATTATCATCACTTGTGGTTTTTTTTCTACTAGTTGTTTCAGTATGAATATATTATCTTTCTATCCTTCCTAAAACCACACTGTGCCTCCTCCAGTTGAGCTCCAGTTGTTACTTTCAAACTTTTCCCAAGAATTCTCTCGTATATCTCTTTGTTGTCTCCTTTTTTGTACAAGGGTAGCAGTGGTAGTCCTACTATCCAATCCTCGGTTATTTTTTGCTCCTTCCATATCTTATTATACAGTACCTTAAATCCTCGTATATACTTACATATTGAATGTTTCTTCAAGGATAATTTTTTATAATTTTTTCCGGCTTTGTAGAGCATTTTACAAAGATGAATTTATCAAAATTGGAAAGAAATGGTCAGTACGCAAATAAACGGTTCCACATTTTACATAAAAAATACATACGCCAGTTTCAATAGCAGTAAATCAGTATATGATTGATTGATATGGCTCCAGACGAGAACCAGCTGTGACATTCATAAAGCTTGTTATGTTTTTCCAAAGACTACATTTCACGAAATCCACGCCGAAATTAACAAATTAATAACAGAAATTGCATTCATTTTTAGTTTAATGGAACGGTAGCATTGAAATTTAATACTTTTTCTCGCATATACCTTACAGAGTCGATTATTCGTGTTTTTATGATGTCGGCGTTCTTCAACTCCTTGAATGAAAATATTAAATTAGCATTAATTGAATAAAGTAAACCGTACTGGAAAGCTGAACGTTTTTTTGTCAACTCTTTTCCTGTGATTACTATTTAAGGTGGACCAGATCATGTTCTTCTTACCAGGTGAGATGTCGAACGTGCTTCTTCTTTTAGCACCCAGCACGAGGCCACGGAGGGACAGGTGTACTCCGTGTAAGCGGGATATAATTCTACGCGAGTACTACGTATACATACAAATCTTATCTGGTCGAATTGATTAGACGGACAGATGGTTATTTCCTCTTGGCTCTTATGTTTCGTTTTCTTCACGTTTCATGTCGTCTTTGTATTGCTAATTCGAATGAGTGAGTTAACTATGACCGTCAGATTTTTGCCCACACACCTTGCATCTCGTAAATATTTCGCTAAGTAAAAGAAAGATATTTATACCAAGTTGTTGATATGCGGTCAATTTCTATCTGTATTTTATCGTATTTGACTTAGTTATATTGAATTAACTAGTGAAATACTTAAATTGAATACAAAAAATACTAGTCGACATCATAAAATAGAGAGAGCTTCTTTTTTTATTGCAGATTACTAATTCCGGTATCGACCCTTTCGGAATGAAACTTTAAAAGGGGTCAGAGATGATCCACGGGTCGATAGCCGAATATTCGTCGACAATTTAACGGCATTGAATAATACAATACGTCAATGGTTTCCAACCAGTATTCCGCGATTTTTAAGAAGACTTTTACATATTTTTATCTACGCACTATTATCAATTGTTATGTCGACATATTATTACGCCGGAAAAATCAAGCAAATCTCAGCTTTTCACATTGCACTAACGGAAACTAATATTTTGTAGCGTTATTATTTGTCCATCTTGGAAAGATTCCAACTGATATATCTACTACTTTAGTTGCGAGACGGAGCGGTATTGAGAATTTCTTCCCTTTTTTTCTCCAATTTCCTCTAGCCTGGGTTTTCCATGCTCGTCTTATGCATTGAGTAAGATAGGTCTTGTTAAAAAATAGAGTTGTACTGAAAGCAATGAAAGTTACTAACGTAAATCAATATTATATTTCTTATTAGGAAAATCCCTTAATCATATCAAATTCAGACATGTTGTTCGTGTATAACAATCAAACCATATAACTTCGAAATAATTGACAAAGCCGTACCGGGATTTTTAAAATGGATGGTCGAAAGTGTTATTTGACTTATTCCATTTGATAATATATGGATGGAGGTGAAAGAAAAAAATCTCTTTTTGGTTTGGAAAAAAGAGAAATTTTTCTTTAATCTCAAAGCATTTATCAATATTACACAACGTTAACGTTAGAAAATATTTTCCGCCTCCAAATACGGACAAACATGGATGGGATAGAAATGTGTTTGACGGAAAGGAGCATATTTTCCTGACCACATTTTGATAATGAAGCACATTGAAATGAGCTGTCAAGTTAGTTAAAAATGCTACCTGAGAAGAATGCATTTCTAGCGTATGGGAAGCGCATTGCCTGAACCGGAGCAATTGGAGAAGTTGAATAACCGGCGAATTCTGAATATTTGTCCAATAAAAAACATTAGAAAAGTTACAAAAATGTCTTCTAACGTGATGACATTTTTATGTGAACTAGAATTTTCTGTGTTAACCACCATTGAAAGTAGAAATTAACAAAAAAAAAATGGAAATTGTAGAAAGATTGAAAAATGTAGAAGGGGAAATTAGGGTGACCTTGTCTACTATGCGCCCTAATTTAGAAGCAACGTGTGAAAAACGTCAGGCGCAAATTTCGTATTAAATGAATATTACGTATTCTTTCCTATTTTTTTTTTTTAATAAATAACATGAGAATAAATATCGATCTCAAAGTGTAACAATCAGAATTTAATGAAAAAACTAATGACAATCGTATTTCATTTTCAATTTATGTATGTATGTTCCGTTTAAAATTTTCCTCGTATCAGGACTCGTAACCTAGAAAAGGCTAGGAATCAATGCATACGATACAGATGAATAAGGATCGGATGGAAGTAGGCTTTAGTTAAGTAAATTACTTACTCTGGAAGGCATCAGTGTTGCTTGGCTGAAGTTGATATGCAGGTGCAACATCCGTAACAATTAGCCACAATCGCTAGAGTATCACTCTGGTATACAAAACTAATGTTACTTTTCTCACGTTGGGCTCTGAATCAGTAAATTTAGTTAAGCGTCGTTCGACTAACCGGAAATTATGTTTGGCAGGAAGCGATTGAGTGACATAAGGAAGCCGATGTTGAACCAATTCACTCGGTGCAACATTAGTTGGAGATCAGTTGCAAGGCATTTCAAACATATGACATCAAGGTCGGCCGACAACAACGAGTCAATATTGAGGGAATGTTCGTTAAAAGTCGATGCACGGCAAAGTGTATAACTCGCGCAAAGCTCGAGCAAGTACACGAGAACGTCGCGAACCAATGTTGTTCACACTTTCGCGTAATGTCGACATCGCTGACAATGTCGAACCAAGCGATCCGTAATCAATATTGCGGCAACCGTTTGTGCTACTTAGACTTTGTATACGAGTTGATTTTAGAATCACACTAATCAATCTTAGGTCATTTGCATTCTTACATTAAACGGAGTTGTCGCGTTAATTCAAAAATAATGTGCAAGTACGATCTGATTTCTCGAAAACTTGTTTAAAAAATTTAAAATTTTGTTGATATTTTTAGACTAATTGTTTAAGTTACTGATATGCAATTCTTTGTATGATGGTGTATATCATAGAGGTCGACGAAAAATACATTTCTTTCGAAATGTAGATGTATAGAAGATAGATGTAACGAAAGAAATTGAGAATCTTTGTTTTAGATTACCAGTTACAATATTTTAGTGTCTACAATATTTACTATACTAATTATCATTTCCTAATGGTTAGAAGCTTTTTGTCAAGGCTTCATGACAAATTTTCATTAATGCACTAATATTTCGAAACCAAGAGCAAATTTGTATATTTTATTGTCTTTAGCCGGAAATTTATCGCTGCAGCTCAATTTTTTGTATTCTTTTTCTTGAAGTTTATATATTATTGATTTTTGTTGGATTTTATTTGGTTGTAATTTACATCTTCCAGCAAATAGTTAGGTATCCGTGGTTCTTCGCTTTACCGTTCGCTTCTGCTAAATTTACGCTTTATTATCATTGCTTCAATATACAAAATGAAACAATGCTGGGATTCGCTCTATAAGTTGTTTTTATTGAAAAATCTTGTTCAGAGATTTAAGTGGATCAGTAGCGTTAGTAAGCTTATATTTTCGTAAATTATTTAATAAACATAGTTATAGAAGTGTTACTAGTAGAGAGGACAAAAGTGAATGAAATTACCACTTTTTTGCAGAGACTAGACAGACTCGTGTTTTATCAACTCTCGGGGCACCAGTAGGCAACACGAATCCATTCTCATGAGGCGAATAGACCGGAGTCTATCTAGTCGTAGCAAAAAAGAAATAATTCTATCCGCCTTTGTCCTCTCTAGTTATTAGCTAAGCAACAATAGAAAAGAATAACATTTTATTATTGCTATGAGAAAAAACGTTCATTGCTAATACATTTATTTACCAGTAACTTGTAGTCATTAAACTCGTGGGTTAGGAACTCTATTGCTTTCTCGCTGATATTTTGTCCCGTTTAACGCTGTCTTTCCACCATCGTATCCTCAATATTTGCGTAACAGTTTCAGCTGTTATCGAAATAACATAAGCGGTATTGAAGCAATGAAACTTTAGAGAATATTGACTTCCCTGTGATTTGGTATTTTATCTTTGGTAATATTTTCGTACTGCTACTCGATACTTTTGTATCATTTTTATAGCAATAGTCAGAATTTCCTTTTTTTAGTAATTTTTAATTTATTTAATAATATTACAGGGAGCGCAGCAGCGAGAAATTCAGTTTAACGATTTTAATGTAACCAATGTGACTTGAGCACGGGCTTGTCCTATTGCTATTGACGAGTATCAAATAATGCTTTAAGCTGTCGTTGGCATTTATCGATGAGAAGAGGGGTACATATACTCCCAGAATTCCTGTAATAATTATAGTATTTATAGCAATTAACGCAATGTTAGTTTTTATCTTTACTGTTTGCCATAATGACGTCGAACTGGACAGACTATTTCTGCTTTAACTGTTTGATTTAATAAGAAAAATCACTTTTGCTCCTTTTCCTTCAAGTTAAAGTAGATGCTTCCAAAAATGAATTGAACATATTGTCACTGTTTCCACTATTACTTATACTTTGTCCAATATAAGTTTTGCTACTGTTATGTAGCGTTGTAGTAGTATACTTACCTCAGTTACTAAAAAGCATCTCGCTTCAAATAAACATGTTCATGTTATTAAACCTTTTACTTGCGATTGTGAAATACTTAATTAGGGCTAGTAAACATTTTTCGTCGATATATATGCACTATGAATGTTAATTTATATTTGTAGAATGTTCCAAATAAAACAATATTCACCAGTGTAACATGTATATTTAAAAAAAGCATACATAATTTAAACATTTTCAATGTTTCTGTCACAGAAATTTTATGTCGAAAAAATAATTAACTTAGTTGCTACAAAAATATAAAAAAAAGAAACGCTAATCTTAATTTATATTTACAAATCTTTGGTTTTTTTTAGCTGTATGAAAGTTTTGTTAAAAGCTTTTACCGACTGGAGATTTGATAAAATATATTTAAAATGCTTTATGGACGATCTATAATGGTAAAAACTTTTAAGCAAAACTTAGTAATGATACAAACGAAAAGTGCAAACATATACAAGTGCTTTGTACAAATTTCTGCGTAATTTTCCAATCAATTCGGTTTGAAGTATCTATTTGCACTTTCTTCTCTCCTGTTTAATGGATTGGTAACGATTTTGAATGTTATCGGTCCTTTACAATATTTTTTCCTGTTTTCTACTGGCATTGTTATAAAGACTAGAACTGGCCCACTATCCCACGAATAAATATATATACAAAACTAATTTACTGACTATATCATTACCGATTCTTAGACATGTAAGAATATGTACGTCTTCTTGAAAAATACCAACCATCAATATTAAATATTTTTCTACTTTATACAAGAATATAGTAATATAAATGTACATATTTGAAAATTGGACGGATCAAATGATACTCATTTATATAATGATAGGCACTTGGTGGACGGTTAATTCATTTTATTTCTCGTCCCTTATCAATTTTAATTATCTATAAAAGGCTGAAGACACGAAATAACAACATCGCGTGTTCTAACAGTACTCGAAAGCAATAAAATCAACAACGTACTTTATAAAGATGGCAACAAGTTTCAATTTATGGCATTCGTGATAGATAAAATGTAATAAATGGCACTAAGTAACACGGGATTTTGTAACTAGTAGAACTGGCGCTAAAAATTACGAGAAATGTAAAAAAGAATTGAATTTACCTCAAATAAATACGTATATCAAGTATAAGGCTTCTCAATATCACATATGTAGATATCATAATTTGATAAACGACATGTAGTTAAATGTATTCAATTTTACATTTCCTGCAGGACTAATAAAATACATATTGTTATGTATGGCATTAAGTAAGTCTTTAAAAAAATATGGCAAATAATGGAAAGATGCGAAATTATTCAATAGATTCTACGCAAATAAGTTAAATTGACTAAAACAAGATTCCATATCTTAACTACTACTTGAGACCTCCTGTTTGGTGTCCACTTCATGCTTAACATCGGCCGTGTTGTATATGGAGGTTATTGGGACTTCGGATGCTGTTGGATGCTGAGATTCCCTGTGTCTGCGTAAATCCACCTTTCGTTGGAAAGCCTTCTCACAAAGTCCGCAAGAGAACGGCTTATAACCAGTATGCTTACGCATGTGAGTAATTAAATTGGATGATTGACTAAACGCCTTTGAGCAGACCACACACTTGTGGGGTTTTTCACCTGAAACAAAAAAAAAGCTCTAAGAAAATTGATCTTACTGTTCCTTACATATTGTACAACTGCCACAATGGAGTTGTTGTTAGTTTGCTGGTAGCTTACTATGAAGCTACTAATTATGTATAGTTTGAAGTGGCTGTTTCTGTGTCATCACCTTATTATATTAATACGGTGAAAATCACTGTACTAACAGTTGCAGATAAATTTAAATATAAAATCTGTTACCAACTTCGGATAAGAACAGATAGAACTAGCAGATTATACCAAATGGTGTCCAATTTTCTAAAATTTAGGAATGATTATCCAAAGAGAAGGCACGGTAAGTACCCTCGAAAAGTACAAAAACGTTATCTTACAACTTAGCGTCTCAATAATGGAAACTAACGGATAAATTTTAATTTAAAAATTGTTTCTATTAAATTCTCCAAGAAAGGAATTACCTCCAATTTATACATTAGTTCACCAAGTTCACCAAGTTCAGTTATAATTCCAAAATAGCTTTCTAAAGCATTTGTAAATGTAAATGTGCAATAGCAGTATATATCACCAATTCTTCCATTACTTCGCTACTTATTTATTTGCAAAGGTTGCAAGAGCGAAGTCAATATATTAGAAAGTTCTTGTGCCGTTTAAAAATAATTATAGCTTTTATCCATTCGTTCATTGTTTGTAGCTGCAATAATTATCTAACGGAATGAAGCGAGAAGCCTAATAAAGCCGTAGAAGCTAAGCACTTTAAATGCAGTAAACTTATTAATTTATTCCTTGTTTGGAAAGACATTTAATTCAATTAAGTCGATGCAAAAACGTGGGATTAACGACAAAAAGAACTTCCTACATCCCACTATTAAACAAATAAAGTGAACACACTGAAGTTAAATACTGGAGCGAGAGGCCATGTATGTATTTATCGGAAACGTAATTAGATGCAATCATTATGCAATTTACATGTTCGTAGCGTAATAGAAATTATTTACGATTACAGCGAACGACAGTGCATCCTGAGTGCAGGATTTACTTGTCCTACAATTAATTACAGCTGGTGTAAACGTGTATTCTATCGTGTCAGCGTGCTAGCCGAAAAGGGATACAACGCCATCGATTTTTATATTAGGGAATTATTAGAGATGTTTCTAACGTAACATGTATGTAAATAGAGAATGTTTACAAAGTACGAAAAACGCACTAAAGATAATTTTTACGTGTAGCACCTCAATTTCTAAACCTGCTAGCTCCAGTGTACTAGTAGTAATAATAATAATAATCTAACTGAGGGTATGTAATAAATTTTTGTTTGGTTAGAATTCGGTTCGTTTATTATTGCAGTAAAAACATGTAAAAAAAATGGTTGTATATATACGCATGTATATTAGCGTTTCTTTAGCATCAAAAAGTAATATATTTTTCCGGTAAAAAACAAACTATCGTAAACAATTGTTATTGATATTTATACAGCAGAATAAACTTAAACCAAATTATCAATGTTATTCGTTACCATCTTTAATCTTGGCCAACATAAGATGTTGCAAGTGTTTGCGAAACATATTCAAAGCTGTTTCAGAGATAAGCAAATCTTGAGCCATGGCTTAAATCTGGCTTGATAAAGGTTGCAACAAAAAACAGGAATAAATCATTGAAGGAGTTCTTGTTTTTGTTAATCAATTTCCATTAACAACATAACACGAAGTGGTTTTAGCTAACAATAAGTAGCTTTTAACATCGCTGGGTTAGTGCAGGGGCGGAATAGTCACCCGGGAACCACACTCGCTGGAGACGCGACGCACTTCACTCTTGTTGGAGATTTAATAAACAAAACCCGTTTTTTTTTTTTTTTTAGTTTTATAAACATTAATTGCCTATTTTGTCCTATAGTTCTGTTTTATATTTCCGCGATCACATAGTTAACAAGCAACGTAAATAATTTTTTAAAAACATTTGAAAACTATTGAACTTTGAAAAACATTAATAGCAATTTTATAAGAATTATTAATGAAAACAACTGAAAAAGAAAACCGGTTGAAACTAGCTGATCAGAAACAAGATATACAATGTTTTTCAAAAGGCTAACCTATTGTATTGTAAAATATTACATGATTTTTTCAATATGAATTTGCCTTTTTAACGGGGTTTCTGTATCAATACGATCATTTATGAAACTAATACATTTTCCCAATTTTTTCAAAAAAGAACATATACCTTGACAAGCCAGTAAAATTATTATTAAATATTATGGCATCGTCAATAAATTGTCGACATAATTTTATTCAAATCTAGTGTCAAACTCTGACAATCGCAGTTAAATGGAGAATCAGAGCAACGTTTGTCTCTAAACATTAAAAGGTTCTTTGACGAATTGTGTGAGAATGAGAGCCTGGCAGATGGTAATCATCATTTCAAGATTGATGTTTATGATGCTGTTTTGGATGTTATAATAAATCAAATAAAAGAAGATGGATTTAATGGTATGAGAAGTATAGAAAAATTTGAACGTATATTTTAGGGAAAACTATTATCAAATAGCAGAAATTTTGTTACCAACATCGTGATGTTGGTAACATCAAAATGTTACCAACATCGAAAGGATATCTCGTCTGCATTTCCTCTTCTCAGCTTTTATCTTACCGCGCCTGTGTTCAGTTCCAACTATGTTCAGTCTAAATGGCAATGATTTTGCAAAATTAATTATTGAAAATAATGCTTGTTAAAATTGCTTTTTCCCGAAATAGTTACATCACTTTGGTTATTTATGATTTTTTCTATGACAGTGGCAAGTGCAAGGGGAAAATATCGTTTTCTAAGTTAACATCAATAGAAAAACTATTTGAAGCATAATGGGAAAAAATAAGAATTGCTGTAATTTCAATCGAAAATGAAGAATCACGAATAATAGAGATTGATGAACTAGTTACTTTTTTCTTGCTGAGAAAGTTCGGCGAGAAAAATTTCCGTATTAAATTGTTCTTTGTTATCAAGGGAAGTGAAGGGGAACTATTTATAAAATTACCAAGGAGATCAATTCAAACAAAGTTTCGCTTCTGGATTAGTGAATAGTTCTAGGAAGGATACTTCTATAACTACTTGTACCTTCTTTCTATCTTAAATGAACACGTCCTGAATTATCGAAAACAAACCAACAATTGACACAAACACTATAAAAATATACGGGAGTCGTTTTTTTTAATCTTTGAAATTACCTTAAACATTTTATGTAGAGTGCACATGTAATAACGCACCTAGTATTTCAATTTTAATATGCAAATTGATACTTATTTCCGGTATAATCATAAGTGACTGACATGTTAAAATACTTTAGGTGAGCTTGCCTCTTTGATGTTAGTATTTTGCCCAATTTGAAATTCTCCCAAATTCATAACTTGCAACTTATCGATTGTTTGATTTCTTGAATTGTTATCGACGAAGAAAACTTTATTATATCACAAAAATATTGACTGTACGTAATTTCATAGCCTAGGAAGGAGATTTATTAAAGTAATACTTTACTTTGAAATAGTGTAAAGCATTTTTTCATTGGCGCAGTAAGGACATACAAGGTGTTTTAAAAAACTTCTCTCGTCCCATGTTGTTGAAGTGCTCCTAAGTTAAAAATTCTTACAATTCTAAGACAGATTGTTTGTATCTACGGAGATACACGAATATCAAGTTATAATTATTTATAAATCAATTATAAAGATGAGTTATAAGGAGAAAGAAAAAACAATATATTTTTTTATCTTAATGCATCTACAATTGTGTTAGGGTGTTCTTATTTGTACTGTATCATATAGAATTTGCTGAATTAAATTCTCTCTCTTCGCTCGCCGTTGATAGACTAGCTCTTTCAAACAACCTCAAGTTGAAATGGAGAGTATTTTGAGGATTTCTTCAAATTTAATCCGCTTGGCCTTGATCTCAGCTCTATAGTTGGCTAATTATGTGCGCTCGTTTACATATTCTAAAAACCAGAAGGAACTCATGTCGATAGAACATATTCAAAGGTATAATACTCAAAAGTTTATTTCGTAGCAATTACAGTAGCTCCTATTCAAAAAATCGTTAGTAATTTCCTGCTTTGAGGCTATCTAATAATAGTTCTAACTTCTAATTCATGCACCTCGACAAATACAAAGAATAGAATCTATAAATGAAATTTTTAATGGGATATAGAAATATAAATGACAACTAACCTTAGTTATCGAAATTTCACTCCGTAGACCCTATATTTATGTATTTTTGTCGAAACTCAGCTACTTCTGACTAATTACATCAGTTCATTTTTGAATCATTCGAATAGCCACTCTTTAACTGGAGATTTCTCGAGATACAAGATGCCTGGATGATAGATAGACCCAAAGTGAAATATAAGATTGCCATTGTTTAATTGCCATCATTGATGATTTTTACCATTTAAAATATATCGCCTGTCGAAACTATCTATTTTCGATGTAACATAATGCAAGGACTGAGATTCTACGATTTCTGAAGATATTTTTGACCTCATAGAACACTGCTTTCACTAACGTGAAACTTCAGTGAGAATTTTGCAGATAACCGACGAAGGTTTTCTAATTGATGAAATTACTTTTTTATATGACTAACATTTACATTGAGTCTTGTTGTAGGAAGATTTTACATTAATTTGCCAGTTTTGGAGGAAAAATGAAATACGAAAGCACTCGAAGCCCGTTTTCACCTTCATTCTTGATAGGTGGATAGTAGAAGAGATGTGAGGGTGACGCTGATCACAGATAACCGTACGTTTGTTTGTAACATTATAGCATGTATATATGTACATATATAGTTTTTTTGTTCCAGCGGAACATGCTGCTTGCGCGCCTGAAGAGCTTTGTGAAACAGCTTCTAGACCTATTACACCCGATACCAATAGCAGGGCACTTGCATAACATAAAACGATAATTTGTTCTGTTTAAAGAAGAACATCTTGCACTAAAAGAAAGTTAACTCATATGTAATACGGTTTTTATATTTCACTTCGGCAGTCTTATGCTTTGGACTCGCAACGGAGCCGCACCCACAATCAGTCCATTACCATTTTGTTTAGTTGTGGACAACATTTCCACGATTTCCTGTGCGTCTTCCATATAGTGTGCTATGCTGATGACAAAGCTGTCTTCTAATGCAGCAACGAGAACGATATCCACGGTATCACTATTGTATTGCTAAGCAAACTATGCACTTGTCGCTAATGGTCTAGCTTTAAACATAAATAAAACCAATTATATACTTTTTCACATATTTCAAAGGCGAATTAGCTTACTTCTCAATTTATAATAAAAAAACTATTCGGAATTTCGTTTTCATCGACGATGAAGTGGGATATGTACCGATTACTATTAATATCAAAATGAAAAACATTCGGTAAGCTTAAACATCCTGAAAATTATATACTTTGCGGAATTTCAGTCAATAATCCCATGCAGAGTACTCATTTGGAAACCGAGCAGCTACGGAAGTCTCTTTGAAGCAAAAGGCTACCAGTAGATGTCTAGCTAATGCTAGTTAAATATGATCTACATATCTTTAAAATTTAATCTGTTTAACCTGAGACTGGCAGTGGAAAAAAATCACAATTTTTACATGAATAGAAAGCTTTCTTGGTTGTCTCGTAGTCAAGCTAGATGAACTCTTCTTAATAGCATCAAGGAAATTCAAATTCAAGATTAACCTTTCAAGATTACCACCTCTTAAAAATCAAATGTCAAAAATGACGAACGAAATATTTGAATGGAATTAAAAAATGGAATTAGCTGAGCAGTCAAAACGGTATTTGCACTGCTTCATGACATTCTGCCCATAAATGCGCAAAGAATCAACCTCACGAAGTCATTCTTCTGTCAAGCTGCTAAATTCTGACGCAAATTTATCCTAACAAGATTTATTAGCCATTTGGACAGCAAATTGTGTTGGTGAATTGTAGTCAAAAAGTTGAGCTAGATCACCAACTTTCAGCCTATGTGGACGGCCATGACCGAGCTATGCTATTTACAAAGATGTAAGTTGGCATAACTTTATGTAGGATCCTATTCTGTACATTATGGAAAATCGTCAAACTTAGGGAGCGTCGAGTCCCTAGTCCTCTTGACAGGAGACTAGGTCATTCAATGTCTAGTGAACATGAAATCATCCATGTCGTGGACATCCAATATACAGTAAGCGATATTCGCTTGCTTACATATAAGAGATGTATACATATACAGGGTATGCATATTTCATACATAATATACGATATTTACCTCTAGCGACACCTAAAATAGTATATCACAAGAACTATAGAAATTTAAATTTCGTTAGCTTCAGTTATCGTATGTATGCATATGTTCTGCAGCAAAGAAAGTATGAATACGATTCTTACATACATAAACGTTTTAATAGAAGCACGCATAATACGTCAAATATGTATTAAAGAACGTGCAGATGCACCTTAAACTTCAGGTGGTTTTACTTACGGAAATATGCGGGTCGCTGTATAAAACAAGAAGGCATTGCCTTAAAGTACGATCGCCGTTGCGATTAATTACATTTTAATTCGCACTGTAAGGCAAGCACCGTGAAACATCGAATATTAATCACGCTTCTAATTGTGCAATCGATTTTATCCGGGAACAGTACTGTTGTCTGGAGAAAGTTTAATTCGATGCGGTAGTAAGCTTCACGAATAAGCTTTATACATTATTTAAAAGGTGATACTCAGAGGAGGATATATATATATATAGCCAGTTTCGTTGTTACATATTTATATATGTTCCATGTGTAGATATGATCGTGAAGTGAAATAATAATTTAGGTTATTTGAACGTAAGTAAGAGTTTTAATGCAATCTTGATAGTTATTAAATTCTTATTTTAAATGTTTTTTTTTTTGCAATGGTACCGGAAACAAAGAATGGTGTAAAAAGAAAATGAAAGGCCCCAAACTCTGCGTTACGTTCATGTCATGATATTTACAAGAATGTGAACACAAATATTAGAGATGGAAGAATTTAATGTAATTTATTGAGAAAGTCGACAACGCAATGCACCTTGCAATAAAAGAATGCAGTAATATCCGGGCTTTAAATTTTTCATGCAGTTGTCACAATCGTGGTCAATTTAGGTTGTGCTGGTGTATGTGGGCGTAAAGAACTAACAATATGATATTAAACGACATGGAACATAAAATTGCAATACCTAAGCCAAGAATAACATTTCGAAAGCTTTTGCAATCATACTTATTGTTAGTACATGGATTGGATATATACCGTGGCGGGCAAATGAATAGGGACACTAATCATATATTTAACGTTTCGTGTCTACAATTTAAAACGAAGCAAAATAATTTTTTTTTAATAAAATTCTTAGAAATGAATAAAAGTATATACCTTAGACATCACACCGGTCATTTCTCGGAAGTATTAAAATGTTATGTTTGCATTTCTCACGATCGGTCTCATGCAAGCGAGCATTTAAATAGGGACAGTTGTTATAATAGATTTTTGTATATTAAAACGCATAATAATTAATTTTCACGGTAGCACAGACTAAATTATTTTAAAAATGGGCCGTGGAAAACATTACATACATACGCCCGAGCTTCGAAAAATTATAATTACACCTCACGAAAACGGTTCGAGTTTGAGAAAAATAGCTAACCAAGTATCTGTATCGAAAAATATGATTGCTAATCAAATAAAATATTTCCAAAAATACGGAACCTGCGAAAAAATTCTTAAACAGGGAAGAACTAAGAAAACGACGATTCGCATTAATACACATATAGCACGTCTCTCACGTGCGAATCCATTAAAAACGGCGGTAGATATTTACAAAGAGGTAATTACAGAGATTGATAGAACAATTAGTGTATGGACAGTCAGACGAAGATTACAAGAAGCCGGATTACATGGTAAGATTGCTAGACATAAACCGCTTATAAGCAAAGCAAATAGAATGAAAAGATTACAGTTTGCCAGAAATCATTTGCATTGGACTGCGGATCAGTGGAAATTTGTATTGTTAAGTGACGAGTCAAAATTTAATAAAATGGGATCGGATGGCAGAAGATATGTACGGCGAGGCTACAATGAAGCGATGAATCCTAAGCATACAATAAAAACAGTAAAAGGGTTTGGAGGAAATGTGTTGGTCTGGGGTTGTATGTCGTATATAGGAGTTGGTCCGTTGCACAAAATTAATGGAATAATGGATCGACATGTGTATATTAATATTTTATCCAACGTTATGCTGCCATATACGGAGGATCATTTGTCCGTACTTTGGAAGTACCAACAAGACAACGATCCCAAGCACACAGCTAAGATTGCAAAGGACTGGTTTCGACAAAATCATGTAGATCTTCTTGATTGGCCTTCTTGTCGTCCCGATTTAAACCCAATCGAAAACTTGTGGCAAGATGTGAAACTTCGTATTCGGGATAAAAATATCTCAAACCTCGAAGAACTGTTAGGATGTGTTGAGGAGGTCTGGAACAATATTCCCGTGGAACGATGTCAGCATCTCATCGATTCCATGCCTAGGAGATGTGCCGCAGTCATTAAAGCAAAGGTATTCCATCAAGTATTAATTGTAGTATCGAAATTCCAGTGTACCTATTTCAGTGCTCGCATTTTACATATGGAATAATCTGTATTGGCATGTGTTTTTGTATCATAAAGTATATTTTGCAATTTATTGCTATGTATTAATTGTCCGTAGTTTGTAGCATATAGTTTCCTATTTTAAACTTTTGTTTATTCGAAAATACAAATAAATAAATACTTTCTTTCACAATTGCATTAGTGTCCCTATTCATTTGCTTGCAACTGTATATGTATGTATGTATGTAACTTCTTAACAGTATCGCTGTCTGGATTAATTGAAAAACTGCTTTATTTTCAAGTCACAAAGCATATATATTTTTAAGAAATACAATAATATACTCTGTATATTATTGCAAAAATTGTATATTAGCAAATATTGTAATTTATTGTTCGTGGGCATTGATTAGATGTTAAAAGCATCTAAAATTGCCTTTACGCCCGTACGCATATCGTAATATAAAAGTCATTTGTTACAATTATAAATTTGATACTTTTTCATTTCTAATAAAACATATATTTTTGCAATACGTGTTACACGATTTTGATTTTGATAGCTACCACGTAGGAGTACGTGGAACTATGAAAATGAGCTGTGTACTGGAATATGGTCATCCGCTGTAGTTACCTCTACGCGAGCATACGTAAAAAGTGTGCCAGTACAATCAAAGGTCTCTCGCGTCACAAGCGGTGTCAATCATCCATGATAATAGTGAACGTACGACCTGTAACCGCTTCGCAACGAGATTTTTTCGCTACGTGAAACTTATCTATTTGTTATTAATGTCTATTAAATTTGTTTATGGGTCTCCGATGACAACGTAATTGCATAAGTAGGGGTCATTTTATTTATATGCAAATTTTCCGATTGTGCTCGGTGCGTGAAAAAGTTGTTTGGCCTTTTTAGGTTCTTTTTTTACTTCTGTAATTTACCTACGAAATGACGTTGGTAGTACACGGGTATAAATCGTTTGAGTTAAACCTAGCTCGCTTTTTTATTTTTTCGTGTTAATTTTAATTTCCCACTAAAGCCGGTCTGTTTGCTCTAATAACGCAAAATCGTTCGTCCTTTTTTATATGGGATATTTCCTTATACATACATGTACGTCTTATAGTTTTTCTTTTGTTTTTTGTTTGTTTAGACGCATGCCAATTAAACGCAAAAAACGATTACTTGGGAAGCGCTGGATATGTTTATTTTGCTGTATAATTACACTCGTTTCTAAACGTGTACACTAATACAAATTTTAGAGAAGGGCTAAGGTCAACAAATATTTAGGAGGACCCTTGATACGTTTTAGTTCCTATAGATACATCCGGGCTATAAAAGCATATACTTTCATATGATTCCCGTACTTGGGAATGTGCGGTACTGTAAGTACAGAACGGTTGCTGGCAGTTAGAGTAGCCACAACGTACAAATCTTCAATTATGTGGCTCCAATGTTTGCCATTAACTCATTGGGAACTGTGCATTAGTGCCTGGCTGAATATTTGGTGACTTACAATGGTTGAGTGATTGCTGCTAATCCAGGCGACCACAACTCCAGGGTTCTCGGAAGATTCTTCAAGGAGGAAATCTCCTTGTATTATAATAACGATAACTATACTAGATCGGAATTACGTTCCTCCAGAAAGATGATAATATAGATGACGATGGTAGTCGTAACGATTATTTATAATTGTGAACATTTATATTTCAAAGGAAAATATAGAAGATGTGCTCTTTGCTCTATAAGAACCAATGTCGAGGAAGTTGAGGATAATTTGTGTTGAATTAACGCTACGTTTGGAGTGGTTCATACTATTCCATAAAAGTAATTCATAATTTGTTTCTTTTTCGGTTACAGTGTACCTACATCCTTTACTCTACGTTCAGATATATTATTATTTGCTAAGTTTATACATCCATGTCAGAAGTTGAGCTCACTAGAACGCTTAGTAACTTGCTTAGCAACCATCTCAAAGTTACCAAACAAGAAGCAACATTTAACAAAAGAAGTTGTTAACATTACAATATAAACGTTGAGTAAGTGCAAATGTCATACCAATCGTTGTGATAACTTGATAACTACTGCAAGCACATCGCAGATGCCACTTATTAAAATGAAAAAAAAATGCAATTTTCACAGCACCAATTGTATAACTCACGTGATTGTTTGTGCATCACGGATGCGTTCTAAACATGAAAAATCTAGTTTTCCTTGATTCTAGTTATGTCAGGTTGAACACATTGAGATCATCGTTGCTTCGTCACAATTACTGATAATTTGCTGAACGACGTTTTAACGTACGGATATTTCCATGTCGATTATTTTATGGGTTGCGCAATTATTGCCCGAACTCTGATGACATCTGACACGGATACACAGGACAAAGTAGCTCGACGAATGCATTATTTTGCATTAAATTAGAAGGTCACTTAAAGCACTGCGTGCATATATTTCTGGAAGTACAGCGACGATATGCATCTAACGTCGTACAGATTCAGTACATTGTTAAATAATTGTCTATATTTTTAATGTCTTAGTTTAATTCAAAATCTATTTGCTTTCGAAATTAAAATAGAAACGTTAAACGTTTTTACCCTAAGTTAGTAACTGATGAAATTGAACAGCAGATATAAAGTAAAAATGATTCGAAAAGCGGCAACATTGGCTCAGCTCTGGTTACAGAGAAAATGCCTTTATAGTATGGCCGGTAATCTGATATACTGCAATAATATTTATAAACTTGCTGAAGCTTTTGGAATACATTATGATCCTAGTTCTTGGAGATTATTCATAGACTCATCAAAGACCAGCCTCAAAGCAGATCTGTTGCATAATGGAAACCATTGTCTTTCTATTCCGATAGATCATACTGTTTATATGAAAGAAATTTACGGAAATCTGAAAATTTGATTAGAAAAGATAAAGTACAAAGACGGAATATTTGCGCAGATTTTAAAGTAATTGCAATTATTTTGGGTAGATTAGATTGGGTAGATTAGATACCATTTCTCAGATACGAGAAATAGTAAGTGGTGAAATATTTGAAACCGAATTAACAGCGAAGGAAGAAACAGCTTGGTTCTCCATGGTACAAGTTTTCACGAATTTCTTGGCAAACAAAAAAGCTGACAACTATAAAACTTTAGTAATGGATATGTTACAAGCATTTTATGCTGCTGGCTGTAATATGTTCCTTAAAGTGCACATTCTACATTCTCACTTGGATTTTTGTCCGGAAAATATGGGCGACGTTAGCGACGAGCACGGTGAGCGCTTCCACCAAGACATCGTGGAAATGGAAAAAAGGTATCGGGGAAAATGGGATCCTGTTATGTTAGCAGATTACTGTTGGATGTTAAGAAGAGATGCCGTAGATATTGTTTATAAGAGACGGAGCAGTGTTACTTCACATTTCTAATTATAATAATTTGAAATATACATTAAATTATGATTTAATCTAAAAAAACCTTTTCATTAAAATATAATCGAGCTAACTTGACCTTCTAACTTTTATTAAAATAAATGTTTATGTGTTTTCGATTGAAATTACTATAAATTATTCTTATATATATAGTAAAAATCAAAAGTTGAAATTTATTGGCCAGTGTTATTTTCACTTCATTTATATGCAATATTCATATTTTATTTCCTTTTTTATTTAATAGTCATCTCAGCGAATTTCTACATATTGAAATATAATTTTGCAATGGATTTCTTCAATACCTTCTTTACATTGACAAATTTTTCTTTAAAATCCAATATTTGAACCTTGCTGGTAATTTTACATAAAACGAAGCGTGTAATGTGATGTAATTTTGAATTTGCAGATTTCGACCAACAGAAACACGTCATCTATATACTATAGTACTCACAATTCTACGTAAATATTGAAAAGGAAGAATATAAGTGGGTTGCAAGTTATACATCCTCCTAGCTATATTTTCAATACCTGTTATTCGCAAATATAAGTTTATAAATCTAATCGCAGTTTAAATTTAGTTATCTGCTTCATGCAGTGAATTTCTGTTCTCGCTAATTCTTTCACATTACATTCTGCGAGGTACACGATTGCAAACAGTCTCTAGCTTATCGCGAAAACGTTTTTTTATCAAAGTTAGTTTAATTTTTAAACGTAGTCTCTTTAACTCGTCTAAATTGTAATTGTAATATTGTCTTGTAAAGACGGTTTTTCCGTATTATGTCTACGAAACAGAGAAAAGTCGCTGAGGACCAGATTTTGTGAATGGCTAGGTGGTGCATCAATTTAAACTTCATTGAATATCACGGTGACTACTGTTGTTTTTCCTTTTTCAAGATAATCGATTAAGGCAATTTAATGAATGTCCCATAAAAAAATTAGAGTAGAAGCTAGTTTATCATCTGTAGTCCATTATTTCGACTTTATTAAAACTTGGATTTATTTCGCTTAAACGGCTTGAACGGGGCTTTGGAAATGTTCAATCCAATTTTTGGTTCCGAATAAGAGTGCAGCACCTAACGCGCGGTTAGCTACTTTATGCAGAAATCTTCATTCAGAATATTAGAAAACAGGTTTTTTCGAAACGCACGCAACCTCTGCTATCTCTTTGATTTTAATTCGACAATCGTTTAGCACCGTTTACTAAAACTTTTCCGATGTTATCGGTATTGGTTGCAGTAATTGTTCGTCCCGAACATTCATAGTCAATTAAGTCAAGCAAAGGATAGTAGAAAGTCCCCGTAAACATGATCTAATTTGACGTAGGAGTATTGCCTCAAGTGAGAGAAGTTAATGACGGTTTGATATTCGATCTTTTTCTTTTGAACAGAAGTGCTAACATTGACTAACACAAGCGACTGTTGAACAACAGCTAAGCCTGCAACATTGCTAAAATCTTTAAAAGTATATTTCAAATTAACAAATAAATGCAATAAATGTTCCAAATTACTTCGGGGCCGATTTGAAAGTTTTGAGGCAGTAGTATCTTATTACATTTTGTTACGGTGGCTGCAAGCTTAAAGGTTTTAATATAGTTAAACCATGCCCCCGGTCAAACAGTTTTCATTATTACGTCACCTGTATATCTTGAAAGGTGTAATGTATATACAAGAATATAATATATGGAATAAAACTACTAACAGTCATCAACATGTATCAGTAAATAACACCGAAAATACCGAAAAATTATTACATTGCACGAAACTAATCGTATTTAAGAATACACCGTTTTTCACAGCACGCATAAATCTTCTGTTTTCGTATCTTTCGAAGCATATTATTCAGCGGCGGGGTCTGTTAAAGATAAATTTATTAACCGATTATTTTTCAAATATCTCAATTTGTTTCTGCGCTTTTTCGTTTTGCAGTAAATTTCGTTTCATGCCCATTTCAGGCTTTGTTTTCTTTATGCACGATTTAATTTCCGCTGTTTGTGGAATTAAATGTTTTATTGATGACATCTTAATATCTATCGATCTGTAAGATGAGCAAAGATTATTGTTATTATGCCCGTATATGAAAATAATAGTCCAATATGTAGAAATTTACATAACAGACTCCTCAATGAACTTTGGTAGACGGTTCGCTAAGGGTTACTATGTCAAGGTTGTAACTATTAAGCATATGTGTAATATTCACGTATTTTGATTGTAGTACGAGTACCAGCGTAGTATTTGCACTCCTGCACTGCAATGTATGTACATACATTGATACGTTCCTGACGTTATAATTAGGTCAGTTCATCAATATGTAAATTACAGTGTTGTTAATCGTTTGTGAGAAAAAACCCTACTGACGAATTTATAATTTCAATCACATCTGCTTTCAATTTTAAATAAGTACTTCAATGAATTACATAGCATATTTTCTATCAGAACGATCAAATTTTTTTTACCGAAGACCGGGAAACACACTTATAAAATTATTAAGGCTATCGTCTAATAATTAACTTGAAGAAAGCATAATTAACTGTAAGTATGCAACGGTGGTGCGAGGTAATTATACGTTATTATTCTTGCAACTTCTTATATTCATTTATTATACATCTTACATTTATTATACACCTTATTACTCCATTCTAATAGTAGGCAGATTTCATCTTGAAGAGTTTCTCCGTTACATAACTATATACCTGTGTTCACAACGTATCCCGCGTGATCATGTCTGTACCTAAATATTGAAAAGGAAGAACACATGCCGGGTGTGCGTCACGCTTCAACCGGTATTCTCCGTTTCATATCCAGTGATACTTCGGCGTATTGTATTTTGTTACGGAATGTTCGGATTATCAAAGAAAAAATTTGACGAATTTTTGTCACGAAACTGAAAGGTGCTCCTTGATACGAAAACTTTTATAGATTCGGCAGAACTTTAGTGTGAATCGTGTATATGCCAAAATTAGATAGTCATATATGTCTCCGTTTGCGCGGGTTATCTCTTGCTATTCTATCACTTTGCATCCGTTTAAATTCATTCGGTTAATATAATTTTTAGCTCAGTGAAAGTGCTTTCACGGTGAACTAAAACCGATAAAAATTATTCCTTCACGAGGTGCTTCAACGAAATGCTTTTTTCTTCCGTATTGTATATGTAACTTGGCCTTTTAGTATCGCTGCTTTGGAGGATAAAAAGAACAGTAAACGTTGATCGGTATACAACAATTTGTTTGTCTCATTTCTTCGATGAAACAAAAAAAGAAACAGCAGACATCGATGCAGGATACACCACGGCAATGTCAGCTCTCACACGCGGATCGAACAGTCGACTATTTAAACGAGAATAAAATTATTTGCCCGATTTATTACCTAATGACTTCTTCCAGTTCCCTATTGTCAAAAATAATACGCGTGATGAGCGGTTTTCGACACCGGAAAAGGCAATTGAACCATTTGAAAGGCATGTTTCTGAGATACTCGCTTCGGATAGCAATAAATGCGTCGACAATTGGTTCCTTCGAATGCGAAAGCACTTAAAGCTTAAATGTGAATATTTTGAAAAAACAATAGCATTTTGCAATAAAATATATGTTTTTTAAATTTTCCTGAAATATTTAGGGTTCTTCCTGTAAGTAACAATAAATACCAATTCACAAACCTTTTGTAATGTTAGGACTTTTCTATTGCTACGTAGTAATGATAATGATAACACAGTAAAGAACTTACTGACTTATTACCCGTTGTGTTATCAAACGAAAATAGTTATCTGGATTTATGAAAAGGAAACATAAATTATATTGGTGTCCCCGAGAGTCGACAAAACACGAGTCTGTCTAATCTCTGCAAAAAGTAATAATTTCAGCAGGTTTTATCCTCTCTATTTTACATTCGTAAACGTACGGAACGGCGTAGAACGTTCGAGACGTTCGGTATATTGCTAATGGTTTGTTGATAATTTAGAGAATGACGATTTGTTGGATTTTACGTTCGTTTTCGAAGAAGCGAGGCTTCATTTCTTGGGATACCTCAATTCTTAAAAAAATTAGAATGTGGAGCGGTCAAACTCCACACCGTTTTACTGAACCTCTATTATTTCCCAGAAAACTTCTCGGAGCAGAATAATTGAACTTGTCCCTTTTAATTTTATCGTTAATGTTGAACGGTGCCTACATAAATTTATTCGTCAATTTTCGTTCCGGGGAATTGGGCGTTGACTAAATCGAAATCATTCCACTTTATTACGGTGTTAGAACCTGCGAATTGCAGATCAAGGTAAAATACGTAAAGCAGGTTCAGGCATCCCCGGAAGAACCACCTTTCGAAAAGATTTTTCTTCGAAACGAGTTCAGTCAGTAACATTTTCAGCCTAACGGTGGTGGAACGTTATCGGTAGTAGAACATTATTACTAGGTAGGGTAGTAGGTATGAGATTCTGCAGCTACCGGCGCGCTAGAGGAATCTTTTTCTTTTTGATTAAATTGTCTTTTATTTATATGCTTACAAGTTGTATAAGCATTTTTTACATTAATAAACTTCATTTTGCTAAAATTTCGTGTTGGAGCATTTTTAATTGCGCATAGTGGGCCATTACTTTATTTGATTGACATGTTCTTACAAAATTATTATACGTGAAATAAACGTAGAATTTGCTTTTAAGTAATTATCATTTCAATCAACTTATCGCTTTCCTATAGTGCGTTAATTTGATTGTAATGTCGTTTATATTTACCAACGCACACGCTATGCGTTCCTAATTAATAAGCTCTATGTAATATGCGATAATACATTTCATTTCAAAATCGGTTTGCTGCCCAGATACACATTTCTACATATTTCTTCCAATTTGAACTACCTAGCATTGTTGACAATAAGCCAATATAAATATGTCAATACACTTTATCGTACCTCTACAATCGCCTGACGAGAAATAGAAGCATACGATAATTGCTTGAACTACGGTATTAATTTATATAATCTACTTATGGTAGCTTAATCTATCGATCGCGTTATATTGATCAGTTATCCTAACATGCACTTTTCTGCAATGAGGAATAAACGTGTTGTTAATTTATATGATAGAGACTAGTTGTATGGAGAATTGTAAATTGAAGAAATTCCGTTGAAGCCATGATTGAAGCATTTTCATAGGATATAGGAGCGACGGCAGACAATATCATCTATTATAAAATTAGGGAACGAAGCTGCCTTGAATTACCTCGTCTAATGCAGAAGCCAACTGCTAATCGTTTACAAATTTTAGCTTGATAATGAACTTGCTCACGTAATTCGAATACCTAAGAAATTAGCTTAAATCACGCTTAAATTCGATTTACGCTGGTTGTTAATGAAATTACACGACGAAAACAAATAGACCATTGGAATAATTTTGTTTGAAAAAGTAGTGACTACTTCTGAAATCTTTCACAAGAGACTTGGATGAGTTTTCATATCAATAAGTGTTATGGGGTAAATAGCATACCATAAAATATTAGGTGGACTCTGAAAAAAATCCTTTTCATATAATTTGTCGTACATTTCTTTGTTTACGGACAGCCATACTTGTCAATAGGAATATATTACAATTAGCATGGATTAGATATCCAAAAAGTAATTGGAATAAAGCTCGTTAAAATCTTGATAAAACTTATTGAAATCACTTTCATTGTCTAAACAACACAAAAGTATCGGCAACCTCCGCACCACACAAGTTTAATTAATTAATCCGGGACAGCTGTGTCGAGAATACGAACGATCCACATTCTCAACCAGTGGCCGAATTCGGAACATTAGCATGATGTGTTATTTGTGACTATAAATTATGAGGATGTGGTACAAATACATACTCAAAAATCTTATGGCAACAATAATTGCAGCAAGGTAAACAACGTTTAGGATTATAAGGACACTTATTTTAACGTTACTGCTATAATATATTAATTTAAAGACTCGTATGTTATTTCCAATTAATTTTACTAAATGTATTTACTATTTTCATTTCTTTGTACCAATAGATGAACGAATAGAGAGTTTTAGTGAATATGTAGACCTGGGATATCACTGGACTGAAAAAGCTACAAAGTTAATGTTATCACTATATAAGGGAAGAGATTTTGATGGCAAAAAAAGTGAAATCGTTGTTCTTGGAAAATAATTGCAAAGAATATGGCTTAATATGTAATAATGGCAAACTTGAGAATAATGCGTCAATAAATTTAAAAATCTGAACACAAAAAGAATCTTGATAATGATGCAAAAAGCCGCAAGAAGACTATTGCGTGGCCTTATTTTAACTAATGGACAAATTCTTTAATAAAAGTCCTTCCGTTTTTTTTTCTTAGCTTGCAGGATTTCCGAAGACATAATCGTAAATATGCATTTGTGAAGTAGATACATCTATTCTAATTTGTTAATTGTTTAGAATCTTATTGTATCTACCCCGTTAATAACAACAAATCATTTCGTTATGAGATGAAATGTCATTGGAATAACTCACTGAAACTACTGAGTCATTAAAGGGCATTTGTAGAAAATCTCCTGCTGATCTAGAAGTGCATATTTGAAATAAATAAGATGAAGAACATTTAGTTATTGTCTACCTATATGATTCTCGATTGGATGACATCAATGAGAAAATAATTTATTTAATTGTCAGTCTAGTGATTTAGTCTGTCTGTACTATGAACTATTAACTGTATTGAACTACTAATACTTCTTCATAATTTTTAACACAATTTGTTATCTTATTCCGATTTTTAGTTACAATATCAACAGACAAGAATTTTAAAACTTCATTATTTCTCTTAACATATTTCAAGTTGATCCTAGATCACTATCCTTACACAGTAATATTTTGGGTGATTCAAAGCGCGCATTTGGGAGGGGAGATGCTCTTCCAACCTATCTTTCTTAACTATAGAGGGGATGTACCACAGCTGAACTTAAGTCTAGAGTGAAGTCGGCGTGAACCTTTACGAAAGCAAGGTCATCGGCGTCAGATGTCCTTGAATCACTTTAGATACAACACGAATAGGTTTTTGAGGACAATAATCCTGAGTTAAAAATTACAAAAACGTTCGTAAACAACCAGGAACTACCGTGTAACTTATTTAGAACAGGTTAACTTAGTGATTTGAAAGTGGATGAAATTTTCGAAAAAATTTTTTTTTGTTCATAGACACATTAGTCACTTATCTATTGCTCGTACGAAATTATTGAGAGAATAACGATTGCAATAATGGTTGGGCGTGGTAACTAAGGGAACAGAACAAGAAGTGCATGTCCTCGTTATATAGGATACTCAAATAGGAAACCAAAAACCTGTGAAAATGTTGTGAGCAAAAGCTTAAACCGGTTTAGAAACACGGGACAGGTGAAAACTTTTCTTAAATCTGGAATAACCAATGAGGTTAAATAAATTTGATGTGTTGTTGGAAGTCATCGAAAATGCATATTTAAAACAGATTTCATTTAGAAAGGACGTTTCACATATATAGTACTGTTAATAGGTATAATAGTTGGCACTGGCCCAGGGAAAATGCTCATTAGATGGTTCAGCTCCAATGAGGATTTTCCCCAAAATAAATGAATGCTAGGAATTTGCATAGCATTATTATATTATTTAACATATTATTGTCAACAAAAAATGGGAATTGGTAATTAAAGTTACACTGGAATGAAATTATTTTGTTTTCTCAGGGTACTGTTTCCTAATGATAAGAAAGTTGAAGAAGAACTAATAGACAATAATCTAACATCCGATGTTTGGCTCTTATCAGATGGAGCACTTATATGAAACTTTTCTACGCTGTTGGATATGAACCATTTAAAAAACAGAGTCTAGCGCAACCAAATTGAAAGAGCAGGTTAGAGAGAAGATCGCACTGTCACCCCAGAATTAATACAGAAATTCGTTTCGCAAATTCAGCAACAGGTTAGGTCACTGGCTATTAAGGCGCGCATTCTAAAGGTTTGCCTCAGAATTTCATGTTGTAGCTTTATCAAACGGTAAAAAAATATTTTAATTCTATTTAAAAGAACGAAATCATGACATCATACGTTAAAACTGACAACATTTTTGCATAGCTTGGGAACGAACAGTTTATCAAATTAAGAATACGTTACGTGCTTTGACTTACGCGTAGCACTAAGATTTTATAATGTTTATTACTTATTCGTTAGTAACAATCTAAGTAAAAATAAATCCCGTTAATGATAGCAACAAGGTCTGTGGTGTAGCATGGTGAACAACGCAAATGTACCAGCAATCTCCGCGGCAGAAAGTTGTATTAATTAATCCGTGTTGTAAGCAGTAGAGTTTCTTTCTCAAATAGGTATATATATATATCTTTTAAACTTTAATAATCCTTTAGAGTTTCACACCGCCGAATATTTGAAAGGTTGTATTAGTAATTAAAAAACACTCCCTACGATAAACAAACTAATCAATTTTTTATCCAATTAGAAATTGTTATGCATCTAGATATGCACTTAATGCTATAATTAAATAAAATCAATACTGGGAATAAAAACAATGTGCAAAAAAAACTTGGAAAATGCGTATGTGTACATCTACAATTACGACTGAAAACGTACTTTTCAAAATATATTTAATATTGGTGTAAAAATACTAAAAGCAAGGTAATAATAATCAGCATGTATGATTGCTTGGCATAAAGCAATCTAAGCGATTTGATGAAAAAGTGCCTAATAGACACATCGTAATTTATAAATCTGACGTGACAGTTATAAATGATAGCTGGAAGGTTGCTCTCTAATTCTCAGAGCTTACGTGTGGCTATAGATACACAAATACTGTTAATTTGGATAGTTTGAAATGCTAGCGTAGTAGGGGATTTACATTATTAAAAATATCGTTTCAAAGCAATTAGCAACGGCGTTTCCTGTGCCAAATTACGCAATAAATCGTCTTGTAAATAAATACATATGTATATGCAATTATATAGTAAATTTCTTATTCAATACAGAGTAATTTGAGAATAGTTAATAACTTTTGACATTCAGTAGGTGCAGGTACGTAAATACATAGGCATGTAAGTAGAATATCGGTAGATTTAAGGACGCGTATTACTTAACTCAATTGAATAGAAAACAAACACTTGGTAAATATTTTTTGGGTAAATGGAACATGGAAAGGTTTTCTTTCCACGGCAATGAACCCTTCTTATTCCGTACCTATGTACTTATTATACAACAAGTTATTCAACTGTTGACCGCTTAAGGATGACGTTAAATAGCGATGTGTAATAACTGTTGATTATACTGTTCACAACTTTGTCTATCACAGAAATTGTTCGGAGGATTTCAGGACTGCTTTCTAGGGAATGGAAGAATTGCTGGGGATGAACCATGGTATTATAATTACGAACTAACTCCAACCTAAAGCTGAAATGTGCTAAATCTTCCGAGGCAAAAGATTGTCATTCTTAACATTAGCAAGAGATGCAATGCCCTTACATTTTCTTACTAGCGGGTTAATATTCCAGTGAACCTTATTTCGCTGTGTCAATAGAGATTTATTTTACATTAAAGGAGTTCCTCTAAATGGGTCGTATTGAGCAGTCCATCTAATTGCATATCTCGGTTTAGTCGTAGCAGCTCATAGCAGTAGGAAAAGTTGCAAATATATCGAAGAATTACTTTTTCTGGCAAATTGGAAATTGAGAATTTCTTTAATTTCTCATTGGTTTTAAACGCCTTAAAGTATTGGTCATATATGTTCAGAGATAAGCATCCGTGAGCTTTAGCCTTTGGTTCGGGTGCGAAATTCGAATTTGAAAGACGAACTTACAGAAATTCGAATTAAACAATTGCCGAATTAAACAGTAGTAGCCGATATAGGGTTTTTAATAAGATTTTTTAATTCCTTGGCTACAAAATGGTTATGGTATGGTAGAGAAAGCGAGTTCTTTTCTTCATTTCTGTCTTTTCTTCATTAAAGTAAGTTTTCATGCGCAACGTTGAGAAAGATATTTATTCAGACTTTAATTCTTTGAACGGCATATCACATTTACTTACATCAATTATATCACGCACTTCGTCATGTACAATGGATTTGTATACCGTTGTCTATATTCAATAACAGTACCATTGAAGCGGGTTTCGAACTTGGTTGAAATGTTTTTGTCCAATCCATAGATAGACAATTTATAAATTATTGTGTTTATATATTCCCTCCCTTAATTTTTGTTTATTTTCTAAACTAACAGAATCACCTTTTCCATAACCGGTACAGATTTCTTTCAATTCTTTTTGGATCGTGTATTGAATATCTTTCCAAAATCGTTTTTTCCAACTGGTCGATGTCCATTCAAATACTTAAAAGAAGTTCGAAGAAACATATCCACTATATAAATGTTGAAAATATACGAATACCGTAGTTAGAACATCATCTCCCGTTTTTGAATGAAGTGTCCTCTGCACATTAATCTAATATGTTTTTTATGGCTTTCTGAAGTTCATAATCATGCCTGTTTGCATTCCTTCTGGATAACTGTACGTTATAATTAGTAATTGTATAATATTCAATCAGTCTATGTACACCATCTTATAGATTTTCGACTGGTCTGACAAACAAACAAATTTCGCTTATTTGTGTGACTATGAATAGTCGAAATATCAAGTAATATCGAACAGATTATTTTAGCATTGTAGGTTATTATTATTGCGCTTATCACTGGTTCGAATCAATCATCTCTCCGCTATGGCACGATCAATGATGGCATGTGACGACAAGATCCTACGCGGGATATAGATTACATAATTTAAAAGAACGTAATCGGTTACTAATAAACAAATAACAAGTCTGGTAATTATCGTATTTGCAGAGAAAACATACTGCGTCCTAAAATCTGTGGCTATTTTACTATCGATGAAGGCGCTGTGATAAAGGAGCATAGATTACTGAGCAGAAAACCAGATACACGCCCATTTCCACATAGGGGTAGATGGTAGAGGTCACTGCCATGAACCTCCTATTACATCATTGTCAATGTATTTCGATAGCCAAATCATTACATTAAGCATTAAACAAGCACCAAATACTTTGGTGCTTGTTTAATTTGTAGGAAAAAGATATTAATTAAATCAGAGAATCTTTTGAACAAAATGATTGAAACGAATCGATATTTACTGACTCTCTTCTTAATATACCTGCAATTGCGGCCGATTCTATATATTCTAATGAAAAATTTTATTGCATATGGTTCTTTTAACCGATTTTATCATCGCAAGCTTACTTTGAGAAAAACGTACATATGTATGTATGTACGTAAATACACATGAAGTTACGTGATCTGTTAGGAATTGCGCAATTATGGATTTCGAATTGATTAAACACTTTTCATTAAGGAATCGTAAGTTGAAAAAGTTATTAAACTTTTTGTTCCTTCGGCTAGTTATTTGCCTTTGACTTGTAAATACATTTGTGATTACGTCTTGTAGTGCTTAGAACTAGTGTCCTTTCTAATCAAAAACACTATGCGATCACGATTTACACTAACGCCTAGAATATAGGAAGGGTCACCTTACGTATTATTGGTCATTTGATTTTATTTAACGTAGCGTGTGATTGCGTTTCTCAGATTTATAGATATTGGTATTGCAGTGTAAAGCAGTACTTACGCCAAATTAATATGATTTATTATGTAATAAACGAATGGTGCAGGAGTGTTTCGAAAATGTTTTCAAATAAAATTTTAGAGTACTTAGAAGCAATATGTGTTTATGTAATTATTGTTTAACAATAGGAAAATACATATAATTACTATTAACAACGCAATATACCGTGCATGTCCGTGGTTGCTTTGTACCTTACTTCTATTTAACAATAAATATAATAAATATGACAGACGGAATTTAAATATGTCATTGTGTTGTAATTAAGTTTATAGCGTATTAACTATGGGTAGGTTTATAACTTTTGCGTTTGTTAACTGGTTAGCCTCGACATTTTTTTTTTGTTATAATCAACATCTCTTAACTGGAATGGTTGACCGAGGAGATATAAGAATGGAATGTTTTATATAGATAAATACGGTATTACTTTTGAACTGTCAAAGTTCACAGGTACTATTACATTGTCGTGATTGTTTAGATTGTTTAAATGTCAAGTGGTCAAGAGATCCAATTGGACAATTATTGCCAAGATAAAGTACCGCTTGTAAAATTAGAATTTTACCAACGAGTTAATTCTTGTGTACGAACAAGCAGTCTTATCACTTCCACAAACAGGAATAAATTTCCTCATAAACTCGGGTTATTCACATTATCTTTATTATTTATAGAACATTATAATATCTTAAGAGATCAAGTAGGAATAATAGGTTACCAAAGAAACTAACTAACTATCACTATACATTATTGTTGTACTCTTTCGTTGTTATACTACTTTTTAATATACCGTAGCGTTACATTGTTTGCCAATTCAATTAATTAATTTTTACGGTAGGTAGCTTCGGGAGTGTACGCTAGGTACGACTTGGCCAGCTTAAAATAAAATAAACAACAGATATTAATGTTTCACGAAAATTAAGCTAATAGAAGAAATAACAACCTCAAATTTTAACGTTACGCGACCCCTTGATGCACCACGCACTGAGATCTTACGTGCTTTTGAATAATCGAAAGTTACCTTCTTACTTAAAATAGATTTGATTTTGGCTTTTAAATTCAACACTTAGCCCAATTCCGTTTTCTCATAAAACAACCCGAACTAAATACAAAGATCGTCTCTTTTTCCTTTACTCTTCTGTTTTCGGTAACATCACGATCAACTACGACATCGTCCAATATGCCATTTGAACTTGTCCGAAAGCTGAGCTGTAGACCTTAAACTTAGAACCGTTGAATGTGGAATTTTACTAAGAGACGTATTGATTTCTCACGGAGTAATATTTAATTTACGAAATTACGGTAGATACAATTGAACTTATTCCGTATATTTTTGTAAGGGAACATTACACAATTCTAACATCAAGAAAATGGAGAAAAGATGAGTTATTTAGCCGTTTCACCGGGATTGTCGTTGGCTGGAGTTAAGTTTAACTAATAAAACGCTAGGAATAATGAGGGCGAATCCAATGCTGTGTAGGCGGCTCAACACTGTCATAAGCCCTTTTCCGTGCGCCTCACGAAATTAGTAGAGATTAGACAGACTCATGTTTGTTCGTCTCATGAGGATCGGTTCCTGTTGCCTACTCGTTTCCCCGAGAATCGATAAAACACGAAAGTTTCTAGTTTCTGCTAATTTCGTGAAGCGCACGGAAAGTAGCGCACTTTAGTCATAAGACCTACCTTTGGTATTACCATATGTTTGACGATTAGATGTTTGTTGTTAAATAAGCCAGTTGTTTCTCCTATTAACGTACATAAAACTTTTGACGATGGTAGCAAATTGAAAAATATAGGACAGCCGAAGAGAGACTTGTTTAAATTTGTTTAATAGACGAAGGAATCCTTATTATTCAAGGAAAATAAGCAGTTCAGGAAGTACCATATAAATTGTTCATCGACTAGTGAAAAATCATAGTTTTCGGCAACTAGTCTAAATCCAAAGTGTTAACATGAAGAACTATGCCAACTAAATTTTCAAGTAAGTTCAAGTAAAATGGACGTGAACTTACTTGATTATACATGCATAAGATGTTTCTTAATAATGGTGCGATGCTCGCTAAAGTAATACTCCGTGTAACTAGTAACCTGTTAATATTACTTCGTACTTAGGCAAAAATGAAGTTAAAATAATACCCTTCAGTTACCGATTGTAGTTTGGCTGCTTTCACTCTGGGCGGAACTACCCGATAAGAATTCAACAGTGGAAAACGATGTAGGATTTGCGCATCTAGAAATTAATAAGGTGAAAGATGTCTATCATCTGCCTTTTGTTGCTCTTGAACCGTTCAATAATATATAATATTTAGCATCAATATTAAATTTGAAAGGAAGAATTTTCGTATTGCAGCGGAAGAATGCAGCATCAATCTGGAGAAGTTGTTGCTCAATTCTCTCCATTCCATAGTGGGCGAAACATTTTAACAAGGAACCGGCTAAGTTCTAGTCCACAGGAAAAAGCAATTTCCATCGCATAAGCAATACTCAATATGCAGATTTTCTCGCTCCGAAAAAAAGAAAAAAGAACACAAAGACGGAGAAATTCATCGCCGTTAAGGGGAAACGTTCTAACGTCAAAACCGAGGAATCTTTCACCGAAGTGGTGTATTTTTTTAAACCCAGGCAGAAATTTTAACATCGGAACGAAGATTTCTCGCGGCGGAAAAAAGAATAACACATTAAGACGGCTTCTTTCACCGTCAATCAACCGCTGTTCGTTAACTTTTGCTTCTGGCATGGTTCGCACGCCGAATTACCGTGATTAACTGCTTCCCAACGTGTTACCGTGTTAACTGTGGCTTACAACCTTTCGCTCTCTTGAAGAAGCTCCATATGACTGTGGGCGAAACGTCGAGTTTTCAATTAATTCTGACAGGTTCAAATTCGGAACACGTTTAGTTATAAATGAATTCGTTCTCATTCATTTGTAATAATTTATTGTACATAGAAATATTTTTTAATTTGTACAAGAGTAATTGTAATAGGAAAAAACAGACTCCGAAGAAAAATGATCAATGGTTTGGTTATATTTGCTTGAATTGCCTATTAAGAATTGGTTGCATTTTAATCAGAGCTATAATTCTAGTGTTAAAACTTTGAGTTGCATTTGACTAACGTATTTACTCAAAATCCTTTAATCCACAAGCAAAGCGCGATTATATGAAAATCTATTATATTCAGAAATTTGGAGATACAAATTATGTAGTTAAGAGAATGAATTTAGCGCTCCAATCTACTTCTTTTCTAGTACCTTATTGCTTCAGTTACTGATCGTGGTAATTACATCGTCAGAGCAAAGATTGCATCAATAAATATGTATATGTATCAACATTGTAGACAATTGGAATAAATTGCAATCGGGACAATTACTCCCGCCGATATACGATGTACAAAAATGCATCATTAAAATATCTTCCTTAATGAACCCAAATCGTTATAATAGGCCCCTTTAAATTTTGTATGAGTCAATTAGGTGTAAATAGCAAGACTATTAAGGATATATTTTACTACGCAGAAGAAAAAAAAACGAATCGAAAACTCTTTTCAATATTAAACGAACAGTTATAATAAATGATGCTGAATATTGAAGGGTCCATTACTTTAATAATATATTATTAGCTACATACAGCTTTATATTTTTCGGATGGTGCTAAGAAGTAAAGAAATAGTAATATGTACGTACTAATTAAGGAGACGCACAAAGTAAAAAGTTTTACTTTTAGTCTATTTTTAACATTTCTATCTGTTAACACTTAAATCCTCACAGCACTAATACAAACATACATACGTGTTTTTGATCGTAATAAATCAAAGCAAATCAATTTTGTAACACGATTTAACGTTTATACGGGATTATTGTATTAAAAGATTAAGAGAAAATCTGCAGTCAGTTGTATACAGACAACTAGCATGTTAATTCCACAGTTAAATGTTATTATGATAGGCAGAAAATTGAAAGATAAAGATTTGATAAGGAAAATGTAGTTTGCAAGTTAAAATGAAATTTTGAAAAAAATATTGTTATAAATAATACGTACTATCATCACTAATTAAGTTCACATGCACATACACATGTATATAGCTTTTTATTTATATTTATGGTATTCTATGCCTTTTGTTTCAAGTTTTATATATACAACGTGTCCTCACACGGAAGCTCTACCCTCCTCAGAAACATAAAGAAAGACATTTTAGGTAAAAATTGGTCGAAGACAACTTCTGTTCAGCATAAAGTTACAGCTAGCTTGCTTTTTGAAATAAGTGAAATAATTTCAAATCTTAGCTAAATCTTATGTGCAAGAATGGAGATGCTTGCATATAAGCAACGAGACATGAGCGACTACTCATGTCTCATTGCACATTCACCAATATCTCAGAAGTAATATTATGAAGCATTAGAATTATGCGCTGCTTGAAGTCATAAATATCGTGTAAAAAAAATCATGTAACCCCACAAAAGGAAATCGCATGGCGTCAGATTTGGGCTTCTAGGTGGACTCGCCATGAAAACATTTTATTTCCCAATAAATGGTCTGCTCACTAGATTATGGTAATGCGGTGCAACTCCATCGTGCATAAACCATAAGTTGCGTAAGATATTTTTTTGTACATTGTCCGGTAAGTACCTAAAAAATTAAGGCCCAATGGCAGCCACTCCCAAAATACCACCCCAAACGTTTACCATTTTCTGGCGGTCTGCGTCTCTAAAATGTATGAATTTTCTTGGATATAACAATGATAATTCCGCTTATTGGCTGCACAACGCGCAGAAAATGTTGCCTCATCAGCAAAGAATCCAAACGATGTGCCCGAGCCCGAGAGAGTTTACCAGAATAACAGTGCGCTTATTTAAAAATAAATATATTGAATCACTTTACAAAACGTTAAGAAAAAACATAAATAACTTACCTAACATGTTTACATTGTTGCAGAAATATCCGGATGTGCGCGATGGTCGGGCACATCGTTTGGACTCTTTACTCATCAGTCACCAGTAAATAATTTAATTTCATTTAATTCACTACTCATCCACAGACAGAATCGTATCCTAGTTTGACGATCTTCTGAAGTACGTGCACTTTATAGTGATGAGATTTGTATAATTTTAGCATTTTTTCTTTGTACTATTTCTTATTTCGGCGTTATTTGAAATATACAAAAAGTGAAAGTCGTACACTGCTATGAGAATTCGCCCTTATGAAATCCTTTAGTTTTGTTATTCGAAGCATAGTCAGTTTATTCAAATCTTTCCTTCAATTTTTGAGAATATGTACTCGAGAAGCTAAGGGGTACATCATACCGATGGGCTCCTCTCTAGAGAAATTCATAGTAAATAAGTCTGGAATAGTAATAACGCGAAGGATAAACAACAATTGGAGGCAAAACAGTAAGAAGAAGTAATAACAAACAATATTAAGCAGGCAACAACGGCAAATACGCATAAACAATAAGAATGACAAAAATAAACACAAAAATTTTCATGTGAAACCTTCAATAGCGCTACTCAAGGCAAAGTATTTACGGTAAAGCCACAAAAGTGTATTGAACTCATCTTTCAAGTTATTTAAAAAATAATGCTTTATAGGTACGAGTAAATGTGTGCAATAATGTTTCTACGTAAATTCCACGAGTAAAATATATGAATATACAGGGTGTTCTTTTTAGGAAAATTAAACAAAATTACAGTTCTTGCATGTAATCATTTAAGATATGTAGGGTAGTAAAGAAATTGCGGCATTTCACAAGAATTCAAAATTATCTCACAAACTAAGTAAAAAATGGATAAGAGGAACGTTGAAACAAGTGGATATTAAATAAAGATTGGAAGCCAAGAGTACAGTAATATACAGAGTGTTCCACTTCAATAGCCCAACCTGTGCCCTGTTTGATTTACAATCAAAGATTTTCTAAATTGATTGAAGGAAGTACCTATCTTCCGCTCACGCTCTACATAAACACGCTGTATAATTCATTTTGGCATTTTGTTCCCTAATATTTGACATATACTGAAGCTTGTTTGAATATAAATGGTTTTATATAACTTTACAGGTCTTTTTAAGTAAGGCTTGCGTTTGGCAAGGCGGTAATCATCTCAATTTAGAAACACCAAATTGAGGCAACTTGAAGCGCCAAAGTGGTTGATCAGAATACGTTAATCTTTAGCCATACGACTTTATCGCTTCTTTACCGATGTTAATATGCTGGTGCGACAATAAATAACATATTGTTGAATGACAACTATAGAACTATCAGCTTTGTGCTTTGAAATAGAAATAAATTTCTCGTAAAGAATTATTAATTTGAGTCGGAGGCTGAGCCGCGTCAAGAACTACAAGTGTTATACGTAACTACCTCTTTCGGGCAGATACACTAGTCTCGTGGAAATTTTGCAGACCGGTATATGTATTTCACCACAACGTACGTCAATATGCAATCATGAAATTAAAATCCTGCGTATTATATGTGTCCTAACATCAATAATTAGTACCTTCGTAAAATGTATTTTTATCTGAGACATATTTATACTGGAATCCTTATATCAAGACGTGTTATCATATGGAAAGAAAGATTTGCTGATGATGAGTGATTGACGTTGACATATCAAATTATTTCGAAGTAAAAAAGATAAGTAAACAACTGGTCGCTTGAGATCTATTAAATCTTAAAGATTGAAATCCAATAATTTGCCTATTTATTACGACAAAGTTTTACAAAAATACAGTGTGCTGTTGCCCATCGAAACTATTCAATCCATCTGATATCGTCTGTTATATGTTGATCTTATTCCCGAACTAATGGTTGAGATATACGGGAAAATTATTAACAAATACAATAATCCTTAAAATCTATCTAGAAATTTTGAATAAAGCAAATATTAATTATAGTTGAAAGAAATCAACGTACAACCCCGGTTACAATACATCCTTCATTGACATTTAATTAAATCCTAAACTGTCTTACTAATGTGTAGCACGTTACCCTTTTCTTTTGAACAATTGAGGTAAACCAACAATTGTCGTTTTAAAAACTAATTCGAAATTAACAGCACGGCAAGTATCACGAAATAGGAAATAATGGTTTTCGAAGAAATTACTCGAATAATTCGAAGAAAGAAGTATCATGTGGGTACTCAAAGTCGCAACCATACCTAAGGCCAGGTGAGGACGGACACCATTACATTCTTAATATACGTAAAACTGAAAAAAGCATGTACTCATCAGGAGTATAAATATGATAGAGAGGGCTAATTAATGAAACAACAAAGACCAGTAGATGAATTGGAAACAGTTTTAACATGCACATACGTATACTTAACGTGCAAGAATAAATCAATGTTGCAAATTGTTATTGAAAGCATGAAGAAGCGTAAATATAAGTATGCTCTATTTTCCAACTTTTTAAATGTTGTCCATGCGTTTGCTAGTGTTTGTACATTCGTAATTAATTATCACGTTCCAAGTTACCAAGCTTGTCCTGTAATGCAACTACGTACTTACCCATTGGACGCACGTAAGCGCTCCAATGTTTATTGCAATGCCTTCGTATGAAATATGGAGATTATTTCATATGAATAAAATCATCAGTAAAAAGAATGGAAGAAAGAAGTGATAAGTTACCAACAATTGGCCTGCTCCACCTGATGTACGGTTCCGTATTGCTCGAACTGCTTGGAAAAAATAAACGTTTCATTGATGACTTTCCAAAATTTGTCGCGTATCATATCCCTAAGTTGATTTTAAAGTAAATCGGTTTGTACGATATTTCAACTGAAATTAGTATTTTTCGTTTCTATGCAGTTCTTTCAGTCCGCGGTCAGTTATTTTATATGTGGGTACTGCAATCGATGCAGTATGAGTTTGTAACTTTTTGACCAGAAAACAGAGATACTTAAATATTAATTTAAATTTAAATTTAAATATTAATAATTACGGTTCAACAATGATTTGTTTACATTTGTAGCTCCGTTACATAATAAATCGAAATTTTTGATTTGATTTGAAATTTCGATTCGCCAAATATGTAGCAAGCGCAAAGTCAAAAGAATTCTGTTTTGATTTGCATTGAAGTTATTAGTATTATTATATAATTATATATAATATAATATATTATAATATATTATATATAATATATTTATATAATATAAATATAAAAACTTTGGCTTTATTTAAATATTCTCGAAGCCACAGATCCAAATTAACAGGAAAATCTTTCAGATCCCTAAATATATCATAATTAAAAGAGAGTATAGCAGCAAAACATAATAATGTAAAGCTTGTTCCAATAGAAATCGCAAACCAGTTAGACGCCAAAAATAATCGTTTTCTGACTTATTTCATAATAGATGATTGGTTCTGTTGGAGTAAACGTATCTATAAACCGGCTGGTTGGAAACAACTCAAACGCTATTGAATTTTACACTGCGACGCCGGCACGAACAGCACTTTATTTAGATGCGAGAGAGTCAATAAAAGCAGATTGACTAAGTTAATGATTGACTTAATTGGAGTTGGTACCGATCTTCTAAAAGGCATTGTTAATTTTCGCATGTAAAGTTATTTGTTTCAAATAGAAGAATTTATATTTCTGATAATGTTGTTTTCTAGTGTTTCGGGTGAAACGGTATAACCACAAAACAAATAGCCATATTCAAGTTGTTCGTACCTTATCGAATCGTGGTACAATTTTTTTTTTTATAACTTCCTCGTTATAATCAACAATATGTTGATGTGATGTTAAGCAAAACTGAGATTTATCGGAATATTTGTTTTACCAAGTAAGGGAGATGCCGTACATGCGTTAATGTGATCAGGAGGTTCTTTAGGTTTCCTTTTTGTTGTAGCGTTTAACGCCTTCGTGGTCCAGTGGTAAGAGGGTCTGCGCTTGCCGGCGCTAACAAATTAGGATCAACAAATTTTCTTAGTGGATCCGATATAATTCCAAGTCGCCATTCGCAGCTGGGGTATGATTAACTAAAATTCACCCTTTAACAGTTTACATACACAAGTTACGCACTAGAAAGCTCCTGAGGTGATGATAAGCTTCAGAGAAGAGCTTATACACCTCGTTGGTTACCCGCCACACTTGCAAATGATGCAGATCTTTCATCAGTTCTAGCTCAATTTATCTGATGATATAGACGCAGTATTACAGAGCAACAAACAATGGAAAACAATATAATAAATTCGAAAGTTATCCACATATCTATGTAAACTTTCATGGGAAATCGCTGCGTAAATGTCTTATTTTCGGTTGTTCTTTCTGTTATTTGTTTCAATGTTAATTAATATTATAGCCTAGCTATCTCTCTTCTCGTAAAGTGAAGTATCTTTGGTTTAATTTTTAGATGCATATATGTACAATAAAAGTTCAGTCTGTTTCTTGTTCTACTCATTTAATATTGCGAACGTGAATAAAAATTATAAAGTACACAAAAAAGTCCAAATTCTCCATCAAATTTATTAGCTGCTGAATTTGGGGTTGGTAAATACCCGATTACATTCTTTTTGGAGAAGAGAGAGGAATTGTAAAAAAATATGGAGAAAGGTGAAAATGAAGAATAAAAATTAAAAACTGAAAACGAAGCAATTAATAATGTTGCTTATTGTTGGTTTTGTAATGTTTAAAATTTTTATTTGAAAACTCCAAATTATTCAGCAAAGGAATTAACGCCCACCTATACATAAATCGGTGAAGTTATCTTTAAAGATATAACGATTCTAAATTAAGTTAATCTTAAAAGTATTGGTGCAAAAGAAGCGACAATTAAGTAGGCGTTTTGTTACATTAAACAAATAATACATTTTATGTTAATAATACTAATTAATTCTTTTTAAGTGCCTATACTCTGTACAGTAATGTTAACGATGTAATTTTACAACATCATGGTCATATGGAAGTTCTTTAAGTAATAAGATGTCTGCCTGCATCTTGCATTACGTTTGCAATATATAATGTCATAATTAATAACCGCAACGCTCAGATCAGATTCCCTAAGTTATTAAACGATAACCGAAACCTATTTGCAATATCATGAATGCTGGCAATTACACAAAAAAATGCATACACACGCTGTCTTATAAATAGGTTGACGCATGTATGCACATACACATCAATCTACCACCTGTTCCTTAAAACGGATGTCCTACATATGCGGACCTAAATTATCACTGTAGTTCGATAAGAATATAGGAAGGCTGAGTATCGTACGTTCGCTTATTGACGGAAGGTTATCTTCGCAAGATATTCGCCGTAGCGGAACAAAGCGAGGGCTCCTCGGCGATAGCAATGAATTGAAAACGCCCAAAGTACGCATATGGAGACCAAATATGCTAAGCGGCTGTCGTACACACGCGTTCGCGCGGCACCAGCTTCCGCTTCTGCCACGCGTCCGGCACGCCTCCTATACACTAACTCACGCAATCTCATCGTACGAATGTTATTTGATCAGATTATCAAATGGAGCGTCGTTAATGCATTAAAACTCAGGAAACTTGTCGGCGGCAACAACGGAAGAGTTCTTTGCTTTAATTTTATGGTATATTAACGTATCATTAACAATCTTTTAAAGGACATAAAAATGTGATAGTCTAATAAAGAGTTGGATCGTTAATAACATTTCGAGGTGCGCGATTAAACTTTACCTACATTTTATATGGCGTTTAACTTTACGATGATATTTTTATTCTAGCGACTTCTGTTTTGTTGGTAAAAGTTTCGTGATCGTTTAGTAACAGTTTTTAACGAGAATCTGCATTATCCATAATGGGTCAAACGTACGGAAATCGTACGGCGACAAATGAAGACTGGCGAGATAGATGTTAGACGCGAACAATTTGTAGCGGTTAGCGTAGGCAGCAAAAGTGGCGTAAAACTTTGCAACGTTTTCTATAATGAACGTGCATATTTTTCAGCAATTGCGTTTTTCAGCGTTTTGGTTTTGCGTTCTAGTTTTCACAAAATTCCATATTAGAAATGGGGCACGTACAATGTATTAACTTAACTTAATTAACATAATCTACTACCATTATATTTGATACTGACCTAAGGATATGGTTTTAAACGTAAAACCATTTCAGTTTACTATTCGCTCAACTAAACTGGAATATTGCTAAGAAAATCGCAACATTTATTGGAATAATTAAAACATTTTATTTTAGTAGCTACCATTTTATGCAATATTCTTCTACATTAAGTGAATCAAGAGACGAGTAAATAAAATAACGAACAACATGCATTGGTCGGCCATGTAATACTACGCCCTTGCTCGTACATGTCTGAAGGTCTTCATTCTTTAAGCAATCGCTGAAATTTTGGTAAAAAAGATAAAGTAACGTGAGTGAGTTACGAAACCGGGGCTCGAGCTCAGAACTCCGAGGTCGATAGTTGGCCGCACTACTAGTACTGAAAATTATTCAATTATGTAAATAAAATTTTTAATCAAAGAAGAATGAAATTTCCGTTGCTGTTCCGTTCTGTTGGTAAATAATAATATTTGGGTTTAGCCCTAAAGTAGAAACCATTTAACTGATTGATTGACAATTTATTGAAGATTTGTACCTAAATTTTCAATAAATTTTATTGCTACTGGTTTCGGAAAATTCCTACCGTCACAAGAGGAACTATTAGACAATGTGCTTTTTAGACAATTCTTGCTTTACGCATTAACATAATTTTCTTTTCCGTTAATGCATAGCTAATTCATGCTGTTACTGCAAAATTTTCTAAATCTGTTATATATCGTGAACCGGTTGAAATTGTATTATAATTTAAATTCGTGCAAACCAGTCTCAATTCTTCACAATTAAACCGAGTATCGGAAAAATTAACACAAGCTTGGTATAATTCGTTTGATTGAGGAAATTTGTTTTGAGTAAGTTTACCAGTCTTGTTTATATTTTATTTTAAAAGGCGTCTTCCTTTGTTTTAACACCTATTCTTGTTTAAATTGTTTCAAGTCAGTGCATAAATCAGTCAAAAGCTCATCAAGAATACAAAAAAGGGGTTACCGTATATGGTTTTCGACCTCATATAAATGCTACCAATGCTGCTACCACAGCTGAATTGAATGAATGCTGTCCTTAATCATAACTCGTACTTGTCGCTGTGTGGAGTGGACAATGTTTATTAAAGCACATTTATTAGGAATTAAACTACCTGTTGTGAGTTTTTGCTAGTTTTAAAGCATGTTTATGAACAATAAAATTATTCCAATGTTTTAATTAATACAATGATGCAGTTTTCTATGGGTATACGAAATTTTTGCAGAAAATGATACCTACAAAATTGTTGCACTCTTTACAAGTATGTCTGGAGTATATCATTCGGCAATTCTGCAAACTTTCACTGCATATTCTTCCATTTTAGTATTGGTTCGTTTCAGTTAATCTCGTGTTTGATCTACTATATTGTATTCAGGTTAGGACTTTATAGTTACGTTGTATTCCATTACTTCTGCTTCCACTAAGATTCACCATCGACAACAATTTAGTGCAATAATCCATATATGGAAAAATTAAGGTTACAATATCTTTTATTAAGAAAATTATATTTACCTTCATATAATCTTAACATATTAATTCTATTATGCACTTATTTCTTCACGAAGAGTAGAATGGTATTGAAAGCTATGGACAATTGTTTTTAGTTTGAGATTGGAAAATTAGATATTTGTTGATGAAGTTTGTTTAAAGATGATATTCACGATCAATATACGTATTTAAGAAAATTACTTACACTAACTACTAACGCAATGTCACAGTTCCAACAATTTCAATAGAAAACATACAAATATTTATTTTAATAAAAGGTAGAATTCAAGTTAGCTCCATTTTTTTATATTTCAATGAAAAGGTACTCCGCGTAAGCTAACATGACGTTGATTAATAATCTTAAGTCATAATTCCGGGCATTTAAAAAATTGATCCTGAGCCATACCAAAAAAGAAACTGGCCCGTATCTTACCATTAGGGTCTCCATGTTAAATAACGTTTCTTGTAAATTGTGAAAGAAGTTCCATGTTTGGAAATAATCACACAAACTATCCGTAGCAATTGTTATTACACAGGGCAACTTTGAACTTACTATTTCAAAGAATATTTTTCTGTCAATGTGAGGGCCATTCACTGCAGTTCGACTTCTGTACAATGTACACAGTGTGCAAGGAAAATACGAATCTTGGTGTGTAACTCGCCAGTACGTCATCACCTAGCGGTCCTTTTAAAAAACCTAAGCTTGTTCTGGTGCGTCTTAATTTGCATTCTTCTGGGAAAGCTTCATAATTTGTATGTGTCTTTTCCCTAATTGATTGTTTGCCGTTTTTTTCTCTAGCCTACCACATTCTATTTAAATTTGTAGTTTGACTCATTCCTATGAATTTTTAAAATTATTTTTTTCTTTCGTAACCCATGACAATAAAATCATTACGCCAAAAGCGTACAACTAGCCTGAGAAGGTTAGAATAAAAAAAATTTACATATTTGCTTTTTGGCTATTGGCAATATTGGCTTTAGATATTTGTGTTTTTGCTATATGAAAGGGAACAGCTGTGATGGAATTCTGACCGATACGTCTGTTATATGCGTAAATTATAGAGCGTAATGCTTGAAAAACAATCATTACACATTAATTTAGCACACAAGCCAACGATTTTCGCATATTTTTAGAACTTCATGTATACATAAGTAAATAAGTATTAAAGAATAGAACAACATAACAGTTGATCGAAAAACTGATAGAGATGAATAAAACAGCAATATCCATTGGGTTAATCGTTGGATGTAGACGCTTGTATACCATGTGGATATTAAGGATATGATCAGCTACATATGCTAAGTTTTGAGAAAAATAGCCATATTTCCTTCTAATTAATCCATCCCATCCAAGTGTACATGTAACTCTTCTCATTTAAAATAAATAGTCGTGTAGATACAAGAATTAACAATGCCTCTTAGAAGTTACGAAAAGACTCTATTCAATCAATAATTAGTTTGAATAATCTCGCTACTTGATGTCCTTCTCACGTCAATAAAAGAAATATTGCATGTAGTAGTCTCGCAGTGTAATATTCAACCATAGCGCCCGATTCGTTTCCAACCAGTAGCAGGTTTTCTATGTATATATACTATGTAAATTACCCACATGTAACACCGCTTTGTCTACAAACAAATTTTATTTTTGTAAGTCGTCGTTGTTATCTATTTTTAGTAGCGCCGATCAGATTACTTCAAACTACCACGACACTACCTCAGAAACAAAATCAAACCAGCTTAATAATTCATATAGTCGTGGTGTATTCACACACACATATAAATTGCAGAGAGCATGTCTAAACCAATACGGTAGCATTTTATTTTTCCATTACATAAGAAATAATTACGTGAAAGTATGATATTTAATGCAGAGACATTATTTGAGTTAGTTGTATGTGCGATTGTTGCTTATTCGTTTAAAACATTATATATTATAATTTATCGAAATTAATTAATCAGTTATATGCTGCATATAGGTCCTTAGGCAGTCATTCGGCAGCTTAATTTATAATAAATTTATGATAATAATATTATTATATTATTTATTGTGTAAATAAATAATTAATTAATAATAATAATAAAGATAGATACGTTTTGCTAGAACTAATTTGAGTATACGGAAACAAATCTTAAATTGTGACGTTTTTGAGCAAACTCGAAGCTTACGCGTACTTCTAAACAATCAAACACTCGGAAAAATCTACTCTCAGTCAAACACACGATAACACAACGGTAGTATTAACTAATCTGGGAAAGTTTAAGGGTCCCTTGGCTCCCTCGTTTGCGATAGTGATTATTTCGTCGCAGCTAGTTGGGATACAATTGGAATTAGAACTTCAACGGTTTTTCTTGTATTCTATCGATCCCAACTGGAAAACTGGAGGGCACATTCCGTTGGCATCATATCTTCTCTCATCTCTATTTGTTACGAAACCTTTTATTCCGCCCCGTGAAGCCAATGGATTATGCTTTATGATATTCTAACTCTTCGACTAACGAACTTAACAATTTCTCAACAAACGATTGATCATTTAAAATATTACCACTGAGACACTTTGGATAAGAAGGAAATGGACAGAAGACAACCTATTCGGCAATTCCATGACTATTATCGTTGCAGGTAGATAGGATTATTCCCTAATAGTTTCGCAACGGGGAGAGGGTAACCCGAAGCTATAAAAGAAGCCTAAAGCAGGGAAAGAACTCATTATACGTGTATTGAATATTCATATATTTTATTTCCTTTCCTTCCAAATATTCTTTTATTGACTTTTCAATTTCTCAATGCTAAAGTTACCATTAATATATTAAAAACATAGGATCCAATTTAATTGTGTTATTTTTCGAACAGAGTGAAATTCAAACAACTTTTAATGCCAAAAGAGCTTACAATAGTATTCATCCAAAGCTTTGAAAGTTTTCTTAGTTAAAGTGGTTTCAGTAGAATTATTTATTAACTAATTAATTACTTTTGACTAATCACCTTCTTAAACTAACAGTGATTATATCATTCTCAGAAAATATTTTGACTCGACGTTTTACCAAATTCAAATCCAAATCTTCCTTGTTCATCAGATCCCCCTTTGAATTCATAAATTTTGAAATTAAATTGAAGTATATAGAATCAAATGTAAGACAAGGGAAAAAATGAATCTGGGCGTGAAATCGAAGGAACAGCATTGCTTCGCCTAGGAAACGTGCAACTATATGCAACTAAAAATTAAACAACCTCTTTTTTAAATGTAAGTAAATAAAAATAAGTATTTTTTTGAGTAAATATCACAACAACATGTACCTATATATTTACATTTATACGGATGCAATACATTTGGAAAATAACACGCGATAGTCTACCATTAGCGAACTCACCCTTACCGATTTCATTCATAATTGATGATCATGCAGTAGCGGATGTTATTGTCGTTGATGGTCGTTTGTATGATCAGATTTTATGAGTCATCTTCAATTAGAATTACTATCCATTAAATATATTTAATCATTAATAATTTATAATTTATTAAATGTGGAAGAGTAAATTCCTTCTGCTATATGTTGGTACATGTACAGCAATTTTATTATGTTCTTGTTAACAAGTAACATATATAAAAAAAGAACTTACAGCAATGTCTAGTACACATTGCTGTAAGTTTTTCAAGTAAATGAATTTATCCTATCTCTACGTAGTCATACATGCTGTATTATAGCAAAAATCAAAATTTCTCATTAATATTACACAGGCGACGCCCAAACTCGTAGGATGGATTTGATCTAGTTCAAAAGTTACACGGTATTTACGGAAAACTACTAATTTATCCGTTCAAGGTTAAATTGTTACGTACGTTGGAAAAAGTTACAGGACGATAGAAGGTAAATTGCCGACAACGGCGGTTGCGACTCCCTTCTGCTTCATTATATACCATTAATTATTGAAATCAAAACTTTAGACGGTTCTGATTGACTACGTTTAAATATGTAGAGGGTAACATTTGTACATACTTCGATTGTAAACTTTTTCTGTCGCTTCCATCTTATCAAATATTAACAGATAAGCGAAGTACTTTAGTAATCAAGTATGCTTCCTTCTAATAGATTTAATGAGGCATACATTTTTAAATTCTCTTTTTTTTTTAATAGCGTTTAATAGCTACGAAGAGAATAAATTCTAACGACTTACCCGTGTGAATGTAGGTATGCTTCTTCATATCAGATTTTTGGTGAAATCGCTTTCCGCAAAACTGACATGGATACGGTCGAGTATCGGAATGTATGAGCAGATGGGTTGATAGTGTCGATGATCTTTTGAAGGATTTTCCACATTGTTGGCACTAAAAATGAAATAAATGCTAATAACATTTAATACATAAAATAAACAATAATGGTGCATCTACTTATCTATTTACCGTTAATATTATATCGTTATACAATAAGGGATATGTTATTTTAAGTACTCGGCAACAACATAAGGGTGTCTATTTCTAATGCATTTATTTGTCTTTAAATTTCGAATTATAAACTACAAACAATACAGAAGGATTCTTTTTTATTTCTTCATAGTATGTTTACCAGATGAATTGAGAGCAACCAATAAAAGACGATGAGTGCATTGCACACGTGAAAATAATGTAAAAGGGCTCATATGTTCCTATCCGATTTTTATCTGGTTTAAATCCATGGCGTAATTGCAAATAAATAAAGTTTTATACTTTAACATTTCTTTTAATCATAACAATTCTTTTAATGAATGTTCAAAATTATCATCATTTACCTTAACATTTTGCGCTTCCTTTATAACGGGTGTTCATGTTTTTCCATAATATTGGCACCAGTGGTTTTAATACGTCAAATTAATGCATCCCTAGTGTCAACTTTTAAGTTGTAAATTTAATTTTTTTAACAGTGTAGTGACGTGAGGATTCGGACATTTTGCAGGCCAACTAATAGAATCACCACACCTCCGGAAAACTATCGTCCGAATGTTGCCTGACCTGCTGAGTCAAATGCGCAGAAGCTCCATCATGCTGGTTGTACATACATTCTGATGTTTAGAGAAATAGCCTTTAGTAGCAATTCATTTTGTAAAAAGATATAAATAGTTCGATTTTTGAAAATGAAAGGATCAATTAAATAACATACCGCACCACATGTTTATCGAAAACCTGTGCCAAAAATTATGTTCGACATTTAGACGTGGGATTTTCATGCGACTGCACATGAGCGTTCGGAATATTATTAATGCCGTCGTAAGTGTACGTTGCATGATCCGTAAAAATTATGAGAGATACAACACGACGATTATTATTTATCCACCGACAAAATTCCTTACGCTCGGCATAATTTTTCGTTTCTAGGTGCTGTATACCCTGAATACGGAATCGCTTTACTCGTGGAGCGTCTTTGTTACCCTTTTTTCTTATGGAATCCCCAACTGAATACCAATTCTTCAAGAGTCGGTCGTTGCAAAATTACTTAAATGATTTTGAGCCCCGAAAGTATTGATTCAGATGCATTAGCTTGAAAACAGGCGAAAATTTGCATCATTTATAAAAACGCGAGTTAAAGTTTCTTAATTACGCCATTTTTTTTAATACTATTTTCGCGTGTACAATGCTCTCCTGAAGTTTGGTCTATTCCTTCGGACTCACGCTATATTAAATAGATCTATCCTACTTAGAAATGTATAGCTGTATTTTTTAATGGACAAACTGTCTAAAAGCAAAACAATTATACATTCTTCTGTCTAATTCTTCAATTGTTTAGCACTTAAAATCGTTTTCCTTATTTACTTTCCTCTAGACTGATATTTAGCTGTGTAACAAGAACCAATTAATTTCTTTATTGTCTTCGACTTTAAATCAATATTTCATTTCAAATAAACGAGTATCTACTCTCTGGAAATGTACATGCATATGCACCGTGTGAAAAACCACAACAGGTAAAACACAGCTTCAATATATTTTTAATTAATCCTATCTCGCCGCTATTAATACTTTATGAACGTTCGCATTGTGCTTTTCAAACACCGCCGGATACGTAAACACACGACCAGATCGAAGCCAGTATATTTACTGAATAAATACTGTTTTTCACTTATTAAATATCCCTCTTACTTGCGGCAGGTGCGTTTCTGTTAGAAACGTTTTAATTGTCCCAACGTAACAATCTATTAGATGGAGAGGTTCGCTTAATAATTCCTTAATTACAAAAGAATACTCATTTGCGTTTGGTGTATGTTTTCTTTTGTTTCACTTGAGGATAAAAAGGAGTGTCACGCCATCATTTTTGAAATATTAATGAAAAACATCCAGCTAGAATGGCTAGAAAGCCGTTCCTTACTTCTATCCGATTGTATGCTCATTAGTGACTTACATTACCAACAACCTCAATGAAAATATTTACGTGCGATACGTATGTAATAGGTTTCATTTGTTGGTACATTATATCATATGCATTACGGTAAATTTGAGATATTTTGATTCCTTTCGTATAATCGGTCTTACAAAAACAGAGACTAGGCTACAGCAAATATAATCAAACCTACATATTTCGTAATGAGCGGTATACAGATGTCCCATTTGCTTTCATAAAAATCTGAGACAGGCGGTATTGGTATGATTAGTATTTTTTTAAATATGGGTATTCAAAAATATAAAGTCAAATTGTGTGATACGTAGAAGAAACTGTGGAATGAAGTCAAAACGTTGGGATGAAAAGCTGGAACTGGTAGTTTAAAAGTCTCTACTGTCGCACAAGAGACTTTTGTTTAGTAAATATTTTAAAACAAATTCCGCTTTCAGCCGCAGTGGATGCGACAATATTATCAACCTTTCTTGGATCTCACTCAACAGTTAGCAGAATTCAAATTAGAGCTGCAGCGAACAAGTGTAAAGCAGTAACCAGCCCTATTATTATTATTATTATTATTATCATTCACTTAAATTATATTCACAAAGACTTAAAGGCAAGATAATACTAAATTTAATGAAGAATATAATTTAAAATTTCCTTGCCGGTTCTCAGTGAATGTGTACGGAATTGAAAGGTTAGCGTTTGTCAGAGGATTGAAGGTATAAAATGACATGAATATTCTTGAAAATACAAAGCTTCCTTCATCTATACCCTGATAATTTTAAATAAAAGCAATAATAATAACACATAAGCATCGGCAACATCCACACCGCACAAGAAAAATTTGATATTTCTAGAATCCCGTTTGCATTGAACAGCGCTTTTATAAAAAAGAAGGAAATTTCAAAGAAGACAAAAATAACTGTGTTTAACACAATATTTAAACCTATATTGACATACGGCAGTGAAAGTTGGATCTTAGATAATCAAACTAAGAGTAGAATACAAGCGTTAGTGATGAAATATTTAAGAGCGGCTAAAGGTGTCATTCGAAAAGATAGATTAATAAACGAGAAGATCAGAAAAAAATTAGGAGTAGAGTCGATTTTGGATAGTATTAGAGAGGCTGAAACTCAAATGATTTGGGCATATGGTACGGATGGAAGAAGGAAGACTGATGAAAAGAGTATGGCTGGCAAGATCAAGACACAAGAGAAAAAGAGGAAAGCCAAGAAAAACACGGAATAGCACAATAGAAGAAAGCTTGAGGAAAAGAGCGATATCGTGCAATGATGCAAGAAGAATGGCAAAAAAATAAGGAAGAATGGACATCGCTTATCTATAATAAGAAATGAAAGCGCGAGAGTACAGAATTTACCTTTACACCCGTAGGGTAATTAATTCTATTTGCATCTGAATGTTGGCACTTCCTCTTCCTAATTTATAAATCGAAAAATGAGGATTCGCTAGTGATTTTCATTGTAAATTCATAGTAAATTAGAGTTGAATTTAGGAACTTGCAGATTAAAGTGCACAAATCATCGACGAATTAAAGGACTCGCCTATTGTCGTCCTTTCTATTTCATATAAATACCGTCATTTTTTAAATCATTATCGTTATTATGATATTCTAAAAACGTAACAATGAGAGTTCATATGAGTTGTCCCAGACCTTTATGAAAGTAATGGCACAATCCTGATAATTTTACGATTTTATTTTAGTATAGTAACCTTTATTACAGCGCTTTTGGTATTGTTCTTTGTTGAGCTAGTGAAGGCGGTTTCATAACTGACGTGAACGCAAACGCAAGTGAACGCGTCTAATATCTGTACGAACTTGAACATCAAAAAAGATGCAATATACATCCTAATTGGTGTTCACGTAACTTTGACAAGTTTGATATGCTATTTAACGCAGATATGCTAAATGCCATTCTCTCGCATTAAATATTTTACAACAACAATAATATTGTTACAAGTTTGTTTTCTTTGAATACTACTAATCTTAACTTGACATAACGATAAATGAGTAAACACTTGGCAGTGTCACAAGCCGTTGAAACATGGACGCGAACGTCAAAGCTGGGCAACTTCGCGTTCGGTTTTGTACTTTTCCGTTATTGTGATAAAATGCATAGAAACTCGATTTATACTTTTTTGGCATTCATGTTCCCAATCCACGTAAACGTTTGAATGAATTGCCTGAGATTCTTCGACGGCATCATATTTAAAAAAATATGCTATGATATAAAATACATTGAAGGTGGTTCCTTTTAATGGAACGCTCTGTAAATTAATACACATTTGGTTTCTAATGGATTAGGGATTACCTACACTTAAATTTAACTGCCTTCGAAATATATAATAATTTATTTAATATTTAAATAGAAATGTAAGTAAGATCCGACAGTAGCGTTAAAAAAATTGCAGTCATTTACTGTATAATTCGAATTACATCTATCTAATCACCAAATCAATACCCTTCATTTAATGTTATTTCTGATGTGTCTAGGACAGAAATAACAGTTATTGAACAGATGCGCGCAAGCTAAGTATGGCTATAAAATACAAATACGACATCTTTATAGTTCATTTAAACCTAACGAAGCAATTGAAAACTATATTTTAAAGTGATGTATCGTAATAGGTACTTAATGAGCAGACTTGCAAATATGATATTTACATCTTGTAAACATGGGCAGTAAAGCAAGAAACTTAAATCAACAGTGCTTGCTGTCACTTGTCAGTGAAGACCACCATTCTGGATTCTCTATCAGAGGCGTGTGCAAGCGAGAGATTGGAGACATTGAGACGTGTAGCCGCCGCTCCGTATCTAGTACATAAGCAGATGCTGTTGAGCGAGTTTGTTTATTGACTTATTTACGAAAACGACTACGCGTAGTTGTGGTCAAATACATTGAAAATGACGAAAGTTCCTAAAAACGCACCAATGCGCCCGTTTGCTAGGAAACATGTAGATAGCGCAACACACAGGTTCAAAAATCCGAAAAAGAAGACTTGCGATCTAACTTTGATGTGTGTAATATACTGGTTGAAAAATTCGCGTCAGTTTTGAAAAAAAAAACAATCTTACATGGAAATGATCAAATTCGTCGATGTTATGTAGATATTTACCGTCGGCGCGAATTATACGAAAACCTTAGTAATTGTTAAGTCTAGATGAAATTGCAGATATAAATTGCAACTATCCCAAATACGTACAGTGAATTCTCAGAGACTCTGCATGCAGCAATGTGTTACGTAAAAATTTAGATTTGCCTAGATTACGACAGATTAATATTGGTGCTTTGACACCACAGCGTTTTACGTATAAATTTTTTACTGCAAAGAACGAGTTTCAGACACAATTGCATCAGAGATGTTCGCAATGCTGCAGCTGTTTAGCCGAGCCTGTAAGGATTTACTATAGATATGTAAACATATTGCCTAAGTTGACTATACCTATATCTAGGCTTTCATAAATTCTATTATAATTTTTATAAAATACCCGTATTTTTAATTAGGTAAAATCGGCTCACTGATGCCATTGTTAGGGAAAGCATTTGGTGGCCTCCACTCATCAGTTAAAAACAGCCTTTACTATGATTTATAATAAGCCGACGTTGTTTATTCTTCCTTATTAATTAATTATATTGCATACACAACCTGTGTGTAAGTATTGCATCAAGCTGAATAATTTGCAAACCATTGAAACTTATTGACGTTGAACTGCTTAATGTAACGCAATTTTTCATATAAGTTTCACTTGTTTTGTGTGATACTTGCATAATTGTCTGTTATAATTTTGTTTGCGACTCATCTGACTGCATCATTTGAAGAAGTTTTTAAAGCTCAGAAAAGTACATTATTATGTTGTTTATTGAAGAAAATAATAAGAAAGTAGCGAAAAATACAGGTCATTCTAAGAAGAAAAGGTCTATTGGAATCATCTCTGGGGACCGAGGAAACTACTCAATCTTTTTCTCGGGAAACGTGTGATTTAAATAATTACAAATCTTGCTGATCAAGATGCTGTGGCGTACTGTTTCATTGAAATCAAATGTATGGATGCATAGTTGCAGATCCACTAGATTAGGCTTAATTTCTTTATTTATTCGTATTCGTTCGTCACGTATTAAGAAGGGACAAAGGGCATTTAGTATATTACATCATACACTGTTTGATCTAGTTGTTCTCTGTGAACCGGTATCTACAATTATGCCTACGTATTGAGCCGTTTAATGTAAATGTTGCTTCTTGCGAAAAAGCCATATTCAACCACGCAGAAAAAACTTTCGCTTTGTCTTGTCAGAGCTCTTGCCCCAAAATGTGACTTATTGGGGTGTAGTAAAACCGATTTCGGTATTTTTCATGTTAATGTCGATCTGATTTATTAAAAGCATCAACTTCTGTCCCTATTTTTCCAAAAGTTGAACGATTTTATCGTCTTTTATCTCTTAGAATCGTTGATTTGTTTTAGATACTGTTAAACTGTTAATTGGAGGTCTGTTTGAATGAGCAGCATTAACCTCGCGATAAGTTTCCAAATGAGTCTTTCTAAGATCGCCGAAATTAATAACTATTAGTAATTCAATATGTTCGATTTCGGTTAAATTAATTCTACTTAAACTTGAAATTTAGCGCTAAGTTTAATGTCACTAAAACAATAATACGACAAAACAATAAGAACAACAAAAACCGCAATTAAAACTAACCGCAACTGGTTCAAAACACGGCAGTGATCGCTGGAAGAGACCAGAGATCTGGAGAGTTGACCGGCTATGAGGCCGGTTCGTACATGACCTGGGGTGCAATTTCTATGGAGGCACAAGCCATTCACTGGGGCGAACCTGGTCGTGTGAGATTGGGGTTAATCGTTAGTTAGTTAATATAGTTAGTTAAGGGTTAGTCGGTGTACTTAACGACATTCTATCACCTCAGTGATAACTTACATAAATTTGACTTTGATACATGACAATGAGAGACCATACATCGCCGATTATTGAGGTTACGTTGAAAGTGTCGGTTTTCGAGTTATGGATAATTGCTAGTACGGAGTCCGGACTTAAAGTCAGTAGAACATTTACGGGATGAACTAGCATAAAGGACCCGAGCCAGAGCTGCTGCTCCAACATCGCTCCCATAGTTTACTGTTGCAAATGAAAAGTAATGGCAGAAACAATAGACATTATTAGAAGCTAAGATTACTCGGTTTAATTCTTGAGAAAGCAGCAATAAGATGTTAATTTGATTTATACATTTAATTTCAAAACTTTTAGGCTTACTGAAGCATATTGAATAATCCTTTAAACAACATACATAAGTTCTTTTTTCTTATCTGATATCTAATTTTTAAAAAGCAAAATAATGAAAGCAACAACTGCGAAATGGTCGATTTCTGTGTACATACTTTAAAATAACGTATCATTATTATACAGACTTATTTTTCTGCTATTTCTGCTAGTTCTCCTTTTTTTTATTTTTTCTTTTATTATTATTTTACAAGAGATATTCTTGTATATTGTAAAATAATGAAGAAATGTTTCAAATGTTTCAACAGATATGCATTTATTCTTTTCATTCTAATGCGGCAAAGGTAAAGCCTTGTTCCTATTTAAGCGAGCAGCATCCCATAAACACCTGTATAAAACAAATGAAATTCATGTCGAAGAGTGAGTTATAATAAACAGTTTAGCGCTACCAAATATTAAATCCAGTGTTTGTATAGTATTTCGCATGGGGCAATACTTTATGCGCACCTGTGCATAAAAGCACAGATAATAAATATTAACCTGATTAACAAACAAGAAGTAATCATACAATGTAATCTTTGGATTAACGAAGTACATGTACACGAAATTATTTGAAAATATCATCGTGGAGTACCTCTTTTATTCATATGTAAATTCTACGCCCGTCAACATAATTACACACCGAGCAATCTTTTCGAGACTATCACAAATTTATTCCTTTAAATATGAAACTATGTAAAATCATAACTTTCGGCTTGAATAGCAGCTGTCGTCTATGTGGATACATATATAGAAAATACAAAAGACACGTAGCCGTAGAGGCGTGACCATTCTCACTGGTAATTTTTTTGACATGTCTTGATGTCTGACCACAAAGCGTGTCTTAAAATTTAACGATTTATTGTGAATTTTATATAACTCGTTCATTATTTAGAAATTTCAGACTGAACCGGGAGTCTTTAAAACTGTATCGAATAAACGCTAAAAATCAATCATGCCACGTTACACTATAGTTTCTGGGCGTGCATGGTTAGATTATTAAGTAACTCGAACGTGGAACATGAACGGAAAGCTTAATATTTTACAAGGGAATGAGTTGATGTCGAATTGTACGCTATGGTCCGAAGAGAATTTATTCAGTCGAATGGGAGTATCTAAAAGAGCATATAAAATCACAGAATGAAGATCAAATGCATTGTAGGATTAATTAAAGACTAACAATTAATAATAATATCATATCTCAATTTGTTTTACAAATAAATATCTTTTTTTATGGCGATTTTTTTACTTCTATAATTAAATACTGAACCTTTTTATCTCAAGTTAACGTAATTTTGGAGATTACCAAGACGTGCTCGACTTTAGCAAAATAGTGTAATTTTTCCTTAAAAGAGTTTAACCTAAGAACAAAGTAAATGCGTATACTTTCCAAAACTAATTTACTGAAATAATATATTCGGGAAGAAAATACTAACAGATACATATATAAGCAAACCCATGCAATATCACATTTCCACGGGATATTATAACTTGAAATGAAAAAAAGCATTGGAGTAGCATTTCGTAATAAAGAACATACAAAGCGAAGTTTTACCGTAAATGTCTTTTCTCCAGATGGTCCCATCGTCGGTAATTTATTATGACTCTCCTTTTCCTGAACATCCCACCTCCACCTATTCTCCACAATTTTGGTAGCTTTCGCAACGCTCCCGACGCTCGAATCTGGTTTCATGTCATTCGATTTCATCTCTTGTTCGCATAAGCTGCCCGGAGACCATATACTGTGAGATCTTGATCTTCCTTTCAAGGATAAATTCAGCGGCGCATCCTCGTCTGCATATATTTTGGCGAATTAATTACATCGCTAAGCATATCCATTTCGTAACTAACCTGTTTTAGCTTCTTCGGGTATGAAATTCTGGTCGACGCACGTTACCCTCTCGGGACTCGACGCTTCGGATGGTTTTTGTGTGGTCGAGGAGTAGGGAAGGAAAATTCCTGGTATGTGAGGCCAGATGTAAGGGGAGTAACCGTGAGGAATGAGAGGATTGCTATACATGAGAGCGCCCATCTCTGTAACATTATAAAATTAGGTGAGGTTATATGCGAGAGGATATTCAAGAAAAGATCTTACCTCTAACGGCTAGGTAATCCTTCGGATGAAAGTCTCTTGGGCAAACTAGTGAGAAAGCGCTGTGTCTGCTTGTTGGCAGTGGTGATCTAGGCGACAACGGACTTGCACTTCTTGACGAAATTCCAGCTCTGGGACTGCTGGATGGTGAACAAGGAGGGGACCTTGATGGAGAGTCTACCGTTGGGCGATATCGCGGTAATACGGCAACACGGGGCATTCTAGAAAGATGGTTAAATATAAACTTTATTGTTACGATTATAATATAACTTTGCGCTATAGCAGCAAATTTCGATGCATGACTTCGGAATATGTAATTGTGCGTACGTATGTATCCAAAATGTATTTAATATGATCGGATTTTTTACCTTAAGTATGCGTAAATCAATGGGATTCTCCAAAAATAACCTTTAAACTTTTCTATAGATGGCTCTAAACTGCTAAAACGCAATACATGTACACTAGGCGTGCAATTTAACCTTGGCACATGGTGTAGTAAATAAAATTCTTTTTGATTCGAAAAAAAAAAAACATTTATTGATAGATTTTATTCAGTAGGTAATAAACATCGCTGTTCTAGAGCTTAAAATAATCTCGCTGTTTAATTGGAAAAAGTTAACGCGGATTCCTCGTGATGCAGAATAGTGTTAATTAAAACGAAGGTAATCTCCATTTCATTTACCACTAATTTCATTTATTTCTTTCGTAAGGCCCTCATACCTAGTAACAGCTTAATAGTTCTTCACGAAGAAAAATTACGTTATTAAGGTTTTTTTAATGAACACCATAGGTTGAATTTAACACCTGTAAATTTCAAGTACAAGATATAGTTGCCCACAGTACTATAAAAAAAATAACAATTTCTAAACTTATATAAAATTTGCAAATTCTTACTTACTTAGGACACTAAAATAAAGAGATATGTGCAGGTCCGTGAGGCAACGTAATATTATTATATATTTCATGTACTAAAGCAGGCTGTTTCAAACTCAATGTTCGTTTATTACGTTACTTACATATGCTTTTTAATAATTCAAGGTGTATACGTTGTATTGAAAACACTGTTTTCGACAATAACTAATTAATGAACTTATGTAATTCAACAGACTGGTATATAGTAAATAGCTTTCCGAATATCATTATATGAAGTTTAATGTAATGAGCTTATAGAATTTGCATTCTACCAAGTCATTCCTCGATGTTATTTAGATACTTGTTTAGGCACTTGAAATATGTTGAGTAACACATTAACCTTTACTCTTATGTGCGATTTACCGCAATCACAGTTTGTATATACGTGTACTATGACTAGACACAACACGCTAGATCCTGTAAGCAGGTGGCAAAAAGCGTTGATGATTGAAGTAATCACTAGCCATTTATTAACGCTACAATCTTATTGCTCCCAAAAGTAAAAAAAAAAATAAATAGAAAAAATTTGAAGCGGGGTCTGTTTCCTCGCAAGTTCTTTATTATGAGGACACAAATGCGTCTGGATTCGTGAAAAATTTCACATCTTCAGCGCAGCTGAAATATGTTGTAAAGTTCAAATTTACAAGCGTTTAAATAAATAAAATAATTAAATACAATACCACAGATTAAAATAATAAAGGTACAAAGAAAAACCTGCGAGAAAAGGGACCTCCTTTGACATTAAGATTCATTTTAAGAGTACCTGTATCAATTGGGTGCGCGAAGTTATGCAAGGATGGAAACATCAGATCTTCTAATAATGTTCAGAGGGCTACGGATATATAGAGAGAAAGGAACAGGAGTGGGGAGTGCACATCGAACGACGCTACGCCCACGTCGTCATTATTTATTTGACATTACTTGTCACATCGGTACTTGATGTCAGGCTCATGACGTTACTGTCATATTTTGATGATAGTCATGTCCCCACCCGTATCCCCGTTCCGCATATATCCGTAGTAGCATGCGCAGTATTGTGTATCAGCGAGGTAATAATTAATCTTATTTGCAAATTGTATTAACTGTATTGAGGAAGACATTCTTTCTTGACCACATTAACCATTTCCCAAATAAATATTTAAGAGATGCACTAGATTTTTAGCGTTGAAAAAAAATACGCAATATCATGGAAACACCGTAGACCTATTAGTAGTGTATTAAGTTTGAATTGAAGCCAATAGCGTTAAGACAGGAATACGCCCTGCTTATTATCCTCTCCTGAAAGGTGTCTAAATAGTACCCTTAAGATTAGTAGACTTACCAGTCATTATTATAGTCACATACAGACTATTTCCCGCAACTCGTTAGAAGCATTAATAATTATGAACAGATCTCAGAAATTTCTAAATAGGTAATTATGGTATCGGATATATTAATTAAAATATATTCACTAGCACTTCAGGTCGAACGGGAAGCGGTTCAGAATGTCGGAGTCTGCTCTCAAAATATCAACAAAACTTGCAAATAGCCAAAAGTAATAGTTGGAAGTGCACATAACAACACATCAATATAAAAGTAATTTAATCAGACTAGAAAAAGAAAGAAAAGAAGTGCTTGCGGAAATTGGGAACACCGACGACACGATAATTGCGCACTAGGCGTTAATAATTCCAATCCTGAACAATTTAAAGAAAAGGTTTTTGGAATAAAAATGAATCGAAAATAAGTTTCGCGTAACATAAAATTATATCTAAGTATACAGGATGTTCAGTTTCCGCTATTTACGGCACAATACATATTTGACTTTGTAGTTTTAGCTTAGAACAGCTACATTTAAGTTTATTTATTTTTGCAAGGAATTTTAATACGGCAATAAAAATCAAAATGATCTAACTGCTATTGTTATATGTATGTGAACTTTTTTCAATCAAAACAGTAACAATTTGTGTGATGTTTAAAACATATGAAAACAAATAATAGCTTCAATAAGCTGAAGAATAGACAGAAGTATTTCTTAAAGCGAATCCTCGAATTATCGCCCATTTTACTTCATAACATCCCTAAGCATGAAAAGTTATTACTTCTGCGAATCGATCTCCGAAACCAATCATCATATGAACGTTTTCTTTTTAGGATAAACGAATTTTGAATTTAATTAGATGTGCAAATCAACTAACAAATAACTTAAACATTTTTGGCATATGATTACACTGACCAACAAGGTTTTTACCCTAAGTTAGTAACTGATGAAATTGAACAGCACATATAAGGTGGCACCGGCAATACTATAAACATCACATATATTGTGATTTTTATAGTATTGCCGGTAATCTGGTGTACTGCAATAATGTTTATAAACTTTCTGAAGCTTTTGGAATGCATCATGATCCCAGTTCTTGGATATTATTCATATCATCAAAGACCTAAAAGCCTAAAAGCAGTTTTGTTGCATAATGGAAACCATTATCCTTCCATTCCGATAGGTCATGCTGTTTCTATGAAAGAAACTTACGAAAATCTGAAAATTTTATTAGAAAAGATAAAGTAGAAAGACTATTCCTGGAATATTTGTGCAGATTTTAAAGTATTTTACAATTATTTTGGGTACGTAATCTGGTTACACCAAATACTAATGAATATGTTACAAGCATTTCATGCTGCTGGCTGTAATATGTCCCTTAAACTGCACATTGTGCATTCTTACTTGGATTTTAGTCCGGAAAGTATAGGCGACGTTAGGGGTGAACACGGTGAGCGCTTCCACCAAGACATCGTGGGAATGGAGAAACGGTATCAGGGAAATGGAATCCTGGTATGTTAACAGATTACTGTTGAATGTTAAGAAGATATGCTGTAGATATTGTTTATAAGAGACGAATTAGTATTACTTCACATTTCTAATTATAATAATTCGAAATATACATTAAATTATGAGCTAATCTAAAAAACCTTTTCATTGAAATATAAAACAAAATCGAGCTAACTTGACCTTCTACTTTTTATTAAAATAAATGTTTATATGTTTTCTATTGAAGTTAGTATAAATTATTTTATGGCAAAATCAAAAGTTGAAATTTGTCGGCTGGTGGTATTGGATCTTTTAAATTGTTGAATCTGTTTGCCGCGGTAGTCAAGTTATTACTTGTGTTCATTTAATTTTTGCAATATTTTATACACCGTTTACAACTAGGCAACAGCACTTTCTTTCTAGTCTGCGCATAGCAATAAACCTAGAAATAATTCAAAAACGGTTGCATGGTGCATGCAAAGCTCAAAAATACAATGTTTGCCTGGATCGCTATTCGAAACAAACAAGTTGATTAAAACGGTGGATGCATGCAAAAATTTCCACTGGATTGAATTTACTGGTTGTACTCTTCTAGCAAATTTCTAAACTTGCCCGATTTATATTTTCCTAATTATTAATATGTACAATTTGCAAAAGATCCAACTTATATGCATGTACACGAAATACACTTTGGTGCCAACCCTATCATTATTAGAGAGTCTAAGTTCGAAATGGATAGAATTACTAAAGCATGTAATGAGAGCAAATGATAGTATGATACCTATTAATATCTCGTCCAACACGAAAAAAACATGATTTTTGTAAACAGTGTATTCAACGCAAATGTTTTTGGCATAAATGAATTCGTAACCATCTTAATATGGAAACGCTGACATTAAAAACACGCTATCGGTATTGTATTTAAATTTCGGTTAATTAGAAATAATAAACGTAAACCAGACAAGTATAATACATCGATAATGCTACATACGACTATTTGATTACAGTACATTAATAGTTATTATGTCCAAAAAAAAGTAATTGTTAAATCATTTTCAAAACGGCTAGTCATTTTTACATGGAAATGGAGTACGAAAGTATCTTCGTAATTAATATCAAATTATATATCTTATAGTACGTAACAGAACCATTATAATAAGCCAGTATCTGATAGCGAAATTAGAATTAGGTTTATATACAAACTAAATATAATTTTTAAGCAACTCAGTTCATATAATTGGTATTTTAAATAATAGGTCAGATAAAACACAAGTTAATTTTCTTCAACTAGAACATATTGAAGCGCATATAATTGATTGATATTCATCCACTGAATCAACCAATTAACACTTCGAAATGGTGCTACTTGCCAAAATTCTTAACATCAACGCGCCTATATCTTGCTTTCATTTAACTATACCCAATGCTAGGTTCTGTTGTTACTTTCCTCGTCGAAAAAAAAATGGGTGTGGATGTTTGTTGATGGAAGGGAAAACATTAGTGTTGAGGTGCTAGGCCGCAATTAGAAAATTAGTGCCATAAAAGACATGCATACATACATATGTACGTATGTACATACGTCGTACATTTTCTGAGATTGTAAATTCGAGTTTTCGAATTACTCTTTCCATTTTTTTTCGTTTCCATTTATATGTCGGCGTTTTATACGTAAAAATAATTACTGCGTTGCATGACGCAAGCTTTTATAATGGGCTTGTTTGTAGAAGTAACGACTCGTCCCATATAGATTTAGTAATAATACGTAATAAATAAATAAATAAATAATAATCAGTAGCTACAAAGACCTACTTCAGTCTTTTTTTTTATTTTTAACAATTAATTTTCAACCAGGCAGTACGAAGCGGTATGTGTGTATGTGCTTTCTAAATTCTCCATCAAAATCCTTTTTTTTTTGATAAGATGTAAATACTTCAATTCATTTTCTAACTCCTGCCGTTAATATTTCTTTTCATTTTTTTTTCTTTAAGTAGCTTTAGACTGCGTTTGACTACTTTTAATAAGTGATAATCGTTGAATATTATTTTTGAATTAAATTTCTAAATGATTTTATCCGAAGCATGTCTGATAGTAACATTTTTATCAATTTCCTTATTTTTTCCGTTGTGCTAAAGTTGGCCTAATGGTTGCCGTTTACGATGTTACAGATGGCATTATGATTCTACTAGATTCCATGTAAATAGTCCCGCGTATGAATTTTGTGTTGTACCCCCGATTACCGCTAACAACAATATGTATGTTCATTGTATCTTTCTCATAAATAAATTCGTTTGAATTTGAACATTTCTATCCTTTAATACGTACCTACCTATTATTAAATAAATAAATAAAACTGGAATAGTGATAGCAAAGACTGTGGCGTAGTATGGTAAACAGCACATAAGTGTCGGTAACCTCCTACCACACAAGTTTAATTTATTATATAACAATATATAATAATTCGGTAACCAGTTGAAGGTGGAGGACCATTCGTGTCCTCGAAACGGCCGTCCCGGACTAATTATTACATATTGCTACCTAATAAATTAAACTTGTGTGGTGCGGAAGTTGCCGATATTTATATGTTGTTTAAAATAAACCTGGATTTGCCACAAACGTTATTAGACATTTATTGAAAAATTTAGGTTTATATCAGCTTCCATTTCATTTTATTCAATCTTTGTCTTTATTATAAGTGACATTTATTACGAAACTGTGACATACATGTTTCTCTTTATAACTACCATGTAGTGATTCTACCACCACCGATCTAGCGCGAGGACCACATCTCTTACAGTTTATTGGCTAATACAAAGGATACTTAGAGTACTTATACTATCTTTAAATCTCACAAAATGATATCTAGTTTGCATTGAAACCCATACTTTTCGTTGCTAATAAATCAAAACTAAATCTTGATTCGTCGAATGTACTTTGCGTTGGTCCACCCATTCCTTTTTCTCAATGTAATTGTGTCGACCTGCCGATTTCTATATACTCACAAGTCCACGTATGCGTCCCGTATAAACAGCGACAATCTTTACACGGCTCAAGAGAAAGGTAGCTGGGTTCCGTTTGAAATGTTAATACAATTCTTATGAGAGTGGCCGAGAATCTATTCACATAGATTATATCTACGCAAACCAGAAAACCAGCAGAGGTATGATATCTGCTACTGCCGTACACATTTCAGTAAACTATTTTCAATAACTTATTTATCAACAAAAAAAAATTAAACTATTTCAACGGCAAAAAATCTGGGCTTTTTAGAATTTAATTTATTTTAAGTTATGCTTTTAAAGGAAAATAAAACCAAATAAAAATTTAATGAAGTTCAATAAGTCTGAATTATAAACATCTTTATATTGCAATGTATAAGAGTTTCTTATAGATACTTTGCAACAATTAGCACGAAATAACGTTACATAAAGAATAAACATGAAAGTTGCCTCTGAAAATGAAATCAGATGTGTTGACGTAAAAAATCAACTGCTCGAGAAATCTATCGACCAAGACAACGCAGCTACTCGATGTCGTGATGACATATTTCGTATCGTATATAACATATACGAAATAGTAATTGGCAGACCATTAATTTTAAAGCGACTTGCTTACCGCGAAATAGAGCTGATATATTAAAACGTCACATTTTGGAATTAAATTAAAGAAAACGTTGAATTTTGGAAGATGATGTTGTTTGATGTTTTCCATAATTTTATTTCTCGATTCTTAATACATATATGTACATTGACGATGCAAGCAACAGTTGTTGTTATTTACAAGCTTTTTGCAATAAAATAAAAAGAAACAAATCCATTTTTTTTTCTGTCAATGAGAACCCCTTAATCAATTCAATATATGCAAACTCTCACATCTCATTATTTATTCGTCCTAACGGAAAATAGTATCATATTTTTAAACTAAATTTTGGAATGCTTTAGCGCACATTTAAAATGAGTGCTGCCATGGGGTACTATGTGATTAAGAAATAATTCCTTTAAATAGTGGCAAACCAACCTGTTGAATAAATAAATTCAGTACGATTTTTCCACCATAAATATCAGCTCTTCGCATAAAAATGCTAAAAATTAAATCAGAGAAATACGAGATTTAAAAAATTCTTGCCACATACGTATATCTAGGTCGTTTTCTAAATTTTCCGTCGTGAACAATTACATAGGTTTTGTGAGTATGTACTTTTTTGACGGTCAGATGTTTAAGGGACATTTAATATGTAAACTAGTTTTGTGCGATTTTCTGCTCTTCCGTTAATTTTAGGACAAGAACTGCCGGGTGTAAAGTTGTTCAAAATTAAATGTTGCATACAAATCTTTTTCTACGTTTTCATTAAGTCTTTGAGCTTATTCACAATTTTAAGAAGGGATCTAATTTATTTTTTATCAATAGTAATAGCCATGACTTTAAATGAAAAAAAGGAAAAATATTTTAATTATTCTGTCAAATGAATGTTATTAAAAATTATTGTGCTGATAATGATTACAGAAAAAGAAGAGATTAATTTTCTGTAAAATATGAAAACAATTCATATCAAATTCTAGAAAATTAACAATGTTGAAACTTGTAAATTTGAGGATACGGCTGATGCAGCTGTGAAGAAAGACAATGGAGGTAATAGTAATGATATTACAAGACGAACTAAATGAATGAAGAAATTGTACTGGCTATGGTAAATCAAAATTCTTTGTACAACATGCGATAAGTTGTGACCTGTACTTCATTTCATCCATTTGTTAAATAATGAATGAATGAAATATTTAATCTACTCATGCGTGGACTGAAGAAAATTCTCGGCTACATATTTGTGCAGAAACCAAATGTCCCAAAAAAAGATTTAAGATTGGTGTTTATGAATTTATGAGAAGCAAAAAAGAAAAAAATAAAATAAAATTATGTTTAAAATTGTGAAGAAACGAAAAACTTAACTGTAGAAACAGTTTGATATGTACCATTTAATCGTAAATAATGTTACTCTTTACAGCTTTTGACGTACAATGACTAGAGGAACAGAAAATCAAACATAAAACATAAAACAATAAACATAAAACAATAAGCATAAAACTATATAACACTGAAGTTTTGGTTACCTGAAGATTTAGTTAAAAACAATGGGCAAAAGTTTCTTTGAATAGTTTCGACATACAACTGGTCGTATACAGCGTCTAGAAAATTAATAAGCGTATACAAACAATAAGTAGCGAAAGTAAGCAGACAAACAAAGCTAAGCATAAAACAAACAGTTTAAAAAAATCAAGTTGACTTTGTGTGAAGGAAAAAACGACATTGTACTTTCCGGTTTTAATCTGTAATGGTGTTCTTAATTTCTTTTATTTATTTAAATGTTTTAATTTATAACGAAATTTTTTGAATTATCTAGTACAATTAGCATAATTTTAACAGAACTTTTAATATTTCATCCCAACACTATATATTTAAACGAAAAAGTGCTGTTGTCTACTTTCATGTTTAACTTGCCAAAGAAGGAGACGAATTTAAGATACAAGGGAACGTTTATAAAACACTTCCAGGGGAGCTTCCTCGTTATATTTTGGGGTCATATATAGAACTTTCAATTGAAAAAAATGCAACGAATCAAACTTGGCGACAATTTTAACAACAATCTTATAAAAACTGCTACATGTATCTTCTTTTCGACATAATACCGAAAGTACTAACAAAAATTCGATCGTCACATATTTTGCTGTATACATCTTTATTTTAAGTATGCAGGTTGTTTCACGAAACTAGTTAGAAGTTTTAATGATGTTGCTGTGAATTGAACTCTAAAATTTTGGAATAGGTAGTTATGGCATCGGATCTATTCATTTTGTTCAGTTGAACTGAAAGTTTTTATCAGGTAAATTAAATGCATACATTACGTGCATCGTGATAGTTGCCTAAATGTAACTGTTTTAGGTATGTATATGTATTTACGATCACGTTAAAACGTTAGCATATCCACAGCTCTTGTTGAAATTAAGTATTTCAGACTGTATTACAGATTAGGGTATTTACTTTTATCAATGGTGTTGGCAAATTTCGTGTGATCGTGGTATCTTTAGCTGTGCTATTGAACTGGAAAGAGAATTCTACAAAGATTCATATTGCGGTTTAACATACTTATCCTTAATAGTTTTGTATATAATGAGTATACAATGTTTTACAACATTGTGCCATACAATGAAGTCGCGCTACTTTATACAATGATGTTACTTATTTCATGGCACGTTATTAGAAAATGTTAACCCAACAGCTTAAGGAAGGAACCGTTAATATGTTGAAAACTATTAAAAATATGTATATTGAACCATAATATGAATCGATGTGAAATTTTCTCCCCAATTCAATGATTCATTTAAAGATACCACGGTCCGTTTGAAAAAAGGAGGTTTTCCAGTTCGAAAATACCTACATTTATGAATACTCAGTAAAACTTAGTAAAGATAACCATAAGATATGGTACGGATAACCTTCCATCTCGATCCATAAAAGTAAATACCTGAATCTTCGTGACGTTCTCTTAAGCGCGTTGATTAGAATTTAAGCGTAATCGTCGACGTGCATTTCAAAAACAGTCGACCTTATGTGTAAGACGTCCCAACAGAAGATACTTGCATGTCACTTGCGCAATAGATTAAGCTGATAGAGAGTATATCATTGTATAAGAAAGTTGGTAACCACTTCCGGTTCAACCGTTCCGTAGACGAAAATATTTTAAATTTATAGGTCGGATGGTACAAAGAATAACGTCATTAAAACTTGTAACTGTCGAGTTTCCTGAAATACTCTGTATATTTCTCTTGGCGTGTAACGTGTTTAGGACATCAGCTGTTAGAGAACATCGGCATCGTAAAAATCTCAAATTATCCCAATTACCTCGAAAACTATACAAGATAGGCAGGTTAACGTGCATTAAAGAGGCGCACCCAAAGACGAGGAAATATACACGATATTCCTCTTAAAAAGGTAAACCAACATCCACTACGATTGATTTTATGCTAGCCGGAACTTCCTCGTCCTCGAATATTTTTTATTTAAAAACTTTTTCTTTAAATTGGCCAGGGAAGGAATTACCTTTCGCCGTAGGTGGATACGTGCTATACTCTACAGCTAACCCAGTATTCAGCTAACGTTTAATACTTTATAAAATTAGGAGCATGAAAGTTAAGAATTTTTGTAACAACGTAGTTTTTCTAATAGCTGTGGCGTTATATATAGGGGTTATAATAGGGCAAAGAGCAGATAGAATACAAACGATTACGACAATAAGCATTTTCTATTACTTATTAGTGTTCTTTTATCTTACAAACGGTTTTTTTCTTCTAATTACATTACCATACTTATTAAGACTTATTAAGATATGGTTATTGGTGAACTTCATGAATCCTAAAATATCTAAACCAACGCTCGTTGAGGGTCGATATATAGCTCGACAATAGAAATCAAATGCAATAGATACTAATGCATAAGTTATAGATTGTAAATAAGAAACGAAAGATATGTATCCAAGTAGAGGCCAAAGTGTACATATGTCGAACATAAAAATTATCCCTTAATGTCGGTATATTCCCCACAGGTGGAGAATTATATTCTCTAATGCATAGAAAACGATCTGCTGTTGCTTTTATTAGCTTCGTTTTCATAATGGAAAAACCGGACATCTCATTACATGCAAAGGAAACGTACACCGTATTGTACTTAGGAACTATACAATCACAGGGATCAATACGTAGACAACAATGTTTGTCGCGTGTTAACTCAAGCTTTTAGACGGATGTAAACAGCATTAAATGCATGTTCATTCTACGAGCATTGATTTATACCTGCCACTAATGTCGGGTCATCAGACCTGGTTAAGTGTTTTTAGAGTAATGCTGAATACAATTTTTCGAGCAATAGTACTTCTCAAATTCAACCGACTTAGATACGTATTTTTTTTGCTGACGCATATCAGAGCTAATAATGTATTACATCCATGTTGCATGCAAAAACTGTTAGGCGCTTGTATAATTGTACAAAGATTTTGTGCAATTCCTCGCTTTTCCTATAACTATCGTGAAATATTTCAGGACCCGGGTTTTTCTTTTTTCTTATAATCACTGAAAAGAACAAATAGAAAAAACAGAAAAGTTACCATTTACTTCGAGATGTAGCCTACGAGGGCTCTTTCAAAGAAGATATTCTACAAATTTAGAAACCACAAAGAAACTAAGAAGAACATTAAGTACACTTAAAGATACCCATAAACTATTTTATGTATCTTAAAGTAAAGGTGCGATACAAATTTAAACGGCAAAGCCTCCAGATTATTTTGTATCAGACAGTGTAAGTGTATAATAGACATTAGATGAAGCAGTTATTCCTTCTGCAGGAAAAGAGATACATTGAGCGTACGGAAGTTAATCTCTATTTAAATATAGTTATGCTCATTTTAAAGAAGTTAACGCTATTAGTACACGGAGAAGTATATATAATTAAAATAACGATATAATATAGGAAAATACCCGACATCAAATGTTAAATTCAACTATAATATTTGTTAAAAACAACTTAAATTTGCCTGTGTCTGGATGGGTATTAGGAGAATTCGAGAAATGCTAATTTCGTTAGAAAATACGAAAAAATAGCTCTTTTATAAGTAGAAATACGCACTTAAATTTTCTTTTCTTTTGCATAAGAAATGTGTAGGTAAAGTAAGTAATTGACATCAACTGCGGATATAACCATTAATTTCATTAGCTTAAGCTACTCTCAAAGCGCGCTAAATAATTTATATTATTACGAGGCTTTCTCCTAAATTATTTTCTACTTGTCTTCCTTATTATATAAAGTTACAGGGCCTTTTACATTTTTACTATACGCAACTCGTAATTCGTTTAAGATGCTGAAGAAGACAATAAGTTTCCACAAATTTGTAATTCAACAATCCAAAAGTAGAAGCAGTATTAAGTCTTTCACGCCCTTTAAATATCTCTGCCGGTGATGGTAAAAATTAATATCAATTTTCTTTTATTTTAATTTTGAAAAATAAATAACAATTTCTCCCAAAATTTTGAAGAATGTTGCTCCAAGATATACCTATCAAAGTCCAATTTTATCTTTAATACGTCCATCTATTTTTACACCTATAGGCGCTTTCTTTAAATAAATTTCACTTAACGTTATTTCGCTAACCAAAACCATAATTATTTGAGGTTCGACAAGTTCACTAATAAGATATAAACATTTCAGAATATGTTCCGTAAAAGGAGACTAAAAACTTTGTGGTTTTATTTCCAAAGGTATTACTACTCGAATGTAATCAGCGTCATCAAACATTTGTACTTCTCTAACGAAAGTCATTGGATTGTTCAAGATATTACGCTGTCCTTATCCCTATTTTGTGAAGAATGTTTGTGAAAAGTGGTTCGTTTTACAATATTATATTATTCTCGTGTCTTGCAATTAAAGTATTTATTGTAATAAATTAGATACGTGGCTTCGAGATACCATCTGGCGTTTGTAGTCATTGTCGTTGTATTTAGCAATTCTTAATATTCATAATCTCATAGCGTAACAACAATTAAAATGGAAAGGTAAGTGATATCTTGTCTCTTTTCGGCATATGTTTAAGCTATAATTCTCTCTATAATACTTATTTATATTCGTAAATTAAATATTAGGTAGAGTAATAGAAATTTACAGTTATGACAAAACTACAATTATTATATTTTGTTAATTTATGAGCTACACAGAAGCCTTAGTCTATAACAAATTAGGCAATAGACAAGCCTTAATTAATTTAATATAAATAAATATTACCTGTCCGAATGGCCTAAACAATTCGTACATTTACAAAGTGAACACTAATTATACAAGGCACTTTCAGGCAGTTTGTTCGTAACACTTATCGGATTTGCTTGAAAATCAGGCACATATCATCACAGTATATCTTCCTGCTACTATTTAAAGGCCGCGAATTAATTTCGAAACAAAACTCTTTTTGTGTGGTTTACTATTTATATGAACACGTCTTTCCGAAATTGGTCACCGATAAATTGTCATTAATGCACACACCTAGAATTGTAGCACCTGACTGAGCTCATCATAACATTCGGTTGAGGTATATTCCGTATGGAAGCCCCACCAAGAGGTTTCCAATATCTGGTATATAGGTAAACTCAAGCAGGTAAATTGCAGCACGTGCGCGACTTCAGTAATCACGACCGCCCACTTTTCACCTGCCTCGAGTAGGGATTGGCTCTGATCTCTGTCCCGGGTAACGCTTAAACCAATAGAATTCCTTTTCAGCTTCAACGTTAAAAAACGCACAGTTTTGATTAGCACTTTTTATTATAACCTTTTTACAATCTGTTGGCAACCAATTAGTCAACTAATAAATCGATTAAATTTGCCCGTTAGCAAATGAACGCTGAATATTCGTACGTTATGTCGTAAGTCGTAAAATATATAGAAATTGATAAGTTAGCAATTGAAATTATATTGCATGATATTTTAAAGCTAAAGTTTTTTACTAGACAATAAATTGAGCTGAATTATCGCCGAAATTATTAGATAATCTGTTATTTTTAGTACAAATTAGTTAGTTTTTAGAAGCTCTCCCAATTAATTCTTAATTAAAGTAGGTAACAAGGGCACCCGCTCTAATATAACAGAATATTTTTAATCTAGAACAGGTTTTGGTTATAGTCGAAGTTATATAGTAAACTTTCTATTAAAAATAAAAATATTTTTATTAAAATTTAAATTACATCTTTATTGCTTTTTAGATTCAATGCATCATCAAATGATTTGTATTCAGGTGTCTTACCTTTAAGTTGCTTTTAAGTTATTTTAAAGTAATTTTTGTGGTCTTACAGTGTACTGCTTAAGCATCAGTAATGTATAGCGAGGATTAACATTTTTCATCAGTAATTCATAATTTTACTCATATTATTACCTGTCCTATATTAATCCATTCCTGGCGTTAAGGTTCACAAATTAACGATGGTTAACTTCAAAACCAGTTGACAGTGTATTTACCAACGATACATGTAGTAAAGTACAACAGTACAATTTTTGTTAGAGCAACTACATATTTTATTGGGTTAAATAAACGTGTTGCATTTCTTATTACAAAATTTTATCATTTCTAAAGTACGTCTTCATTTTTTCCGTGTGCAAATAAAACTTTTAAGTTATTAAGTCTTTGGGCAAAACATTCGATGTTAAGAATTACATAAGAAATAGAAGTTTCCTAGAAAAACCAAATTGTTAGTTACAAATTCTTAATGGAAAAATTCTGGTAAATAAATTGCTGTATACTATTTAGTGTTAACTGGTCTTGGATCTTCGAAAGTGATAATTGCGGCATTATCAGTGCAATGAAAAGACGAGCAGTTAGTTTCTTAAAAGTACTTCGTGAACGAATGCTTTGGTACAAAGGTAAGATAAGTACATAATAGCGCTTGTGTATTTATAAATTCACTTATGACTTTCAGAGTATAACAAAGGCTGTCAATTTCGTCAAACAGAAACTGAATATCTGGATCAATTTGTTGTTCTTCATTAATCTCGGAAATCGGATATCTTCCTGTGACGTAAATGTACAACTGTTGCATTGGATTGTGTATTTTGTTGAAGAATAATAAAATGTTGGTTTTGTCCATGGTTAGTTTCTTGTATTTCGGAGAGCGCTTCATAATTAATACCGATTAAAGATTTGGTCGTTAGCTCCTTTAGAAATGTTAACCTATCATCCGCCAATAGTGATAACCTTGAATTTCACGGAGATTATTCATATTCAACAGGCAAATTATTCATTGTGATAGGTCCTTAATACGTAAAGATGGGTTAAATAGTTAATATTAACACACAAGTTCCTCACGATAATTATAGTTTTAATAACATTAGGAATTGTACAATTTGTAATAAATAAATAACCACTGCTTAAATGTTTTTAAAAGCAACTGCAACAATGTACATTAGCTCTCGTTACTACAAATGATTGTTTTTTTTTATTTACAATTTGCGCAATGTAATTCTACATGTAAAACATTTTCAGTTTACGCGAGTTGCATAAATTCTTCACTTTATTCTTCGTTTCTGTTTAGCGTTTATATTTATAGTGATAATCTGGTGCATCCTTTCCGTATTCATGTATTCAATGTGTTACAGGTTTATAGAGAATAAATTATTTTTCAATTTGTTCTTTTAAAGACAGTTAACTTAACGGTTTGTTTCTATTTTTCTTCTCAGTGCTCATTTGAAAGGGCCAAATTTCTCCTCTCAACCATTTTCAAGAAATCAATGCTAAAATGGTAAAGTGTTGAATCCAATATTGACATTCTTAAGAAGCATGAGTAAATTATTCAAAGAATATATTTTGTTTTAATCAGGCAAACACTTTCTTGGTTGTCTTGGTACGACGGTAGCGTCTTAAATTTTCACAAACAACATTAGACGGTAACATTTTATATAGCCATCTTCGTAAAATTTTACATTTGTTATTGTTGAAGCAATGACAATACAGGGATTAACTAAGTAGTTTGTTTACTGTGAGCGATTAAAGAAAGCAGTTTAAGAAAAAATGCAAATTTCACGTAAAAATTGTTGGATGATTTTTACGTTTTTATTTTAAAAATTCGATCAATGAAGCATAATCGGAAAAGATATGAATGAGGGCTAAAATCGGTTTTGCTTCAGAAATAAATGCTGTATACAACATGATTAAAAAAAGGTCATGAACATTTGGGTGTGAAAAAAGTCCATTCTACTCAAACATTAAATAGGCTCGTATCAATTGGTGTATGTAACGAAATGTTCAAAAAATTTAGCAGAAAAACTTCAAAATACGAATGCTGCACTATGACAGGCGGTACGAGCCAGAAGCTCAATGATATACAACCATTTATTTACCAGAACCCATCGATGAACTCACAAAAAGAACTGGCAACACTGCATCATTCTTCTTTCTTGCAGTGCCAGTTCTTACATACTAGGTTAAACAATTGATTATGTGAAGGATAAAAACATGAAATTAGTATCTGATTTCTCCTATTCGATTGACCTATCGTTTAAAGATTGTGAGGATGCCATCTTCAGTATGATGATGGAGAAAGCTTCCCTGAATTGGTTCGAACGCCTATGAAATGTATAACTGTTAGTGGTGAAATTCACGGCCACTAAGCATTTTATATATGCGTTGTAACGTCGATTTTCCGTAACGTGTACCATTTTTACCATGGGCGATTGTACAACCAAAGGCCTAATCTAGCTTATAATATTTACATCTGCTTTTCATGATTTTTATTAATGATTTAGTATAAAAAATTAATTAACGTACATTGGAAGATTGAACCAAATTAAGTCTACTTCCATGTGTCCAGCTGCTCTTTACAATTGTAATTGTACGCAGCGTTGAGATTAGCGTTAACATTTGCCGGTTTAATTGATTTCTGGATGTGTTTCGATAACGTACAATGCTTTAACGAGATGCTTTAGATCTTTCAACGCATGTTACGCATATTATCAGAATATTTTTGACGAGTTACCATCTGCACGTAGAGTCTTGAAACCTTTTAGGCTACCTCTAACCTGCAGAAACACACTCCGTGCGCTTCACAAAATTAGCAGTGACTACACAGATTCGTGTACTGTCGACTCTCGGAGAAACCAGTAGGCAAACCCACTCTTACGAGACGAATAAATGCGAGCATGTTTGGTCTCTATTAATTTCGTAAATCGCAACTTATTTCTACAGGCTTAGAAGATTAAAGCTGGCGAGTTCTAAATATATAATAACTTACAATATGAGCTAACGTTTGGTTTTAGTTGTTCGGTTTAGTTTGTTTTTGTTTGGTTTTGGTTGTTCGAAATTTTTGTTGAAATGTTAACGGAGAGGAATAGTCGTGCGTGTGGGACAAGCTTATTAAATCACATCAGCAATTATTCAAATTGCGTGTTTCATGCAAGTTTTAAGTAATAAAATACCTTCACCGTACATTATAGCGGCTACTTGCATGTTATTCGAAAAGACATTTTTTGCTCCTGACAGGAGCAGATGTTCCTTTGTGTGAATCGCCGCTAATTTGCTAAAATATGAACATTTTAACAAAACGTATGCCGATTGCTCACACACACGTATGCACATGTGATTGTGATGCGATGTTAGTCTTCCTTTGTTATTAACTCGAAACGATCTGTGTATTTCTGTTCGCGAAAGAAGTGTTTTCGCTTTTGTTGTATGTATCTTCAGCTATACTCTTTGAAGCAACGGACGAAATGTAATTGCAGCATTATATTAGTATGCATTTAATTGTTACCTTATTCTAAGTTATTAAGTTATGTATGTTAAAACTTTTTAAAGTACGTACTTGATAAATCCTTGGTTGCAAATGTTCGTAAAAAGGACTTCCATTTAATTTTTTATTCTGGAAGTGTGGAAGATGCTAACAAGGAAGATACCGGGCGCCTCCACCAGCACGGTTTGAGCTCAGATGACACCGTCATGAAATATAAGTAGTACTTTTCAATTTCATTTAGAAATGAATACTTCAAATGAAATACAGCGTAAATGTTTGACATGGCACAGAGTTAAGTCGCCCACATAAACCAGTCACTATTGTTCTGATTGGAAGAATGTTTGTGAAGCAGAGGGTATTTTACCTACCTAAGGATATTAGTAAGAATGCTTTAATAGGTATCATTATTGTAACGATATAATTTACTTACATTAGAAAGTGTTGTTTACTTCTTCCCCTTGCCCCAGATTGAGATTTTTATCTACGTTTTAAACATAACATAAGAGCTTTGTTAAAGCAACTTTAAGTGTGAAAAATAAAACATAAGTCATAATTATATTTCTTTATTTTAATATAATTTATCTACTTATTCAGAAAAGATATAAACTAATTAAGAGAATTAAGAATACGTGTAATTAAGTTGTCTTAATTGCGCGTATCTTTATATTCAAAAATACATATATTTGTAATCTCGAAGCATAATACAATCTCAAGATAACGAATACTTTAATAATACTGGTGTTCGTATGCCGTAATTAAAATTTCTAATGGTAACCAGCAAATGTACTTGCTGCTATCATATCTGTGTTTACCATGGAAGTAAAGAACTTCTAGGCAGTCAAGGATGTTATTCGGGTAAATTTGTAATGGTAAACTAGAATATTTTTAAAATAATTAAAAGGAATAACCAAGATCTTTTCGATAATGGTAATTTTCTAAATTCTTTGATAAAAACATCAATATTTAAATATTACTATGAGACTTACTTTTGGACGAAGTTGAGATTAAACTAAAAATTTGGAACAGGGATTTTTATGAAAAGGACCTGGTTCTAAAAGGAAGCTAGTTTTAAGCTATGGATATCAACGTTATCCATCAAGGACATCAAGGACTTTAAATACAATTTTAGCAGAAGAATTTTAGAGGAAGCCAGGTAGCGAAAATAGATCCAATTTAAAAAAATCCATTGATCAATTTCAACTAAAAAAACCATCCTCAAAAACACAGCTATCGCTACGAACTGTGGTAGGAATTTGTATTTGCATTTTCAAAAAGAAAAATATAAAAAGTCTTAAATTTAATTAAAATAAATCTAGTTCTCATACTCTAAAATTTGCATATTTTAATTTTCGATTATATCAACTTGTTAAAAATAAGGGAATTATGGGAACGCCGATTTCAGTGAGGCTCCGTCAGTTTGTAAGCCCCATCGAGTGTTGCTTAACGGCGCCTTTCGTTGCTGCAACGAAGTTACAGAATCCCTTTGCTGGGTTGCATCTTACACTTTCATCTTTCTGGCTTACATCTTTCCGGTAGGAAATTATTTAGATGATATTTAGGATCGTGGAATTCAGGAGTGTGTTACAATAAAATGAGCAGAACTCCAAAAAATTCCACAAAAAAGAGCAAACATTTTATCAAAAAGAAAACTTTATTGCTGCTCGAAACATTCGCCTTTAAGTTCTAAATACTTTTGCCTTCGAAGGAAGCAGTTATCAAGACATTTATTCCAATTTGAAGCGTGTATGACTTCTAAATGTTTCAATGGCCTGTTCCGATGTCGAAAACCGCTCATCACACAATTTGTTTTTGACAAAGGCCCCAACAGAAAGAAGTTTTTGCCAATATGGACAATGAGTTATGTTATTCTCTTTGAAATAATCGACTGTTCGATATGTTGCATGATAACTGTTCTTTTTTTATTTAATCGAAGACTTGAGGCAAACACATTACTGAATCCCAATCAGTGTTTGCAGTTTTTCGATCCATCAAGCGAAACGGTATCAACAGGTCCAGATTTGCGGAAGAAAAAGCAGTAATTTTTGTTTTGAAAAGCTTTATGAACAAATAGTGGATCATTGTTTTGTTTCTGGTTCGTATAGGTATATCCAATTTTCGTCAGCTGTTACTGTTGTTGTATACGTTGGCAGAAGCAGCGCGATTAAATTTTTGGAACATTTTTTTGCACCAACTCACAACGAAACGCCCGCATAAAATTGTTTGTATTTGACTTTTACACCAATGCCCAAGTTTCTTTCGATATATCATATGTTGATCTGCTTCGATTATTTCTGGCGCAGCGTTGACATTTGCTGGAACAAGAGCAGTTGGTGGTGACTGACATTAGTAACCGTAAATACTAGTAAAGCCGATAGGCACCTTCTACGTAATTGATGAGTTACAATTTTCCACAAAGTTTCTCTATATTTAATCTAGCCACCCAAATACATTCTCTAAATTCTGACGATACCAAAGAATAAATTATTCCGCAATTTAAACTCATATTTCTAACGAATAGAATGTGATGTAAATCACAGGTGTGTTAAAAATTAGCCAAGAACCTAGAGTCTCGCATTTCGTACGAGACATCCGTAAAAAATGCACCGCATAGTATATACTAACTTGGCAAATTCATTTACATTGAAAACAAAGGAATTACATTTAAATATCGAAATTGGACTTAAAGAAAATGTACAACATGTTTTTCGCGAGTTAGCGTGTATCCGAAATTATAGATAATTTGACATGCGTTCGGGTACATTTTTATACAATTTATTAAAAAGACCGGTTGTACCGAAAGGTGTGTTGCTGTTCTAAACGTACCCACGGAAATAGGTAGATAGATTTCATAATTGACACATTATTTTAAGCAAAATATTTAAATCAAATTATTTCTTGGAAAGCAGCTGTTACCTTTTCCTTCTTGAACATACGATTGCCTTTGAAAGCGAAATGGAATGACAGTAATTGTTTTTGCTGCGCCGTACTCAAGAGTTTCCTAAATTGTTGACGGAGATGTGAGTGCGTTTTACGTTAAACTATTGGTGATTAAGTTGTTACACAGATGGCAAAGGAAAGATTATGTAAATTATACATATATGAACATTAATTTGTTTTACAAATGCAACAGCTAAAACATTTACATTAATTAAGCATAGTATGCACGTTAATTCCAGCAAGCGAAAGCAAGAAACCGAGCATTTTTTACATATTTCTAGAGTCGCACGGTTTTATATTATCGAATTAAATAAAATGACATTGGCGCAGAAACAAATTACAAACTATTCAGATTTTTATAAAAATTCACGTTCTGCTTTACATCTATTAACTTCGATTTGTAAAAACATGTTTACTTGGTAAGGTACTTCGTGCCAGTGAGGCAAAAGCAAAATCGCCACACGTGGTCGTTACTGTGAATGACAATTTTATCGTTTAGTTTAGGTTGGAATTTTTTTGGTCCAAATTGGATGCTCTGGGCTTGTACCATTTTTTTGTGGGGTTGTGCCAATATGTAAGTTTACTTCACCAAGCCAACAATAGTATACGACTTGCAAAACTGGAATGTGTCATTTTTGGCATTCAGCTCGATTTGTTCGAAAAAGTCATAGAACGTTAAACTTAACGGATTCTTTTCTGCCAGACCTTCCACGAAGGACATTTCAATGATGTGATCTATAAGTAATTGTATTAAATATACGAAGATAGTCTGAGAAGTTTCGAGCTCTTACATAAAAATGGCGCTACTCGTTAGAAATACTTTGGTAATATACGTAATGGCGCATGTATAAAAGATATGGAAGTTTAGCCACGCAGTCGTTTGTGGCAGTCAATGTTGGTGTTTCTGTAAAAATTGAAAAAATCGAATATCGAGCCGTTATTAAATTTTTCCATTTGATAAATAATACGCCTACGCGAATTGAACATATAATGGATGCAGTTTTATGTGGATTTTGTTTGTAAAATAGCCAAACACTGGAATTAACACCGATAAGGTCGGAAAAGTTTATCAAATGGTGCTAGGCGATCCTTGAATTTAAATTAGAGAGATAGCAGAACCTGTGAGCATCTCAAAGGAATGTGTTTTACATACATTGACTAAAAATTTGGGCACGAATAAAATAGCCCCCCGTTAGGAGCCGCCTGCTCACCCTGGATCAAAATCGCATTTGAATTAACATTTCCAAGGTCCTGTTGAAGAATATAATAAGTGAAGGTAATAAGTCAAAATGTTGGCATCGACTAATAATTATAGAAGAAACCTAGATATACCAGTTCACTCTTGAAGCCAAGCGTAGATGAAACAGTGAACTGAAAAGGTCGAATTGGCTCCGAAGAACGTAAAAACTGTTTCATCGGCCGGAAAAGTGATGGCAATGATTTTTGGGATGTTAATTGAGTGGCATTAAGCGACTGTTTTCAAAAAGTGAGCAAGTAACAATAACGGGGCCATATTACGCATTCCTATTCGACAAGCTGAAGGTAAATATTGCCGAAAAAGAAACCATTTGCAGTAATACAACGTACTAGGGTTCGAATTGGTATGCCACTAAGTCTTGTTCCCAGCGATTTTTTTGTTTCCTAGCCTCACAGTTTCGCTCGGAGGCGGAAATGTTCATCGAACCAGAAGGCCACCACCTTCATAAACGCTTGGTTTACAAAGCTTGTTTTACTGTTTCGACGAATTAAAGAAATCGGAACATTCCTAGGAAACGTACGTAAACATACAAGGAAACCAGATCAAGAGATAAAACTGATTTGGACAAAAAAAATGTTGTTTCTGTTAGCCTGGGAACTACCTTCATATTTTACTAAATTCTAACTGATCTTAAATTGCTCGGGAAATCTATGTTATTTTAAAAACAAAATGCGTCGTTTTTAACGAAACACGTTTTACATATGCATATTTTAGGATTTTAATTAACATTATATAATGCCGCCTTTTAACTGTTAACTGGAACAAAAAGTATTCCGATGTTTTTTTTTTTTTTTAATAACTAATCTTATGTTCTGCACGAATCACTGTGTGCGATGCAACAATTATAGCGCCATAAATTATATACTACCCTGCGGTAGTCTCTTTTAATTGAATTCAACGAGATAGAACTGCCTACAGTAAACAGTTAAAGTTTATCAGTCACGTTTGTACGGATGAAAAAAAAAAGAGAACAAGCTGAAAAACGTGCAAGTAATGATTTGGCGCACGACGACGGTATCGCAGCGCGGTAGTACAAGAATATACGAAGAAAGCACGGAGTAAATTAAGTAGAAGGACGAAGCACCTGCTGCAGTCGAACGCTGGACAGAAAAAGCAACAAACTTCGACCGATATCGTTAAAACGCTGGTTGTTTATTATAAGCTTCAGATTTGGTGTATCATTATGGTTGACGATTATTAATATTGTTTCGGTAGAAAAAGGTAGTAAAGTAAAGCTGCATAAGATTTTATCGATCTGTTTTTATCTTAACCGCACGTAAACTTAATTAGCAGTCTGCGTAGCAGATTAGCCTTTTATTGATCAGATATTTATTCTGGTATTTGATCAATCTGTTTTCTATCCAGTTTCTCCGAGCGGTAATTTGTTCTTGAGCTGCACACGACGACTACTAAGTTTTTTTATAAACATTTTGAAATGCCTCCACCAACCAACTGTAAAACAAAATTTACTTATTAATTACGAAATCGCATTATCCTAGAAATATTGAAGATTATGTAATAGTTAAATCATCGCAAGTTCTTTGCTTTCAAAAAAATTAGATGTTTCTTTAATAGACAATAACTGAGAGAGAGAGAGACGATTTGACTGAGAACATTCGTCTTTGCAATAAAAGGCAATGTTCCCCTTTTTTCTTTATGAATTGGGCTACATTGGATCTGACGAGTATCATACTAGGCGCTCTTGAGATACAATTACAGCTTTAGAGGGTAGTATACAGTGTGACAATAAAGTAATATACAATATTGGTTGTCATTTTCTTTTTAAAAAACATTCAAATATTTTAATTTTTTTCTTTTTTTTAAATTTTTTCCTTTAATTTTGTTTATCTCTTCTTTTATAGCTATGACGTCATGTCTTTCCAAAAATAGTTGATTCTGTTATTTTCCTAATAAAGTGATACTCCTATTGCGAGTCATTTTCTTACTGTTTACTAAAAGCAGCGTATTTTTTGCGAAAAAATTGACACAAATGAGAGGGGTATTGCACATAATTCTGTATAAAACCTTTTTGACGCTTGTGTTTAAGTTTTGTTAATCAATATTACTTTAAACGGAACATATGCGACCATCACTTCCTCATAGTCAAATACCGTGAGTTAATAGCACAACGAAATCTACAAAATCACCAGATAAAATAGACTAAAAGTAGAACTGGTTCTAAATCTATCAATTTATTGGCTAATATGAAATCGTCCATTTAAGTATGTTACAAAAAACGTTGAAGGTCGCCAAATTGATCTATGTGTTAGCGTTCTAAGCTAGGTCCCCTTCTTTTTAACATTTACTCAAATGACCTTTTACTATCTACGAATTGCAACATTCTTGCTTATGCCGACGATTAGAAAATCTTTAATCAGGACGTACTTCCATCTGACTCCTTACATCTGCAGAAAAATCTTTCAATTATAAATGAATAGTGTTGTAAAAACAGAATACACTTAAACGTTGATAATTGCGCTGTACTCACCTTCACTCGTTCTTCCAACTCACAAATATTTAACTATTATGTCGCAAATAATACTATCTGATCCCAAACTGACATTTTCGCCGCATATACATGCTATCTGTTCTTCAATATCTAAATTGCTTAGCTTTTTATTTAGAATATGCAAACATTCTTCCAATGATAATGCGTTGAAGGCTGTGTACTTTTCCCTTGTCCGCTCAAAATTGAAGTATGCATCGTTGGTTTGGTACCTTCCTTATTATTATCTTCAGCAAAAAAATTGAACGTGTTCAGAAAAGATTTCTGAAATACCTTTCATTCAAATCCGATAGTACATACCCTCCTCGCGGCACTGATTATGACAGCTGTAGACACAGCATTGACTCGCTATCTCGTCAAAGAGAGACATCTAGTGCCAAGTTGTTGTTGAGGCTGATGAGCAATGCTGTTGATTCGTCGGCTTTACTTTCCAAAGTTTGCTTTGTAATTCCACGATACAACCATAGATCTACTAACACTTTTGAAACCACTATAGCACATTCTAATCTATTATATAAAACGCCGTTATCGCACATGCGCAGAAATGTTAACTTCCTATCTAATGATCCATTCTCTCAGCTTTAGTCCCTTTCCCTTTTTCCTATTATTTTTCTTTTTTTTTTTTGATTACTTTATAATTTAAGGAATACAATATATACTTTAATTTTCTTTTTTTGAACGGATTTAGAAAGGATATCATTTTCGAATGGCCCTATGTGAATTGTTCCTATGAGTTCTTTCAGATGCCAATAGTTATAGAGCAAAATATAAAAAAATATCTTAGATTAACAATTAATTTTTATGAAATTAAAGTTGACGTACTTTAGTGCTTTTCAAAAAATCACTTAATGACAACGTTATGAATATTGTGCGTAACTAAATCGACATACAACATTGGCTTAGCTCTGGTTACAGAGCAAATGCCTTTATAGTATGGCCGGTAATCTGGTCTACGGAAATAACGTTTATAAACTTCCTGAAGCTTTTGGAATACATCATGATCCCACTTCTTGGACATTATTCATAGACTCATCAAAGATCAGCCTAAAAGCAGTTTTGTTGCGTAATGGAAACCATTATCCTTTTATTCCGATAGATCATGCTGTTTCTATGAAAGAGACTTACGAAAATCTGAAAATTTTATTAGAAAAGATAAAGCACAAAGACTATTGCTGGAATATTTGTGCAGATTTAGAAGTAATTGCAATTATTTTGGGTATGCAAGCTGGTTACACCAAATACTGTTGCTTTTTATGTCTTTCGGACAGTCGTGACAGGGAAAAACGTTACCATAAGCAAGGCTGGCCACTACGACAACAGTTTATGCCAGGAAAAGATAATGTACAACATCAGCCTCTAGTAGAAAAAGAAGAACCTCTCCACGTGAGATTTGGGGTAATGAAAAGCTTTGTAAAGGCACTGGATCTCGAATGTGAAGGTTTTAAATACTTTCGTGAAAAGTTTCCAAAATTAACACAAGGGTAACTGAAAGAAGGTATTTTTATTGGACCTCAGATACGAGAAATAGTAAATAATGAAATCTTTGAAACCAAATTAACAGCGAAGGAAAAAACAGTTTGGCTCTCCATGGTACAAGTTTTCACGAATTTCTTGGGAAACAAAAAAGCTGACAACTATAACTTTAGTGATGGATATGTTACAAGCATTTCAGGCTGCTGGCTGTAACATGTCCCTTAAAGTGCACATTCTACATTCTCACTTGGATTTTTGTCCGGAAGATATGGTCGATGTTAGCGATGAACACGGTAAGCGTTTCCACCAAGGCATCATGCGAGTGAAAGAACGGTATCAAGGCAAATGCAATCCTGCTATGTTAGCAGATTACTGTTGGATGTTAAGAAGAGATGTAGTAGATATCGTTTATAAGAGACAGAGCAGTATTACTTCACATTTCTAATGATAATAATTTGAAATATACATTAAATTATGATCTAATCTAAAAAACCTTTTCATTGAAATATAAAAAAAATCGATCTAACTTGACCTTCTACCTTTTATTAAAATAAATCTTCATATGTTTTCTATTGAAATGAGTATAAGTTATTTTATGGAAAAATCAAAAATTGAAATTTATTGTCCAGTATATTCAAAGGGTTACACAAGGAGCAACACTAGAACTAGTTTGATCTTTCTTGTTTGCTAATGAAGTATCAATTGTAAATATATCAGACAAACGTTTAGCAATGATTTTTATATTGATATGAGTTATTTTTTCTTGTATTTAACTGTTTGACCTTTTCGAAGATTGTCTGTTTGCATGTAGATGACGTTATAGATTTTATAGGAAAATATACAATTCTTAGAAGGTTAAACGTTCTAAGAATTAAATGGTACGTTTGTGGTGATTACACTGGTAAAACTGTCAATTGTGTAACATCAGAAAAGATGTTTGGAAGGATAATGAATGTCCTAGAAACTCTAAAACGAATTTATAAAATTATTCCTTATTCCTCTAATTAGTAAATCAAACGGTTTATCAGAAAATGCCCTGCACATACAACAAGTATCAAAAAGTACCACATGGGACTTTTCTCAGTTATGGACTTTTAGAAATTGATAGTAATGCAAAAAGGTTGAGCACATTTTAAAACACCCTTGAACCCAGTTTGTTTTGTAGGCAATACAAGTTGGGTATTCAACATTGAAAGAGGCTCAATAGTAAAGTATCCTTATTTTTTTTAAGATAGAGAACAATGTTGTTAAGAAAAGTCGTTCAAAATTAACAGCTATACACAAACATGCACAGCTTTGTATTCTGGACTACTCTTGCATTCCATATTTACATCTAATTTGCTTAAAGCTTTCGTAACAAGCATAACGTGAATTAGTGCCACTCTTAAGTGTATTGAGTTCTTATCAAGAATTATTAAAACTTACGTGAAAATTGATGTATTTTTGATGCATTTTATTCATCTGTTCAGTGAATTAAGACATGAATCGAAACCAGAAATCGCACTTCATAAGAAAAGTAATATTTCAAATCACAACCTTTTTTCGTGGAAGGGTTTAATTGTTTGCAAATAATAATTTCCCCCAAACGACATCCCCCATCACTTCCCACAGAATGAACTTGGTGCCATATTAGACTAAATGCTTTTAAATGTGCGATTAATATTATGGTTTCAACACGAGTGCATACATAACACCTTACAAGTATTTCAGAACATATCCGTAGCTGTTCATGGTTAGCATAATCCCCGCACCTGGTCCCATTAGATCTTTGTCTGAGGACTTATTTCAAATCCAAATTTACTGAAAACTCAGCAATTAAGAGCTTATTAGAAACGTTATTACCAAACAAGCGTCATCGACACCTAAACGTTTCATAATTAACTTTAGAAGAGGACGAGGAGAGCCATTTTATATGGAGGAAAAAAAACGGACGATATCGTTATACAATATTACTATAGCTTTTATTTTTTCTGGTCAACATTGAAAGCTAAACCATTCTCTCCGCAAAACTACGATTTAGCTTTCCACAAAATTGAATACCATCAAAAAACTCAATCCTTTATCGAAGAAAGACGTGTGAAATGTTACTTATTTTAAAGTAAATCAATTACGAATATTAGATATTGTAAATGTACTGTGCAAGGGTAATACAAAAGAAAATGCGATTTCTTATTTTTGACAAAAAAAGAATATAGCTAATTAGCAGCTGTACTCAAATATTACCGAACAACTTTTTTTTATTTTGAAAAATTATAGTACTTTACTCTTCAGTCAGTTTCAAGTTGGCTTTAAAAACATATTGCATTATTACAATTTTATAAGTCCATAACAAGAATAATTCCATATGGTGGACGCACGTGGTATAACCGTCGAAAACCCATGAAGTACGAGTTTGTTCAGGGTATTATGATTTCACCCATTTATGCATGCAGGTTAAGGATAGTGTATGATAGAATCGATCCGGAATGAGCTTTTTTTAATAGAATCGGTTATAAATGAAATTGAATATTTTATCGCTCATATCATTAATAAATGCTATTTACCTTCTATTTACGTTACAATAATCATTCACCCAGACTTAATTTTGATTGCTGTCCTTCAGGTAGCTACCTAGCGACCCTTAAGCAATTTACGTAATGGAGTGTAGAACGACGTGTGTTGCCATAATATATGTAGACGTGTGTATGTATGCATGTAAGGATGGATGTGGAGGGTGAGGTCACGGAGGGTGATTAGTAGCGTCATGTGTCTTCAACGGTCTTCTATTATCGTATTACAATCACACGCCGATTGGCTAAGCTCGTCTACTGCCCTGTGTTTGTATGGCATCGCATAATTTTCATATTATTATACGGGTATGCTGCAGTAAAGTTGAGAAAGGGTGAAATGAAATATATTGGTACTTAATACGTAATAATCTAAAGGAAGGAGTAAACATTGCAATTGTAATAATAACTTACAATGCGTATTTATGAACAACTTGGGGAAAAACAAGGACCCGCACAATAAAAAGGTTACTATTACCTAATGGAGATCCAACTTTTCTAAGGATGTAATTAATAACAGACGGATTTTCAGAATCAGCAGTTGGAGTTGGAAGTCAACACTTACTGATTCCCTGATTTGGAACAGCTACTGGCTATGTTCAAGCATTTGCCATATTCTAAACAAAAGTATTGGGCCATAATCATAACTACGTTGATGACTGCGTTTGATCAGTAATGTCCAAAAGATAAGGTTAAATAGTTTGAACAGTTCAAAGAATCAACACATTGACCACAGAAGCATTGCATTTAAAAGCGACGTGCTAACGAAGAAATGAAAACGAGAACAGAAGACAAGAAATTGATAAATTTAAAAAGACAATGAAGCTAGATTTTAAAAAAGACAACCTAAAACAAGGTAAAACCACATTTATTGTTAACATTGTGAGAAGTAGATGCTTTTGTAGTGTAATCTGACAAATGACTCAATATTTGCCATTCATGAAATCAATTAATAACCTTGACGCAACGCAATTCATACATTATATCTATAGTGGCATTTAATTGCATATTTTTGCAAGCTGAAGCTGTTCTGGTAGCCTCTTCTGTCGAAATACTCTCAGACCGACTTTCTTTCTTTGTATTGAAATGTAGGTAAGAAGGATTTATGTTAAAAGAAAAAGAGCCCAATGAGCGACATTTAGGATAAAATTCTATTATATTTCTTCCTTTCGTGAAAATGTTCAATGATGCAATTAGATAATTACTCACCTATTAACCATTACGAGTTACCTCACTTTAAAATTTCAATATACAACATATCCATGGAAATGAAAAAACATTTTTGTGGATATTAAGATTGTTATTTGATTTGATTCATACAGTAGACCTTAGATCCAGATTAGAAAACAAAAAGAGACGAGATGGACAAGCTTTAACAAAAAAAGGCATTTCGAAATTCTTTAATAACTTAAGGAGCTTCAAATAAACATAAAGCTGCATGAACAATTAAAATTACAAACAATTAACATTTAAAAACAATATAACGTCAAAATTATGCAGCATTTGAAGAAGAAATTGGACTGTGTGCAGCATCGAAGGAAGGTATTTGCAAAGGGACATTCAACTACAACTTTGAGGAAACACGGAGAATAGTTATAGAATTCATTATCTAGCTAATAAATTCCAAAAACTTAAATAAACACTGAGAAAAAAAAATCAAAAATATTTGAAATTAAATAATTGCTGGGTAAGAATTTATATAAAAAAAAGAACTGGCACATTTTAGTAGTGTTATATAACGGAAAAAGGAAGAAAGAAATTCTCGGTTGCTACTTTGGTAGAATTATCCTCATTAGCAGAAGAGGGACGAATCAATAGAATGTTGAGGCTATTGAGGTTGGTTCCTTAGTTTTCACAGTGATTCAAAATGTGGAAATTTCATTTACTTTTACACCACAAACACTTAAGCAGGTCCATCGGATAATAAAACAAGATGGCCCTGTTTTAAATGAATATAAGTTGCTGCCAAATGTCTAATCAAGTTCATTTAAATATTCAATTGTCAGTAATTGTTTTTTCTGTATTTGTCCAATTTGCCTTTCAGCAATTATACCCTATTTCATGTTTAAAAGCAGTTTTGGGAATACGGAAGCCCGTAGGTGCCTCCCTTTGTCTACACTAACCAAAACTTAGCTTCATCTCAGCGCCAAGAAGAAGAAAAATAGACGATTTTATCTCTTATAATGTAGCGTAAAATTGTGTCCATACTTACATACAAAACGACTTCGAAACAACGGATATTGTATTCCTGAACACCCCATCATCTTGCTCGTATTTGTGGTACAATATTTAATTAGATAATATAATTAGCAACATTTTAAAAGATATGATCCATTTCTTCTGCTGGTTTTTCCTTTAGCCTATAGCATACACATTATTTGATAAAGGTTACATAAGATGCAAAATGATATTTGTTTAACTTATTGTGGTCTAAGAGGGAAGATGAATCGAGATTCTCGGTATTCCTGATATACAAAAAATCACTACAATCCCCATTTACTTCTATTCGCCGTAAGACCAGTTCTCAACATTAATTTATAGATTTACAAATATGCTTAACAGAACCGTGGGTGTAGGCCGTAAAAGTCTTGGCATTTATATACTTGCGTTTATTTGCCATTGATTCGTTGATAACATCCTGTAGTTTTATTATATCGGCTCTTTACAGCTGCAATTTAACGCCACTATAAAACAGTTTTGGTGGAACGCCGCTGTTTCCCACTTAACACGATGATATTTATTTTACAATATAAAATTAATTACCTACTACCGTTACGTTATTTAAAATAAAATTTAAATTTATGAAATCTATTCAGGTAACTTAGTATTTATTATATTGACACTTATGTATACATAAAAAAAGGTTTAGAAAAGAAGAATAGGAATCTGTATAATATCGTCTTGTGAAATGTTTATTTATTTGTTTTTAAAATAATAGATCCAAACAAGAATAAATAACGGAAATAAATCGAAGTATTCTTAACGATAACTAGAAAAACATTTATATTTCACGCTATTCTAAACTAAAATCAGAATCTCAAGGATTCAAAGGCTTTTCATAAAGATACCATTCTTACAACACATTAAAAATTAACTAATCAGCCTTTTTATATCTTGTTTTTGGACAACCTACAATATTACTATCAGTGATATATCGATATATCCGATATAGGGTTTCAGTTTATTTGTTTACCATTGATGTGGTTACCATTAAAATTAAGTCAATTAGTCGTTTGCTTTGTGCACCTGTGGAAGGAAGATAAGTAAAAAATATACAAAGACACGGCAATGCTTAAATAAAATACATATTAAAGTGAGCGTGGGCACCGAAACATTTATTAAAAGAAGTAATACGCGGCGAAGCAAGCTGTCTTGTAGCCACATACGCTTCAAGAATACTACTACGAATACTACATGAAGCAGAAATGCTTGCAAAAGATCACCGGGTAATCCGAAAATTTAGTTCTGGATGAGTCTATAGTGCCTGCAAGAGTACCTCAGTGTATTTTCTTTAACGGTTGAATTACGAGATTCCGGGGTACACCCCCCTCCCAAAAATAAATATATTTTTTTCTAGCGCATAACGAAATTATTTTCAAAAAGGATATACAAGACACGAGGTACCCGGTACTCCTTATTGTAACAATTTCTTTCTTTTATTTATCAAAAATAAAATTGCTTTACTTAAGAGACAGTGCCGTGTAATAAATTTAAATAGTCAAACATTAAAATTAAAAATACACACAATTCATATTTTATTAATAGAGCTACCCAAACATTAATTTCGCATCGATCACATAGTCACTAAAATGGGTATTTCGAGTGTTTCTGCTCATTTATATATCTACAGTATCATTGATAACATGTACTCGAAAAAAGAAATAAGGTTGAGCCTAGAGTCTTCTAAAGCTGGACGACCGGTCAATGTGACGTGGATAATACCAAAAGTACCCGTGTTTGGAGATGGCGCTTTGTGTCGAAATCTGCATTCCCGACTTTCGAACTATACCAGTCAGTAATATGATTTCTTTTTTTATGGGAAAATGTGTGCAGAAATGTATGAGATGTTGGATGCAGCTTATAAAGGCTATGGATTTTCAACGACTATCAGAGTGACCAGGTGGTCCTAATGTTCTGACTACAAACGATGTGTAAACAAAGTTCATGATATCGTGTTACCGCTAGGTGAAGAACCCAAATGAAAGTATTCAATCAATAGAAACTAAAGATCTGGCGGCAAAATTAGATTTTTGCCGGTGAACGTCCTTCAAGGAAGACGATTCCTTCAGTCGGACAATCGCGTAACATTATGTTGCTGTATTGGATCGACTTGATGCTGAAGTAAAGATTAAAATGACCGACCTAGCGAAAAATTTTGTAGATCATAATATCGCCTAGTTCACTTATTGGCAACTGCGACAACAAAACTAATCCAATTGCATATACTACATTTGCCGCGGCTTCTTTCTGTTTCTCAACTTGAAAAAATAGCTTTGCAGAAAGCAGCTCACGTCGCATGAAAAGGTAATTGCCCAAACATAAACAGAGCTATTATGTGGATCCCGTTGTTTAGATGGCCAAAAAAAGATGGAACATCGGTGGATTAAGTGTAAGAGATCATGTCGAAAAATTAATCTACTAAATGCAATACCATTACGTTGTTTTGCTGAGTCCATGTATTTATCGTACCATTCTCGTATAGATATAGATTTCTTCCATGTTTTCGACAGAATAGATCATCGAATTTTGCTGAAAAAAATGAAACTTATTCGGCCTGTTACCTAACAGAACATGTTATGTATTTTACAATATGTTGCTACATCAAATGTTCCAAGTTTTGCAAACTTTAATCTGTGACACTCCTGGTTGACGCCGATGGCCTTATAATACGTATCAGAATAGACTAGTTAGTGATGTGGTTAATTTACAAGACAAATTGTATCTGTTACATATTCCTGTCGGTAAATGTAACAGAACTTAATTTAATTAATTAATTAATTAAATTAAGTTGTTCCTCCCCTTTAGTTAATTTCTCTAATTTCTAATAAATATATCTAATAAATAAATTCTCTAATTTCTAATAAAAGTCCCCTTTAATTAATTCCTCGAATATATTGAAAAATTAAAACTCTTGAGCGTAGTTACCTACTTTCTTTTTAAATTACTACAACATGTTTAATCTTCAATATTGTCGTAGAATGCTCATACTAGTTAAATAAAATAACAATTATGTTCTCTGAAAGAACATGGCTTTTCTCCATCGAAACGTTAGACTCAACATATTGTAGTAATTAAAAGAATATATCAAGACTCAAGAGTTTCATTATCCAATTTAAAGTAAATTGACAAAGAAAAACATTAAAGATTTCAATAAGCATACTGTTATTACTTGTATATACTTTAACTCTAAAATACTTGATATTCTGGAATTCATTCGAGACTACAACTGATATCATTTCAAAAACCTTTTTTTTCAGCCGTAGCCTGCTACCATTCGACATACCTTCCCGATCCGTTAAGTTGCGTAAAAAATGAAAGTCATTTTAGAAGAAATGCGGCCTATATAGAAAAACAGATTAACCGTAAGCCTGAAGAACACAAAAAAGAATCTAAACGAAAGTGTGCGTCTAGACAGAGCACAAAAAATAAACGTGGCCTGGAGGTGATGACCCGTGTTCGAGAGTGCTCTCACTTGCAGCTATGCACCCTCACCATTGCAACTATGACAAGCCTACCCGAAGGAACAGGGCCAGGTGAGGGTCATTGATTTGCACACATGGTACTATTAATTACATAGCAGCGGTATGGACAGGGGTCGCGCGGCCAATTTGATTCACCGATGCGCTTTATCGGGATTGTGAAGTGGTTTTTATTTGTATTCTCACGCGACGATGCCACTGACAACATTATTATCATTGGAAAGGATTAATTGCTTTTTTTTATTTTAGGTGGCTGGTTTCTAAACTTTGCCACGTTTCGTTTGTCCCCCGGGTACAAAATTGAATAAAATACGAAATAGGCAGATGTTAGCGGTAATTGATTTTGATTGGTACTAGGGGATCGATTTGTACAGTCGCAGTAATTTGCTAAACAATGCATCAAATCCACTATACGTACTACATAATTTTTGCCTTTAATTTATTTATTTACTATTCATTTACAACATGTTATCACTACAATTTCTTAATTTATTTACTATACAGTAACAGCCTAAAGTATCCCTGGTATACTAATTTTTGCACGATAGAATTTACTGTTTTTAGAAAAAAACAGGCAGACTTTAAAAACAAAAAATCAGCTGGTTTATTTAAAAAAAACAAAAACGTTATCAACATTTTTGATATTACAGGAAGTTACGTCAACATTTTTATTTAGATATCAAATGAAGTACGAATCCAACTGTACCTCACAGGTTATACTTTAACTTAAGAAATAGTACGATATGTAGCAACAAATGTCTTGGTAATTTGTTTTCGGTCTGACACCGAGTCGTCCGAAGAGCTTGTTACTATTGCCAACATAATTAAAACAATTACCAACTGTTTCAATTAAACAAAAACAAAACAAGAAGAAACAACCAATTGTTTTAATTAAACAAAAAACATCAATTCTAAAAGCCTATTTGAAGTTCGCGCTAACTCACTAATTTTATGCATGGCTTAGGCCAAAGCCATTTCAAAAATCACAGGATAAAAGTTTGGGAAACTGACATATTGCTCATAATAATAATAAGAACTATGGGGTAGAATGGTAAACAACAGAAAAGTATCGGCACACTCTACACCATACAAGTTTAATTATTTCGGGACAGCTGTTGCGAGGATTCGTTGATCTGTATTTACAATCGGAGCCCCAACGATGTAAGAAAAACACCAATAAAATTAAAAGAAATTACCGTAAATAATTAATTCTTACAAGGTTCGAGGAAGTGAAGAAAAAGTGGCGACTAGCTAGGTAAAAATAAAGAAAAAACCAACTAGAAAAAAACGTAAATATGAGAACCCTCACTGTATATAGCAATGGTTTTATATACCATAAAAGTTATTTTGCAAACCATCAATAAATTCTCAATATTTGTATTTTTCTTCTTTACACGTCGCTTTGATGATAACTGGAGGACTTTGCAGGAGACAGAACGGAGCTAAGTAATAAATAAAGCAAAAGGCAGATTTTCACAGCATTTCAACTCGGTACTTACTTCCCTGGTAACCATACACATGTAAACTGAGAAGTGTGCAGAACTCTTTCGCAATGTACAATTTATATATAACATTTATCTAATTAGTAGGTAGTGTAACAATGAAAACCAGTAGATCTACCGATCAGCTGGTTATTACCGATTGTTGAAATATAAAGTCGTACATCTACTAGACAAATTAATTTGTTAAAAGAGTATCGAAAAATTATAATATAATAATAATTATATTATTATTCCTGACAAATTATAAAGCTATATAGAGTCTACTAACCATGGTTGCGTCTCACAAAGAAAGTTACAATTAACGATAGTAACGAGTTCAATTTTCGTAGGATGCTACCTTAAGGATTTACCAGAGACCACATATTATGTTGTCGCTCCACTAATTAAAAATTGCATCTTGTTGATTTTCACTTACTTTGCTTTTGGAATACAGGGCACAGCATACTTGATCCATCGTCTCCTAGCACTCCTACTCCGTTCCCTGTAACTCAGATAGCGATGGCTGATAGTCTGTTAGATTTACGTGCAAAATACGATACAATTTAAGAGGTCACTGTTATCATCTTATCTCTTATCTTATTACTCCATTTAAAACTTGCAGTTGCTACAAAACTTGAAAAACTACAAGAATTGAATAACGCATTTATCTAAAAAATACAGTTTGTTTATTTTCGAAAACGGAACACACTGTATGATTTTAAGAAGTTTAACACGTTTAAAATTAAAGACACACCTTCCTAGTACCATATTTAATATAAGGTGACGTAATTTGATGCAAAACTGAATTGTTTATGCCTTGACGTTTCATAAGGGTAAATATCGTATTTTCTTTTGCAAAATTAAATGTTAAATTTTCCTTTTTAACATTTGAACGAAAGCGGTCATACCGAACACTTTTTTAATTAATTTCATAGTCTATAAAATCTTCGTATCTGAAATTGAATTAGCACCGATTGAGGTACAATGTTTTTTTTGTAACTTTGTAATCTGCGTGTTCACAATTTAGATTTTCCTTGTTCTTGACAATATATATTAAAGAGAGGGTTCCCAATATCCTCTACAAGTTTTCAATTTTTCTTTTTTATTTGTTTGTTCCGTACATTTTATTCATTATGCTTAAACCTAATTTCTTAAACCTGTTGCTAAAGGTGGTGCTTCGTTTCATCTTTCCATCTACCTTCTGCGATAACATTAAAGCAAAATTCTAATCTAGTTCGTTGTGTTAACATACGAAGGTCTTCCGTCGCACATAAATTTAAAATAATTAAATCTGATCTAACACGCGACAGCTGTGGAACTTTCTCAGTTTGGCCGTTTTATATTTTCCGTTTCATTCAGGGGAACTTTCGATTTTATCGTACTTTAAATCGAAACCGACAAAGGTAATCATTTCACCCCATGATCGCTTTCCTTTTCTAATGAGTTACTACAATCCGATTCATCTGTTCCCGTAATGATTTACCGCAAGAGAAAGGACTCCGTTCGTCGAAGTCGTCTAGGTATCCGTTCTATAGTAAATATGGCGCTGTAGGTGACTTTATTGCCGATATTTCGTAACGAGTGAATATCAAAAATGGAAAACATGACTGGCTCAGACGAGACGATGAGCAAATGCCGGGTTAGGCGTCATCTGGTAGACGGCACGTGCCCTGTGTTTGCCTCCTTTCTGACCCCATCAACGGTCGCCACGATTCTTCATCCGTATCCATCCGCAATAACGACAAGAAAACGACGCTAATAGTTACATAAACGGTTTTTTATTACTTAATCCCTCTGGGTTGTAAGCATTGTTTAGCGTTACTATTTTACATTTTCAATGAGTTACGAAACTTAGATTTTAATAAAGAAGTAATAAAAGTAAAATAAAAAAAATGGAAATTACTTCGGATATACTTCCAGACTAGCTTATTTTTCTATGTATTAGTAAAAAAATACATATTCAGAATTATGTATTTTTAAATATAGAGAAGCTCGTTTCAAATTTTCGAATTTTGCATTTGTTTTGAAATGAATATATGTATGTACTATAGTCAAATTACAACAGCGTATTAAAGAACGTGGTAACATTTGTTGAAAACTGACATTTTTCATCTGGGTCGTATATTAATTTTTATTAAAAACTTTAAATATCTTCAAATTCAGCAGCTAGGTACAGAAAACCTTTCATCAACTTATCTTTAAATTTAATCTTAAATACAAGCTGTAGAGAACATTATTACGTAGAAGCAAGTTTATCTGACTTAATAATAGCAGGATCTGAGGGATAGTATCGCAAACTCCGCACCACACAAGTTTAATTGGTTAATTCGAAACAACTGTTTCGGATTAAACTCGTTGGAAGTGTGCTGTTGTCTGTTTGACTTGTCCTCAAAATATTTTGGATGAATTGGCCCTGTGTGTGAGTATTCCAATTTCTCCATTTCGATGGGACATCCTTATTTCATTTGTGATATATTCAACAACATGTGTAGCCACTTGGTCTTTAAGCTGCGTTCAAGTGCTCATACCTTCAGAAACAGAAATACATGCTGCCTCGTTTCCTGATATCCGAGATACCCTGCAGAACATATAAATAATTCAGTTGTATTAAATAGTTACCGGAATGCAAAAATTTACGTGAAGAAACTTATGCTAAATCGTCGAAATCTCTTCCGCTGTACTATTTACCTGTTAAAGTAATTCACAGTAATTTCTGCGAGAACTACAGATGCAACTATTACTGCTTAAGCTAGACTTCAACGCAAGAGAACGATGGAATTTACACATTTTGTATAAGTTCAGGAATACTGACCATATGTTGCCGGTGTATGTATCGCACACGCTTATGTTGCTAACACTGCAAACTGTGAACCCTTTTAAGTTGGGTGTGTCGTTAAATCAGGCTCCTCTTCTTGTTCGATTACCTAACTATTAGCAGCATATTGGCCGCCATTATAGGTTTCAATACGGCAATACTAGATCTCATACCGCGGGAGTAACCTACAGTACTTATTAGTTTCTGGGAATTATTGGATTTACTGCTCTAAGTCGTCATTCAAAACGATTTAGATATTCTGCCATTAGAATTGAAATATTAGCTTTTAATATAAATGTCTTTTATATAACCAACTGATCAAAATCAAGAGAGTTTCGTCAAACTCATCTAACTATTGTGACTACACTTAGTACCGTAGCGTCCAAATGTGAATTTTAGCTTGAAAAACAACTTTATTTATTATTATCACTAAAGAATGATAAATAACTGCGATGACACTGTAAAATATTTATATATATATATATATATATATATATATATAATCGTTAACCTTAATTACCCTACGGGTGTAAAGTTCAAATATTTATAATAATACTTATTTGCCCTATGTATCGCAATAATTAATGGTTGCTTAATTACATTGATCAACAAGGTTTTTACCCTAAGTTAGTAACTGATGAAATTGAACAGCATATATAAAATAAAAATGATTCGAAAAGCGGCAACATTGGCTTAGCTCTGGCTACAGACAAAATGCCCTCATTGTATGGCCGGTAATCTGATATACTGCAACAACGTTCATAAACTTTCTGAAGCTTTTGGAATACGTCATGATCCTAGTTCTTGGAAATTTTTCATAGACTCATCAAAGACCAGCCTAAAAGCAGTTTTGTTGCATAACAGAAACCATTATTCTTGTATTCCGACAGGTCATGCTGTTTTTATGAAAGAAGCTTATGAAAATCTGAAAATTTTATTAGAAAAGATAAAGTACAAAGACTATTCCTGGAATATTTGTGCAGATTTAAAAGTAATTGCAATTATTTTGGGTACGCAATCTGGTTACACCAAATACTGTTGCTTTTTATGTCTTTGGGAAAGTCGTAGCAGGGAAAACATTACTATAAACATGAGTGGCCACTACGACAACGGTTTATACCAGGAAAAGACAATGTACAACATCAGCCACTAGATGAAAAAGAAAAGATTATGATACCACCTCTTCACGTGAAACTTGGGCTCATGAAAAACTTTGCAAAGCGACTGGATCTCGAATGTGAAGGTTTTAAATACCTTCGTGAAAAGTTTCCAAAATTAACACAAGGGAAACTGAAAGAAGGTATTTTAGTTGGACCTCAGATACGAGAAATAGTAAACGATGAAATCTTCGAAACCAAATTATCAGCGAAAGAAAAAACAGCTTGGCTCTCCATGGTACTAGTTTTCACGAATTTCTTGGGAAACAAAAAAGCTGACAACTATAAAGCTTTAGTAATGGATATGTTACAAGCATTTTACGCTGTAATAGGCTGTAATATGTCCCTTAAAGTGCACGTTCTACATTCTCACTTGGATTTTTGTCCGGAAAATATGGACGACGTTAGCGATGAACACGGGGAGCGCTTCCACCAAGGCATCATGGGAATGGAAAAACGGTATTCGAGGAAATGGAATGCTGTTATGTTGGCAGATTACTGTTGGATGTTAAGAAGAGATGCTCTAGATATTGTTTATAAGAGACGGAGCAGTATTACTTCACATTTCTAATTATAATAATTTGAAATATACATTAAATTATGATCTAATCTAAAAAACGTTTTCATTGAAATAAAAAAAAGTCGAGCTAACTTGAGCTTCTGCCTTTTATTAAAATAAATGTTTATATGTTTTCTATTGAAATTAGTATGAATTATTTTAGGTCAACATCAAAATTTGAAATTTGTTGGCCAGTGTTATTTGTCTATTTACAATAAACGCTCCCAATTCTTTCTTTTTGCCTCTATACATTTGCGCAATCGTTTGCAAAGCCTGTTTTGTACTTTTTCTTAATACGTAAAGAGTTTATTTAGTAGGTAGCTGCTTAGGCTAGTATTTTGAATCAATAGTTAGAAACAACAATATCGATACGGTCTATTAACTGTTATAGTAACCAAACACCAGAAACCACTTGCCTAAACGCGGAACTCGTATTTAACAATATCTCTTTTAATATTAGATAGCACCGAAATACATTTTTTGTTATTTGAATATGGTAAGAACTGGCGTCCAATACTGAATATTTCGAAGGAACAAATACAGTAGAGAGGTACAAGCAAATAAATAGCTTAATATACACAGCGTTCCGCCTAAAATAACAAACTAGGCGCTTGAGAAGTTAGTTATTTATCACTTGTACATATATACGGAAACATTTCGAAAAATGTTCCGTGAAGACCATTATGTTTTCAGAGAATGTAACTTCTTCCTATTAGCACAGTAGGTGTAACTCTACCATTTCAGAAAAGCCCCAACTTTGCCCTATATCTACATATATTTTACAATTTATCAAATGCAAACTTAAGTATGCAAATGAATATTCATAAGTATGTACATTTTATTTCTGTACCCGCGAGGCCAGAGTATTATCTTTGATTATCATGGGTAGAGGATTATTAAAATGCATGTCAACTAACTGAATAATTTTAATTCATTAAAGGAATTCGCAAACCGGCGACCTACATTTGGATGGGGACCGCAAGACTTCGGTTAATTATATGTAAACATTTAAAAACAGAGCATACAATCTGCCGATAATAAATATTACGAATTTACATTATTGTAACAACCGAAGAAATATAACATGTGCTTGCGTGCGCAATGCGCATACTTTTGCGAACAACATATGCGACTGTTATCTGTGAAAAGCCGTAACTGAAAACGCGTTACGCTGTCGTACATGCTCTACGCTCTTTTAAATACTTCATTAATATTCGTCTTTTACGCGGTCGTATATGAGGAAGGAGCAATTGAAAGGAGAAAAAAGAGAACGGCCCAAGTACAATAATAATACATAATATTACGCTATGCAGGTGCAGAATGACTTCCCACATTGAAACGACATCGTTGAGATGTTCACTTTCAGAAGGCTCAGAAGGCCCCGCATCAATTAAAACTTTCATTTCTATTCAATACTAATACCAATAAAACAACCGCACAATGCATCGTAATGCCAGACTGTATAAATAAATGAATTTTTTTAAATAGAAAAAAAGAAATATCGTTGTAAAAAGGGCAAACTTGTATACTTAAATCTCTGATGGCACGATTGCATTTCCTACTTCTGAACACTAATAAAACTGTGTCGTTTGTTTCTGAAACAAAATGGTTTCTGCAGCTTTATTTGTTCATTAATTATTAAGCAGAAACTATATCTTTAGCGAAGAATTCTAGAAAATGAGAAAGACGTCCTTTAAACTATTTTCAAACACCTCCACAAACGTGCTGGTCGGTTGCGCGGACCGCGTCGCCAAACATATTTATACGCAATCGCATATTAGTGGTATAAAATTAGTGATTACTGCAAAATGTGACTATTACTTTTTCCGAAATACCGCCCATAATATTTTTTCTTTTAACACAGGATTTGATACTTCTGAGCGAGGGTTTCCCCTGATGTCTTCAACAATTTTGATTTTGTTGAGAGATGGAAACGTTCGTTTATCAAAAATGAATCTGTTATTTTTTTTAGCGAGCCTACTGAACTGACTGACACTTTAAACAGTGTTTTGGCAATATTCTCTTCCACATACCACGATACAAGTCTCCTTTTTCCATTATTTGGAAACTTTAGCCCTTTCTTCTTTCGTCATGTTTTGGTACTTGAGTTCTACGTTTGTTTTTCCTTAGTTCCCTTTTAAATAATCAAGCTTTAGCGTTAGATTTGGAAAGTGATAGAAGTCTAATGGTGCATTCATTTATTTTGTTTGAATAGAGCTTGCTTACATATTTCCGCACTATATTCTAGAAGCAAACCAGAGCATAAAAACAAACATCACAAGTTCGACTTTCGCTAAGAAATAGGCGTTCATACTAAACAATAAATTAGGCCCGAACAAGAAAACTGATGAGATGAGATGAGATGGTTCTATTCTTAACATTTTGGTGTTCGTTCTACATGGTCCATTCATATAGGGACAGGGAAAATTAATTTATGGGATTCTTATTCACCAAGACAATGTTTGAATGCATAAAACTCTGATTTCTTGGAATGTATTCCGTTGCTTGTTTCGAATTGATGATTTCTTTGTTATATTTCCATTGTTATTGTTATTGCTTTCTAACTATTTCCAAGTAAAAAAAAAGTAAAAAAGCAGAAGTAAGTGCAATCCTTTAACACTATTCGCAGTAGCTCGATATATGTGTATCACTCTGCAGTACTTGCACCCATACTATTACTTTATCATTTATTACTTTATATACTTGTATAGTTTTTTTAATGTTTATAATATTTCGGCATTATACTTATACTATAGAATTGAACTAATCTAAAAGGTTCTGTTATTTCACTTTTGGCATTTTAGCGGCAGTTTCCTTTATTTTTAACAAGAGCCCAAATTTTGTAAAAAACAAACCCAAAAATATTTAACGTACCATCTAGTTTCGTGGCAAATACTACGAGTAACTCCCGGGTGCTGCCATGCTAACATCTTGGTGGAAACATTCATTCGAACAAGCCCTATTTTCGTAGAACCTCAGTCCAAAGTACTGGTACAGATACGCTAATGATCTGACGTTACGGGCACATACTTTTATACAGTTTCCTGTAGTTTCTAAATTTCCAATATGAATCATTTAGCAGCGAGGTCGAATCGAACCTTCTCACAAGCCGTTGTTATTTCGTCTGCCGAAAATCCACGCACATAATAGGCTCCCAGTCTATCATCCAACACAAAAACTTGGCGTTTTTTCTTACTCAAAGGGTCACTGCCACATCAATGTTCGCTTCTTCAAGAATATCAGTGAAACTCTCATTCACAATAATTATTTTATTCAAATTACCTTTAACCGTTACACCAATCCTTAGCAACAGCACCTTCTCTCATCAAATCCCATTTGCAATCCAAGTAATTACTAGATATGACAAAAGCTGATGGTATTACTCTTTTTTCGCAGCGACTAGATAGACTCATGTTTATTCGCCTCATGAGAATGCATTAGTGTTCTATTGGTGTCCCCGTGAGTCGACAAAACGTGAGTCTGTCTAGTCTCTGCGAAAAAGTAATAATTTCATCCGCCTTTGTCCTCACTAGTAATAACATAAAAAAGCATTCTCAAACTTGATCTCAAACACTTATATTTCTATCAAAGTCCGCGATTATCTACAAGCTCTTGGTGTCTTCCAAGTTTAATTTTCGTGGGATAGTGTGTACATCGGCGAAATAAAATGATTTCTGTGCGATTATTGCGTATAGCCGGGTTCGCGTTGGTTAAGCACAGACTAGAAACTGGCAATAAATCAACTGGACCAGCAGTTCCAGAGAGCAATTTGTCTCGCAACTACTATAATAGAAAAATCGGTAAAGTTAAATCGTGAAATTGGCTTTGCTCATATCCGTAGGACTCCCGCTTTGTTAAAATGAGCATCACATAAGCCCCTTTGGTTAAAATAGTTCCCAGCCGATGCGTAGCAGCTGAAACAATATCAGCAACTGAAGTATTGAAGATGTCCGATAGGAATGTTGACGAAACGTTGACAGAAGCGACAACGAAATTTCAGCCGGGAAACCAAGAAAATATTAAAATAATGTGGAAAATAATAAAAGCATAAAACTGAAAAAAGAGGATCAGGAGAGACCGAAGAAGATAGAAGAGAACATAAGAAGGAGCCAGTAAAAATTTTATAGTACAGACACACACACTTTGCACTCACCGGCTCACGGCTAAGTACAAACTCTTGAAAATAAAACGCATTTAAAATTCATACAACTTGAAAAGGTCCCAGTAGATAAGTTCTAAATTATTAAAAAAAAAAATTGCTACTGTTGATGGTCTGTTATAAATTCCCGCCTCTTTAACTTTCTTAAACATAAATTAGCCACTTGCGTTCAACATTCTAACAGGTGTATATCAACTTCGCATAGAAAGGGAACATTATGTGGGAAATAGGTAATCATAGTCTAACGTTTCTCAAATAAATTACATCCATGCAATATAATGATTTGCATTTGCCGTTGGTACACGTGTACGTTGCTTATGTCTTAAGTAGCTTAGGAAATGTGGGAAATGTAACCGATCATGCGAATAACTTATACCTAATCCTAATACATGAACAAGTAAAACAGTTAGTGGACATCTGCGCTAAAAATGAGTAGGGCTAAGTTTTCGTAATTTAGACATTTTATTTACCAATATAATAACACTAAGTATTTGTTTAGTCTTGTGTCTTATGTCTTAATAAATAAAAATATTGTCTCTTACTTGCCTAAAGAGAAAAATTGAATACATTTTCCTAAATATTTGCTTGAGCAGATCACATTAACCCATGCCGATTTTAGAGTTCCAAACTGTATTTAAAATGAGTATACATACAGCATTGGCCAATAAGACGTAACACCCCAAACATTGCCAAATTTATGAAGGTACATATATTACATTTGCAATGTAAATGCAATGTACATTGGTATTGTGTATGACTTCCTTGGAGTTAAATGACTGCTTGTATACGTCTAGGCATTGTCCCCGCCAATTTTTCGCAATGTGCCGATAAAATATTTTTCTACGCTCCTTTTATTTTTTACTTCAAGTACCAGAAATGCCCGATTGGCTTTAGATCTGGAAATTAGGCGGGTCAATCGAGAAGAATTCAGTTTCGTAGATCCAATTTTCAGTTTTTCGAACTGTGTGGCAGAGGACTTTACCTTGCTGGAAAATAATGTTTTCTAAAAGCTCTTCTGAAAAAACTTTTGCTTAGGATGATCTTGATGATGCATTTGAAACGTCTATTAATTTCTATCTAGCTATCCACGTGCGGGCACTTAACGATGCAATCTGCGATGAAATCTACATTCGTATCGTAATGCTTAAGAGTAGAAGTAACGCAATTTTTATAAAATTCGTAACAGACACTTTCAAAGGTAACACAAAACTAAAAGAGAAAGCATATATCTACTTTATTTATCAAAAGCAATGTCTGTCTTATTTTCATGATGATAGTATTTCAGTTTGAAATCAATGTATCTTTAACAATGACTTCTACATTCATTTCATCCGACCATAACGGCCATTACAATATTTCATGCTCCAATGTCCTTACCTATTTTAAACGGTTTTCTCTGTACTAATTGTTAGAAGTAGGCGCAAAGAAGTTCCCTTCCTGTTTCGAAGAGGATGTTGACGGTCCTCTCTGGCTGCTCTTATTTTGGGATCTCCATTCGCTAATGGTATGCTAAGCACATTGTATTATTCTATAGGAAAGGTGATTTATAGCAGTAACCACTTGCTCTCAACAAATTAGACAATGTAAGGCTAGCAACTCGATACCTAATAGAAAAAAATGTACTTCTCCAAGAAAATTATGCTAACCAAGAAGAACTAGGTTGTGCGCACGATATTACGAACAAATAAGCAAATAATAAGAGATGCATGTTTTAAGTTATTTTTGTGGTGAGTGAGTTCGTTAAATGAACAATATTGTGGGTGTTGGCGGTAGAACCGGTGCTAAACGTGATAACTGAATTTTGGTATTGACTTCAATTTTGTTTATAACAACTTTCACATCATTCGTCAGAGAATTTTCGTCAAAGAAACTGAATTTTGGGAAAATCTAATGTTCCATGGAGGTTGTGTGACAAGGCAGTGATAGAATTCAAATATACTAGATGGCTCTCGCCAGAAGCCGAGAACAGCAGGGAATTCAAAAAAGGCAAACAACAAGCTAATATTCTGTCTAGATAATAATACTTATAGATAATAATAATGCCATCATTTACTTATCCCACTGAACGTAATGTTAAACAGATTCCAAGTTAAAAAATTCCATGGAATACATCCCCTTATTCATGTTACCAAAGAAAATATAAAATTGAAAATATGCACCAATAGCGTTTATACACTTTTTTCATAGTGAAAGTGGTATATCCAAAATATGAAAGCTTCAATGGCTTCTTGGGGTTATAAAAATTGCTATCCGCACATTCTTTGTTTGATACTTGGGAATAAAAAGAAATCGTTTAACAATAAATCAGGTGAGTGCAGGCAATGTTTGTCGCCTTCAATCAACTGTTTCACGGCTGCGAGAGAGCTGGTATTGTCAGGATGAACGATAATGCAACGTTATCGATTGCTTTTCCTGATTTGTTTAATATTGTTCAACATTAACCCTCCTCTGATCTTTCAAAGCCGTGCTTGCAACTTGTCCAGTAACGAAAGAAATAAGCTGTTATTTTTCTAGGAGATGCTTCGCAAACGAACAACTTTTATTAGATTCAGTTTACATGGGAAACATCCCCAAACAGTTGATTGTTCCCTATTCTCTGGCTCGTCTGAATATATCCAAATTTCCTCATCCGCTACAATGTTATATAGGAATTTTGAAGTCGGTATGTCAGATTTGTTGAACGTTTCTTTATACCAATTTTTGTGCATAGGTCAGTCACATGCTGGTTCTCTTCAATTATGTCGGGTGCAACATCGATATCTTTTGGAATAAGAACTAGTTTTGGTCGACATTTATAAGATTCATCAGTAATGGAAGCACGACCACGGCGAAACTGTGCAAAACAATTACAAATGATCTTTTTTTGTGTTTTATTGTCAAAAGTTCAACAAAACATTGTTTTCTTGAAACAGTCGCATTATCAATAAACTATCAATCGATAAACTGATTTCGGTGCTGTCACAATTTCAATAATAACGAAGGCCAAATTTTACGAAAGCAGTAAATTTAAATCTCAACAGCGTCACCTGGTAGTCATTTGTAAAAACTTAAGTCGCCATCCTTTTACGTCTTCACACAAAATCTATTTCAAAATTGTATAGGAAAGTTTTAGCACCATACGTTCACATGTGCAAGAACAAGGCTATAGCTAAACAAGTCTACGAGACAAATAGCTCAAATCTGAAAGTAAAAGAAACTTCTAGTCAATGGAATGCTACATTTATATCGTGGTGCCGGTACTTGCTATATACACATGTTACGGAAGCAACATAGATGCGAAAAAGAAAACAGAAAGTAGCAGTTCCTTTATTTTTATAAAGGATATTTTTTACTATCGAAACCTAATTTAGAGTTTAGCTTTAGAGTTTATATGCTACAATAATAGTTATAATGTAATTCATTATAACTATAGCTTATTTATCCACTGAAAACAATCACTGAGAGTGACTTTTACAAACCTAGCAAAGCAGAGTAATGCACTAGATGATAAACAATTACTTGCATAAAGTTATACTATTACGCAGCACTAAAACAAAATAAAATTGTAGCGTTTTGTAATCCTCACAGCGCATTTATTAGTATTTTCGAATATGGATGAATATTCATGTAACCTGAATAATCCGTTTGCGTTTTGTTCTCTACAGTCAGAATGTAAATAATGTCTGACTTATGGGTATTCATGGTTAAACGACAAAGGAAACTAGCTCTTCACATATGGTATATCATTTCAATTACAAAACTGTGAACATAATTTGATTAACGATTGCTTCGAAGTATACAATAAAACTATCTAGTGAATGACAAAATTTCCATTATTAAAAGCTGTGTCACATCCTGCACTTTGTTAGCTTGGAATAATTTAGATTCCAATAACTCGTATGTGCGAAAATAGCTGTCGTATACGTCTTTCGGTGATAATGAATCATTGTTAATAACAATTTGTTTTCTAAAGAGGTTGTAGGTGCAAGGAATTATTGCGGTCGCTCAAGCGCACAGGATCAACATTTGCAAATGGACAAAACATGTACGTTAAGGAGGAGAAAACAACATTACCACGATAATTATAACAACAGGTGCTTCACTTGAACAGATCTGTTGATACATTTGAACAAGAATGAGTTTTTTCTGGCTCAAATTGACGCTATATTTGTTTCATAAACAGTTGCAATTGAAATTGATGTTTCATAGAAATGTTAAAAATATTTTTTTGAAGAAAATGCTAGATTTGACGATAAATTTGCGGAAATTACACACCACCATATAACAGCTTGTCAAGGGTAACATTACAAATAAGGAATGGAATAAGTAAAGCTCTCCAGCTGTAATTATTTATGACTTTTCGACAACAGCAGAGAAGACCTTCTCTACCTCATTACACAAAGTTCAATTGTTTGCGAGACTTCGGATGGCGTCACATGTCGGCGATCAACAGTTGGCATGTATGAATGTGTGCTATTACTTCCACCGTAGCTTGATTTACATTTCCGACTTGCTGCCGGTGCTTTGAAATGATTAAGATTTGATAGCGATCTGCAGCGCAATACTTATAAATGTTATCCTTCCCTTCTTTGTTTTCAAACAGATGATGTAGGAAAATCTGCATGCTTTCCAGATAATAACGAAGTAGTTTCATTAATGTTAAGGATCTAGGTTTCTATTAGCGTCTCATATCCATAAGACTTTAAAATGTATTTCTATTCGTCTATTAATTGATATTGACGTAAATATACCGGGTGATTCTTTTACCTTGAAAATTTAAAATTTATTGAAAAATATATTTATAGTTGGAATCTAATTATTGCGTTGAATAATTGATAATTGTTGAAAATACATTAGTGCTAAAGTTAGTCGTCATATCTCCCCTGTTGTGGGATAATCCTGAAATCTGAAATAGGAGTTCCCATATTTTATTTCAGATTCAGATTATATGGCAGGAAACTTTTTTCCGGTTCAAGATAGGTGACGCTGTAATCAACGAAACCCAATTTCTTTCAATTTTTCCTACTCAGAACCTATCCAGAATAAAGCAAAACAAAAACAGAATCCGTCACCAAACACAGTTAAACGAATTTCAAAGCTTCCAGTCAAGCCAAAAATTCAAAAACATTAATCTATTATTCATAATACGATCCATTTTTGGATACTTCACAAGATACTCAACAATGCTTGGGTCTAAGTGTTGAATACCAATTTTGTAACCTTAAGTTTCGACCATTGAGTGACCATGAGTTCTTGTAAATTAATTTTAATACGGTGTCACGGGAACGAATTATCTTTGGGTAATACTGTCTGGGCGGATAAAACCAAATTTACAAGAAATGGTCCGCTTAGTAGACACAATTCTCATTACTGGAGCAACTCGAATTCTCATGTGTTTAAGACGCGATAGCTTCAGGAGAGCTGGTAACTTTTTTTGCGACGAGAAATGATGTGGCGGCATTGCACTCATATGAAGCAAGTTGGCGATGAATATCGCGTATAAGTAATTTTTTAATCATAAAATATGCGATTGTTCCATTGTAACTGAAAGTTAAAACATTTTATAAGGCTTTTAAAATGCCTATTTAGAAAATTTACCGCTGGCCGAACTTAGACAAGTCTACTAAAATGCTGGCCCTTTTTTGTTGTCTTTTCTTGTAATATAAACATGTAAGTTTGGTTTTTTTACTGGATATTCCATAAATAAACGTAAATAATAATCGTTCGTATGTTGACATTGTTTGTAATAGAAAGCTATGTGTCCAAGAAAACTATTGTTTTCTAATGGTCAAACCTACGTAGAAAAAAATGTTACGTTAACGGATAGTTTTTTCCAAAGAAATTCACATATCGCTCGATGCAGTTCCTTGTCGAATATTCTGTATATTTTAAACTGTGTTATATCGTGAAGTGATCGCGTTTGCTGTAGTAGTAACAATTGGTAACCTTCCTTTTAGAGAAGAATTTTAAGCGAATAGTGGCTTAATAATAGTTATGCAAATATGATGAAATGTTTGTAATGTTAACATCAAAATAGAAGGATGGTTTTGAAATCAGTGCAATTTCGAATTTATTTATATCAACTTTACAAGTTGATAAAAATATATCAATAGCAAGCAAAAAAATATGGAATAAAATTCATATTTTCTTAACAAATTATATTTGCAAAAAATCTTCAGGCAAGTCAATTTCTATATATTACTCGGTGTAAATACGAGTTCTTTCCTTGATAATTGTCTAAAAAGATAAACGTCCATTGCCTTCTGAACTTGGTTATGCCTCATACTAAGGGCTTCGGGAAAGCTAACTTAAGAAATCAACTCGCAAACTTTCCATCTAAAGTGCTGATACATGACTATGTTATGTCCAAATTATTATGTGGATCTCTGGATATTCTGGATTCTTTTCTGACAAGTGGCGAACCATTTTGGATAGTACGAGGTAATGAAACTGAAATGTGGATAAATTGCTTTGATTATTAGATTATACGCTTGTGCAACATTTTAAGGCAAATACAAACTTACTATTGGATCCAATCATGTGCATTCATGCTTTAAAGCGTCGCAGCTTTGTTGCTTGTAATCCTTCGAGGCTAACATTGCGAGAAGTATTCACCTTAGACTCCCTTAATGGAGTATTGTCTCATGCGCAAAACAAATATCTTCCTATTGATGTGGGTTACAATGATCACTGTCCGAGTATTCTTCTCAAGTCAACCTCTTAAAGGGATTAAGTTTATTCCATAATTTTTAGGCTCAGTACATCTCTTTATTTGTCTATCTAGTAAGGCAAGTTTGTTTATTTCAGATTTTAAAAAAGTTATCTAAAGAAAATATTTGGCGATATCCGTAAGAAATTGTTTACTTATCTGTATTTTTCTTAATTTGGTTGCAGATAGAGGAAGCCATTACTACAATTACTATCGCCGCGACGGTGAAAAGACTACAAAAATGAACAACCGTGGATATTAACGGCCTATGTATAATTACCCCTCGTGTAAATAATCAAACGTACGTACATGACAATACGAACACTTGCAGACCTGAAAGGGATCCGAAGTAAGTGTTAAGAAAGTGTACCTCCACATATAGAGTATGCAGGTGTGAGTCGAAAGCACCTGTATAGTGGAGCAGGTGCCCCACCCTCGTATGAAGACCATTGTCGAAGAGTACCACACGCACGCGCTACTCCTTGACTGATTCCGCCTGGAGTCTGGTGTTCAGTCTAGATATCTTCATTTAAAATTGTTTCTCTTGTTACATGCTCTTCTTGTTCGGCCGCGTTACCCTTTTGATTAATGAAGAAATGAACAGAGTGTAGTTTTTAATTAACGACTTACCCGCTTAGTGATGCAATGAGATTGGTACCGATTTGAAGTAAATCGATGAAGATAAGCGCACCTTTTCTTTTTAACGGGTAATAATTATTGATTATAGAAAAGCGAGTGCACAACTCTTACCGTTTTATTCATTTCATTTAAATTTGTATCTGGGTAAGGATGTTCAAAATTATTGAACCTAGACTATGTAACTTACTTCATAATATTTATTGTTTTAAAAACTTGCGGTTTACAATGAATTCATAATTTATGAATCATAAAGTAAGTAACCATTTCCAGCTGAAGAGATAATTGTTACAGAAAATCGTCAGACTGGTCGATCATGATTTGCAACTTTTACCCTACTCAAATAACTTTCGATTTACTTGGTCATTCATTTTAGAGTAATTGAAAAGATTAGGTCTATAAAAATTTGTTAAACACGCTCAGCACTTACCTAATTACCTAATTTTATTTATTATTAATTTTTCATCTTTTTATGTGATGTTCCAAAGCATATTTTGATCACACTGTCGAAGCTAACAGTTATGCACGACCCATTTTTGGTGTCGGGTTTATTTAATGAATAAAAAACATATACAGGCTGATTCATTTAGGCCTCTCATCATGGGGACCTCGTTTATTATTAAAGATAGGTGGTTGGCCTAAATTTTGTAAAATATGTAAGTCTTGTATTTGTTATGATTATAATGATAAAAGTAAATGGACTCCTGACAAATAACGCTTGATTTCCTTCCTTTATCTCTAGCACCTTTGTTTGGCCTTATAGAGGAAAACGCAAAGCACATTCTGAATCCTATTTTCTATTTTCTGTTAAATTTTGTAGTCGAAACTTTTACATGGCGTTTCGATTCTTTGTATCCCTCATCAACTTTCTTACTTCGTATCCGATGTGTTAAGTATTTTTTTAATTCGTCAAACCAATTCCCCAAAATGCCTATTCAAACGTTTAATTTAAATCAATATTGTGAACTATTTGTCGAATTTTGTCTAGGACTCTGTATTAATCAATATTGTTCCTCTGTCAAAGATTCAAGAATTGGTAAGTGTTATTTGTCAAAACATATTTGTCGTCTTCTAATCTTCCTACCAACCATTTGCAATACTCCAGTCGCATTAAATTATGCCCAAATGAATCTTGAATTGATTTAAATTTTCTTCGATTTAAAGTTCTTCAAACGCGAATCTAGAGCAATGCTAACATTGATCTAAGTTCGCATGTAATTGTTGATAGATCACTATCTATCTAGTAAATATAACATTTATACAGTGCTCGACACTTGATTACTCTCACATAGAGATTGATGTATTTGATGTATACATTTAAATTACACATTTTTGTCAACGTTTACGTTGAAATTTGCCACAAGATTTCGAATAGCTATTATTCTTGCCATTTTTAAAAGTTCCATTGTTATTTCTATTGCGCTACTTGATTACTCTAACTATATTTTTTAATTACAAAAGATTAACTGAAAACTACGTTGCTTAGCAACAGGTCATGAATTGTTCCACATTAATTATCAAGTTGTGACAATATCTGGATGCCATTACGGGTCGTGGAAGAATTTTAAGGCTAAGAAAAAAGAGGAAAAATCCAAACTCTTCGACAAGAAAGCTAACAAGATCACGAGAAGAATTGAACGGAGCGCGTAAATAGTTAATGCTTACCTGAAAAACATCGAAGACTATGGTAATGGTATATGCTTCACAAAAACACAATTAATTTAGCACTTGTAAAATTATTCTTTTATTTTTATTCAAATTTCTATTAACGTAAACATTACGAAATTCAACACAAACATCAAATGTAATGCTTACCTATAATGCAAGAACACTTTTACTCTTATTTTTTCAAGGAAATTTTAGGCTAAATCCCCTTAAATTGATGGTTCTGGCCATTCTAGTCTTAACTCCAAAGATCTTTTTATCAATTAAAGCTTAATATCGAAAACCTCTGACAATATGTTATATATGGTTGAAATCAGAAATAATATCTTTTTCCAATATGGCGTCAATAAGAAACAGGAAAGATGACCACATTAATATAAAGAACTGAATCGACACTGAGCTAAATAGAAGATCGAGGGTGTCCTTGACAAAATGGCTTTGGTTCTTCGCTGAAAGCTCAAAGAAATAAAAGAAGAAAATAAAACTTTTTCCTGTTTTTTTAATCTCGAACGACATTTGTCGCAGGTTAACTTTCCCTTCGGATTCGTAACAGACACAAATTTTAGCAACTTTAAACATAACATCTGCCTCCAAACGTAGAGTAACCGAAGTCTCCATAGCGATAATCGAAAATGAGATATAGAGAAAAACACGCTCTAAAGTATCTTGAATTGTCACCACATTTATCTCGGCGATTGTTTTTGACTGCTTTCAACGGCAATCATCATCTACAAGAGATTAAACAATGGCAGTACATTTTCATTTAAGTTTTGTTCAAGATTCATAACGGCGAGCACTTCACATTCGAAATTTACATACCAGTATAAGGAGGGTTAACAGATAATTTTTTGCGCAAGTGTACGCGAGAGGAAGATTAGCTTACGTAGAGTTGGGTAGTAGATGTCAGCATCTCCTAATTATACTTCATAAATTTCCTCAATCTTAGATAATTGTTAATTGTTAATCCCGCATATTAAAAAAAACGGTTGTTGAGAAAAAAATAGTTTCATTGTTAATAATTATCCGTCTGTCCGGTTTGTAGTCACTATAAAATCTATAGTAAGGGAACACTTTTTGCAAAAAGAAAAATAATTGTGTAATTGTTTATGGTACTACGTTTAGATTTAATATGAACTTTCACATACACTTTAGCAGGATCCTTAACCTTCCAAGAAATTCTTACACAACGTTTCTCATATATTTGGCGAACAGTTACAACTTCGTATTGTCAATAGAAATATTTGAGAACCTGTATACATACGTACGTATTGGTGTCAGTAGTAACCATAAATCAAAATCAGTGTCATAAGTTCTTACTCACCTGATGCTGCCGATTAATTCTTATCGTACAATCGCCCATAATAGATTGTAATAAAATGAATGTAACGAATTCTGGCCGCAAACCAAAAAAAGCACCGGGTGCTTTTAACAACGAACGTAACGGTATCATCTCGTTTGAATGACATCTTGACGAAGAACTTGAACGATGTTACCTTATAAATTAAATTGAAAACGTGTTTTGTCCCCATTAAATACTTAATTTGAATATCAATGGGATGTAGAATAGTATGTAATTATCGGTTCATACGTTCGGTTGTAAGTATATATGTTTAATATGCTTTTCTGTCGATGTAACATTCTAATACTCTATTACGAGAGCTGTGAGATATGCGGTATGTTCGTGGTATCTAGAAAGCCTCTCACAAGTGAGTGCGAAAGTGTTCTATCTTTTAATGTTTTATGTCAGAAGGAGAATTACGTTTAATGTTTCTTATGGACTGTGGAGGCAATCAAAATAATGATAGATACGTAGCAAGTCGTTTTAGTTTAGTAGCAAGCCTCGAGAGTATTCAGTAGTAAAACTTAATATTAGTCCAATTTTACCGTTTCAGTATATCAAATGTTTCAGCGCCACAGAGTTCGAGTACGTGATTTAGTGATATAACGTTTGGTAAGAATTGTAAAAACATTACCACGTTTGATCTCTACGAGCTTACTTGACATTTTAAAAGCACAAGAAATTCTATTGCTTCAGATTACGCAAACTATACTAAATGTTAAAATACAAAATAGTTCTTTTGCAAATATCCCTCAAAAAATTGTAATACGACAACTAAAAAACGAACAACTGTTCAGAAAAATATACAGCCAACAGAAAAGTTTTTACTTGCATGCGCGCGTCAGGAGGTCTTGCCTATTAATTCACTGGTTACAGTGGCATACGTAAACAGAGCAACTTACGTAATGGCTACTACCCTCACGTTTAATAATATGTACGAGGTGCATCTATTAGCGCGGAGTGTTTTTATTTGTGCTATTTGGTTACCAGTTAACAACGAGGATCCTTTGTTTACCGATGTATTAATTACAATTTATTTAAAATTCATTAAAAGAAAAACAGTGGATTTGATTTAATGAAATCAAATTTATTTCTGTTGAGTTTACGGGATATTCCTTGCAGGTGGAACCTGGTTCGTTTAACGGTTGTTCTTACATTCCCATAAAAATGAAGATATTACAGTTTAGCCACAATTGTTTGATAATTTTGTTTCTTTCGGAAATTCTTAATTGGATTCTTAAGTATGTAAAATGCGATTGATCATAAAATTTTATTGTCTTGAAACGTCAACGGGTAAACGACGAACCGATCCCAGACAGTTGTTCTTCGATCACTTCGATTTTGTTTTTTAGTTCGAATGTTTTTCTAAACGCCACGGTTGCCTCTCAAGACGTCGATAACAATCTAGTCAAAGTAATTATACAATATCAGTAGATTGAATTAATCATCGATTAAATTGAGAATTTATTAACGCACTTAATTATTATCCTCGTGGCCGCTTTTGTACACGGAGAAAGGAAGAAATGATTTTAAGCTATGTGATAATTTATAGGAACGATGGGCAGATGTTTGGTAAGAATGAACGTTAACGATCATGTTTATGTGCATTTTTGTAGGTATTTAGTGTTGGTTGTTACAGAAAAGATGTGAAATATATTTTGTGCGGTAAACACCTAAATTTACATGTTTTTACTTGATGTTTATCACTAGTACCTGCATTTATTTACGACGAGCACACTATATGTGATTGTGAATTTATTCTTGCAAACCGTAGCGTCAGGTGCTCTTATTTATTTACTTACGTCTGAAATGTTAACAATTTGAATGCCACAAGGTACACGATAATAGGCACTTATACTCCTTTAATTTATTACAATCAATAAGTTGCAGGTAGTATTTCGATTTTGTTGTCGCATCTTTAGTATTGTCTACATCTTTGTAGTGTCAAGTATAAATAGTTCGTAGACGAGCACGATGAACTTGTTAATTCTGCTATATCAATTTTATAGTATACACTATGTATAGATATTAAAGTTTTTCTAGATTTTAAACGCAGACCTAAATATAAAGTTATCATTTATCATCATACCGAAGATGGATGACCGCCTCTATCGCCGACGCTTGAAACAGGGGGGTACGATACATTCGTCCAACGGCGGCGTGTATATACATTAGAGAAAGCGGTACACGGTCGGGCGATACTACTTCCGAGTGCTTGTCTGACTGACAACCCAAATGTAAGATATCAGTGGCGTAGATGCATCTAGCGGTAAGCATAGTTTAATTTTTAACATCGCACAAACATTACACAGAGATAAATAATGTTTAAGGGTATATTTTATAGATATCACGTTAGAAGCGATCTATTATTCATTAATTACTAAAACAAAGTCTAAATTCTCTGCTGTGAAATGTGATAGTTTACATGTTAGAACATCTTTAGTTATGGAAAGTGGGACCTATACGCCTTGATTTTACTGACGCTTCGCTAATTTCGTTGCACAATAATTTTAATATAGGGAAATCCGGATTACGTATAACGTAATCACGTATCACGTATATCTTCACTAGAAATATTCTTTGATTCGTTTACTACAACATCTAATAGTTGTACCTCTTAATCGTACTGTTTGTGATTCAAAGTACTCTATTTTGAGGTATATTTGTTAATAAAACGCAAATTTGTTTGTAAAAATGGATCCTGTAACAGAGTTTTACTTTTGCTTATGCTTTATGCACCCTCATTTATCCGTGGTATTCATGAACCATTGGCGGGAACGTTTGCTAAGCGACGTAGTAGATACAAAAGAAAACAATGAAAACCAAGTTAATATATCGGCATAAATTTAAGAAAAAAGTAATTCCAATAATAGGTGATAAAAGGGAATCAAATTTAGTTATAATGAAAAGGAATTCTGAAAAAGCTCAATTAAAATGTACACGCACGGCAGACTAAACTAAAACTATAAATTGAAAACAATAGTCGAATACGAAAAAAAATAACAAAGAAACTAAACAACCAATACTATGTAGAACAGCTATTAAAAAAAATCGTGATCTCAGAAAACGAAACAGACATGTACAGAACAAGGTTAAGATGAAACATGGACAACCGTACTTTCTCATAATAATGATAATGCCCTTTATTTCTACTGGAACATACAAAGAAAGTACACAGTAGAAACAAGCGTCAAACTACAAAGAAAGAAAATAATATTACTAAGTGAGATATATCACATTTAATGTATTCCTTTAACGTGTATATTGCAATATTGCATATATACGAATGTGTCGTTCTTTTAAATTTTCTAAAATTTGTCTTAAACTTTATATTTTCAGGTAATTTATTAAATAGCATTGTACTGTATTGTATTGTACGTCTTTTGTAAATTTTGTTAATCTATATTTCGGAATGTTATAATTTGTTTTATGCCTAGTACAATATGTATACATTTTCTTATTTTCTTTGTATCTCATTTTATTTTTAACATTGAAACTAACACATTCATACACATAAATTCCAAACAAATTTAGTAAACCATTCGTCTTAAATAATGATCGAAGAAAGACACTGTACTTCAGACCCAGCAGCGCACACACCGCTCGTTTCTGTAAGGTAGAAGCTCGTACCACATTCGACGAACATCCTCATAATATGATTCCGTATCTAATGATTGACACAAAATAAGCATGATACACAGCTTTCGTAGTTGTAAAATTCGTTATTTTCTGTAATATTTTTAATGTAAAGCATACACTACTGAGTCTGATATATATCTGTTCTATTTGTTGATCCTATTTTAGGGTATCATCTATAGCAACAGCTAAAAACGATCAATATTTAGTTAACTGAAATTTTTGATTATTTAAAGTAATATTACTCGGAGTCTCAGTACCTTCATTACATTAAAAAAAGGGTAGTATGTTTTATTTCTATTTATTTCCAAAAGATTTTGCTAACACCATTGAACCGTAAAATTTAGAAGTATTAAACATCATCGGCATAGTTCACAATTCGCTGATTGCTGTTGTAGCTATTTTCAAATATATCATTAATAAAAATTAAAAACAGCAGAGGACCCAGGATACTGCCTTGTGGCACCCCGACATTCCTAATTGCTGTATTTGAATATGCCGAACCAGCAACACTGTGCAGTTTTCCGGTTTGCTTTCTGTTAAAAGCGGCACACTCTGTAACCACAAGTGTAATCAATTAGTTTGGAACGGTTGCTTAGAAGATTCGTGTGGATTCCCTAACATTAACCGTACAACCGAATGTGAGTGGGTAAAACTAAAACAAATTGGTGTTTGTTTGTTTGTTGTTGCAATAGAAATCTCCCGAATTTCCTTTTGGTATCTATGCAGGAGAACGAAAGTAAATTAGGCGAGGTTGTTTGACCTATTGGATTTTATGCGTGTAAAAATGTATGTTTACCTTTAGGCAATTTTAGTAGTACTTTAGTAGTACTTAATTAGTAAGCTCGAATACATTTCATTACTTTAATAACAATAGGTTACTTTAAATAGAGCTATCTAAAGACAGTTTGCATTACACTACAAGATAGTACAAAATAATAAGATGGATCTACATATGTACTATTAACTCTCTTATGTATTAAATTTTACTATGTCGTATTATATACAGCGCAACCCATTTGAAATGGAAGCATCCCTGTAAAACCCATATTTTCTAGTGAAACGAAAGAATTTTTTTTAATAGATGGTAGATCAAGAAGAAGCGAAAGTTCGTCCATTTTCAAGGCACATTATAATTATTTTTCGAGTACGAAATTAGCGAAAATTTATCAGCAATTTTTTAATAGAAACCTGACTACGCCATTGAATTCAGAAGGTGTTGAAATAGTTTCAGCCAAATTTTCTTTCAAGTATGTGAAGGAGAGAATCATTTTTCAAACTTCATCGTGCACTATTTCATGGATGCCCTTGTAACAACATCTATTGACTGAGGTAGATCAAACTTACAAATAGTCGTTTAAAAAAGATCTAACTAGAATTAAAGAAGTAAATACAATAACATAATCTTCGAAATTACAAATTGCAAAGGATTAAGTAATACATTAGTCGTTTCAATTGTTATTAGTATTTTGCTATTTTATCTAAAAAATACTTAATAGAGGCTACGATATCAAAACTAGTAATTTATGGGTTATGTTAAATAAAACAACACATAAGTATCCGCAACCTCCGCACAGTACAAGTTTAATTAACACTCATCACAGTTACCAGATCGACTGTCGAGAGATAGAGGCATGCTTGGACATTAGTAAAAGTTAAATGCAAACGATTTTACATGAGCATTTAGTTAACTCATCCACACCTTTTAAAATTAGTTTAAAAATATTCATTCGATCAGAAACATAGTCGTAATTAAACATATTTCTCCTCTGCGTGTGTGATCTCTTCGATAAATGTTTATCATCGTCCACATGTCCTTCGGTACAATCGAACCGCATCTAGGCAGAACGCTGATTAACAAAAAAAAAAAAAAAACGGAGTAATCTACAAGACCACCTAACTATAATTGTGCCGTTGACAGATCTCTCCCCAGATGTAAGATTGTATATCATAGAATACCCTTACGCATGAGACGTCCATCCACCTTTCTTTCATTTACGATACGCTCTTACCTTCACCTCTCTTTCTTACCCGCTTCAGAGTAAGTTTTCAGAGGGCACGTGCATTCATGGCACACGATAATTGACAATAAAAATGCTTAACTGTGTACAGGTGATGATGTAGTAGATGATGTTCGAATGCCATTGAGAAACGGTAACCGTTGGAACGATGATGAGGTATGTTGTACTGTACGCCGCGCGCCGTCCAATATAATGAGATGTTGGACGCCTGAATGGGAATCCCGTTGTCTTGCGATTCTTTTAATAATTTCCGTGATATTAGGACGGCTGAATCGAAGAAAACATCTGCGCATAGCAAGGGACGCACTTGTAAAGATGTCTTCCGTATGTATAAGTATGTAGATGTAGTAGCATAATACCTAGCAAATGTAATAGATGGATGGTTATAAGTAAAAAAATTAGAAAAGCTAATTTTAGTAAATAGAAACATCAATAATGTGTCGATGAAATAACTAGCAATATTAATAATTAATTAATAGTTATTAATCGATTTTACGAAAACACTAAAACATGTGAACTTTATTTTTTATAAAAGCTACTAGTTAGCCCTTCACCACATCCAATCATGATCAATACTTCAATTTTCGCATTTTGTTCTACAGAATAAACATTTATAAATGTGAGCCCAGAGAACATAAGAGGTCGTTGGAGGCCAAAACTAGTGAACAGGATGGGTGGTCTATCAATTCAAACCTTAATGAACCATTTGGAGCTCTCGTTACACTCTTCAGATTGTTGAAAATCAATCCACTCCGGTAATTTCATTATAATTCTTGTTTGATACCTATTATCTGGGTTTTCTCAAAAGCTTAGCAAGGTAAGTATCGAGAATGTAGAGGACAGATGCAGACGAATTGAAGCTCAATATTTGAAAAGACGCCATAGTCTGCTTAATAGTAGTAAACTATTTAGATCATTTTATTATAAAACAAAATTGTTGGCTTATTGCACATTTTTTTTTATAATATATTGCTTTCATTATTTGTTGATATTTTTTATTTATCACATGGCAGACCGCTAGAATTAACTATATTAGTCACTTGTTAGTTACAATAGTCGTCCAATAGGCCCTTAGAAAAAGATAGAAACACAAAGTCTTTTCTGTAGATTTTTACTTATTTTGCAACGTAATCTCCGTTTAACCCTCTACACCTTTCCAACCGTCCCCCAACTTTTTTAAGTTCTCCAAAAAGTAAAATTTCTAAAGGTCGTCAAAATAGTGCTGTTTGGGCATTGTTCCCTGAGCCATTTCATCAAATGTGGAAATAAAAAGTACGCTACGTGTTGTACTAATTTGAACTTGGAAGAAACTGAGGCAACACTACTTTGCCGATCGATTTTATCGTCTTTGCCTTCTTTGGAGCCTTCAGGAACACATTATTCTGACTGTTCCTCCGGAGTGTAGCAGTGTATCCATGCTTCGCCCACAGCTACGTATTCACGGAGAAGCTCTTCAGAATAGCGGCGGAAAAGCGCTAAAACAGCCACGGAGCTGACCACACGATTGCTATTATTTTCCACTGAGAGCGAACACGGCATTCATCTTGCCGGGATTTTTTTCACACTTAATTTTTCGCACAAAATTGAAAATACTGTACCTTGCGATATGTAACTATTTCGTGCACTTTGATCCGACGATCATTCAATACTGTATCGTGGATTTTGTTAATTTTGGAAGTACTTCCACTGGATGTACAAAACGATGTTCTTCTTTTGTGGATGTATGTATGGCTACGCTTAAATCCATTTACCCAATCGTAAACAATTGCTAACACTGGATCGGATATGCGATGAACTTCATCCAACTTAGCATTGATCTCCTCTGGTGCTAAGTCTTTTAAATATGTGTTTAATCACTGCTCAAAACTCACTTTTTTCCATTTCACTTTATAAACAATAATTCTTTGCTTAAATGGACAATAGAAATGAAACCGTGTGACTAATGACCCTTGCCAGAAATAAACCATTTTTGATGCAACGAGCGCCATCTCTTAAATTTTCTAATGACTTCTTGAACCATCCTCGTGCCTAAGAGCGCATAATGATTTCATTCGACTACTTTTAAATCTAGCACGAATGTGTAACATCATAGAACAGGTGCACTGTATGTATTTACTTGAGAAGGTTAATTTTATTATATTACGTTATTATAGATTAATTTATTAGTGTTTTAAACTAGAATGGACCTAGCCTCGAAGTTGTTATGTATTAAACGGTTCTAGGCTGGTGCCTAAGAAACTGGGAGTATTTTAATTGAGGTTCCCTCTTGACGGAGGCTAATATGTAATGCACAAATGTGTTTTATTTTTACAAAAATGAAAAATATTATTGAGAAATAAAAAAAATCGATCATGCAGGCATGCGATCTGTGGTCGCTTGACGAAAAAGTAGGACTTCTTTATTATTTAATTCAATATTTCCAAATTTATTTAAAATTTCATCTTGAATATAAACAACAATCGTGGAAAAGTGATCTGACTAATAAAGGAAATCTGTCACAACTGTTATTTCTTATATCGGAGATCATAAAAAAAAGAAAATCTGACCTGCGATTAAAATTCGAGAAAAACATGTTAAAAGTAAAATGCTAACATTGCAAACAGAAGAAAGGGAAGTTACAATGCTCTGAAACAAATATAAGGTACTGTCAAAGCGCACTTAACATTACCTTTGTAATCTGCGTTGCAGTTAATTCCGTTTATTTTTAACAGGGAATACCTGTGGTCTCACTCATTGCCTTTTGAATGTTGTGATATCACAATCACCTTTTCGATTACCGTTTCTATTCAAAGATATTGATCACATCATTTGTGACATCCTGTATGACAATGTTTAATCAGTACCTTTAGTACATTATTAAGGTATAAGAACATATTCTTCTTAATAATAAACTAATTATTACTAATGGCGACACTAAAAATCAACAACATCACGAAGATTAATCATCTTAAAAATTAGGAATTTTGAATTGAAAATTCAAAAATTCAAAAATTACAAAATCGTTAAGTTTAATAATAATAGTTTATTGCAAAATCTGAGAAATCATTAATCAGCATTTTTATCGCCTTTACCTAATATCTTTGAGGAATAACACTATTAATAATGTATAAACAATCCATTTTTTTTATTGCTAATTAAACATCTGCTTTTAGGAAATTTTGTATGCTACAATGATTGGAAGGCTTTAATGAATAATATCGTATATATATTATTTATCGTGTTTTAATGAACAACGTAGATATAACTGGATTGCATATAAAACAAATACCCCTTTCATTGTTATTAATTAACTAGTGGGTCCGGTACACCATTCGCAGTTGGGGCATAATTAACTGCGCTTCACCCTTAACGGCGAGGGACTGACAGTAACAAGGCCATGGAACACACTTTACACTCACAACTTACACATTAAAAGGCTCCTGAGCTTATGACAAGCTTGAAAAAAGTGTATACACCCCGTTGGGCCGTCACCACACTTAAAAAAAATGTAGATTTCGATGTTTTTAATGTGTGGAGTATAGATATACATGTTTACGTTGTGTACAGTATCTATTTTTCGTATTCAAATAACTTTCTTCGGGTAGTGCAACATTACATAAGTATAATTTCAATACTCCTTCATTTAAATAAAAAAGTACGGCGCCGATGCGCTTGGTCTTATGCACGAGAAATGCTTTAAGACAGAAACTTCAAAGGCGCCGACAAGGGCTAATATTTCTGCATAACTCTATACAGTGCCCTTACCTACAATCCCAAAGCTATTACAAATTCAGATATAATTCCAATTTTTATGGTTGTCCCATAGATCACAATAACGTACTTTTGAAATATAAAGAAAATATGACGTTCTTCAAACATCGTTATAGCTAAATATAACACCATTAAGGTCAAATTCAATGCACCATCGTTAAGGATAAAACTTTCGTTCTTAGGTTGTTAAGGCTATTATATACAACAATGGTCAAACATATCAATGGCTTAAACATCAGTCAGCATAGGAGTGATTATCGACTGTACTTGAGCTAATTATGTAGAGGGACAAGATCATAATTTTGATTTTGATAACGTTCGAATGTTAGCTTTTCAGAGTAATTATAAAATCAAACTTTTCTTTTAGATATATCATATCTAAGGAGGCCACACAGTCAGTTTTAAATCAATCACTAATCTAATACTAAGTAATACTTTACTGCACCAAGCCTGAAGAACCCAGTTGCACTTCACGAAATTAGTAAAGATTAAGCACGCTCGTATTTATTTGTTTCGCGGGAACGGGTTCGTGTTACCTATTTATTTCCTCGAGAGTCGACAAAACATGAACCGGTTTAATCTCTGCTAATTTCATGAAGCGAACGGAAAGGGTAGTCGTTTCTGCGGACTTATATAGTGCAATAACAAATAGTTTAATCTTTCGGAAAATCCTGTATATGTCCTTTCCTTGTTAGTCAATGTTAGGCTCTTCCTTTCAGTTGGTTTTTGTAAGTGTTCCTATTTGTTTCTCATTTAACGTTTTAAAATCTATTGTTACAATTTTACCGTAGTAATAAATTTCTTCTATTGATCTAACAATTTCTCATTTTAGGTAGGGTCATATTACATATATTTCCAACTTATTGCTATTACTATTTGTTAAATTATTGGGAGATTTAAAAATATTTTTTTTGCCTAGTTAATTCTTATTAGTATATTACTTATCTCGATCGGAGATGTCAAAGTTTATTTTCTCTTTTAAAAAGAAAAAAAAATACAATACGGAACAGTTCAAATGATATTTTTTTTTTAATGGAAGAAGTGAGACTTTAGGCTTTGTGTTCCAAGAATGTGTTTAGTAGTTTGATGAAGGTAATCCCTAGCAATTTTTTTTTCCACAAGCTTTTGAGAGATACCCGCAGTCGTTATTTATCCCGAGTCCACGCTAGAAATATTACAACCACGTTAACGTACACGAAAATAGAAAATAAAGAGGACCCATCCAATTAATCAAGTCAACGATGAGTGAGGCATCGGATCGTGCGGCACGTCAAAATCTAAAATTAATTAAATTCATTAGAAGGGCGGCGAACGTCAACCGGCGGGCTATAGAGACAGGTAAGAGGATCACACTCCGGAACACCCCACAAATAAAACACAACTACATACGTGCATGCACACGTTTAACGGGCACCCGACATACGTTCACCAGCTGATGCCACGAGTTGCCAATTTTACGCACAGACAACTACGAACTCCTACGGTCCTACTCATTCTTACCCGTCACACAGAACAATTGTTTACGTTACAATTAAATTTTACAGTTTGCCGAAAATTGTTTTGTTACACTGCAGGAACTTCTAATAAGAGGATGAAGAATAGGACAGTTAGGTAATGGGTATTGATCATATAACGGATTGAGATTTCCTTACGGTTGGAAGTGGGTTAGAAATACGTATGTGCCATATGCGTATCGTAACTGCGACCGCGTTCTTACGGAACTAGGTTAAAGGGAAGGATATACGGATTAACAGAAGGAGTGGTGCTCTAATGTTATGTTATTGTCATTACTAATAATTATGAAACAATGTGGAACAATTGCAATTATTGAGGTAGTTTGTGTACCATATGTCTCGATAACGTTGTTGTACATTGCGATACAAAGTATTAACTACATACATTATTCTAATTAATGTTAAATTTGTTTGATACTAAACTCGTAAAATTTTCATAAAATAAGTGAGTTCTGAAGCGTTGCTACGATTAGTGATAACATAGTGTGAGTAGTAAACCAATACACTCGGGCGCCGTAACTATTTCAATAACAGTAGTAACATATCTAGCCAACCAAATATGCATCGCGACCATCAAGCATAACTACTATTAGATACATTGTAATGTTAAAAATGATACTATTATAATTGATCTGATAAACGTTTCTCTAGTATTTTTAAGCCCTTCATACAGCCCTTCAAAACAGCATCTGTATGGGTGATGACTTCCCCGCTCAACGTGAATCCTTACCCGCCGAGCCATTTCTTCAAATTTGAAAATAAAAGTAAGTCACTGAGGCCCAAATTCGGTAAATGTGGTGGATGTTATACTAACTCGAATTTCGTTCGCATAGAAATTGATGGAAGAAAATCTTTTTTTGAATGAGAGCTTTTTTCTCGATTTTCTCACTCAGCGTGTGCAATAAGGATGCACAATACTTTCCAATAATTGTTGGTCCTTTTTCCAAGTAATCGGCGTAGATGATTCCATACATTCCAACAAACCGAGCCCTCATCAGCTTGGCGATCGATTTCACCGAATACGCTTTCTTCGGAACCCATTCCTCTTCAAAAACCTACTCCTTGGAATATTCTTTTGCCTTCGAAGTGTTGTTAGTGTTGTCGGTGGAGAAATTCGTCGGGATTGCGACAAATCAGTCTCAGAGTCGACCACATGATTGCGTTTACGCTTCATTGAGACCAAATACGGCACCCATCTTGCCAAGATCTTTTCCACGCCCGATTCTACGTGCCAAATTGAAAACACTGTACTATACGATACACCCACGTCTCCAACTGTTGTACGCACTTCGATTCGTCGGTCATCATCATCATCAAAATCATGCATGGTTGTATCAGAGGACAATCAATTTGACATCGACGTTGAAAACTTGCCCAAATGTTTTTCGAGTGCTGTTGGTCTCCAAGAAGAGCTCCCTGAAGTACAAAGCGACGAAACGTTATATCACAGTCAAAGATGGAAGTATTATTTCCATTTTCGACTACCTACCTATGCGAGGCTGATTTTTCTGCAACCAGAGCATCACTTGAGACGATACGTTTCAAAGACGCGATCATGGTTTGAAGAGCTACTAGCACTAATGCAAAAGCAAAGATATCGTTGAATGAATAATATAGGTTGATATTCATGTCTTTCTAAAATTAGAATATAACTACTTACGTGTTATTACAAGTCGGTACAACAATGCATCATCATATCTGATCAATTTATATGCGCCACACATTTTTTTTAGTAAGAGGCATTCATTGCTTAAAATTAATGCGACCACATTACAATGTGTGATATCGACGTCAATCGACGGTTAGAGTGAAGAAACTATCCAGAAACTAGAGTCTACAAAACAAAACAAAGATACATATATTCAGGATGTGTTACTGCTTCGTACTTCTCCTTATCTACATTATTTTCCTTCTGCTCTGTTGATCTATATCTAATCCGTCTTAATGGGCCATTTCCGCTATGGTACACTTATTTCGTCGGTGTTCTCGAAGAATTGGCCCTCATGTATTCTTCGTTAAAAAAAAGTAATGTCTATAAGTAATTGAACATTTCGTTTTAGGTTTAAACTCTAAATATTCTTTACCTAGATTTATAGATTTTATTTTATATCCGCAATATCCATTAACTTTTAACGCAATTTGAATAGTTACATATAGATTAGTTACTTGAACCAGTAAACAAATTCGTTCTGGTGGTAGTATAAGGGTAATAATGCTGTAAGGGCAGCCGATATGTCGTATAACTATAAACGTAAAAACGCATTTAAATCTGTTTGTCACAACTAAATAATCGAAGAACTGCATGATTAACTTAAAATCGGGCTATCTAACAGAAAGCAAAATCATTATTAAACGAAAACGAAATCCTAGAGGCGAATGTAGGGATCTATACTGGGCTCAGTGTTGTGCAGTATGATGGAGTACTTCATTTGGAACTCACAGGAAACGCTGCTTACACTAATTTTGCGCTGATGGTGGCACCAAGGACGGGTGCAAGTCATCAACAGAGGATAAAGGAAATTGTTATTAAATTAAATTAAAATATGGAGGTTTAAAATATAACCTACAGGTATATCTTATACCAACGGATATACCTATATCGTATAACCGGAGCTGGTAAAGGAAAAGCACCTACAACTGGAACTCCATATTTATAAGGATACTGCGAACTGAAAAAACAATGCCGATTTAAAAAAGTAAAAAATTACTTTAAAAATGCACATATTAAAGCTATAAATTATTGCAAAAAAGAAAGTAAATGGAAAGAATATGAAAATGAATGGGAAAGAGAAATGATTGGGAAATACCAAGAGAATACCTAAGAATACATATAATATATGTATGGTGAATACATAGAAGAACAAACAGGCAATTATCAAACACTCAGATGCCTAGAAAAATAGAAAAGTTATGCTGAAAGTGAACGTAATTGAAACCCATTTAATGTTTGGATTTGGGGTCTTTCTGGTATTGGAAAACGTACTTATTGTGGTCAATGGAACAGTGATATACGATTTACAAAAAAACATGGAACTGGTAAATGGTGGGACAAATATGATGGACATCCACTTATCGTGCTAGAATAATTTAGAGGATCCAATATGTCTTTTAAGAATCTATTAGGAATTTTAGACAGTAAGCATTATGCTGTTGAGTATAAAGGTGGAACTCGTGAATTGAAGAATAAAGTGTGCTTAGTTGACTCCATTTATCCTTCTGATAAGTGCTATAAAAGTAAAGAACTACAAGGAGAACCTTTAGAATAACTAAAGAGAAGAATTGATATAATAATTGAAAGCAAAGAACTCGATAACAATTTTACTAAATTAATCAATAAAAAATTAGATAGTAATCCAGAACCAGCTCCAAAACCAATGGATAATAGAAAACGTAAATTAATTGAACAGAATAATGATGATAACGAAATAGCTGTAATTATATACCAAAAAGATATCAAAGTAAAAAGACGTAAATCGATATAATTTATGACGTAATAAGAAAGTAGAGTCTGAGAGGCACCTCTTAAGTAAATTTATTAGTATTTAGTATAGATAGATTAGTATTTAGTGTAAAAATGCGTTATTTAGAGTCAAAAAACAGAAAAATGGTGTTGCGGCATAGGTTACAATTTAATGAAAAATTTGGTATGAATTCCAGAATTTGAAAAAAACCTTGAAAAACGAATGTTAGAAGTCGAATTTTGCATATTTTTGAGTGTAAATTTGGCAAGCAGTTTTGTTTCAGAGGTCCAAGGGTAACATTGGACCTTACTTGGTTTTTGTACAAGTAGAGATGGTCTGTTAACCTACATATCAGACCTAATAATAGCAGTTTTTTTTTTTTACATTTTACGTGAAGTAGAATACATGAAGCAGAATACATAAAGCACGATACATGAAGCAAATTACAGGCACATAAAACATACACAAGGTCCAAGGTTAGTATTACCAAAAAAGAACATGGAAAAATTTACGATGGATTTAACCTTTTGTGACTAAATGATACGTATTAAGTTATCAAAAGTCTTCCAATTACTCCACTTTCATTTAATATACCTTTAATATACCCCAGTCCAAATATTGAGGTTTGATGTGTCTCTAGTTATAGGATAATCAATAGGTTTGATTGCCAATTTCCTGATGTTCCTGCTTGCGTTTGTATGTTATGTACGATCTTAGTATAATAATTCCAACGATTAAATAATGGCTTTATTTTTGTTTCTTCGTCTTGTAAAATAGCTTTTGTATCTAAGTTTGTTTGTTGAGTTGATCGGTTCATGACTTTATTTGGTAGGAGTGGATGAATATGGATTATTACATGAGATGTGGATGTACATGGATATCCAACATGCGCATCTTTTTCCCAAAGCAGATACATGTACGTCCAGTACCAACCAAACAGATCAACTCAACAACAGAGGATAAAAGAACATCGCTAGCTTAATCAGGATGTTGCACAACATAAAATGCCCAAATAGCAGGAAAAGAGCTATGTTATGTATGTGCAATACATAACGCAACCCTGTACGAGGCTCTTACAGGCAGAATATACTTGATATCGAAAAATATGGGATCCTTATAGAAACAGGCAAAGTACTACATTATTACACGACGACATTCAGTGCAATACCACAAGTCATGCAGGTGTGGTACCTATAAATCCGATAGTATGGAAGCGGGGATACATCTTTAAACCTAATCACCAAAATAATGGAACTATCTCATGTTAGAAAGTTGCGTTAGCGAATAGATTTATTATAGATTTTCTAATATAGCCATTGAATATTGGACTTTTACCTCATTCAAGTTCTCACTTTAAAACCAACGTAAAGAGATTCGGCAAGGACGCACATATTTACGACACGAAAGTAGATATTAACGGTGGGATGTATAGAAAAGAAGACTGTAAACAGGTTGAGCTTGCGCTAACTGCAGGTGCTCTTATTCCAACAATGGTGGAAGAGACAAGAAACTGAAAAATTGTACGTACTTTCATAAGCAGAATTATGAAAAGAAGGAAGAATGAGGAACTAGGAGGAAGACAGGAGCCAGGTTAAAAACAATAGGCAACCGAGCTAAAATCTACACTTTGGTCGTCCTTCTGGGCGATAAGAAATATACATATAATAAGCTTCATTATGTTACTTTATAATATCTGATATGTGCTTTTTAATATTCACGTATTTCGTTATTCCTTTCATTAAAAATCTGGCCATCCCTGGATAATCAAAGGTATTATAAACAACATTAAAAGGTGTTATATGACTTACACGTGACATTATCTTTTCTTTTATAGTATTTTATAAAGAAACTAGAAGTGGTTTTATACAACAAAGAAGGTATTAATTTCAAAATTATCTTCATCCATTCGCTATTTATATCAACACGATAAAATGGAACTAGCGTATTTTATGGGAGATTGCGATATTCTCGATATCGTTTCCTTGTATTTTTCACTACTTATCACGTCCATTTATCTACCTTCATCGAATAGCTATATTTATAGGTAACAATTGACCGGACAGTGGGAACCATGGGAATACGTCGGCAACACAGAGTTTACTCAAAACGGCATTTATACAGTTTCGTGCATGGGAATATCAAATTCACACAACAGTCAATTTACACCTGCCCGAAGTTCTCGTTCAATGTCCGTTCGCGATGACTACAAGGCGCTTGTCTAGGACTATCCGGAAGCAATCTATTGAGACTTGAATTCGTGAACGCCAATATTAATTAATAGTCAGCTTGTAGCATCTTTATTTTTGGACGTTAATTAATAGCAACTACAGCGATCATCTGCTTGACTAAATGGAATGTACTTACAAGGCATATTATGAAATATCTAAATCATAAATATGTATATATGTACATATGTTTGCTATTAGATACTTGTACACAGAGTTTTCATTACTTGGATTGAATGATCGTTATCTATGCTGATTCTTTAAAAATTGCCCGATAAGTCAAGTCAATCAATGCCGTCAATCATTTGTGGTGTAACAACGTAATTATTTGACCCTTTTTGTTTTATTTTCTCATACTTTCTAAATTATAAATGAATTATAATTATAGCAGTAACATGAAGGGACAATATGAGAAGAAAGGTCATTATTATTGGTCAGACTTCTATGCAAAAAAATCTTACACATGTACGCATAGATACGTCAGGCTATTTCAAGTGAATTTCTAAAAAGAGAAGCTATAATTCATGACTGATCAACATCAACTATTTGTGGGAACGTCTTTAGGCTATTAATGTATACAGTGCATTACTAAAAAAAGCGTAATTTATTTTTACTGGTATACAAAAATGCCAACAGGAACTAGAGCTAATCTTGACAAGAGAGAGGAAGTAGTTATTACGACTAAGAGTGGTGAAGTAAAAGAAATGGTTGCTTCTATTATAAGAAATAAAACCAAGCAACTTCTGCATTCTGTTAGTAAATTAATAGAACAAAATTCCTACTTCAGCTGCATATTAATGTGAATAACTCGTATCTATTTCTACAAATGAACTCTAAGGTTCCATCCTGAATAACACATTTATCTGTAAAATTTAGTGTGCCCCAGGATGAACAAAAAATATTCTAGTAAAAATGTATTGGAGGAACGTCGATAAATTAGATATTAATTTATCGACGATATTATTAGATGATAATAAAAAATGAATCAAGAAAAAGTACATTGATTTTTTTCTATACTTCCTTACTGTATATTTATTGTATTGTATGTATATTATATAAAATTATTTTTTGAAATGATTTTTTTTAAATGACCACTTCATATTTTGATTAAATTCCTATAAAATGACATTTGGTATCTCTTACTTAATGCTAGGAATAGATAGCTATCAATGCTTTGATATAGATGCCATCAAAATGTTGATCAATACAATACCACTACAGATGCTCACTACTTATGTAAGGAAAAGCTCCATGTAGCATGGTGTAGGGTATTCTAAAGAGGATGCTATTTGGTGTCTGTACATGTTGCAAATTTAAATCAATATCAAGCTAATACAGTATTTGGAGTAACTTGGGAGCCAGATCCTTGATTCTGCAAATGTGGAGAACTAAACAAAGGAAGACAATTTTTAATGAAATTTTGCCATTACCTGAAAGGAAAACACAAGTAAACAAAAGAAAATTGTCAGCAACTATTCTCACATTGTCAGGCGCAAGGATTCATAGTCGGAAGGTAGAAATCAAAAAGGAAAGAAACAAAAGGTAGGTGGTTCCAAAAGTGTAGTGATTATTCAGCTACAAACAGCAGCACAGAAGAAAAAAACATTAGCCAAAACGATTGTGCAGCAGAATGTGGGTACAACGAGAGGTTTTTCTGAATGGATTCTTTACAGCATATGTACTCGAAAGCTTAACTAATCACGTTAATCATATGTCACTGAAGTTTAAATATCACAGTATAAGTACAGAAAAGCTCACGCAACGGATTGAAATGAACCCGCATTTCTTCAGAGGTATGAAATAAATCAAATGTAGCGAATTGATTTGTGTTTGAGGAATTGAACGTGTGTTCGGAACCCTAAAAAGTAAGCTTCTTTCTTGGATTTGTGTTCTTAATAATACGGTAATGTTTACATTTACGAGATTAACAGGAAATCGACTTACATAGATGATGGTACTAACTTAACTACTAACTAATTAACCTGAAATTAGTTTGAGTTAAATACATGGACATAAATATTTAATGAGGGTTTCCATTCGATGCGTAATAAATTCGCTTCTAGGTTAGCCCCAAAGGGTTGTTAACTCTTGATTGGCGCTTGTATTTTAAATTTACGAAGCAGTTAATTACGTATACATGTTAGATATAATAAGTAATGACGGTAATTATTCTGTATCAATCTAGCTATCGATACGAATGGTATGCAGCGCTGGTTTCAATAAATTTGTCATATAAAGTTTCATATAAAGAAGAAGAAGTTCATATAAAGCAATTTATTGAATATTTATCAAAATCGTAATTGTAGCAACTGAACACAAAAATTTACAAATATAAATTATGAATAAACACAGGAATAGATTACACGTAAAACAATTGTTAAGACAATTTTATTGTTTGTTAAACACAGCAATTTACAATTTAAAGTGGTGCTGTCTACTGTCGTTTTTTTCTTTTTTGATTGCGAATTTAATTAAGTATTGTTTTTAGGACATTGTAGGCTATACATGATATGCGTAAACAGGTAGAATAAAACCTTGTTGCTTGCGCACTGTTGTTAACGTTCTCTTTATTAATTTTGATTATTTGGTAAATGTACAGGGTGATTCAACGGTTTGGCAAAATATTTTTTATTATTCTGGTAGAGACTTTGGCTTATTAAAATGGTGGCACTTTTATTAGAAACGTTGATGTAGTGAGATGTATTGAGATTACAGATGTAGTGAGGTTACACTTTTGCTATAAATTGAGGGATAAGCGCTTTATCTCCTTTAAGATCGAATAATGTAAAAATATGTACATAATATTAAATAGGTGGTGCAACATTCATCGAAATCCTAACAACTAACCAAAACAATGTTAATGTAGCTCATGGAATCACTACCGGCAAAATTAATTTTAAGAAAGACACATGTTTCTGCCTAGCTGGTGTGGTCAGCGTTGCCCTAAACGCTCTGTGTCACTATTCCCTAGAAACAGCACTAAAATATGCCATGGCTCCACCTAGTGCCAAGAAATATAGTAATACCGTTTGGAGAGGGTAGTCACAAAAACTGAAATATAGATGCCAAATTATTTCAAGCAATTCTTGAATACACAACGTAGCGATATCGCACATTTTTTAAATTATTTCCCAGCCTTACCAGTGATGTATTAAAGATACGTATGAAAATAGTGCGTAGAAACGATGACCGATACAGCTCATGGTGTTGATGGAATCACTTTCGGTAAAAACAATCTAAGAAGAAAAAAGCACTAGCCTATTGATATGTTCCTGCCTACCCGGCGCCTTCGGCACCGCTACGAGCATTATTTTTCATCTCTCAGTTTATGCTGCTAATCCCCAAACAACATTTGTGTCGCGATTTCTGTCCCTATTTTCTAAATCGCATCATTATATTCCTGGGGAAGCATCTTGGGAAGGACTGATGTAAGTTAATAGTCAACAATAATTAAAACTGATGCCTATTGAAATTTCCTAGAAAGTAATTTACCACTACTGGTGGAAGACATACCAAGCAATTTTATGGGGAGATTGTGATATTAACAAGATGGTACACCCGCACATTATGCAACTTCTGCAAAAGCGCTCCTAGTTAGGATATTTACGAACAGGTGGATCGGTATAGAAGATCAAAGAAGTTGGCCTCGGCATACTATAAAAGGACATTATTTGCGCAACACTTACTATAATGGTAGAAAACAGTAACAAATAAGAAACGACTTTTCTCAATTAAACGTGGACGCCAGGACTCAAATTCCTGCCATGTAAGGATATGCACATAACGGAATGGAACACGTTTTAAAATAAGATTATTTTATTAGGAAAATAATCTACAAGAGTAATTGCTTTCAGAAACTGAAAATAACAATAGTTTTATATTACGTACGGCTTTACATTAGGAAGAAGAATTCAATAGAGGTTCAATGATTCTTCTTCTATTATTCTACAATTTTAAACCAAATATGAGAAACTTGGGACTTGACCATCTTAATTGTTGTTGAGTGTTGTGAAGTTATACATTCATATTAGCGTAATGATTACCAATTTAATAATTCTACTCTCCAGATACTCTTCAATACTCCATTGCTCCAATACTCCAATACTCTCCATTCATAGTATGGATAGTCAACTGATATGAGAAGGGTTCATGAAAACCCCAGCAAATACAATTCTGAAAATGAATGGTGATCAATAACATAGCACGACCTGCAAATGTTAGTTGTTAATCAGGTTTACAAGCGCGCTCGCGTCTTTCCAGCCAAATACCTACGTTCGCCTAAATATGTTATAAAATAAGCAATTAATTTAAGTTATAAAAAAAATTGTGCGTTTCGTAGGATTCGCCACCACCATATCGCCGCAGGAACAATTCGCGGCACAGTGATTGAAACATAGCATATATTGCGATTTACACATGCAACAATGTCGATATTAATTATCTAGTGAAATTAGAAAAAAAAAAACGAAAAATACGAGAACAAAATTAATGTTATTTATTGAAGTAACCGAATTCGTAATATGCGACGAGTGTATATCCACGAACGTAATTACAAGTTTCACATTCAATTCATTTGAAAGTTTTTGGAATATTGGAAACGATATATTTAGCTTATCATTTGCGAAACGATCAACTGCATTTATACTGTCCAAATTATTTTGTTGTCGCTAGAAATTAAGAGAATCTTCATTTCACATTTTTTTGATCAGCGGTACAGAAGAAAATCGACCATCATCAAACATTACATTCAATTAGATCTTTAGCTTCATTGTAATAGAATTTATGTCAGCTTATTTATTTACATACTTGGTTCTCTACCAACTACACTGAATAGAGAAACCTTCCACTTTACATTTAAAACAGTTTAAATTTTAAATGGAATTGTAGATATGAAAGCTTGAAAATATTGCAAAAATTAAAATGTTAAAAAGACACGTATGTATTTGGATCTCGAGATTTATCAATTGGGTTTACAGGTTTGTTTATTTCCTGAAAAATAGCACCTTCTACATTTTCATTTTGATTATTGTATTCATACTTTTTGTCCTGGAAGGATGACTGTATATAAGGTTTAGTGCTGCTGGCTACTCCCGTTGTAATTAACTACCGGGTAGTTTTCGGCTGCACCAATAGATATAAGCGCGCCCTTTCATAAAGAAAATTACAAAGCATGCCATCTTGGTTGCTTTATCCATTATAATTATTGGAAAGAAATCTGAAACCTGTCTTCTTACTAAAGATCCGCTTTAGATTGGCATCAGTAACAATGCTCAACCCGTGCTTTGCCGGTAAGTACGATGGATCCGGTAAGTTATTCTATCTTATTGTTAATTTATTTGCCGCAACTAACTTTTAACTTCTTTGCGACAAACCAATTTTCAACATCTTCAATTATTCTCTGGTTTTATACTGGCGCTCTTACACACAACCCATCTACCTAGTACGTGGGTGGAAGATAATTACTTCCCTGAGTAATCTAAAGAAATCGTTGCCGCTACAAACTACACAGGAATGGTAGGAAATCCCATTATTTCTTTAACGGCTAATATCTTAAATGACTTACACGCTACAATGGCGACGTAAATTTCATTCGATTGAGTAGTTCTTGAAGTTTTTGGCAATGTATGAAAGAATTTTTTAGATGAACTAGACTGTATAAAATGATCGTTAGTCTCATTAAGTTTAGTTAATGGTGTTTACATTTTTTTTACAATTTTAGCATTCATTTAATGTAGTTACTATTGCCCTACATGCATTATCTAACTAGTACAAAAGGATGTGCAAGTCACTAACGTCAATAGCAACGAAAAGGCAAACAAGTGTGAATTAAAGTTCGATAGAAAAGACATAGATTTGTTGAAAGATCGGAACACTAAGATTTGTCAGCTGTAAGAAATATAATAATAATAAATAAATTCGCGATTTAAGTAAATAAAGATGTTTATAAGGACACTGGATGTGCAAAATATTGCTTCGGAAATGTTAATAAATGCTCGAGAAATACAAGGAATCGCATTGAAGGAAAATGTTTCTCATAGATTGACTCATAGATAGATAGATGTTGAAATATCATAGATGTTGAAATTGTAGGCATAAATTTAGCTTTGACTGATTATCTTTAATGAAGTAATGCTTATCCCAGAATTGTATGCATTTCAGCAAACGACTTATCTGCAGCTTCAATAAGGAATGATACATTTTAAATATGAGAAATGGTCATAAAATATTGTACAAGAGTTTTCCTAGCAAATTAATTAAAAATATACAGGGCATCTTATTAAATATAAATTGATACGGCATGAACCAACGGTTTCGATTGCCACCGTGTAAACACTAGTTTTTCAAGGAAAAATACTCAATCGATTAATATCTAAATCATCGCACGGCGTCATCTAGCAAAAACTTCAAATTATATCAAAAATCAAGATAGAATATTGATGGAAGTTCACACGAATATAACGAGACTCAACTATTAAAATACGAAGATCCTGGATGGACCTTCTTACGCTATTCATTTCCGTTTTCACAGCAACGGCATCCCCAATTAAAATCAAAAACTAATTTAAAGATAACGATGCGTATACACGATTGTCCGAGAAAGAATTTAGATAAAAAAATGTTCATATCGAAAAATAATTTATCGGCGGCGTGTGTATTAAATGGAGAAATGTGCGACGATTGAGATCGTTTTTTAACGCATGCTTATTTTTTGTATATGCTTGTCAGTAATAACTTTGCTGTATAACGAATACCCCTTACATCATACTTATTTGGCTGTATCAACATAAATGTCTCCCCTATATGGAATAACAAATAACAAGCTTCAATTAAGTAATTTTTGCACACGCAGTACGATATAATTAATTTATATTGTTCGCTAGTTCTTCATTTGTCAAGAATAATGTTTAAATAATTGATTGAATTGCATTTTTAATGGTGCTTGAGTATTTTACGCGAAAGCTCTGTGGAATCTCCAAATTTTTTTTTTGTATCTCTTGGACAACTGCGAACATCTGTTTACACTGCGTTACTGTATACACAGGAATATCTTAATTAACTACACGTATAGAGATATTTTATATAAAGATTTTAGATAAAGAACTTTCTGAACTTAATTATTTTGTGTGAAGTACATATTATACATAATTTGGAATTGCATAATTGTATAATCATAAAAGGACTTGACAGAAAGGACCATGTTTTCTTTTGAATTAACTTTTAACAACTACATCTAACAGTTAAAACCTATTTAAGTCACATCAAGATTAAAACTTCAAATTACGTTTGACATGCTTAACAATAATAACTTAAGTAAAATAAAAAAGCTAGCAGAATAAAAGCATTACTTCCAAGTAAAAGTAAGAGAAAATTAAAACAATTATGGTTACTTACTTACTTGTCTTTTCATATTGTTACATGCGTTAACGAGATGTTGTGAGGCTATTAGTTTGATATCGGTGATTGTTTAAAGGATAATACATAAGTTCAAACAAAGAAGTTTTGAGGTATCCTAAAAAAACATTTATAAATGAGTTATTTATTAAACATATGCGTTTTAGTAATCAGTGATATAATATACTTTATTAGAAAGTGTAAACGTACAAAATAAATTTATTTTAGAAGATACAAAATAGCACTAATGAATGCTACATACAAAAAAACATAGGGTAATAACCTTCGGCCTGTTGATCTGTGGTTGGCCACTTTGAAACTCCCTCATAAAATGCTCGCGTTTCATTATCTTCGTTATCCACATATTTAATAACTTGTTTAATATTATTAAGTTTTTTTGTATTAGTTGGCATCTTTCCTGCAGGGTAAGCCTGATGTGTAGAGAACATCGATACTGTGCGCTGACGAGGCTGCCGAAAATCAAAAGAATGACTTACGAAACTATTAATAAAGGGAATAGCAATAAATTTTCTAGGATTCTCCGAGGAGTATATAAGTTCGTAGAGTGCGTCGGTGCGACTGCAAGTTTTTTCTTTTTGGATTTACCTTCGTCTTTGCCGTCAGTTATAGCTAAAACGTCCTTTTTATACAAAGAAGACCACCAGAAAGCAAAATCCAATATCTATTCAGTAGATAACCTTTTAACTATTACATTTTTCGCTATTCGCTAGTATTCTGCAGTAGTCCGTCCTTCTTAAAAACCCCGAAGTCCCTATCGTGAGGTAGGAATGAATGTCCTTGAACTGGAAAACAATTTTCCTAAATTTTCCATACTCTACTTGCCTTCTTTTCATTGCGTGGTTTCTGTTTTGACCATGACATCCGCCGCTGTACAGATATAGGTCGGTTACTTCATTAGCAACACATTTAATTATATAGTCAGAAATAAACGAACACATTTCATTTGCACCTTTTTTGGCAATGTTTTCGTGACACATGTATATTTGTGCACTAGCGTCCGTTAGACTTTGTATGCAAAACGTGTTAACTCATAACTGACGGTAGGACAGAACTAAGTCCCAAACTTGACACTATTCAACTCTCATTACTACGTACTATACGCGGATTGTTAATATTCCGCTAATGGGATTAAGTTTGTTTCAACGCCAAACGACCGGGGAGAAAATGTTATCCGGGACCACGAGTAAATATAACATTTACGCTACAGTGGACTTAATACCTTTTCAACAATCACCTATCCAATTGCTTCCATAAGATCTTGACTGTGTGCGGTGTATTTTTAAAAAATTGTATTTTTTAGGTCCTGAAATAGTTAAAGTATTTATGTAAGAGATTTATTGTTTGTAGTGTAGTGTGACATTCTCTTTTTAAAAACATTCATCCACTAATTCGCATTGTGACTGGCGTAGAAAAGGTTACAGTGAGTTGTAGCGGTACCTTTCTGCGCTTACCATTTCATGGAATTCTTGTCCGTGAAGCTGCTATCCAAACACCAACCTTTTCAGAATGTATCATATCATCAAGGTTTTCCTCTCGATGATGTACACATTGTTGTATAAAGTAAAGCAATTCGCTATTCTGTTACTTTTATCCAGTACGAAAATAGCTATCGTTGATAAAGATTTGGTGTTCTGTAGTACACATGCTTTAAAATTTACAAAACATCTCAATAAATATCAAATGTAATTTGAATTGTGAATATCAAATGTAATTTGAATTGTGAACCGTAATTTGATACTTCAATCTTCGATTTAATTGTGAGACGTAGTTGTTACCAACGTAAAAATGAAAAAAGCGCATAAAAAAAGAGCAATGAAATGGGAGAAAGTAGAGAAGCAGGAGACAAAAATAGATGGAGAAACATAGAAACTGCCGGCCTCAACATAGCTTTCCTGTGAAAGGTAGAAAAGCCAAGGGGTAAGCTAGTAAAGAGTAAGCGAAGCGATACTGCGATGCGAACAACCTAAGCAAATAACGTTGTTTCGATGAGCATCCGTAATATCCTATTCTTCTAATTCTTTCCTAATCTTTGTAAGCAGACCATAAACATGACTATGAACTTACATACATGTAATTATACAGTCTTTATTTATTTTATGTATTGCAATGTTTATGTCTGTGTAATGTTTAATGGTAAAACTTCAGAAAATTTTGAAATTCATGATTTTTCTAAATTATTTGGATGAAATTTAGAGTTGCTGAATTCGGAGTTAGAATTACTCGAACTCGGTTTGATTATTTAATTAAATAAATTGACCAAATAAAGAACGTGTTCAACTTCCTTTTGAAAATTAACTAAATTAATTAAATTTTTAAACTTAATATTCGAATCAAAAAATAGCCATCGATTAGATGTTAAAGTAAGTTTTTGTATTTATTTAGTTTAAAAGAACGTTTCTACATTTTCAATTTCAAAACTTCTGTTTGTCTTTAATGTCTTTAATATGCAAAGAAGAAAGTACATCCCACAATTCAAATATAAGGAAACTCAGAATTTGTATGTTTTGTATTTTTATTCAGTTTTAAATGAACACTCATTGCTATATACTTAAATTTTTTATTTCTTCGAGAGCTACCCAATCTTTGTACAAAGTTATGACTGATCCTATACAGGCATTAAACTAAATGATAAATAATGATAGCAAGGACTATGGCGCACACAACACGTAAGTATCCGCAACACAGGTTTAATTAATTATACAATAATTAATCCAAGATGGCCGTTTCGAGGACACGAATAGTCCTCATCATCAACCGTTAACCGGATGATTGAAGTGAGTACTAAATTAAATTAATTTAAGCTATCTTATTTCTTAAACCTTGTAAGAAATAGTGTTTTTCCAAAATGTATGAAAATTTTGAGTAAAAATTCTTTCTTTGAGTAAAAATTTCAAAAGCTCACTTAGTATCATCAATCACACTAAAAGGCAATCGTTACTAAATGAAATCAGATATTTGTATGCAAGACATAGTAGGCATTTGTAAGAAGTAGAATTATATTAGTTGCACCTTAAGGCAATTCGCTTATTAGATGGAAGCAATTTACATTATAACAATAACGTTAATTATTACTATTATGTAAAATTATTATAACTAAAATTTAAGCAATAGCATCAATATTAATCTCCCTCTATCTACATAATACTGAAGATTCCATCAAGGTAATAATACTTTTTGGGAAATATTAACGGCATCCCTAATTACATGAAGATAAATGCGACTCAACAATTTTTTTATTAAATTAAGAAAAGTTCAACCAACTAGTTACATCTTTATTACAGGAAGAAGACAATCGCTTTTGGGAATACAAAAACCGCATTAGCTAAAAATATCCGTCCTAATAGTCGGCAAGCAAACTATTTTCAGTGTTACTCCGTCGAAAGTTAGGACAGAGGAAGCATAATCTCAATCTTTATTTACAATTGTACCTGCTCGACCCTCTCAACACATTTGCGAAGTGTAAATGTTTTAAATGTGTTTATTGTGTTTTTCACAAATTCTTGAATGAACTTTTGTTGGCTCATTCTTTCCGCCGGGACAGACGTCGATCGATAGTCAATAAAAGGTGTCAGGTAGTAAGTGGCCTTTAAATGTTTGTAAATGACACTTCTTAAGATCCGACAATAATCTGCGACGCGACGAGATTGTTTACCGTCTGGAGTTTATTTTCTCTCTGTAGGGTGTTACACACTAGATTTGTTACTTTGAACCAATAAACTAATTAGGACATGACGTAACTATTACCAAAAAATTATAAATGCTTCCTATGTTTAAATGGGTTGCCCACACTAATAGTTTCTAGTTTCAAAAAGTGTTAATATTTCGACAAAATTGATGCATATTTCCGATATGGAGCAGTCGATAAGTATCGAACCAAGCACATATTTTCTTCTTTTAAACTTATTTAGAATCTTGTCTTCAAGCTATCAGATACATTAACACATTTTTAAGGTAATTTTGTTTGCAAATAGGTACTTAGGCTTAAAATTTGAAATCAACTGTTAAGACCAGCAATGTCAGCATGTTTTGCTTACTATTGTCATAGTAACCAAATGATATTAACATCTAAGTGACGCAATACCTAGCTGTCTATGCTTGCAGTCCGAGTTCTAATCACGGACTGGTCACTCTCCGAGTAAGGTTTTCCTTGCTCCATATTTGACAAATATTAAGGGAAAACATCTTAACGCGCTTTACAGGCGCAAGAGTAACGATAAATCGTGGCCGGGGGATGGCCTTTGTAATTGGCGAAACTGATAGGAGATGTGAGGGCATGGTAATCCAGACCGGCCTTATAATAATAAAATTATAAGGTCAAAAATCCTTTGGGGGCGATATCCAATGTTAGACATATGCATCATTGAAGAAAAGCGTTGGTAAATGTCCCATACAGTGGATGCTGATGTTTGAAAAATGCCATTTCTGTTGGTATTTGAATTTGACAAAGTTTGGTATTCAATACTGTTTTTAGAATGGTTTCTGACGTAATATTTAGATAGAACCAAGCAAGTGCGTAATTTATTCTTGTAAAGTTTTACGGTAGAATGTATTTTTATTTCGGGCTTTTGAGGAAAAAACTATATCTCAAATCTGTTGAAATCTATGTTACATTGGTGTATTACTAAATGATGAAACCGAATACGTAATAGCGTACAGCTTGTTGCCTTTAAAATAAAAAAAATATTATGTGTATATTATATGTCTATTGTGTCAACATTTTAGCTCCTACTGTTTAGAAAACAAGTGAAAATTTTGCCATTTGCAATTTACAATTACAGAAGGTTGAGACTCGTATATATATCGATATGCGCTGTACTTATTGATTACTTACAGAAAGAAAACTAAGTTGGAACTTTGGTTGTCTATATCTATAACAAGCAGATGTATTTTACATTGATATATCAAATTCGTCAATAATGAAAGTCAATGGCGCCAAACGGCACATGCATGTTCACTACATCCTCTGTAATTGTAAAATTACGTCCACTGTGTAAAACGGTAGCATGCCAAATTCCTCTGTAGTAAACATCATAGAATATTTTTCAAAAGTGTATGGACGATCGCCACGTAGCGATATAGCGAGTAGACTTATTGATATTTTAAACAGAACATTCTTAAAAAAAAACTCTAAAAACAAAACAACTGGGATACACTACGAACTTAATAACCTTTATTATAGGATTGTTACAATAATTAATAGCTATTTACTTATTCATCTACCACTGTTTTGCTTGATGGTACTAAATTTTACGAGAAAATTTTAACATTATAGTATATGACTCATAACTCATAACTCATATATTATACAGATCTATCTAGCTAAAGTTTTATGGCAAAGACTTTTCATATCACGGATAGCGATTATGCACAAACAATAGAGCTCCAAGAACAATAGAGCTCCAAGCACCTGTTAATCTCAATATTCTAAATGATATTAGAAATAAGAACATTTCGTAATTGATGTAACATATATAAGTATTGTATTGTATTCTACATAGCCTCTGTATTCGTGCAGTAATAAACAATTCTGAAATGTATAGAAAAATGAGGGGGTGGGGGGTTGTTTTTGTAAACAGATACTCGATATCGGGAAAACACTTACACCATCGTTTAAGGCATATGAAACAGATACAATCTTGTCCTAACTTTTTTTCGATATCTTTTATAGTTTCTAAGTTATTAAGCGAAACAGCGAACTGTTGTCTTGAGGTTAGTTTAGCCGACACCCCCTTAACGGGCGATTGGGCCGCTAAGATAGTTGCCGTTGGTCTTATACTAAATTGATCTATAAACCTACCAAGTTTCATTTAAATCGGTGAGACATATATGCCTACCTTTCCTTGTTATCCGTAAACATTTGGGTCAGCACCGCGAAAAGGTTTTGTATTCTGCTCTAATGGTAGCCGAACAATATTAACAAAACACAAATGCAAGACACGCGTTTAACTGTAAACATCTCTTTTACAATATTAGACATACATACATCAATACACGAAAATATAAATTTCCTATGTAGATCCGATTTAGAAAATTACATTTTTCGAATGTAGGAGGAGGTTGGCGAAAATTATAAATACTTCAGAGTCTACTACAAGTAAATATATGATATAGACAGGGTGATTTCTTAATATTGCGATATAATATAATATAATATTCTTTAGGATTTAGGTTGTGGGCCTCCTCGACCTATCCAACGATTTGAGTACTATGCATCCAAATATTGTCGCGCAATTAAACTAAAATGTGATGAAAAAATGAACGCCGTATATCTCGGAAACTCAGCGTTTCTGGACACATACTAATGGGAACTTTTTTTCTTATTTTTATCTAAAGAACCTGTCCTTGAAATTTTTCGCAATAGTAAAGAATCATTCTGTAGATTATATTGGTTGTGTATAGTAAAGTCTGCGTTTTATATTTAGAATTATGGTTTCTTGTTCACTTGGTTATGCATATTAAAGAATAAATTATTTTAGAGAACCTAAGGGATTTTTTTATAAATATTATAAATCTAGCGTATCGCGAAGAGGTTGTTAGTACAACCTTTTCGCTAACAGGAAAGTAAGACAATTGTAGGTCGATTCCATAGAAGTGGTTATCGGGTACATATGGTTATGGAACATAAGAAGCGGAGATAAGTCCCACAGCAAATGCTATGGGATTTATCTCCGCTAAATAGGTTACAATTCACTGTGCATCCTTTCTCTATCGAGAAGCCTAGGTCACCAACTAACCTTGATACAGCTTAAGACGTTACTCAGATGCATCTCCATAATGATTCTTTGTTATTCAACATTATCCTTCCTAACTGACTTTAGCGCCGGGCACTTGCACTTGTCCCATCTTGTGGAAATGCCGCATTGGGCATTAATGGCGGGCTCAAGGTGCTTAATTGCTGATAGAAACAATCCACGATAATTGATATGGTTGTCAATAGAATGGATTTCATTAGATGTGAAACTGGGCTCTTTATATTACAGATGTAGTGTACAATAAGAGTACTGAATAAGTTCCGGATAAAATAATACGTGTTAGGAAAGGTCGTAGTGCTGTATTTAAGCAATAGCCATATTACATTTTCTGTTCTATTTTGCTTCGAACTTTAAAAGTAGAGAAAACACGTATGAAGATCATGCAGACATATACGTAGAAATCGGTACATATTTAGCTATTTCACACAAATAGTTTCAAAATGCAGGGTCTAATATTCCCGATGTACAATTCGCGAAAATGAATTATTTTCCGCGGTGTTCTCTCTTATTTTTTTTTAATATACGCTGTATGTTTGATTATATTGCCATATATTCATTTTGAAATGTCAATAATAATTTTATAATTTTAAAAGCACCGTAGAGAAATTGCGTCGTAAATCATCGTCTTTCGTTTCCTACGGCTTATAATAAATCAATATGATGATATTGTTTTAAATTTTCATTATCCTTCAAAATACGATGATAATTGTAGAGCCTTCCTTTTTTATCCGTTCATATATATTCCTGCACATGACCCGAATACGTTTCTAAAATGCATAAAAACGAAATGGCAAAGATGGAAACTTAATGACGTTCTTGATTATCGTTCTGAAAACGATTACCTGTAATAACGTTAACTATAACGCTAAATTTCGGTCTTGAGAGATTAAAAAATCGATTTTGACATTAAATAATTGAATTGGCGCTTTAAGTATGGATTTTATGAAAAAACAAATTGCATCAGATTTATTGCCTCGTATGTAGGCTTATATCTGTAATTTACGCAACGACGCCGCCCAATTATGAGGATATAAAAATGAGTGGATTAAAGAGCGCATACAATAGTGCATCAATAGAAGATTATAATTGGATCTTGGACACAACTTATGCATATGCCCACTTAAAATGTCTAATTTTCTTGATATTTCTCACGTATTAAGATATTTGAAGAGTTCTCAAGAGTTCTCCGCATTGAAAACGCTAAAATCAGGTAAGGTTAATCCAACACCGTTCATTGTTATAATACTCACATTACGGCTCGGTCACCTGGTAGTAAGATCAATGTGCCGCTTTATGAGTAGAGAGGACAAAAGCGGGTGAAGCGGGTGTTTTGCAGCGACTACACAGGCTCGTGTTTTGTCGACTCTTGGGCAAACCAGTAGGCAACAGGAACCCTCTCTTGTGAGACGAATAGACACGAGTCTGTCTAGTTGCTGGAAAAACGGTATGATTCCACTCGCTTTTGTCCTCTCTTCTTATGAGTTATGAGTAGAGCGCAACATTCTCGCTTACCGTCGAATGGTGTCTAACCGCGGTGATAAGCATGGGAATTGCAGTGTGGCAAGTGCGGGCATCAACTTGCCTGTCTGCTAACAGGGTAAACACATATTTATGCCAATTTTCAGACTTAATGGTAAAGAAGTCAGGTTTAGTTTGATAAAAGTTTATTATGTTGGAAACCACGTATGTGTAGGAACCATGCAAGTAGTCCAGCACGCAAACTTTAAAAACATGGGAGGAAACCATATAAAGAATTTCTCTGTGATTTAACGACAAACAATGGTTCGTCAGTTTCGGAAGAAATAAAATCCAACGTGGGAACTACCAAGTCCGCGAACGCTACCTAGGTATCTGTCGTCAGCGTACAAGAAGATTGAAAATTATATGAAAATCGCAGTAAAAAAGGAACAGTTGTAGCTAATTATAGATGAAACAGCAGATCCCAAGTTTTCTTCTATTGTGTTATCCCATGTTTTCCTTGGCCTTCCTCTTTTTCTCTTGTGTCTTGATCTTGCCAGCCATACTCTTTTTGTTAGCTTTTCTTCTTCCATCCGTATCATATGCCCAAGCCATTTGAGTTTCTGCCTCTCTATACTATCTAAAATCGACTCTACTCCTAATTCTTCTCTGATCTTCTCGTTTTTTCTATCCTTTCTCTATCTATCCTTTCGAGTGACCCCTTTAATCGCTCTTAAATATTTCATCTCCAACGCCTGTATTCTACTCTCAGTTTGATTATTTAAGATCCAACTTTCACTGCTGTATGTCAATATAGCTTTAAATATTGTGTTAAACACAGTCATTTTCGTCTTCTTTGAAATTTCCTTCTTTTTTATAAAAGCGCTGTTCAATGCATAAAGTAATTTTATTCCACTTTCAATTGTGCTGTTAATTTCTGCTTCCTCTTTACCTTCCTGATGTATATTTATTCCGAGATATTTGAATATTTCTACCTGTTCTATAACGTTACCATCTATATAAATTCATCATCTTCGCATCGTGTTTTCCTATTGACATGACTTTAGTCCTGTCTGCATTTATCTTCATATTTCCCTTTTTGTAAACTGTTTCAAGTTTGCTTGCAGATCCTTTACATTCCCCGCGTACACTACCAAGTCGTCGGCAAAGGCACTTCCCGCGATTTCCACCATCCTCATGTTTTTATACCCTATTTGTCACTTCTTTGTTTGCCCTTTAATCTCCTTCAAAATGTCATCAAGTATTACATTAAAGAGTGTAAGACCTTCCTTAGCTAAAAATTCTTCCGACTGCATTCTACCCACTCTTACATAATTTCTGGTTTTATTATATGTACTAGCAATTGCGTTTCATACTTTGCTATTTATTCCTCTTTTACCAAGGCTTTTCCATACCAAATCTCGTAAAAGCCTTCTCTATGTCTATAAAAGCTATGTACATATTATCATCACTTGTGCTTTTTTCTACTAGTTATTTCAATATGAATATATTATTTTGTATTCCTCTACCCTTCCTAAAACCACACTGTGCCTCCTCCAGGTGAGCTTCGGTTGTTACTTTCAAACTCTTCCCAAGAATTCTCTCCTATATCTCTAGCATAGTGCTCAGCAGGGTAATTCCTCGATAATTTTTGTATTCTTTGTTGTCTCCTTTTTCGCACAAGAGTAGCAGTGTTTCTACTATCCAGTCCTCGGGTATTTTTTGCTCCTTCCATATCTTATTATACAGTACCTTAGATCCTCGTATATACTTACATATCGAATATTTCTTCAAGGATAATTTTCTATAATTTTTTCCGGCTTTGTAGAGCATTTTACAAAGATGAATTTATCAAAATTAGAAAGAAATCGTCAATACAATCTGGTAAGTGAGCAAAATATCTTTATTTTGTTGTATTAGCACACTTCCCCTTTTCCATAGATCTTTTGCAAGGTCATTTGCTTGTGCAAATTTTGGCAATAATTGGCCCCTTCTTGGATGTTTTTAAAATGTTTCGATAATTTCTCCATTTGGGAACTCTATGCGGTTCTTTATTTTTCCTATATGGAATACATTCTTTATCTTCTGATCTTTTTTCCGTTTCACGCGTTTATATATAAAATAGACATCCCATCGGTACATTCTATTTTGGTTATTATCACACTCATCCTTAATTAATTTGTTAATTTAATTTTTGGCATTTAATTGCTAGTTAAAATTATTTGATTTGGTATAGTTAGTGGTATAGTTCCTTTAAATACATGACAACTGATCTTTAAAGACATCGCTTCTTGGTACTTTAGCATCTATAGTTTTTAATTTTTTCTATGTTTCGTTTCAACATAACTTTTCCTTTAATTCAATTGTTGTTCACACTCCTCGTCAAACCGTCTTTTTTTTACTTTGTTTTTCAATGTTTGTACTACATCCAGGATTGTTTTCTTTTGTATTTTCTTCGATATAAAATTTTTCATTAACTGTTCTGGCATCCATCTTTTAATCATTTATTTTTATGCCTTTATCCTTTTATACTTCATTTTCTATCGGAATAACGCTATTAAAGTTGTTCTATTATGTAGTTCGTTACAATGGAGAGCAAGAATAAATCAAATACATTAAAGAAGGCATAAGCACTATATTACTGTATACGACACAATGTATGTGTATTTACGTAGATTTAGAAAGTACACTTGAATAACAATGTACGGAATATACTCCTACGAAGCTTCAACCTAAAATTGTAACTTGAATACTGTTATTTGTCGTCGTTTTTTTGGGAGGTTTTTCAGTCTCTTCGTTGTCTGTTATGAAAAGGTGTTTCGAAAGCGCATAATTCCGTGTCAAGGGGATTGAAAATGATTATAGCTTCGTTTTCAACGAAATCCTGTATATGCCCTCTATATGAATAATGTGTCTGTATGAATAATATAAGTGAAATTGCATGCAGTTGTTTGAGATTTACGGTATTCAGACGCTTATTACAGGTTTTTGGAAATTTTACTAACAATTTTACAGTCCGTGAGAAATTTTATTAATGGCTTTCTTAGCACGTCAACATGTAAAACTTTCCCGAAAATTGCCGGTTATATTTTTGACGCAGGAACTTAACACTGGGATATACATACAACATAATGTAGGCGTCGTTTTGTTATACGACACTTACATTATGTTGTCTTTCAAGATGTATCAGTAGAAACAATAGTATGTATCTAATTGCACTGGATAACAAATTTTAGATTATTTGATATACCTTGTTGGTAAGTGTTTTTTTGTGAGTGTAGGAAATGTATCTTTAGAGACATATTGCAACCCATTTCCTGACACGATGGCAGCATATATTCAGTAAGAATAACGTAATTGTCATCTTTTTTATTTCCTAAGAAATTAGTGAACACAAGGCGAAGGTCATTCCAAGCATTTTTTTAATACCTGTTAGAGTGCTGTTAAAATGTTTGTCTTTCAGAAAATTTCGAATCTGAGGCCCAACAAAAATACTTTCTTTCATTTTTGCTTCACTTAGGATTGGGAATTTCTGACGCAGATACTGAAAAGCCGGCTTCTAGATTTTTTTGGAAGATGTTCGAGTTTTCCATTCAATTACATAATATTCGCGATAGTGGCGTTTGTCATTTATTTGTATACAGGATCCGTTACAGTACAGTACAATGTTAATATATAGGGACACACGATATCACGTATCTTTAAAACTTAAAGTAATATCAAAAAGATAAGTTTATTTTTAGATTTAGCATACCAAAAATAGTAACGTTTAGTCGATTTTTATTCTAGATACATTTTGGTTGTTGTCAGGTGTTATTACTATTAATATTTCAATACCTTTGTAATATAAATATATATTTTATAATATAAACACTGGCCGACAAATTTTAACTTTAGATTTTGCCATAAAATAATTTGTACTAATTTCGATATAAATCGTATAAACATTTATTTTAGTAAAAGGTAGAAGGTCAGGTTAGCTCGATTTTTTTATATGTCAATGAAAAAGTTTTTTTAGATTAGATCATAATTTAATGTATATTTCAAATTATTACAACTACAAATGTGAAGTAATAGTGCTCCGTCTCTTATAAACATTATCTACAGCATCTCTTCTTAACATCCAACAGTAATCTGCTAACATAACAGGACTCCATTTCCCCTGATACCATTTTTCCATTCCCATGATGTCTTGGTGGAAGCGCTCACCGTGTCCAGCGCTAACGTCGCCCATATTTTCCGGACAAAAATCCAAGTGAGAATGTAGAATGTGCACTTTAAGGGACATATTACAGCCAGCAACGTGAAATGCTTGTAATATATCCATTACCAAAGTTTTATTGTTGTCGGCTTTTTTGTTTCCTAAGAAACTCGTGAAAACTTGTATCATAGAGAACCAAGTTGTTTTTTCCTTCGCTGTTAATTTGGTTTCAAAGATTTCATCATTTACTATTTCTCGTATCTGAGGTTCAACAAAAATACATTCTTTCAGTTTCTATTGTGTTAATTTTGGAAACTTTTCACGAAGATATTTAAAAAGTATTTAAAACAAGTTTCACGTGGAAAGGTGGTATTATGATCTTTTCTTCAGCACTCTTGCTTACGGTAATGTTTTTCCCTGTCACCACCGTCCCAAAGACATAAAAAGCAACAGTATTTGGTGTAACCAGATTGCATACCCAAAATAATTGCAATTACTTTAAAATCTGCACAAATATTCCAGAAATAGTCTTTATATTTTATCTCTTCTAATAAAATTTTCAGATTTTCGTAAGTTTCTTTCATAGAAACAGCATGACCTATCGGAATAGAAGGATAATGGTATCCATTATGCAAAAAAACTGCTTTTAGGCTGGTCTTTGATGAGTCTATGGATAATCTCCAAGAACTGGGATCATGATGTATTCCGAAAGCTTCAGAAAGTTTATAAACATTATTCCAGCAGACCAGATTACCGGCCATACTATAAAGGCATTTTCTCTGTAACCAGAGCTAAACCAATGTCGCCGCTTTTCGAATCATTTTTACTTTATATATGCTGTTCAATTTCATCAGTTACTAACTTAGGGTAAAAACCTTGTTGGTCAGTGTAATAAGCAGTGCTTAGTTTTTAACGTAATAAGTAACTTGTTATCAGGAAAAGAAAAATATATACACAGTATACCGTGAATTTGTTCAACTGTAAACGAATCAAAGTGTTTAAGTTTAAAAGTCGTTAAGCACTAATGTGCTAGAGAAGATGTGAAGTGGACTGTGAGGTCACGTGCGGACGACACATGTGATACACTCGCGGGTACACATGCATGTCGAACGCTTTGTCAGTCCTGGGGGTTGTTTTTAAAAACTGTATAACATAACTCGTGCGAATAACACCATCTATGCGTAACGTAAGCATTGCAGCATACTGTAATAATTTAATAAGCCTCAAAAAAACTTTTTCTAGCTTAAGCGGCGTTACCTGGTTATTATTATATATATTTTATATAATAGTAATGAAGAGTTTGTACATCAGCTTCTACGGAAGTATCATGGAATTGGAATTGTTTCTGACTTTCCTTAATATCTGCTGCTTCATTAGTAGAGAGGACAAAAAGGAGTGAAATCATACCTATTTTGCAGCGACTAGACAGATCATGTTTTGTCGACTTTCGAGGAAACCAGTAGGCAATACGAGCCCTTTCTTTTGACTACGAATAGGCACGAGTCTGTCTAGTCGCTGCAAAAAAGGTATGATTTCACTCGCTTTTGTCTTCTGTATTTATTAGTATTAAACTCGAGAATCACTGATTCGATTTCTTGATGATATTTTGAATAATAAGAATTGTTGAATAAGCTTAAGTTTAACGAATATCTTTCTCGTATGCATTTACTTTTGTATAAGAATCTCTAATAGTTTCTGTCACAATATGTAAACCATGAACTTTGGATGTTACATATACAAACCTAGCACCATTTTCTTTAAGAGAACGGTCTACACTAAGCATTGTTGTGGCGCCATTACTCATGAACGTCAACACTTGAGTTAGAGAAACCTCAAATTGTTTTAAACTTTAGCTTGCGCCACCTTTGTAATTGTTTTAGTTTTTTTTTTGTTCTCTATTTTTACTCGTTAATATTATTGTAATTGTATTTTTAATGCTGATTTGATTCTTTTTTCCACATCCTCGCACACAGATGATATATACTTCCGTCGGGATTGCATTTACTCTAGAAGTGTCTAAATTCTGGTTTATCAAACAAGTAGAGTGTTAGATCACAAGCAATCAGTATGGATAATAAGTCAAAGTGTAGCCTCAGCTATTTCGCGCACTTTGATTCGTCGATCATTCAAAACCATATCATAGATTTTGTCATCCATTAAATTGAGGAGTAGTCGCTTCTACTGGCGTTCGGAACAATGTTCATCTTTTGTGAATGTACTGCCACGTTTAACCTAATTTACTTAATTGTAAAGAGATGCCAGCACAGGAGCAGATGTGCCATGAACTTTTTCCAACTCAGCTTTTATCTTTTCAGTCTTTTAAATATAATCTCTCACTTTCTACCATTTTTCTGCTTCAACAAGAATTCTTTCCTTGAATTCTGAATTTCTGAATGAATAAAAATGAAACAGCGTGATGGATATAACTAAGACTTTGACAGCTGTCTAGTGACTAATGAGTTTAAGTATTATCTGTTTTAAGAAATTTTCAATTTATTTTCAAACGGCTAAGTAATATGTTTGCATCTGTTTCATTTATGTATTTGTTATAATAGTTGAATACTATTTATAAAAAAAATGTTTTACTTAAAATAATATGCGCGCACAAACCGAGGGTTGTAATGTAAGTCAGGCAATAGCGAACCAAAATTATAAACTGAGGTGCTAGAATATTTCTACTTATTAAAGGTTGGTTGAGTTAATTCGAAGTTAAGAAGTAACTTTAGTGCGTTGATAATAAAAAAAAATAGAGTCAATATACAACATAAAAGTTTTTATGCACAAACTAATATCATAATTAAGTAGCAAAACTGAATACGTATAGCTAACAAATACTACAGCGTCAAACGGTCTTCTATCCACTTTAACTTCTGACGAACGTTAGGCAACCAAATAAACAGACGGCTTTCTTCAAAAAATGTTTTCTGGTCTAAATATAATTATTATCACCTGTACATATAATGTTTAGCTCTTCATAACAATTTTGTAATGATTTGCACAGTTGAACATCATTATAGTAACGTGGCACTAGAGATAAACGACAAAATACATTATATCAATAACACTCTTAACTAACTCAGCGTAAAATACGCAATTTCCCAGCAAATTTCATCTATTCGATATATTACATAATTAGAGTTATACCAATGTTCAAAATATAACAAAAACAGTACATTGAGTTAAAATAATATACTTAGGGTGCCGCAGCCTTCCTAAACGTAAAATAGTAAAAATTGTTTAAAATACAAAATACTTATATTATTTTATATTTTTCTTTTTTATTTACTATCAATTTACTGTCTTACTTATCAATACTACTAATATTTACTATCAATTTACTAGCTTTGGACCATCACCTCTTCTATTAAAGGAAAAAAAGTTCTGATTCAAAAAATTATGATAACCTTTCTATTAAAAGTACTTAAATATTCATACGTAAAATAAGTTGCCTATACAATTTTAAGGGATGTTACTTTACGTAACGGATCAAAGAAAATTGTGTAAACACGTAATGTTAACAAGTTAAACAAATATGGATGTTATGCTGTATTCAAAGAATTGAAGTTGAAGCTTTATATCACGCTCCAGCAGTCATTTTTATCTGTTCACTCTTAAGCATTACTTTGAACAGGATAAATAAATAGAAAATTCTTTTATAACAATTGTTATTAGCGCATCTACTATAAAAGCAATGACGATTTTGAATTGGTTTTAAGCAATCGATACAGAGCATTGCATTGCCTTTACGGCCTTCCCCAATACTTTTGCTTCTTTATTTTCGAAATTTTCTTTACGGCTCTCTTCTGTTTACCTCTTCAGTTTCTTTTTCCCTATTTTACAAAATCTTCAAATTGTAACGAACGTATTATTTATTTTAGTAAAGAGGTTAGTTAGTTAAACCAACGCTTGGATCCACACCATAGTTGCCTTATATGGGATTCTTTTGAAAAATAGGCACAATCTTTCATAAATTGAACAAATTGCCTTTACTTCATTTGTTTGTGCTGCTTTGTTCTATCCAAATGGTAAGAATATTTTCTAGACCTTGACTGGGTTTTTCCACGCCCTTTTGGAAAACTATACAGGTTTTGACTTCAGCTACATACCTTGTAGAATTTCTATGATGTATTTACCATAACACAACAAATTTGGTAGGGCGTTCCTAGTAAACTATAATTGCCACATATATAGCATTAGAAATCAATCAAATCCACTTGACAACGTTTATTTAAATACTAAGAACTTATTGATTTCATTGTTATTCCTTCCGTCCTACAGCTTGGTGAAGCTGTAGCAAGGTAGTGACCCAGCCTCTGGTTGGTTACAAAGTAACAATCAAATTTACGTAAGGGTGGAGGCAGCGTTTCACTGCATTGACCATATCTTGGCCTATTCAGGAATTCTTTGGATTCGTTCTAATGCTAGGAGGTCCTTATTTGGGTTCTAACACCAGGAAGTAGCTGTCGTGGTTTAACAGAATCCCAGATTTCTGCATAATGGATTCCCATTTTGGGTAGAGCTTTGGTCTAACTATCCCCATTGTACATGTATCACGTCGTTGATCAATAGTTGCTAGTGACTGCCGACCTAGATCGTTGGTTGTCGCATCTCTATAATAGAATGGGATAATGCGTCCCACTACTGGTCTATTGATTTGATTTCAATTTATTTATTTTCGTGGAAGAAACAAACATTTCTACAGTCATCATAAACATTTCCTCGCATAATACAATTTGTTTCTTTTGTTATTTCCAAATATATTGCGATTCAATGAATTGTTTACGCACCTTTTAATGAATGTTGTTGCATTTGTCTGATTGCCTTGCGTATTGGAATGTATCTGTCCACTTATCATGCCATCCGCTATTCGTTCAGTAACGTTGCAATGGTAAGGTGAAAAGCAAAGTAATACACAACATACTTTATATAATATTTATTTTACAATGGCAGTGTTTAAGTGAACAATTTTAGAGTACATAACAGGAAAAAAGAAGAAAGCTCTGTTGGTGAAATAGAATGAACGTGACTAGAGCAGGTAAAAAAATTTTGAGGAATGTAAAGATAGTAAAGGCATTATATATAGTATTTTTCTCTCAACCAAACAGATCCAAATAAAAGCGAAACATATCCAGGCATATTAAATTATAATATAAAATATATAGCACCATTTAATTTATTAATTACAAAAATATTCTAGCATATTGTAAATACAATTACATATGTAAGTATATATAAACCTCATTATACAAGAAACCGAAAAATCTTCTGAGAAAACAAAAATATAATAAAATTAAAATAATATAAAAAATTTCTCTACTAAACATGGTTAGCATTTGTTAAATGCGTGTTTGCCATTTGTATTTATGTGTAACTTATTACTATATTTTACAAATGAATTTTTACATGCTTTTTTTAAGTATTTAACTTTTTTAAATATAAACATGGCACGGCAGTATTAGTTAATATAAAAACAAGCTTATTTATACATTATGTCTATATGAACTGATAATTGAGGATCCTTGCTGAAATGTTTTTTTTTTTTTTCTAAACTTTATCACATTAGGATCGTAAAGTATCAGCAAACATATGGAGGAACACTTAATTAATTGAACACAGCGACACGATATAATATAAGGACTATACTTAAGTAACAAGCATGTTAGGAAAATATATTCCTTATATTTAGCTAATGGAAAATTAACATATGAATTTATACTTGATACTGTGTACTGTGATGGTTGCAAGCAATTTCTGAGTTGATATATTAACACAGTAATTTACGTGTTCTTAATACATACTTGACATCGGCTCACTCTGTCCCTTACATTACCAGCCTTCAATGTTTGTCTCTGTGGAGTACGGAATTGTTGTTCTATTTCGATGGTAGCTAACCAAAAACTGAGTTTATTGGCAAAGTAATGACACGATCCTCTCGCGCCATTACATTCAATGAATGGCGATGCGCGGAAGTCTTCCAAACAAGAACCAGGGCTTGACAAAGATTGTCCGCCACCTTCGGCACCAGCTGCTGTGTGCTACACAGAAATTTCATGCATATGTTAGAAGTAATATTATCATATAAATAATGCTCATATTATTACTAGAGCTTGTTTGCTCTAGTGCTAAATATTGTTGGTATAAACACAAGTTATCTAGAATTCACTTGTAAATGTAAACAGTTAAGTTAAGTTTTTTGGTATTTTAAAACTGACAATCTGATTGTTTTACCGAAGGAGAAAATTGTCAGATTTGATCCTTTCGTTGTGTTTTATTTGTCAGCTAAGAACTTGAACTGATTGAATTCGTTCCCCGCCAACCGACAATTGATTTGCCTATTTTAAAGGATCACTTACATCTGCAGTGATCCGCCAACAGTTGCATAACACTTGCTTAAAATCGAAATAAGCACTCATAGTCTTGTTGGTCCTACGTACTTCAGAACAATTGAAAATATTATTTTACAACGGCATGCATCATTCTCTGCTAGTTTGAATTGCTGAATGAAGTAATATCGAACTAAGTAAGTAAGATCGCAGACGGGTTCAAGCGGGCGATATTCCAGTAACACGATGTACCATACGAATAAAAAGATTTATTACGTACATGCTTAAAAGGGGAAAAACTTGACAATTCCGTAAAGTTGCCAATATCATTTCGGCTCGTTCGAAATCATCGTGCTTTACTAGCAAATACCGAGTGGTTTTATTAAATTATTGCTTGGCGTCTAACGTTCGAAAGTTTTCAAAGTATTAATTTTCAGAGCGTGCCAATCGCGCAAACCGCAACATTATAAAGGATTTAATGTTTTCAATGAGTATTTGTAACATTCCATTTAATAACATTCAACAGGATCAGTTCAGTGGCTTTGGGACAAATACAACCACCACCGGAAATTACCAAGCGAATAAACATTGCGAAATTATTTACCAAATTCGCAACGAGTTGTTTCGCTTGCATGACGCGGGCGATGTTAGTAAATTCTTCCCGACTAAATTGACACGACTGGCAAATAAAACGCAAAGCTTATCTTTTGGATCAAGGGACAATCATTTGATATTAACAACTTTTATCAACTGGAAATATACATAACAAACCTGTATTAATAAAAATAATATATTTTAATATTCTCTGTTAATACACCATACGAATATCTGACAACTATTCAGTTTAGCAATAAACAATGTAACAATAAAACTATACATACCATAATAAAACTGTACCCAATCCATAGACCAGTCCAACCGGTAGGACAATCTGGCATTGACAAGCTTTGACTGTGTACTGCGATTACATTCGCCGGAGCTTCACATACGACACATCTAGAGATGTATCTAACGATGTCATTTTCTTCAACGGGCATCATAGGTATTGATTGACTAGTGGATAACCAATATGATCTATCATTTCTACTAGCGTAGTTGCATACATTATTAAAATCGCAGAATAAGAACGGCATAGTGGAGAACTTTCTAATACATGAACCAGCTTGGCCTAAATCTTGCGAATGTGCTTTTTCATCGCCTTCGATATATAACAACGAATATCCTTCCCATAATTTAATATGTCCGGATTCGCATCGCGGCACCTCAGGACTTTGACTATGGCGCACTAGTAACGTACCTGTTAAGTAATCTGGCTGAGGTACGCATGGCTCTCCACGATCACCTGGTACGCCACGATCACCCTCTTCACCTTTTATACCGATTATACCATCTATTCCTCTTTCACCCTTTGGTCCCACAGGCCCAGGATAACCTGGTTTGCCGTCCAATCCAGCGACACCTTTTTCTCCTCTTTCGCCCATTAGTCCCTGGTTTCCGTCTCTACCTCTTTCGCCCTTTTGACCAATAAGACCTGGTAATCCTTGCTCGCCACGTTCGCCAGGCGAACCTCGTATACCATCTCTACCTCTCTCACCCTTGCTTCCTTTTTCTCCTTGGGCACCAGGTAGCCCATTAAATCCGGGAGATCCCTTGTCACCTAACAGTTAATATTCATTGATTTGTTAAATAAGATAATAAAATAGATAAAGTTTCGACTAGCCTACAAAATAATATATAAATTTGATACCTTTTTGTCCTGGTGGGCCAATCGGGCCCTCTAATCCTGCGACACCTTGGAATCCTCTTTCACCTCTTTCTCCTTGTATTCCTCGTTCTCCTTGTAAGCCAGTAATACCTCGTTCTCCCTTTTGTCCAGGTGCGCCTATTAATCCTGGAGGTCCTCTTTCGCCTTTCTCTCCTGAGAAGCCTGCATGACCCTCGTCACCTTTCAAGCCAGGGAATCCATCCATTCCTGGAGCACCAGGCACTCCGGGAACTCCACGTTCTCCTTTTTCGCCTTTTAAGCCGACAAGACCAGGTGGTCCTTGCATTCCAGGAATTCCAACTAATCCTGCAATACCCTTTTCCCCTTTCTCGCCAGGCCTTCCTGGAATTCCAGCATGACCTGGTTTTCCTGGTAACCCAGGCAAGCCCTTTTCGCCTTTTACTGTTAATCCTTGTAGACCCGTGGGACCTGGCTCACCTCGATCGCCTAAGAAAGTAATATCCTTTTTAGTCTGAGTCTATAGCACATTTCGGCTGCCAATATACCTTTCTCGCCTTGTAAACCTGGGAGACCTACATTTCCTTTTACACCGTCAAATCCTCTATCACCTTTTTCACCCGCTTGGCCAGCGATACCATCGTACCCTCTATCACCCTTCTGTCCTTCTCGACCATGAAGTCCAGGTACACCGGGTTCGCCTTTTTCACCCTTAAATTGTAAAGACGGTCCTGGTGGACCCCGTTGCCCGATGTCTCCTTTTTCACCTCTTAGACCTTGTAATCCTACAGGACCAGGGAAGCCTCTTTCTCCTTTCATACCATCAAGACCCTTCATACCGGGAAAGCCGGGTTCCCCTCGATCACCTGGGACACCAGGTATGCCAGGAAATCCTCGATCACCCTTTTCTCCCGGTAAGCCGTCCCTACCTTCCATTCCTGGTAATCCTACCGGTCCTGGGAAACCCCGCTCACCTTTTTCACCAGGAAAGCCTATTTGTCCCTCATCACCTTTTTGGCCCATTTCACCTGGTAGCCCATCTCGGCCGCGACTTCCACGATCTCCTTTAATACCAGGCGGCCCCATGAGCCCTTCTCCAGGTAGACCTTGTTCACCCTTTCTACCGGGAAGACCATGTCGCCCTGGATGTCCGGATGGACCACGTAGTCCTGGTGCACCAGGTTCGCCTTTTTGACCTTTTTCAGATGTTTCACCAGGTTCTCCCTTTTCTCCGGGAAGGCCAAATATTCCGGGCTCTCCTTTTGGACCACGTTCTCCTGGCGGTCCTTGTAATCCATGTGGTCCTACAGGACCGGCGTCACCTTTTTCTCCTGGCATGCCAATTATTCCCATTGGGCCTTGAGGTCCAATATGTCCTGGTAATCCTGGTGATCCGCGATCACCTTTCTCTCCCCTTATACCTGGCATACCATCCATACCAGGCGAACCTGGTGTGCCAGGATGGCCCCTTGGTCCAGTAAAGCCTTTTGGACCTTCGGGGCCTGGTACACCTGGTTCTCCTTTTGAACCTGGAAAGCCCGCAAGACCATTTCGTCCTTGTTCTCCTTTCATTCCTGGTTCTCCTTTTGATCCTTTTTCACCGGCCACACCAGGAGGTCCCATTACCCCAGGTTGACCAATAGGTCCAGGTTCTCCTTTTTCACCGTGTGCACCAGGAAGTCCAGGCCATCCGGGTTCGCCTCTGTCACCTTTCTCACCGTTAGGACCCGGAACTCCAGAGGATCCAGGCACACCGGGTTTTCCCGGAAATCCAACTATTCCTTTTTCGCCTGGTAATCCCATCGAGCCAGGTGGACCTGGAGGACCGATACCTGGCCTACCAGGCTCTCCTTTCGATCCTTGCTGACCAATTTGTCCGGGAGTTCCGCGTTCTCCATGTTTTCCTGGTTCACCAGGGAAGCCCATTGGACCTTGTTCTCCTTTATCACCTCGCGGGCCGGGAAGGCCTCTTGGTCCAACTGGACCACTAGGACCTCTTTCACCGGGAATTCCTCTTGCTCCATCTAACCCCGGAACACCCTTGTCACCTTTAAGCCCTGGACGTCCGCTCACGCCAGTGTCGCCTTTATCACCCGGTGCACCCTTCTCGCCTTTATTATTGATTTCATGATATTGCGGGCATCTTGCATCTATACCTGCTACACCCTTTTGCCCTCTTTCTCCTTTCTCGCCAGGTTCGCCCACGTATCCAGGCGGACCGGGTTCGCCCTTGATGCTGTCACCTTTTTCGCCTTTAGTTCCATTTCTACCAGGTTCGCCGTCCCTGCCATCACTTCCTTGGAAACCCGGATGTCCTTGAGGTCCTCTTTCTCCAGGTAGTCCTCTTGATCCCGGATTACCTTTATCTCCCTGGATTCCCGGCTCTCCTTTGTCTCCTTGTAAGCCAGGATTACCGGGTTCTCCTGTTAAACCCTTTGGACATTTCGTGAGGCTATCTCCAGCTAAAGTGCCCGGTGGGCCTCGAGGTCCTGGTTGTCCTTGCCTGCCTGGTGCACCATCCCTTCCCTTCACAAGAAATCATTTTTTTATTTACTCAACGGATTAGGAAAAGAAGGATAAGTAGTTAAATTAGTGAATGTAGAGAAAAAAAGTTATAATATCAAAGTACTAGACTAAATGCAGAGAGTTACATGCAATGTATTTTACAAACAACCTCTTTGACAAACTAAAAATTGAGGTAAGGTGAGTTGATTATTCAAAGCTATCAATTTTAAAAGACCAAATGAATGTCATATAAAATGAAGATTAAAGGAAACGATTCATATAAGCGACACTATAAATAAGAAAACAGAGTGTAGTAAAACAGCATCTACTAATAAATAAAAAAGCCGTGAAGATTTATTCAGCAGGAGAACATATGAAATATGAAACAATCTGGTGTTTGTGTATCAACTCTGATTAATATCTCCAAAAAATTTATGAATATACGGTATTTTTACCTTTTCTCCTGGTGGACCAGCAGGTCCAATAAGGCCATCTAATCCCATTTCTCCCTTAAGTCCTGGTAATCCAGGAGAGCCTCTCTGTCCAGGTGTACCAGGAATACCATCCCTTCCTCTTTCTCCTTTAGCTCCTTTCGCTCCCGGAAAACAGTCCGTACAACGACCACCAATGTCACCTTTTTCACCAGGGAGGCCAGGTGTTCCGTGCTGGCCTGGCCGGCCAGGCTCACCCTTGTCACCTTTCGCCCCAATGGGTCCTGGCGCACCAGGTATACCACCTAAAGCATCGCCGGGAGATCCTCGAAGACCAGGATACCCTCTTTCACCTTTTTGTCCTTTTTCGCCATCTCGTCCTGGTGATCCATCTAAACCTCTGGCGCCCTAAGACATATAATTATAAAGTTGGTAATTATATAAGGAAGGTTGATTAGTTCTACCGGTATGGTTAGTCCCTTTTCGCCAGTCAGCCCTCGAGGTCCTGGCGGCCCCTGAGGACCTAAAAATCCTTTAATTCCTGGTTGCCCGGGTAAACCCACAGACCCTGATTCTCCTTTTTGCCCTTTCTCACCAGGCGCTCCTTCCGGCCCAGGAAGGCCGGGAATACCAGCCCCACCGGGCTGACCGATTGGTCCCCTAGGACCAGGTGCCCCATCAAACCCGTCAGTTCCTTTCGGTCCCATTTTACCAGTGTAGCCGCGCGGTCCTCGTGGTCCTGGAAGCCCTGGCCTCCCTTTGCCACCACCTGGTCTACCAGCTGGACCAGGTAATCCTCTTTCGCCGGGCGATCCATCACGACCAGGTTCACCTTTTGCGCCATGTCTTCCTGGTAGTCCAGGTAGACCATCTACTCCTCTGTCGCCCTTTTGACCTGTTGGTCCTGGTGGTCCAGCGTAACCGTCGCGACCCTATTGTTTATACAAATATTAAAGGAATGAAGAAAGTGTGTACCATTGCTACCTTCGTCATTGCTACTTCTAAATTATTCTTATTCTATAACTTCTAAGTTATTCTTTCAAATAGAACAATTTTTTTTAATTATTTGTAAAAGCTTGGAAGATTAGTAAGTACTTTATGATTGAAAAGTCTGAATAAGGTATGTCCTAAAACGAGTAATTGAATGGGGTATCTTCGTTTTTCATTACGTAAAAATTGAGATGCATATTGTCCATACTTATTACATCATTATATGTGTATCATAGTGAAATATACTCTTCTCTAGTACTTATACAACTATTAAATCAGATTTAGTTAAGATCACCAATATTGATTGAAACATTTTGATGCGGCAATGGAATCTTGCATATCAAGTGATCTAGAAACAAATTTGTCAAAGTTAATTTTATATGCACTCAAAAGTATATCGAATATTCGAGGCTTAACGTTTCATACAAGTTTCTGAGATTACATCACACTAAATATAGTTTCAAAAAGTAGTATATACACAACATGGTTGTTGAAGTTTAAAACCGATATTTTAATTGTTGTTTTAATTTTAATTGTTTTTAGAGATACATCTGAAAACATTTCATTAAGCAGGCCACTTTCCATAAAGGGTATTTCTAGTAACTGATCGCCTAAGAAAACTTGTTAGTTTGTTTTTGATACCCTGGAAAGGTGGTGGAAAGCATCAGTGGTTTCAAATTTAAAGAATCTACCAAGATTCCTACGCCTGTTATACCACAAGATCTATAAGATGTTCTATTCAAAGGATAGTTGCGTATTAATCATGACAAATTACCACTTTGCTGGTTTGATTTGCTTTGCACATAGCCGTTAATAGTAACGGAGACAGCGATGATATTCATTTAACCGGGACCACGTAGTATAATATTTATTTGCCACTTTCTTCATTAAATGTGTAGCAACAGGTGGTTAGCTCTTCTTGTATACCGCGAAATGAATTTCATTTCAATAACGTAACACCTCATATTTTCAAGCAATGAAATATATTTTCATTACATGTTATAAATACAAAAATGTATATCTTATGTGTGACTTTTTAGTTAACAAGCTTATTAAAAATAATCTTTCATTGTAAAAGACCCAGGTTGGTAGATAACGGTCATATCAACCAATTGATAACGTGCTTGAAAATTGTTATCTTGTTTTCATAAAACGATGGTAACAGAATTAAGCTGGGTCTGCAAAAGAACCCCCAAGGTATAACCTGGAATTGTGCGCTTCCTTAGCTTAATATAGTCTTGCGTGTAGTGACAAAGCTTATATTGGTCAAACGAAAAGAACAATAAGCGCCAAATTCGAAGAGCATATCAGATCTTACAGATATGGTAGGTTAGAATCGTCAAGTGTAGCACAACGTACAAACGTAGCGTCGCAGAAATTAGACACCCAACAAACTACCTGCATAAAAAGTAACATTAATTTGATGAATAAAGAAAATGTATCCTTGTCATTTTAAGTTCTGATATACAAATATGATACTGATCTTTCTTAGATAGATTTTCTTCTTTAGATCTTCACTTGATCTGATGACAAAAATATCTCTTCTGGAAAAGTCTGGATACGTTTGCGTTGTTTGTCGTTTTTATTAAGTATCTCGCCTAAGAGAAGGTGAAACTAACTAATATAATATGAAGAATGCCTGCGTCAAATACTTTTATGAATTCACGGTAGACATTGAAGGAGTCAAAGAATTTGTGTGCAGATGGCTGCTGAAATGAAAGTCTCTCTTGCATTTGATTCATCTTCGTACAAAATCATAAAAACTACAAAATACCTTTAATAATGCTATGCTGTGAACTTAAGGTGTACGTGCTAGGAGAGGGAGTGCAGTGAAAAGTAGATGAAGATATAAAGCGCTTTACCTACATCGGTTCTTATAGCAAAACTACGGGTGACTGAAAATGTCCGATTAAATAGTTAAACTCAGATTCTATACAAAACCCTTCTTCCCGGGTGCCAAAGTTTTATTGTTCAGCATAATTAGTTTAACAGATATTGCATTCTAACGCTCATACACCTAAAAGACAAAGAAACTAAGGAATAATACCGGCTAACAAGTGATTTAACTCCCCGAGCGTTTATGGGTAACGCAAAATTAGTTCCAAAACTGGTTCGAAATTAACAAAATACATTGCACTGATTTTACAATTGACACCAATTATCTGCTATGTCAAAGCGTAAGGTACATCTCTCTTTTTAAAAATTGTCGAAATATACAGAAACGTTATACCGTCAATTCCTGTAATAAGTATTAAGGCAACGTCGTAGTAATGACAACGCTTGACGTTCGAACAGTTTCGCACCAATTTTTAAATCTGTCTGTGTGAACAGTCGCATTAATTTGCCATGCGCATTAGAACTTAATTTTTATACTAATTTTCCACTAACACATAGCTATATGTTTTTTGTTTCCAAACCAAACAATAGTAAATAAAATCATTTGTTTTTATATACACATTTTTTCACTGGTTGTTGTACTCCATTAAAAGAGTCAATAGTACACCTATTTCGACATGTATATGGAAATAGCACTACAAATCTATAATTGCATACGTACTCGCGGACCAGGTGCTCCAGGTAAGCCTTTCTCTCCTTTCATTCCAGGCCCTCCATCATAACCTTTATCCCCTTGGAAACCCTTTTCGCCCTTTTCTCCAGCCTCTCCGCTATAACCTTGGTCGCCTTTATCTCCTGCTTCTCCTCTTGGGCCTACCAAACCTTTTAATCCCTCAAGGGTTTGTAAATCCACGTCGCCTTTTTCTCCTTGTTTTCCTTTGTCCCCTTTTTGGCCAGGTTCACCGATAGACGCTATACCTGGAACTCCGGTATTACCTTTTGGACCAGGCTGACCTGGCAGACCCTGAAATACGTGTCATCGCGACCCATTATTATAATGTGAACTGATTAAGTATTCTAGCTTTCCTTACAGGTTCACCCTTTATTCCCGAAGGGCCGGGCGGTCCAAGTGGTCCTATCGGCCCGGGCGGCCCTGTCAATCCAGGAGCACCATGCCGCCCAGGTTCGCCTTTTTGTCCTTTTAATGTAATTTCACAGTGTGCAGGCTCTCCTTTTTCACCTCTGCGACCAGGTTGCCCCGGTAAACCTCTTGGTCCTGGTGAACCTGGTAAACCTGGCAGCCCGGGTTGCCCCTAATATGATTTCCACAATTGATTTTAATTAATATTACGAAATATTTTTATTTTAATTTACATACATCTGTCCCATTGCATCCGTCCAAACCGGGAACACCTGGAGCTCCGGGTGGACCCATAATACCGGGAACTCCATGAACTCCTGGATAACCGGGAATACCTTGTTTGCCTCGTTCTCCCTTAGGACCTCTTGGTCCTATCGGACCGGCTTCACCTTTATCTCCTTTTGGCCCCATATTTCCTTCAATACCTGGATAACCTCTTTGACCTTTTTCACCGGGCAATCCGGGTAAACCAGGTGCACCCTTAGAAGATTAATGAAGATAGATAAAGAAAACGAAAATAACTTTAACGTTGCATTCGTCGGAGAAATCATACTTACGCGACTTCCTTTTTCAGCGAAACATTTAGGAATACAACGCTCACTTCCATTCTTTGGACCATAAGCGCTGCTTGGAGCTTCATATATATCGTAACTAGAATCAGTCGGTCTTCCGCTTCTATACGGTGATCCTGGATATCTCCTAACTTCTCCGGAACGGTAGGATCCCGCTTGTCCTAAACTTTGATATCCATTACTGTATGATTGTGGAGCACTGAAATGGTAAGGTTGATAAGAACTAGATCTACCATAAATATCTGAGCGATCCGGTGAAAAGTATTGCTGAAAAAAAAAGAAAACATATTACTTAACCGAAATTTCGGGAAAAAGAGTTTGTTTTATGATTAGTTATAATGGAAAACGATTAAACACGATTGTATGTATGACCGTCAGCGAACCAACGAAAACTTTCGCGTCACTCAAATTAACAAGATGGCTTTTATGCTAAAAAAATTATTTCCTAGTGTAAAAGAAACCTCCAGCGAATTATGGAATGTTTGAGATGTATTTGATAGGAGCAAAATAGTAAAATAGTAAAAATGAGGCATACGACGTTTCTTTCGCAACAGCATTTAGAAAAGGGAAAATTTTAATCCATCTTTACAACATTTTTTCTTAACAACGATGATAATAATTAAATATTGATACGATGAAAATCCTTATGTTCTTATCGAAGTTAAATCTTACTTCTACAGAAGATGAATACGTAACCAAGAGTATTGGGTAATTATATACATATTTATAATAATTGGGGGAAGAAAATCCCGTCCACTTTTCATGAAATATATTTTAAACGATGGCCAGCTTAAAGCTACAGTATATATTACATTTTTTGTACTTGTTTTAAACATGAAGATTAGACTCATTTGTTTTAAAAGAAGCCCAGTAAAAGACATTTAATAGGTAAAACAAAATTCTTCATCGGAAACTTTAATTATATTTCGTAAGTTAATCAAATGTGTGCCAGTGAACGTATTAGTATTAGTTCTAGTTTTACCATAGTATCTAACTATGGTAGAAGTAACCATTGCAACTTAGTATTCTTGAAAATGTCGACATGCAGCAAGATCACGGAAGCGCAATACGTTTTGGTACGGATCATTTAATTCTGTCCATAAAGTAAAGAACATACACACAATTTGATCTTGATTTCGACATAACGACAGGGAGAAACTTTGGCCGAGGGCATCGCATATCGAACTACAGTGACTAAGAAAAAAATTGTTAATTTGGTCATAGAAACACAAAAATTTGAAAGTTAATTAATTAAAATGAATTTGTCCCACTTGTCGAAATGGGTTTCACGAAATATTGTAAAAACGGACTATAATCTTTAGATATTAATAAAATGTTGTTGGTATTAAAAATTGTTTCAATTTCAAGTTAACTCCTTTTGGAAACCGTATTTGACTGATATTTTCCCTTCAAAAAATTCTTACATACAAATAAATCCAGCAATAAATATTAATATGGCAAAGGTGATTAATTGAAGATGATTTCCAAATGTTCTCTAATCTTGATGCCCATATAGGAAGCAATTTTACCAATCGACACATAACTCTTGTTGACAACACTTAAAGCCAGTCATAACACACGTTTTTAAAGAATATTAAAGGCAACCCTTTGAGTATGAACAAAAAGGAAAATTTAAGGAATATATTGCTCAAAGCCAAATTTTATCCATCTCCATCAATATGGCAGTTTTTGTTTTACTCAATGAAAAGGCCATCAATAAAAACACTTTAATTTGTTCCAGTTATAAAATCTCCACCCGTTGCAGTGATATTGTTCGACATGTCAAGGCGTAAGAGTTCTTTGTTTAATGTAATTAAACAAATCTGGATATCAATAAATCAAATAAAGGTTGAGATGAGGAGGATTGATTACATTTCCTGCTATTAAATAACGGAGGTAATTCGGATGCACCTAAAACCTCGAAATAATTTATATTTATAGTACCTAAAGAAATGAATTGCATCGGCCCTATTTCCATCTCATTCTTTTGGCGGCATTGAGTTTAAGGCTAAGGCACGATTTTGTTGTGGTTCATCCGGAAAGTTGAACGAACTGGTTAAAAGATATCTTCAATAAAAAGAAAACTGTTACGTTAAGCTCGACAAGCGAATTGATACTGGAATGTTCGAAGAGAAGCAAGATAAACATTATCTTTTTTTTTAACTGCAAGGTGCTACTATAACTATTGTTAATTCTATATTATATATGTACTAATTAGAAAAATTAAATTCACCGGTAGAACCGGTATGTATTAATTAGATTTAAATGTTTGTTAACCATTTGTATAAGGAAAACTTATATCTCCAAGTAAAACAACCATCAGTAGAACAAATATTTCTCGGAATAAAGGAGAATTTGTATCATTTGCTCAATGTTTTTTTTTATATATCCTCTAATACGGTAGCGGAACAGGAGCATGCTTATGATGTATGTAATTGTCATCCTCTGTATGATGATTGTGTGCGTGTGTGTTTTTCAACCCGAAATTTGCGATTCCTATTAACGTAATCAAAATTTATTTGATAACGTATTGCGACACTCTTTTTTCATGCGTTTATAGCACTTATTTCGTCCAATATTTTATAATGAACTATTTGAAATCGTCAATGAATTTTTAAATTGTTTCCATTTGGGCTATCGTCCTGCAAATCATCCTGCTTTATACGTTTCTTCTTCCGCCATCGATATCTTTGACATTTGTCATTTACGGCCATATATGTTTTCAACAAGTATGTTACGTCGTAGGCTTTACTTCTTTAATGGATGAATTTATGAGATTAGTACAGTCCAAATATGTAAAAACTTTCATAGATTCGTTGTCGATCCTGTTCGACCCATTGCAACGATTTTCTCATGTAATTAGGCCTAAAAAAACTGGAAGTCTCTCATCTAACAGTTGAAGAAAAAAAGTTGTACTCCGTCATACAAAAGCTCTTAGAACAATTGAATGATTTAATTCTCTTAGATGATTGAATGCATTATTCAGTATTAGCAAAACTTTAAAATCGATATTTTACTGCTTTATTAGTTTTCCACATTTGATGTAAAACAGTTTAAAGCTACATTTTAAATAAATAGGTAATAATTACCCGAGCTTTTTTACTTGCTATCCAATATACTCTCATTTAGGTTTTTAATTGCACGAGAATTGACAGATTTATAAACTAGTATCGGTTTTACTACGCGATAGGTAATTTTTTACAGGGTGTTATACGAAGAGGTTGTAATATAGCCTGCTTTTCGTTTATTGAAATACATGTTTAGCATTTTGTTTTACCAAAGATGGGTCTCGTCCACGTTAAAAATTCGCGGTGATACCTCCTTTATCAGCTGAAGCGCGTTCTCCTTATACATTTGGATTCTACAGGCCAAACTACCCCTTGCTGGCAATGAAGTAGGAGCCGGTTGTAGCTTTTTATGGCTTTAAATTGAATAACATTGGCGCCCAGTAGAATTCGCTTTTTTGAATATGCTTCAACCCAGGTATTAAGAGCCCTTTCCGACCTCTTAATTACACTGGTCAACAAATATCAATTTTTAATTTTGCCATATATTTTTGCCATATAAAATAATTGATACTAATTTCAATAGAAAACATATAAACATTTATTTTAATAAAAGGTAGAAGGTCAAGTTAGATCGATTTTTTTTTATATTTCAATGAAAAGTTTTTTTAGATTGGATCATAGTTTAATGTATATGTCAAATTATTATAATTAAAAATGTGAAGTAATAGTGTAATCTCTTCTTAACATCCAACAGTCATTTGCTAACATAACAGGATTCCATTTGCTCGGATACCGTTCTTTCATTCGCGTGATGTCTTGGTGGAAGCGCTCACCGTGTTCATCGCTAACGTCGCCCATATTTTTCTGACAAAAATCCAAGTGAGAATGTAGAATATGTACTTTAAGGGACGTATTACAGCCAGCAGCGTGAAATGCTTGTAACATATCTATCACTAAAGTTTTATTGTTGTCAGCCTTTTTGTTTCCCAATAAATTCATGAAAACTTGTAGCAGAGAGAGCCACGCAGCTTTTTCCTTCGCTGTTAATTTGGTTTCAAAGGTTTCATCATTTACTATTTCTCGTATCTTAGGTTCAACAAAAATACCTTCTTTCAGTTTCCCTTGTGTTAATTTTGGAAACTTCCACGAAGGTATTTAAAACTTTCACCTTCGAGATCCAGTGCCTTTACGAAGTTTTTCATGAGCCCAAGTTTCACGTGGAGAGGTGGTATTATGATCTTTTCTTTTTCTACTAGAGGCTGATGTTGTACATTGTCTTTTTTTGGTATAAACTGTTGTCGTAATGGTCGCTCTTGCTTATGGTAATGTTTTTGTCACGACTGTCCCAAAACATAGAAACCAACAGTATTTGGTGTAACCAGATTGCAAAACCCAAAATAATTGCAATCATTTTAAAATCTGCACAAATATTCCAGGAATAGTCTTTGTACTTTATCTTTTCTGATAAAATTTTCAGATTTTCGTAAGTTTCTTTCATAGAAACAGCACGACCTATCGGAGTAGAAGGATAATGGTTTCCATTATGCAACAAAATTGCTCTTAGGTTGGTCTTTTGTAAGTCTACGAATAATCTCCAAGAACTGGGATCATGATGTATTCCGAAAGTTTCAGAAAGTTTATAAACATTATTGCAGTAGACCAGATTACCGGTCATACTATAAAGGCATTTTCTCTGTAACCAGAGCTAAGCCAATGTTGCCGCTTTTCGAATGATTTTTACATCAATTTTATCAGTTACTAACTTAGGGTAAAAACCTTGTTGGTCAGTGTTATCGGTGGTCTAGAAGGAGAAGTCATGTTTGCGGAAATAAAATCACCAGCAGTAACGGAAGCTCTAATTTTAACACTGTTGCTGTATTTAAATGCGAGGTTTTCCTTTCTTTGGACTGATTCAGAACTTGCACATAAAAAGCTTTTTAAATACTTTTCACCAGACATGGTTCAAGTTTATACATTAATTTACAAAACTGAAAAAATAATTACCGCATTAAAAAAAAGATGAACAGTACGCACCTGAGAATTTTTAATCTACAAAAAGAAGGAAATCTGCTTAATGTTTCATAAACAAAATTGCATAAAATACAATATTCTCCGGGTAGATACGACATACAAGCTGAGCACTTAAAAACTCTTACTGCGTATTGTATTTCCCTAATTTTTAATTTTGGGAATTGTCTAATGACCAAACTATGTTGTAGACGTGTCGTCTTATACTTATTGTTATACGTTTATTGGGATTGCTGGATTCGATTTACATTTCCAAGTTTACCGTCATTTATTTACACGTGGTACTTAGACTTACATCACTGCAACATTGAAAATTTTTTGAGAGGCTTCAATAATCGGAATTTATATCCAAGTGTACATATTAATGTTTATCGAAGTTGATTCGATTTTGTGAGAAACTCTGCGAACTCTGCGAACACATCCAAGATAATCGCTTCTTCTTTCCTTATTCGCATCTTCAATATTCATTTTCCCATGGGTTAGGGCTTAGCCTACTAAAACGGTATTGCTCTGCACCAACATACACGACCGTGTGTAGGTCGTGACGCTATACACCCACTGCATATTTAAAGAATTAGGAAAATGTCTTGTCTATAACTGTCCGGTAAAGCAACGTATCGCATTCTACTACTGATATGCGCATATTTTCGATGTCATTTCAGATTAGCTATATAATTGGTAGGTGATCTTACAACAACAATTCTCAACACCTACACACTTGCAATATATAGTAACGAAATTTACATTACACAGAACGTTACATTGGGAACCATACACGGTGCATTCCTGTTATTTTCTTAGAAAGTAATTGTTTTAATTCATTTCACCAATGTTGTGGATGTGTATGAGGCAGCAATAAAAAGTAGCTTCGTATTATTTTCGTTTTTGTGCCGGCGGCCAGTATTGTCCAATTCTGAATGCAAACATGAATCATTTAAAGCGTTGCGCTAGTACCATATAATCCAGATGTCGCTGCAATGACATTGCGTACCATTCAACGTAAGCTTGTAGGTGGCATACATTAACAGTAAGCACTATTATTACGAATCACGTTGGTTGTTTCTATGTGTTAATAATACCTTGCATTTATCTTTACCAAAAACCTAAAGACAATAATAAATAATTCCGACAAATATAACAATATGATAGTAAATAACTTTTTTGTGTACCTATTATGCTGGCAACTGCTTTGCTGCCTTTCGTAAGGAAAGTTTATCGAATTTATTTCACGATTTACAAGATTTGGTATAATTGTGGAATTTCCCGGACTATTATTTTGGTATTTCATTCAATTATTAAAATGTTTAGTTTTAAGAAATACCTAAACCACCGGGTATTGCATCCAATCTCTCGGTTCAATAACAACCGAACAGTTCAAGAACTACTTTAGGAATGGTCTGTATCGCTGCCTTCTAAACAACAAGCATGTGTTTCTTGGAGCTAGAAGGCGCCAAGAAATGTCTAGCTCGTCGCTTTAACTACAAGATAGAGTTAAAATATTCCCGGAACCGCAGTCCGTGATTAGTGTATTTCTTTTCTCTTTGCGTTGGGTTTGCCGTAAACGATTCCATCAGCACCACAAGAAACTTACTTTAGCATTTTTTTGTTGTTTCTAGACATTTCAATTTGATAAATGTTCCTCACTGTCGCAATAAATTTTTTAGTTAAGATAATTATTTTGTTGTTGCTAACAAAAAGAAGTCACGATTTATTCAATTAATTTTTTTAGCATATGATCGAATGTTGCTTCGAAAGATCACGTTGCCAAACTGTCAAACATCAATTTTAAATTATTATTGTTGTTGTTTATTGTTAATATATCCGGTACCTTTTGCATTTATCTTCCTTGTTCTCATTAATATTTTCTCTTATTTCTAACTTTCTTTCGTTAATAGTCGAACTTCGTCCGAATTAATTAGTTATGGTAACTTAGTCGTTTCTGTTAGATAAAATATCTGTTTTCTAGACTTTTTATGTTTCTCTTAGGAGGCCTTTCGCGCGAATCATGCAAAACCACTAGAGCAATTTTGGTATTCGATATACCTCGCTACAAAGCAAACTTCTGTAGAATTTATTCTTCTCCGAATCTTCATTGTTGTTCATTCTATAGCGTGTTCCATTTAAGGCGAGGATGCTAAAGAACTGCTGCTAATATCGAAACTTGTGCTCTTCTTAAAAGAGGCTGCTTAGTTTTCCAACACTGTTTTCAGTAAATATATGCTCTTAAACGGTGAATTCTTATTTATAATACTAAATGACGTGAATACAAGACGAACACCAATTACTGCAGAAGATGGACGATAGATTCTGCTATTAAAATTTTTAAGGCAAGAAGGAGGCAATGGCTTTTCGAAGAAATAAGTAACTACGCCTGGAATAACCACTGAAATGTAGACATTTCGCTGAGACAGATTGGTCGAATATATCATAGCTTGATGAATCTAACTTCGAATAAGGTTTTATTTCATGTTTAATTGACGACGAACTGAATGACAATTTCAGTATTACACCGCTCCAAATCGGCGATAATTATAAAGAGCACAAATGTAACATCTTTTATTAGCCTACATTATTTGCAGAATACTGAATTGAAAAGGATATGGCACCAACTCTATAAAAAGAAACGAAGAATGATGTAAACTTGTAGCAAGCTTACCAAAACATCATATCAACAACATATATAATTTAATTTTTCCGTGATATAATCAGTCTTTGTTATACTAAGCTGCCTAATAGTTTTGAACATCACTGTATGTTTTATATTTAAAAACTAAAAACAAATTATTGTTTGAAATACTATTAACTAAAATATCAATCACTTATTAGTTTCCATTTATTTAAAGTTGTAATTAAATAATTATTGTTTAAAATGACAAACTTGACTTGCTTATGACAAGCTTGGAAAATCTTATAATACACCCCGTTGGGCCGTCATCGCACTTAGAAAAAAATGAATCGCTCTCCACAGCATTATCGAAATCATAAATTCATGCGACTCAAACGAACATATGCAAACAATTGCAGTCACAACATGCATCAATGAAATAGTCAAACAAAAAATGAAACCGTTCAGACGTTTACTATGCTCTTTATAGAGAATACCGGACGACTAATTCTGACACCTTCCTTTAATCATTATTTACGTACGCCTGCGATGTGTTTGGTGTCGGCTCTAGAAACCTGTCAAAATCTATAGGCCTTCATAAATCTTTTGTTCAAGTGAGTAACACGGCTCCGAAACACTTGACATATGAAAAGAAATCCGGTAATGAGATTTGAATATTAACTTATTTCAACGAAGCGAAGGGTAAGCTGCGGAAGAAGAGCTGCGTATGAGTCGATAATGGATTAAGACTTAAGGCGGCATGGATGATACAGACGTTTAATTTATAAAGGTGACCTTCTGCAGCTATCGGATTTCTTAGCCTGGGAGGATATAACATATTTCGAATCTCAGCAGGGATACTAATAAAATCTGTCATATAAATATCCAATAACGAAAAAAAATAGATAAAAACAAATTATGCGCATACCTGATTGATTTTGACGCTCATAATCTCATCATCTATTATTAGTTGTGTTTGCCACGTAGCAAAAGGATTGATTATAGTTGTCTTTTTTAAAAATTTGTATAGACGTTGTGAAGAGACGACTTTTAGGAATAGTAAACTGATATTTTATGTTGGGGAATTAAATTTTGATAATCACTGAATGTTTAATTTACCCTCAACCCCTAACTGGTGCGTTTCTAATAGCGATTGAGATATGGGAGGGTTAAACTCGACTCTACGCCAAAAATACAAGAATATGTGCTAAGTATGAGAAGCATCTGTCTCTGGAGCTGTGTATCAAAGTCTGCGCTAGGACAAAGTCCCAGAGAGACTCATCAAGTGGTATCTAAGTTAAAAAGAGGTTGGATGCAATTTATAAGAACCATGTACCTTAGATGGTTTAATAAATTTAAGGGTGGCCAAATATCCGTTTTGACGAGGAGTGGTCAAGTGGGGAGTTGATCAAAACGATCTAATCAAAGACGAATTTAATTCAAAGACTCCGATATCTAATTATATTTACATGTATTCGTAGTTTCGGTGTTCTGCATATTTCCGCCTATCTTTAATATTATCCAGAGGTTCAGATTTTTGTCATATACTAGAACGACGGCAAAGTAGCCGTCTCCCTTCCCCACTTTTTTCAAACAAAATAATACAAATAAAAAAATTGTATTATTGCTTATTAAATGGCATTCAAACGTTTTTCAATTCCATATTTTATTCTTTTCAAATTTTTACAATATCCTATTAGGCAATGTTTATGTCTATGAACTTGTGTCTAAGACTTAGCTTAGACTTTGGTGCACAAAGAATCTGTTTTAAACATATCCATAGAAAGAACAATTTTGATTAGCTTCTTTTTAGTGTGGTGACGGCCCAACGGGGTGTATAAGCTTTTTTTCAAGCTTGTTATAACCTCAGGAGCTTTTAATGTGTAAGTTGTGTGTCTAAAGTGTGTTCCATGGCCTTGTTACTGTCACCCTCTCCGTAAATAGTGAAGCGCAGTTAATTGTAACCCAACTGCGAATGGTGACTCGGGAGTGTGCCGGACCCACTAAGAAAATTTGTTGATTCTAGTTATGCGCTGGCCCTCTTAACTTTTAACTTAAAATAGAAAATTAACAAATAAGATACGATATTGTCTATAAATATGTATTCAATTTAATTTAAACATGACATTTTTCAGCGTTTTAAAACGAGTGATTCATCTCACCAAAAACAAAAGGGAATAATTTGAAAAAAGAAATAAAGTAAAGCAACGTTTAGTATACACTCTATTTTTCGTAACACAAAAATGGAAGAACAATACTTGCCGTCCATACAGCCAGATTATTTGAATATAATATTACAATGTGGAACTTATTATAATTACGCGGCGAAAAGTGTGACGAAACTAACTTCGGAAGTTTGTTTTGATACCCTCATTATTCTGTGCGTCAATAAATGAATCAAAAATCAATATTAACCAAATAAAGATTTTTTGTTGTTGCACTTCCTCTTTAAAGATTACGTTAATCCGCGGATGTCTACAAGAGAATATATTTTTATAGATTTATCTGTTGTTTTACGCAGTATATACGCATTATACACAAAAAAAGAAGCAATATATTCAAACACCCTCCGGGTAATTTTAATTGCTTTAGTAGTGGTTCAACATAACAAATATTTTATTGGATCCTAAGAATTTATTACGAAAATGATTTCTACAGAAGCTCTGTTATATAAATTAATAGCCATATTATCACCTTATTACCATACTATAGCTATGCAAGTGTTCTTACCAATAAGAAGACATAAAAACGGTTGAATAAAAGACTAATCGGAAACCGGAAGTTTAAAATACCAGCAGTGAAATAAATAAATCCAAGTTAGACCGAGCAAATGAAGTGCAAAACGCAGATGTTAAGACGATACACAATCTTTTGTTTGAGGGATACTACGCGTGACTAAAAGCCCCCGTTGAGAGGTCTAGCGACGAAAGTCTATTCAACAGGTGGCTTGACAAAGGTAAACTTACCGCCGATGCACACGCCGTCAGTCCTATGATGGACGCCACGAACCTGTGGAAAAAATAAATAAATAAATGGCAACTCTGTATGGTACAACGAAAGTATCGTAGCAGATATATAAATTACAACGTATGCTTAAGCTTAATGCCGCAGTTTTTTTTTTTTGGGGTATTCGGCAATTAATACGAAATGTAATCATGTAAGTTAGAAATTAATTGTAATATTTAAAAAGTTAATCATATCAATCTTAGTCCTTGGCAGCAGCGATGTCATTCCATCAATTAAATGAGCGAATTGCATATAAAATTTGAAACGAACGACATTAAACAAAGTTTGCGGCGTTAATATAAACAAGAATCGGCACGCGGCCACAAATACGAGAATTTTAAGTTCGAATAGGGTGTGACATAAATTATGTGTTCATCACAAACCGCAATAAAAATTTCCTAAACAATAAATTTATTGTTTAGGAAATTTCAATTGAAACAAATCTATTTAACCTTGAAATTAGATATCGGCATGTGCAATGGTTAACAGTTTTTGAAATAACTTAATAATTTAAAAATAACATGAATAAAGAACTCAATTGCAGTGTTAAAAGAGGAAAGATAAACGCTTTGAATTAATATTTCTCTAGATTAGTTTTTAGGCGTTAAATGATTAGCAAAGACATCTGCATGTGTTTATATTACTAATACATATTATTATCATCTACAAAATACCGAAAAAATGGATGAAATACAGCGTTTGACTGAATATACGAACAAAAAAATATTTAAATAATTCATTATCCGCTCTAACCACGTATCTATCGAGGTGAGCACCTACATATTTACCTCTTTTAGTTATCGACTCTAAATCCATTAAATTAAATCATATTTAAGAATGTTACTTACAAATATTATTTAAAAGAAAATAAATACATTATTTGTATTATTATTACGTAAATTAAAACAACATGTTAATTCTTGAACTAAATATAAGTCAATATCTTATTTGTAAATATTACAGCGAAAACTTTACCGCTTAAGTAAAACCGCCAATGTTGCCCTATATACTTACTTTTCACGGAATTAACTAAAATTACCTAAATAAAGAACGAATTTTGATTATTAGCCAGCGATCTACTTAAATAATGATATTAAGTTTGTTAATAGTCCGGCGTATATACATATTTTAAATGACAATTGGTGAAGATTCTAGAAAAAATTGCCAGCTTATTTGACATGGCCTACTTGATAGATTATCATAGGTCACGGCATCCTTTGATACGGCACGAGAATTTTTTGCCGTTTAGTTTCGAAATTTTCGAATGTGGATTAAAGAAATCGAAAACAACGATGTAAAACGTATTTTCAGGAAGAGGAAGAAATTTTGTCCCTTTCAAGAAACCACAGCAAACATCGAAAAAATATAAATAGTAATGTCTTAGGACGATTAGCAAACGTCATTTTTTCTTACAACATTGTAAATCATTAACGTAATGTGAGATTCAAGAGAGCAATTCTAAACAATTTTACCGCAAAGAAATAACGGCAACATACGTCCCGTGAAATATTTCGCAACATTTTAACGCGATAGAGGCAAACTCCCAATCTTGGGGAGATCTCTGCGCTGAATTTAAGCGTAAAAGCTCTTAGCGACTGTAAAGAACGATTCTCATCTCGAATTATATCGTGTCGAATAAAATTATAGACACCATAATACTGCGAGAAGTTCCTTCTTAAAGGCGCAACGATTTCACGTTGAAGAAAATTTAAAGAAAGATGTTGCGGTATAAGTTTTGAGCTTTCGATCTAAGATTTGCATGCGTGCCTCAAGCTCTGTTGTGAATTGGGTATTCTACTATTACTTCTATCACGTTACATGAAAAAATGTTAAAGCTCTACATTTTATAATTATGTTTATTCTATATCTGATGATTTATGTGTTTATTTTAATTATTTAATGTTGGAATTAAATTAACACGTAATTTGTATTGCAAGCTACTTACCGCAATCCGTGGACCATCGTACAGTATCCTTCCCCAGTTGGGGAGCAGAAACACAACACTACTATGTGCCAGAACGCACGGCTTAGTGGCCACTGCGATCCCTTAGCTTAAGTCGGATCTCGAAGGCAGATCTGTCCCCACACGGTTCCGTATGCGGATACGCCACTTTAAGCAGTACATTGCTTTCTTAAAAATTATAAGAAACATCGCACTGATATTTTCACAAGACACAGCCTACCTAAGAATAATTTGAATTTCCGTTTTTTACGTAAATTTTATTCTAAAAAAATCATTATAATTAAAAGAAACAGAATCGCGGAGGTCTGCGAAGATTCTTAGAGAGAGGGGGCGAGTGCTTGCGACGAGGCATGGACCATAACATGGAGCAGTAAGCTATGCCGCCGCTACCGGGACGTAGCCCGGCTCTACTCCTAGCCGTGGCTTTATTTTTCGTAGCAATTGTGAATACCGGTGATGCAGCGGTAAGTGTTTTTTTCTTCGTTTTATTTTTATCACAATTATCGTTTGTAGCACTTAATTTATCGATATGCAGGGGGTTGTAGAAATAGTTCTTCGTATAAAAGCTCCCGGTCTACGTTGGAATGTCTTAAACAGTAGGCAACATGTGATTAATTTTCGTTTAAAGCTTCTTAAATGAATGAAATCTCTAATAAAACTGCTACGTATAAAGAAAATGAAACTTATTTCTTCCTAGAACATCGTAACGCGTTGTGGCAGGTATCCTTCAAAGTAAATATCTAACATGTTGATTTTACGATTTCAATCAGGCGCCGCAAGTTAACAATAAACATTAAGACAACAGCGTCGCTTTGTCAACTAAAAGTATCATTTTAAACATTGACGTTTACTACGAATTAAAAGTTAGGATCTAACGATCTGGAGAATACTCCTAGAGATATTAACAGTTTGTAGTTCTTGCTAAGAGACAAGAGCTTTAAAAACTTTAAGAGTGCTATTATATGATTGTTCTTGTAAAATGTTCTAGAAAGCCTAACAGTCGAAGCTTAAATGCGTGTAAAGTAATTAATAGTTTCAATTATGTAATCCAATCCATGTGTAGATCGATCTACTTCATTGTAAATAACAATCTTAGTCTATTTTTTTGGTAGGTTTGCTAAACAAATTAATCGAATTCAACAAAATAATTCGGTGGAAGTTAAGTCATTATTAATACAGTTTGATAGCGTTATATTGGCGTGATAAAATATTGAAAGTTTCTGCAAACGTTTTAGTACTTTTAATAAATGTTATTTTTCTTTGTATCTTTCTTACGTAAATATCATTTTCAATTAGTTGTACTTTACAAAGGCTAATCGAGCGATTAGAAAAAGTGCAAACTTTAAGATAATTGTATGCGTAATCATGCAACTGAGCGAGCTACAATTCGTAAATTTGGTATTGTGAGTAAACTAGGTTTATTCAATACATTTACGGATATAACTAATCCCCCGCATTAGTCGCATATGGCACAATTAAAACCACCACCTAATAATATGTTGATAAAAATGAATGTTTTACGCGAATCAAAACACAATTAGGTTGCTATGGCCATCTAAGGGTCACGGCAATCTGCCATGTACATTTGAAATTAGCGATAAATATATTTGGGACTGTAGATATTTTTTATCTACCAAAAAATAAAATAAACAATTCATGTATATGTGTGACCAGCGATTTTAATGACGTTTTATAATGCCTTGCCTTACGAATCCGCAAATTGTATAACAAATGATAAGTAGCCGTTTGGCGGAAGATAACACTGTGATGTTAGTTAGCAGCAATCTCCATGTTCGTTTTTATATGTTTATAAAACTTAGACACTGTAATAGTTCCTCTTAATATTTAACGTTAATATGATGTAATAACTTATTTAAAGCTCTTTTTTTGAGAAGCAAAAAAAAAATAGCCCAATATAATCCTTTTACTTAATTATTTATTTATTTATATTAAATAATTCAGCGGGATGATAATTACTTGGTCCTGGGTTTAGATGACTATTTCACAGTTAACACCTACCAAACTAGATTTTTTTATATCTTAATAAAAAGTCGCGAGTACAACCCTCAAGCTGTATAACAAGATGATCGCGTGGTACTTTCTATATGTTAAATTCAAGTAAATTTCCATTCTTGTCGGCTTCAATTGGAGACGAGTTAAGTAATTAAAGAATTCCTAAACGAAATAATAAAATTAACATTGCGAGAGAGTTACGGCAATGTACGTATAATCGTAAAATCGTAAAATAATCGTGAGTACATACATTTCTCTTGAGTTCATCAAAGAAGTCTGTATGCTTACTAAATAAAGTTAAAGTAGATTAGATATCATATTATTTAAGCGTAAATACCTTGAGATGCCCCTTCTCCCTTTTAAAAAAGCAAGTTCTGTTGTGTATGTCTCCTTGTATCTTTAATTTAACGCACGTCAACGTACTCATATCTTTCACAATGTACAATAAAATATTTTTCAAAATAAATCTCTAACTTCCACATTTTAAAGTTAGGCGGTAGGTATAACAAGAAAAAAATGTGTTTATTTCTTTACTTACGACGTTGCTTTAAACTTTACAAACAAGAGGTGATATTTTGTTATCTTCTCGCTATTCAGGAGTTATTTGTATTTGCAAAAACGTGTATATATATGTCTATCGGATTTAAAGCGAAATATTAGACTGTGCCATCTAACCCAATGAGCCATTTACCCCATTTTACTCTATATATGTTTAAAGCGGGGTTCACATACGCTAGTACGAAACTATACACCCTTCAAAAATTGACGCTGCCACGACACTGTATCCATACGTTTGCAGACCAGATTTTGCGAATAAACGTAGCATATGACTTCTCTGTGAAATTTTGTGCAATACAAAAAAAATGATTAATACCAACAGATAAATTTAAAGGACGTCATTATAAAGCAAATCAATTGTCGGTTATTATGATAATTTGCCGCTACACTATGTAGAAGCAACCTAGCTCAACGAATCTTGAACGATTAATTAATTCATTATTTTCGTGTGACTGCCTAATCATCTTGAGTTTTTTTTTTACGTTATTCTATACATCCATTCCAATAATTGAGGTGCGATAATCACAGCTAAGATTTCGAGGAAGAAAGAAATCGTTTGAATTAACTCCTCAAACGCTAAGATCCGATAAAGTTGTGAACGTTTAATGAAACGAATCATAAAACGAACCCAAATTTGTACGTGATAGAGATAATTTTAAAATCGCATCTCTTTACATGTCAAGGCACTTAGCATCTTAATTCAAAACACATTGGGAAAGAGGACAGAAGAACTATGTACTGGGTCATATTAGGCTATTGATGATAAGAGCCGACCGGCAGTGAGATTACCGCTATCTTTGATATGACGCTTCGGAAGGGAACTGCTATTTGAATACTAGAAAGAGTTGATCTACTAAGATGGTTAATTTATTGTTACTCATAGCGTAATTCATTAGGTTGCTCACCGTATCGAACTACCCTTTTTGCGTATCCGAGAGCGTATTTTATTTTAGGTTGGTAGAAACTTTTTAGGAAAGTGCAATTGCAACCTGCACTTCGATTTCATAGATTTCCGTGCACGCAGCGATGAAGCGTTTAAATATTCAAGTATTTCAACATTTTCATTAAATTAAAAAGGTATAGATAGGCCTGACTTCATATTCTGCCTAAATACAAAATTTAGATCCGGGGACTAGTCAGAATCAGCGTGGTTTCAAAAGTACTATTTATCTCTACCCTTTAATGCGACAACTTTTAAAATGACAAACTCGATATTTCTTGGCGCCCTCTCAAACCATCCTTCGAACAGTTCTCTAACTGCTTAACAGCGAGATGGCGGCATTAGTAGCGCTTCGGGAAACCGCATATGTGAATATTCCGACAGGCTTACCATGATAAACAACAATGTAATATAAATAGAACATATCAGAAAATGTGTAGAAACAATAAAAATGCTGATTTGAGGCGACGGCGCAGAAGGTAAAGATAAAAAAGTACTCTCGAAACCACGTTGATGCCACCGAGCAGACAGAAAAATGTGCGTATGTTAGAATATTTTTTTTCTCTCCTTTTATTACGTTTGCCGTAAATTATTCCATCAATACCACGAGGAAGCTAAGCTATCTTGGCATTATACATTTTTGGTTACTGGGAATTAGTATTTATCATATGGAGTCTACTAGAACCTAAAATTACAATAACATCACAACTTAAGGCCTTAGAAGATTTAACAATCACGTTAGTTATCAAAAATGTTACTTTGCATTTGAAAATTGTGAAAGTTAATGTGATATGTTTCAACCTCTAGAAAACGTTGGTTAAAAGCAAATGTTAAAGAACGTAGAAGAGGCGGTTGTCGTGGGTAGCCACTAAATGCACGCAAATGGAATAGTAACCCTTTAGTTTTAAAATAAAAACAATTTATATTAAGAATTACAATAATTTATTTAATTTAACAAAATACGTAATTGCTCAAAAAAATTGTAACTAGATTTAAGATAAAGCGTTGCTATCATAAGTTACATAGTAAAACATGTAATAGCAACAATTTATCTCGAATCCAACTATAATTTTTTTTTAATTAATTTGATAATCAATTTGAGTTAATTTTTTTTGTGCGAACTCAAACTAATGAGAAACATTATAATAAATGAAATTTCGATAGTATTTCCAAGCTTATTTATTTCTTTCTTTAAATTAGTGTATAATTACTAACGATGAAGCTTGGACGGAAGTTCTGAGATATCTTACGTATTGAAGCATCTCACGTATTAAAGTATATCCGATTAATGATATTCAACATATGAGACAACTACAGGTGGATATAAACTTGTACCGCAAATGGAAATAATTGTTTTAATCTTTAATCTTTTTCCCTCTCAGTCTATTTTTTGCGAGTTCCCTAGTTTCGTTCCACGTTTTTCCATTTTACGAGAAAATCTTACCAACTACTCGGACTCCTTTGGCCTTCCCCTTCTTTAATTTAGTCTCCCATATTCATTACACTTATGTTTATTATCCATCTTCTGCTCTTTCCTTGTATAGTGACAACCCGTGCTTCACATCCATACGTAAGAATCGGTCTTTTTACCAGATTCCTCTTTATATACATACTTTACTTATTTAAGTTTAGGACGTAGTCCACCGCCTTGCCTTATTCCTTCGTTAGGTTTAAATGTTTCCGATGCTCATCATACGGCGCACAGTATTTTTATATGTACTTTTTATACATCGCATCAATTTATTACCAACTTTTTTATTATCTAGGCCACTCCAAACTTCTTCACGTGGTACATGGTCATTCATCTATAAATGCAGTATATATATATATATATATATATATTAGCTCTCTACCACTTTAGGATCTCATGATAACTTCCTTAATTGTCCACTGTACTTTTTTTGTTTTCTGAAGCCACTCTGTGAATTCGATATTATTAGCTCAACTATTATTCGAAGCTTTTGTTCCAATGTACGTTCATAAAGTTTCGTAATAGTGCTAAGTAAAGTTATTCCTCTACAGTTATCCAAGTTCTTGTTCTTAATTCGTTCTCATGTTATTTCGTCTCGACCAGCAACTTTGCAATTCTTTAGTTATTTAATTGTATAACATAACCTTCTTAATATAAAAGTTAATCAATTAAATTATAGATCCTACATGTGTAAGCGATTAAATTGAAGATATTTATAAAAGTGAAATCCTTATCCATAATAAAGGATAAGGCCAAAGCGTTCGCCAAGTCGTCAAAAGGATCTTTTAGTAACTTTCAGACATACGTTTAACTGGCCACGATCATGAAGGTACGTGAAGCACTCAGTGGAAAAAATAAATTTTATTAATTACAAAAACCAAGAAATTAAATGATTGTTTTCTTTAAATATTTTAAATGCTACATACATATTCATAAATTTTACTACCCAGAAAAATGCAAAATAATCAGTTTTATACGCTGCCATATGCCAAATACCAAATAGTCTTAATGACAACTTTTTTAGACTTAATAAACAACAAGTGAAACTGAACGCATTAATGTTTCAATTGTGTGGATGCGGTGAAACTAGAACTCGCAGCAAGAAGTATATAATTTGTTGAATGCGAAATATCCAAATAGAAATATTAGTCAATGTGCACTGTGTAAAATCGAGAAAAATATAGATAGAATCATTGGTTTTTTTCTTCTCCGATAAAACTTTTAGAGAACAGCGATCTCTTGATTCTTTAAAGAATGCACTCGTGACTTCTCTTGCAGATTTCAGATAAAGATGATGACATTTCTGACGTTCTTAGAAGAAAAAAATGTATGTTGGTAGACCTTAAAACATAGAAGATTTGAAAATAAGGTTATCGAATTAGCCGTTCCAAGTAATTGAGGGCGTAGATTTGCTTCTTCCCGTTAATAAAAAATTAATATTTTCCCCTCTTTAAATGACTTATTCGAAAATTTTGTTATGTAGGGTAAACGAAATTAAATGGGACAATTTAGGTAATTAAATGATCTATCAAAATAAAGAAACAATCAGGAGTTGTTGAGAGAAGTGGAAGGAACTTGAAGTTACCGCAAGGTGTATTCCTTGCTTCTTGTTCCTTGTTCCTTCCTAACTGCAGGCGTATTCCTTCGAGAAATAAATCCCTTTAAATTTAATAAAGCTGTTCCATAATTTTGCCGTCCAGTATACTATGGCTCTTAGTTATCATAAGTATTCAGCAATTGAGATAGTAATTCTATTTATTTTATCGGCAAATATATAGCTATTTACATCTTCTTCTCTAGAGTTCCGAAGAAAACAGTTTATTCCAAACAAAAGAATTTCATACAATTTTAACAATATTATAAAGTAAAAAGCTAATAATAAATAATGTAAGTTTCAAAATAATAAATATTTTAAAACATATTGTACCTTCGTATTTCCGCAAAATGTTATTTTTTCTTTCATACTGTATAAAGCTGCCAATAAAACCATTGTGATTACTACATTGACTTTCACACGTTTGTCTTACGAAATAAAAGCATGGGCAATCATTAATTGAATTCGAATATTCGCAAAACAAAAATAAAAGGGATTCACGCTGTAATATGACAGAATCCTTTTTTTTATTGTGGTTCATATTTTAAATGTTCTTAAGGGGTCAATGAATTTATATCTCATATCACAATCACAATCCACTTTTCCGTTCGTTTAAATTAATTTCTTTTGTCTTTACGACAGCTATCGTTTGTAATATAAATACTTATTGTGTGGGCAGCAGGACTAACATGGAAAATAAAAAAAAAAGGATGAAATATCGTGAAAGGACTAAGGAAAAATTAAATAACGAAACTAATTATGAACTTGATAGTAAATACAACTTTTACTATTGCTTTTATCTTAGTATCTAACCTAAGAAACGACGTAACACAAATGTAATATTGTTATATTACAAATTAATAATACAAAAGGCTATGATTCAATTAATTGTCGACAATTTATTCAGCAATAAATGCAATTCCTGAAAAGTGGTTCAAATGCTTTCGAATATTTATGTCCGTTATACAATATTTCATAAATAACATACATGACTTTGTTCTCATCACTACCTTGACTTTTAGCCCGCCCATCAAATCTAAACCATTTCACTCATAGAAGCAAAAGTAAATAACAAGGTGTTTGCCACAAATAAAATTCATGCCGCTATTTCCACGTTTCTGGCCTGATATTAACATAAACTTACCTTTCGCTCGCATCAAAATAAATTGAATATATTTTCAGTTGCCAATCCTTCTTGAATACTCTTGAAAAATATTAATTTTAATACTTATTGCATCATAATCACGCAATTGGCATCGGAAAAGGTACGGTTTGCTAATTGCAGAATTCTTCGAAAGCATTTTATTCAATAAATAGCAATGTTTAAATCCTCTAAGTCCTTCTTATTAACATTCACTGTTGCTCCTTTATACCCTCTTATGGGCTATGTTTTCTCCATATTAAGTTTCTTATATAAAAATGCTGTTCGATAGACACATCCAAAACAATTTAACATACCCACACGAGATTCAGGATTTGGTGGTCAGAAATCGTACCATTCGAAATTATACAGCGGTTTCTTGTATCTTTTTTTCTGTGTACGCATAAGAAAGATAACGTAATAATAATTATTAATTTTCATCTTCAACGCAAGATGGAGCGGGAGGAGTGGGAAACCAGCAGGACTGGTTAACAGTTTACGATCTGGCTGGTAGAAAAAGGTCGCTTAAATCCTACAGAGTCACAATTGTAAATTATGGTGCCGATGCTACTTAATATCGACAAATCGCTTCTCCTATCTTTGATAGTGGTGCGCTCTTTTTAGATTGAAATATCTCCCCCCTAAAGATCTACATAACTAATATTTGCGATAGAAAATAACGAAACAAATATATAAATAAACACCCAATTTTCAGTAAAAGCTACAAGCGATAACCGTATTTCATTAAACTGAAAAATGTCTTTAATATTATAACTATCGTTTCTACTCGTTTAACTATCGTAAAAAAATTTACGATAGTTAAACGTAAACATTTCTTTAACATTTCTACGCCTATATCTGGCTCAAATTTTCAGATAATTATCCTTTGAGATTTTTGCAAAATGCTCTGCATTCTACAGTCGTAATTCAAACTTCATTCGATTGAATCCTTGGAATTTTTGACAATGTACCAGAAACTTATATAGCAATTAGATTTTGCGAGATGACCATCCAAATGGTTGCCATGTCTGATACATATTATTTCAATTAGTATTCAACTACACAGAGAAGTGTTCTACTGAAATTCGTACAAGTGCTCTGATGAAATATACTATAAACTTTTATTTCGTTAAAGATATTACATTATCTAAGCTAGTTAACAAGGACGCGTAAATAACAAATGGCGAAAATAAGCAAAGGCTGCAACAGTATCGTATATCCAAAACGATTAATTTTGAGGTAACTGTGGTAGTTGATCGAAAATAGTAAATGATTTTATCTGATTAAGTGCAGATCTGCATCGAAGCAGTATAACGACATTCATTTTGGCACTACTTTATTTGTGTTTTCATTTCTAATTCTGGATTTCTCCAAATTAGTATTCTTCTACTTCTAACAGCTCAAAGGCGAAAAGCAGAGCTAAACGAATAGATTTATTTAAAGCATTGCACACGAGATGCTTTTTCCGGTAAAAAACGTAACATGAATATTCTAGAAGTTGTAGAAAGCCACTAAGTTAAACAATAATTTTTGTTTTTTGAACCAAACTAGAGATTTGATCAACACACTGACAGCAGAAAAAGCGGAATTCTTAGTCTCATTCTGCTAGCGATTCGTTCACAGCACTAATTATATCTTTATCATAGAAAAGAGCAAGAAAAGGTCTTAGTTGTTTAAGTTATGAAATAGAGTAGAAAATACTAAGGCTCTTCAAACAATTGTAAACGAATTGCTACTATGGATGCATTTTTTTCTTTATTACTTCATGAACTTCCGGCATTTACATTCTTATGCCATCATTTCCAGATTATCAGCTAGTGCTAGAAAATCTTCCATTATCTACTAGAAGACTATCTCAGCAATACTCTCTTGACAAATTATTGATATTAAAAGGTTGCATTGGTGTGGTTTTCATCTTAATTATATTATAATAAGTTTCAATAAATCTTAACTTGGGGAATACATCAATCTCACGTTTGCAACGTTTGGACCAGTCTCAGTACGGAACAAAATTTCGTACTTTATATTAATGAAATTAAAAATTTTATAAAAAAATGTAATTAACAATTTGGAGCGTAAATTGCTTATGGACAGCCTTATTTGATATTCAAAATATTTTCGTGGTTTTTTAGAAAAGCTAGCAAACGTATCCCCAATAGAGGGATAGAAATGTACTTTCTAACTTTAAGTAACTTGTGCATCTCTGAGATGTGTGCGTTATTGTCAGCTAGATTATTATATAGTGAAAATTACATCAATATACATTAAAAGATAAATAGTGTATAGTACTTAGAGTATAAGTTTCAATATCAATACTTTTTTTGAATTGAAAGGGAACAGGAACAGGGTAATCATTCAACTATAACATTTAAATTAACGTGGCTGTTAATAATATATACTATTTATCACTTACATTTGTATTGATGCAAATCTCATCCAAACTTTATATGATGATGGACAAAACTGGTTCAAAGTATTGAGATGTTTCAAACAAAATATAAAAATTAAAATTGCTACAAGTCTATTTTCAATAATGCGTATGGTTTTTATTCTTTTTTAAAATACCTTTCGCTTTCTTCCTTCGTCCTTTTAATGTAAAATCCTTTGCAACTTCTTTTTCCATCTCTTTGGGCTCTTTTCTCCTTCGTCTGATTTTAGATTTTTTTTGACGGTTTTTAATAACCAAAATACTTTCAATATTTATTTTAAAACGAATTTCTATATTCGAAAACTGAAGCTTCTCTGTTGTCTTCTTTGTTGTCAAAATTATTTTTTTACAACTTTACTTTACAACTTCTAGTCTGTTATCGCAGAAACGTTATTGAAATATTGTGAATTTTGATCACTATATTCTATCTAAATAATATTGTAGATGCATTTTGTGCACAAAATGGCAAATTATTGAAGATAACTTGTGACTTGCCCACAAATTAAAATTTATTAATAGAGCAATTTTCTTTGAAAAGAATTGAATTGAAAAAAAGTGAATTTTTGATAATTATTGAAAGTTCAGAATTCCATAAAAATTAATTATAATAACAAATTGGTATAGAACGAAAGAGCTTTATATGTTTACTTTGATAAGCTACCTTTAAATATTGTTAAATGCAGAAACTTAAATTTTAATACACAATCGAAATCGTACTTAAAAGATAGGGAACTGTAGAATTTAAAGGAATTTATAAGTAATTAACGTATTACCAGCAATTTTCATTTCGCTTTGCAACTAAATCCATTCGTACATCTACGCCGCTTAGAATTGTTATTATTATTATTACGTTATTCCTCACATTCCAATTATAATTCTATATTTATTCATTATTACGTCTTCCTCTTTACTTAATAACCAACATTTTTGAAGACAATTTTTAATGATCTTATATGAAGGGCAGAGTACTTTAATTTTATATATTTTTTGAATGAATGCAAGTGTTATTATAAATTAAAAAATATTATTACATCTTGTACGAAACAAGCAAATCGGTCAAAATAGTTAATGAATTCATATTAATTAACAAATTAAAAACAAAGTTCAAAGTGCGTATTGTATCTTGTCCACAATTTTGTCTATTAAAAAAGTATTTCGATTTCGCTTAGATTTAATTATAATATCTAGCAATAAAATATAATTCAGAAAATACTGTATTGCATAAGTAAGAAGTGCATTATAAGACGTACTTAACAAAAGATCTTTGATCATCACTTTCTTCTATGATTTTGTTAATTTTGGGTTTTGAGGTCAAGCGTTAAGAAGAGAAATACGAATCCCTTTCTCTAATATTTTACTTCTGCTACGTTTCGTTTGGTGCTTTTCAACTTTTTCAAGCAATCTGTTTCTTTTTGCTATCTGTGTTTCGACATTAATTTATTTTAAAATAGGTAATTTGTGACAGGGTAAACTTCCAATGAAAATGTGTTGCATCTCCAAAATTCTAAGTGTAATTCTAAAGTAAGCCACAAGTATTGTTTAGTAGTAGATTCCCTGATATATCGGAACTTCGCTATAGAAGGTTGGTTTTCGTTTAAATTTTTAAAACTCATTTAAAAATTTATTTATCTCTTCCAATCAAAATTTAAACTACCGAAAGGATGGAAATGCGACGATTCTAAATTTCGCCGGTTAATTTAATACTCCAATTAAGCTCTTCTTCAATCGCAGGCAGATAAACGCATATCACTCGACATCTACAAAAATAGAATATTGCGGGTATTTAAGATATCACAAGTCACGAGAAGATTAATTTTTTATAGTAATAAAATTAGGACCAAATAAGATGAACTCATTTTAATTATCTTCTTTTTCATTTAACATCACAAGTCCCATAGATAATCTCCTTAATTAAAAAATTCCTATAATACCATGCTGTTTTTATTATTTCTCTATAAGACATAATATTATTGTGGTTAATCTAAAATTGAAACTTCCTGTTGTTCTCATACTTCAGACAATGATTTAGTTTTAATAGGATCACGTTCGCAAAATTATATACAGTAACATTGACGACATGACGACATTACTCTAAAAATAATTATAAAAAGCGCAGTTCCTCCCGCTTATCTTTGCTAACCTAGAAATCCAGATTCCCAAAAGCGTTATCTCATCCCTCGGTCGTTACGTTCCACGAAAATAAGCATCACCGAAACTAGAAGATTACAAAAAAGAGAAATAACGACGATGACCTGTTGTTCTCATTTTAGTTTGTATATGAACTTAATCTGTGAACTTGTTTATCTGGAAGCATGTGGTCGTACATATAAACATAACCAGAAAATATAGAAATTATGTCATTCCAACACAATTATAAACCGCGACATATGATCTAACCAAAGTATGCGTCTTTATAATCCATAAAACACCCGCCGACTGCACAATCAACATCCTGACGATGATATAATTGAAAACAAAAATGTCTTATGCCGTTGTATGACCAATTACCATGTTTTATTGTACGTACATATGGCTATGCATGGGAGAAAGGATGCATATGTATCACATTAATATTATTACATCAACTATAATTTTATTTTTACGTAACGGATAGGTTATGGCGATCGTTAAGTATCCTACTTATTACATGTCATTTTTTTTGTTCGATTAAAACATAACTAATGGCGAGCATAAGTGAATCTGATTCAGAAGCTTAATACGTGAAATAACGAAAAATATTTCTTTTCACATTTACGCTACCATAAGCGTATTTTATAATTCTCTAATTCCAGAAAATTCACATACGTGCTTTTTACATCATTGGGAAGTATATTGGATAATGCTAACCGGTGGTGGTTTAAAATTAAATTTATTTCTAACTATACATCTCCTAACAAGTCGATGCATTTAATCCTCTTTTTTCTAAATCTTAAATACCCTTGAAAGAATTCTTAGTCTTGACCCTCCTAGAACGCTTCAACAGCAGCTATCACCTGGCTGCCCTTGAGCATTTTTTTAACCGGGCAAATCATCGGGGTCCAGATCTGGAGAACAAGACGTGTGTTCGAGCCGTTCGAAGCCTGCTTTTCGGATTAAAACCATTGCAACTTGTGTACCGAGATTATTTTCACGTGTAGTTTGTTGGTAAAATTCCATCAAGTGTTGCTGTGTGAGATCTCTGTAGCCTCAGCTAAATACCCGATTGGCTCTTGAAGATTTTGAGCTTTTTTGACGTCACGCAGAACATGCAGAACAGGAGTACCCCAGTGTTTCCACCAAGCGTGTATATCTTTCCTGAACATTTTTTCAAGAAAAGGTACTCGATGATAGCCTCCACTTCGCGTTTCTTCATTTTCGTGTTACCATTTGAACTGCTCGTATTTATCTCTTAAATTATGAACTATTATGTATATTTTTAAAGAAGTCGATTAAGGGTATATAGAAATGAAGATTTTAATGAATATTATCATTATTTTTGAATCTCCTCTCGTATACTACAAAAAAGTTGTTAATTAAACTAAGGCCCGCCCCATTTTAACTGATTCGGCAATTCCAAGTTAATGTTGTTTTGTTTGCTGCTTTTAAAAGTATTAAATTGTTGTTGTAACGAATAAAGTTCTAAATCCAATCGTATTACATGCATTTTCAATATATTGATTCAATTTATCTTATTGCATAAAAGAAGAGTACTGTTTGTATAACAACAACGTTTTAATTCTTGAGATGTACGAACATGGAACGCTGAATATAACTTTATAACTGACAATATTGGCTATCGGAATAATAAACTTCTCTCTATTTAGTCCCGCTTTTGATATGTTTTACACACTTCTTTCGAACGAAGTAAATATTTTGGTTTCAAGCGTTTCCTTGGCACCTTCAAATTACTTCCATTTTATATCTTTCTTGACAAAATAAATCTTTAGGCATAATACCAGTTAAATATTTTATATAGTGTTTTTCAAAAAACGAGAAACACTCAATACTTACCTTGAAATTTACAAAAAAAAAATGTTTTTTGTTTGAGATAATTAGGCACTATTGGGCGGTATTTTCAAATGTTTTTCTTTACTATTTTCGCTTAAACAAGAAACGGACATAACTTTGATTTTTTAAATGGCACTCTCTTCCTGCAATACGAGTAAAATTCTGCGCAAGTGTTGTTTGGTAAGAGCCATGAAAAGCTTTTTATTGATCAGAGCTGGAACAGTTGCATATTGTCAATAAAACCAGAAAAAGCTATATCTACGAAATTGCAATTTTTCACTATGTAAGGTACGATAAATAAAAGTAAAGAAAACAATTTCTCAAAATCTTCACGATTTTGTGCTACTACAGTTCTTCATTTATTACGTTATGTATCACTTTGTATGTTAACTGTTCCCAAGCCGGCTTGATTTTGTGTTGTAGATCCTCATGTCCTAAGATGGCCCCATGAAAAATAAACAAGTGCTCCATGGGCAACAATCAGGCGCTGGTTAAATGTTGTATTCGAATACTGGATGACAATGAAAATATTATCTTGTAACATTTTATTTCAACTGCTTAAATTCCAAAACGCAGCGACATAATGAATTAGTGTTTTAATTTAAATGCCTGATCCACCAGAACTGTGAACGATCCTTTCGACTTGTGGCCTCTTGATATTCCAATCTCATTTTTGAAAGCTATTTTCCTGCTAAAAGAAGTAATGTAGTGAGGCATTGCAGTTTTGCTGGTTCCTTGAAAATAATGCCTTCGATAGCGGAATTAGGTAATTCCTATGAAGCACTTTCTTCGAGCGAAAAGTACGAGTATAAAGTCTCCCAAACAGCTTATTATCAGCATAGGATCTAAAGAATTTGCTATGCAATAGGATAAATTGCATCTAATAATAGCAACGAAATGCATTTTGTATAGGAGAAGGATAATTATTTTTCACTTATTGGCTAAAATATCATCACGTCTCAGGACACAACAATAAGCTTCAGATATTAAGAAATGAAGATTTCCAAAACGTTTCCTTTTAATTCCGTTACACCTCCAGTTATATAAAACCATTTTGGATGCTTTAAAATCCAAGTCCTTTTCATCCCAAGGTATTGCATAATGAATAGAATAATTAAAAGCGCCACACTCAGGTGCGTATATTTTCATTGCAAAAGGAAACATAACTTCATTCAACGAAAGCGCAAAAGAAAAGGCTAGCGATGCAAGATTATATAACATACGACGGAGAGCGTGTATAAATGTGTACGTGTGTGTGTGTGCATGCATTCTTGTGAGTCACGGCGGTCAGAAAACGAGAAGACGAGGAATGTGACCAGCAGACTGGACGGGTTCATAAATTCTCCCTCCGTAGCTCCGTACCTGTCTCAGAATTGTGTTTACCGACTGTAACTTTCGCGTTACATGTTTTGGATGAAAATTCGCATAGTGATCGTAGATCTCGATAGGCTTGAAGCCCCCTTCAATTTCTTCTATTGGTAGATTATGTTACGACAAAAAGATGGACATAATATTACTGTTAAGTCTACCATCTCTGGTAATGCTGCATATATGCTAAATGCATCGTAAAGGTCACTAACATTCTGAGATTTAGGACGTGCATTGCAAACTGGTTTTTTGCTACATACGAATATGTTGCACTAAGCTCTCTTAAACTTTACATTGAGGGCTTAATTATTTGTGTTTATTTTAAATAGCTAGAAAATCCGTTTCGCATTATTAGTGTTTTTCTGAAGCTACTTGTCGTAATATAAAAAAAGATAAGAAAAAATAGAAGGTATAAGCAGCGAATAATAAATCAACGTTCTACAAAATATGAAAATGGATTGATTGTTACCTTAAACTTTCGCGTACGTAACACTGCAGCCAAGTGGTAATCTTGTTGTATTTAGACCAAGTCCTTTAGGTTTTGCAGCCATTTTCATACTTGTTTCATACTAGTAACTACTAGAGTAGACTTTCTCGAGATTATCGATACAGACTCTTCCACGCGCAGGTTTGTACAGCATACATTTTTGTTTGAAATACCGATGCGTAATTGAAGATTACTTTGAAAAGCTTATCATTGGAAAGCTTGGAGATTGTTATGTTATTATTAATATAAAAAGTACCGCCAGTACTGTTTATGCTACTTAGCATGGTTTTCATAGCTCTCAGTAGAAAACGTTTAACGCATTAGGCGGGCTAACCAAGTAGACGTTTCACGAATCCTAGAAATGTACAATCAGTGAGTCATATGTGGCTTAAATCCCCATGTTTTTCCAACTGTTTTGCAGGTCGTCAGTAACATCCTATTACAAGTGTCGGCAATTTGATTGAAGATATAAATTCCAGTTCAGTTTAGAATCCAAGGTTAATCTCTGTTACCCTCTCTGTTAGTCTTCCGTAGTAACTCGGCCAGCGTAAACTTTGGCTTTCTTTTTGAACGATTCTACCCGTCTAATCCTTAAATCCATTAGATAAAGGTTCGTGCTACTCTGCCACATTCGACCTACTCTCCTTCTTTCAAGAGAGTAGGGCGACTTCTTCTCAACTTCATTTCTTCAATTCAATTTCTCATCGTTTTCTGTTTTCATGTAAATTCGTTCATAATTATATTATCGATCTAAGGAATTTCTGCAGCGATATGTCGCAGGTATTTTTATTTACTGCTTTTGTCTCTACATACTTCCATTATTTTTGCAATGTTGTATAACAATGTTACTGTCTCATGCAATTTTTTAAGGAACTAATAACATTCGTTTTATTGCTTATTCCAAAGAATTTTGTCGATTTGAAATCTATAAAACGGCTCATTATACTCTGATACTGTTCACCATTGTGCATTTCCAACAGCCTCCTCGAAATAAAATGGTTCAGTGATGCCTCCAACGCATTATTTACGTTAAATAGTTATTGATACATTTTGAACGCATTTCTTTCTGATGAAACGCCTATGGGTTTCCGTCATTCCATATGCTTCTTCACAATGTCGTCGACATAGAAATAGATGTCGCATATGATGTTGAAAAACTCACCGTTTACTTAGTGTTGTTCAATGGAGTTATTGGTGAACTGTTTTCACTACGCAGTAGATTTTCAATTGTTGAGTCAGTTGAGTTTTGTAAGCATGTAGTGGAGGAGGACTGTAGACATGAAGACGCAAATTAAAGTTGATGCGATTGGGCCCAAATTATTAGATGTAATTTGGAAATCGTGGCAGTCAAACGACCACCGCCTTTGAAATAATGTTATAATAACAATAAGAAGTGTTCTGTTTTTAACAATGACGGATTCTCTATCATCTCTACTATCGAACTGTCTTCGTGGCTTTAGTATCAAAGCATAACAGCAAAGAAGGCACCAAATTTAACTTTTCCGCTCTTATTGTGAGGCTCTTTATTGGTAACAGAAATAATACATTTATCACTGAAATACTTAAAGATTTTGAATCGTCGATAACTGCAACTATTCCCGGAAGTATGATTAGCACGGAAACACGTGCTTACATTATTAGTCACATTCAGTTCTAATAATAAAAAGACTGTAAATGACTTTTAACATATTGAGTTAATATTATACAGTTGACAAACAAACTAAATAGTGAAAAAACAAAGAACTGCATGCCCTTATAACTACCGGTTGGATTGCTTCGTATACCTCTACTATGAATACCTTCGTGTACACAAAGTGGATTTAGCGAAGTAAATGTTTGCTTAAATAATAACTAGCAACATAAATATTGATAGATGATTGTTGTATAGGATTAAGGAATAGATATTTATTTCCACATCTGCATATCTCTGGAGCTCACAACCTATTTCACAAACTAAGAAATGCAAGTACTCGTAGCAATTCAAACATATTGAATTAAATAGAAATGCTCACGTCCTCTTGATAAACTGGTCCGGATGTATTATTCATTTACTTTTAGTGCATCCGTCTGGTTAAATACATACATATGCATATATGTCACATTTCTGCTTCGTACCAATTTACGTTTACATATCAATTCAAATTCACTATTTCTTTGATCGTTGATAATCGGCAACGTAGATTTTACGAATCGTTCGAATTTACTTTGAATATCGCAAAATATGTCGTCCAGCATGTGCGCACATACATACGTAGGGGGTATTCCACGTGTTTAATTACTGGCTCACGTTCTCCTATATTGTCAAGAACATTCCACTAGCTATGCGCATGAAGTTCGTAGTAAAAATATCCAACATCCTTATTTATAGTTTACGCAGATGCCAAGGGTTATGTTCTCACCGGTTATGTTCAAGCGAAAGAAAGTTGCAGCACGTGATTTGGGCTATACAAATGAATAGAAAAAGGAGAAGCAGTGCACTTGTATTTATAAACAGATATCGTATTAATAGAAGCAGTGCTACTGAATGTGGAATGGTGAACAATGATTAGAAGCTTAGCAATGAATTAACGTTGTAGTAATGCTCTCTACAAAGTGTTATAGTTATGAAGATGTATCGTTATCATCAAGAAAACAAAATTTGTTGTACTTAATAAAAGAAGATACCAAATTGAACGGAAAAAGAATATAAATTACGACATATCTCGTGTTTCTGCATTTTTTCTAAGTAACATATGTAATGGAAGAAAAATGCAAAATTAACGCCAAGAGCTACTAAACTATAATGAGATGATTACGATCTTGAAAAGACCGCGCTTTAATTAGATTAAGATTTAAAATAAAAAGAACATCACAAATTACAAAAACATAAATGTAGCCGTTTATTTTAACGAGCTTGCGGTAGTTAAGAACAGGCGCTTTATAGCGACTTGATTTTCGTAACCGTTATAGTCAGCACGCAATCGTCTCAAACCCGACACACCACAAGAAATTAAGAATTCACTATATATATATATATATATATATATATCGGCGCGTGTTTAAAAAAGAACCCTGAATAATTTCGCAATCTGTAATTAAGGTAATTAATTCGGGTAATCAATTCCAGAGAAAAGGGTCGTAATAGTCAATTGCTGATCATATGAAAAAGCAGACGTTTTTAATTTAAAAGCATCGATGTTGATTGAATTTCTACTTTCTGATGACTGATGCTTTATCGGAGCGTTGGTTGTCATTTCGATTATTATGTGGGTAATGTTTTAGAGTGTCCAGAATTTAGTATTCTCAAAATAAGTTTAACTGCATAATAAAATTTTTAACAATTAGCACTATCGATGGGCTTATTCTTGGAACAAAATAGCACTGCATGAAACACGTAATGTTTATTAGTTCTTACATCCAGGTATAATTGAAGAGTAGAAATACGTACTAAAAGTACTAAAACACTAGTTTTAAATTATTTGGGAAAAATTATAAAACGAGAAATCGTATTTGTGGTTTCCTATTAGTCACACCATTAAAAAAATAATCGAGAACATGATAAACAAATTAAGATATTGGTGTAAGTGAATATTAGTGGTATTGGTGGTATATACATCATTCCACAATATCCCTTCTTTTTCTCAAGCTTTCTTATATTGTGCTATCCCATGGTTTTCTTGGCCTTCCTCTTTTTCTCTCATGACTTGATCTTGCCAGCCATATTCTTTTTGTAAGTCTTTCTTCTTCTGTTCGTACCATATACACAAACCATTTGAGTTTCTGTCTATTTATACCTTTCAACGGCAGTAATTTAATTTACCTAAGCTTTCTTTAGAAACATTCATATTTATTTGTTTCAATTTTTGTTGTAACTTTCCCGCTCTCGTTACTGTTTCTGGATTGTTTTGTATTATTATTGTTATTCCTTTTTTCTCCTAAAATTATTTAAGAATATCCGTTTACTTTTGTTTTACGGTGTCTTCATATAAAGTAACTTTATCCAGTACTTACTAGAAATTAAGGACGGTGAAAGGATAATTTTTAAAATTCCTAATATAGAATTCTTAGTATGAAGAAACTGGAAGTAGAATTCCGAAATTCCAATGTTACGTAAATATTTAGCAAAAAGAGTAGGTTTTCGATAATGCGAGCTAGCGATTAGCCAATCACGAACGAATATATGTATATGTACATACTTGGTGTGGTTAAATCGCATGCGACTAGTTCGAGTATGTGGCTTTGGAGGCGAAAGAAACGATTTTTCGCACGTAATTGCCAATGAGGCTACAGTATTTTAAACACTATTTTTATTTTTACAATTTGAATTGTAATGAAAATGGTTTTAATTGGTACAAAAAATTTAAAAAATAAAATCGGTTACTATTTAAAAACCTTAGTAACCGAAACATATAAAAGTAATACATACATGAAACATTATATCTGTATCATATGCTTCTGCTACTTTACTTGTTTTCATTTTCTTCCGTTTATCTCATTTTATAAAATACATTTGCTTTTATTTTATGCCTTATATCTCCATCGTCGATAACAACGGCACGAATGTAAAGGAATGCAATGGTGTTCTGAAAATTGGCGGGTAATCGTATCTTCGAATTGTGTCGAAATGAAAAACAAATCTTTTAGCATTTCCTTTCATTCTGCGTATATTGCGTATATCTGTGTAAGTCCACCAACTCTGCCCAACCAAATCTTCGATACATTGATACGTCGTTAGCTTTAACACTGCAATGGTGACGATGCCCAAAGCAAAAGACATTTGATTTCATTGCAGATTTGAAGAATTTTTTTATGATTATTGCTAAGAATAAAAAAAAATTAATTGGTTTCAGCTTCTCCCTTCTTCGTTTAATAACGTAAAGTACCTTAATCTGCTTTGTATCATTGTAAGTATTTTTATAGAAATTAAAATATTCGAATTTAAAAATGTTGTAAATCGCAGCGTCTACAAATTGGCGCCTCTTTTCATATTTTCATTTTTTGAGGTCTACCATTTCCAGCTACTTCTTAAGTCACTCTAATGTGTTAAAAGAGTCACTCAAAAATCTTTCCAATACCACATATTATTATATATATTAAATACCACAATATACAACTTACCATACTTCACAAACACGATAGTTTTTCTCATTTCCTTATGCATACATATATTTGTTTAATAACGCTTAATCGTGCCATTTACCGTAAGTTTTTTTTTTTATATTTTTTTATTAAATGCCCGTTCGTAGGACGTAACAGTTCTGACAGGTAATGTTCTATCCGTTCTTAATTGTTACTCCACCCGTAAATGATGTTATCTAGTGCTCACAGTGACCATTTGCATTAGTCGCATTCGGAATTCTACTTATGTACATCACAAGCGCACAACTGGTATATTACGTTAGATGTCTGACAGTGCGGAAACCAGCCGCATTCTCAAGTTCAGTGTTAGCAGAACCCTGAACGCATCGGTAAACACCGTTCGTCGTCTAAAGAAGGCAATACGCCGCTTAAGTGGTGAAAGTTACATCATAACCGAACGCATCAAATTCTAAAAGATAAATTGTACTTCGCTTATGTCGTATGCTAATTAAATAAAATAATCCGTAAGTTGCTAAAAGTGTTATATGAAATAAGCAAAATTTACTTAAACACATTAAGATTTGAATCGTATCGTTATTGCTTGTATATCATTCGCAATTTTCTCCATAGTTAAGAAACCGTAATTGGGTCGAGGAATTTCTTATTAGGAAAAAGTTCTTGTTATTTCATTGAGCCTGAATAGCTACAGAACAATTATTGCCTGGGGTCGCTTAAAGTTCTTTCGACAGATTTTTCATGACTACACTCTGCTAAACTTTTACTCTACATATATGTATACATAACGCGTATCCATATCGACCAACTGCTGAGGGATTATCTAAAACAGGGACTCTTAACCATCATCTTATCACATTTTGCCCCAACATTTAACAAGATTCCCCAAAAAAAAAAAAAACTAACTTTAGATAGTTACGAACTTGTGAAACATCCTGCAGATTCCAATTTAATTTTAAAACATATTTATAATCAAACATAATCAGACCAAATCGTTTTGAGAAATCTCAATTTGTACAGGTACGCGAACATGACCCGACTGTATATAATTTGTTAAATATTTTAAAGAATTTCGAGCATCATTGGAAATAAAAAAAGAATTGTCACAGTGAGGCAGACAACAAGAATGAAAAGGTACTTTTACGATCATAACGGTATAGATCTAACACAAAGCCAAACAATGCTACACCAGAACTCACAATATAATGAGACTAGGTGAGAAAAGTACATTGACAGGCGCTAATGACTCGTGAACGCTAATTAGTTTCAGTTAATGATATTTCTCCACCTTCAGTGACTTTAGCATACTTATTCTAGTATTTAAATATAGTCAAATCGTTTTAGGTTGGTGCTTCATCAAACATTTTTGTAAACAAATTTGCAGGAATGCATGAGAAGTTATGTCTGTAGTTACACAGAGGCACTTACGATGATGGCCAATTAAAAAGTATCCGTGGAAATAATTAAATTATCTTGTTGAAATTCTGTTGCGCTAAATTATAGATAGTGATGTACTTCCACAACGTTGCGCAATATCATAGACGTAGGACGCACCGCCTTTGAAATATTCAATTTTCCCTGAAAAATTTATTGAACGCTGAGAATAACTGAAGCATCAATGTTCACTATTCGATATTATGTGCGTAAATGGGTCTTGAGATTTTTATTGGTAACATAAATTCTTTGTTGCTGCTGTAAATACGTATCAAAAATGTTTGGAATACGGAGTATTCCAAAAACCTAATCCAAACTAACGTATTCAATCAAAAAAAAATAAGAAAAACATGTTTAATGACAATCCCTATTTTTGAAAATGTCTACATATTTTATTTGAAGAAATCAGGGTAATTTTACATCCTATTACTAAATTCGCGCGTTTCCAGATTATTGAAAAGGATCACAAAATCAATTATTTATTTTACCTGCGTGCTTTTACTCGGTATTGAAGACGTTAAGTTCAACATGGAACAAGGGAAGTCTGCAATAACACGTTAAGTTCAAATTAAATAAAAGGTGGTGTACACAGTAAAACTTTATTTATTTAAGTTCTGTTGTTAAAGTCTGTCAGGGGCTGTCAACTCTGGTTGTTTCGATTTTATGCTTCTTCTTAAAAATTCGAAAACGAACGAATTTTACGGGGTAAAGTATGTTGTACACGCATTTTTTCGAGAAGAATCTATATACATTCTCAAATGCAAATGTTATCATTTAACAAAATTGATTTTTTTCAGATATGTTTAGATTAAGGTTTTGAATTACTTTGTATAGCATTGATGATATTTATTTAAATCAATAAATATGAATTTATGTTACCAATAAAAATTTCATAGCTAGTTTACATCGGTACTACCAAATAGGAGATACTGGCGATATTGACGCGTTTCGTAAATTTTTTAGAAAAATTAAGTGCCCACCTCAAAGACGGTACGCGACAGTGTTCAAAAGGCGAATGGCTTATACACGCATAAAAATTTACAACATTACTACTTACTGTAACAAAATCAAAGCATCAGCAAAACTTCTGATTATTAGCTCGAAGTTTAGTAATTTCTAAAATAGAAGAGAAAGATTAATAAATGGGGATTGAACAGTAGAGTACGACTAATTACTGCAGCTCTGTTCACCACAGAACATGGAGTTAGTAGATTTCATTTTGGAAAAGGACAAAATTCGACCATCCGCGGCTGAAGACTGAAGTCTTATTTTCGGACGAAATAAGAACGGACGTCAACTTGTCTCGGCGTGACTCAGAGAGAAATTTGCTGGGTATAATATCCCTTCGGGGACCCCATATTTTAGTTGATGAATACTCTTCCGGGGACAAATTTGTTGGTTCGATGGTTAAGCAGGTTTGCTTTTATGAATACACGTTCCTATGTATTGTATCTACCATTGTAGAAGAGTGTGATGTCATTTGCCTAATTTATCGGGAGCAGTTTCATGTTTTTGCAAAACCTTATCTTCGCTATCTTCGATCCGTGAATGGATTGGCTACCGAGAAATACCTAGGAATGCATTAAAACAATGAGTTAATTGAATGGGATTCAATGAAACTTTCCGAACGGCAGAATAGCAAACCGAAAAGATTGGAAGTAGTGACGGAAGCTAGGAGAAAGAAGAAACTCCTATAATTACTGAATTTAAATTTTTATGATCTAATTTCACATTTGTTTTTTAAAGCTATTCATTGAGACATTTATATTACATTTAACTCTATTGTTTAATTTTGTGACTTATCAAACATGAACTGAAATCATTTAATTATAATATTACATATGTCTAGATATAAAAAAATATATATTAAAGAAAGGTTTTAAGAAAGCTTTCGTTTTATCCAGGGACAATTAGAAACGAAAAATCATAATCAAATTAGATATATGCACATATCTTTTCGTTGGATAATTGAACGAAGGGCTTTCAGTTCTTGCTTGGACATTAAAGTAACAATAAGTAATTTGTATCGGTTACACCTCTATCATGAACGCGGCCATTCGTTCTTGTTCAATTTGGAGGCCTACGATTATCGAAACGTTTAATTAACTTTCATTGTGACCTTCCACAACAGGCGAAACCCACATATCATTCCGTTACGAATCCGAACTCAATACAAGGAGATCCATTGAGCGAAACCTGTTCTTATGCATCAACAGCGTGCATTAGAAAATACCGACTGACAGTTTGATATACAGCCAAACCTCGTAAACTTTTCATTATCTAGAGAGACGACATTATTTATGCGTGTGATTTCAAGTAAATACCACTCTTTGCTGTTCGAAATTGAAACACTTTCATAATAGCGAATGTGCAATTTATTATTGAACACAAATTGAACAGTATATGCAGTAAATATCAATCACTGAAGAAACTAAAATATCGAATGTACGTTTAAGTCGACCGTACCTGTTGAAGTAATCCTTTAAAACATTCGCGTAAATATGGAATAAATTCGTTAAACGATTGTGAAGAATTTACTTTTCGAAGAAATGCTGGGACAAATCGATTTTTTTTTAATAAATATCTTTGTCGCGATTTCAAACTTCCCATACTTCTGGCTTCTAAGCGATGACGTTATCGACGATTTTTTTTTTTTTAATGAGAACTCTCGATTTTTTTTTGTGATAAATCTTTCAATTGAATAAGTAGTGCAATCAAAATGTTAATACTCCAATACCTGCAATTTTGTCGATTTATGATGGTGAAAGATGATAAGAGAATTTGGCCAATGGGCCGTAGATTGCGGTTCGGCATTCGGTGATTAGGGTCATGTTCGTTGAATTCTTGCAATAGTTGTATTTTGCAAGGATTGTTTTCTTTTTTTACTACATGTAATTCCTAACCACGCTTAATAATTAATAAAACACCAATCTCGCACCTATTTTTTTAAGACTCTAAATTTTCTCTCGATTTTACTTTACTCACTTATTGATGCATCTATCTTGCCGAGTTATTTTCTAACGTGTCGCATTCGACAAGAATTAAAATTTCTATGCGCTGAGTTTCGCTTAAATGATCTACATTAGTTAACTTTCAAAAAAGTTATTTGTTGCTTGTTCTGTAAAAACTTATTTTTACTTTTTGCTAAGCTTTCTGTTATTAGTAACATTTACGAAGAGGGGTGAATAATATTTGGAATATTTAATTTGAACAAATAATTATTTCAGTTCTTCAATATTTTGCGTTTCTCTTTGTATTTTGTAATTAATAAAGGTTATGTTTTGTATATGTATATCGAAAATTTGTTCACTAGTTCTTATTGTGTATCCTTGCTCTATTTTTCTAAACTTCTTACAGCACGCTTTCACGGTTTTATGACTTTATTTTCAACGTGTTTCTATCTTTTCTTTAAATAACTCGTCTCTTCCTTAATTAAAAGGAGCCCTACTTCCTTTGCCGCCATTATCAGTTTCGCTGTCAGTTCTTGTAAGGTTCTTTTATGTCTAGCCACTATCACTGCGTAACTAACACAGGCTGCTACTTGATGACTCCTGTGCATAGTTGTTTAACTGTTTTTTTTTTCAGAACCATGTTAAACAACAAGGTTGACAAAGAGTCTCCTTGTCTAAGATGTGTCTTAATTTCAAACTTCTCTGACAGGTCATTGTTTGTTCTAACATTATTCATAGTTCTTTGTATTGTCATTCTTGTTGGATTTAATTTCTGTGGCACTTGAAATTCTCTCATCACATGTAATTATTTTCTTTCTTTTATACTTCTTTAAAATCCACGAATAATATAAGCTTGGGTATTTTGTACTCTGTATATTGTAATTCTATCATTATGAAAACCTGATCTATCATCGACATTTCTATCCGAAAACCCGATTACTAATCACCTAATTGTTGGTCTACAATTTTTTTTCTAATTTTATCTCTACTGCTGATATCAGTACTTGTACGTATTGTTATTATCTTTTCGCGTTTGCTTTTTTACTCATCCCATTCTATCAGCTAGTTTTCCCAACTTTGCATTGATTTTTATTTCTTTTTTCCTCGTACAATCTTCTATTTTCCTGATTATTTTTCGTATTTGTTCACGGCAATCTTGTTGCTCTGCCTTTATTTGATTTGAGTCTTCGTTTAAATCTGTATCGTCACTATTATAATTTTTTTCTACTTTTTATGAGTGTAATCAACAATTCTGTAGTTTGGAAGTTATTATTAAGGCGTTTTTGTGAATTGTTACTCCTGCAGAAATTGGTAAGGAAACTACACTCGCAATCAAGTTTCAAGATGCAATAAACAGAGAAAGAAATTTTGTCTCATATACTCAATCATTAATCTATAAAGTCTTCCTGTAAGACGCAAGCTACTTTATAAATCAATACATGAAATTGCAAGAGCATAAAAATGCATTTCATAAAACTAATTTATTACATAGCGTGTAAGAATATCTTTATAGCAACCGTTCGCCGGAACGTACATATTTTCTGATTGCATTGATTTCTGGTTCATGTTTACATGAATTCTCACGTAATCGTCATTAAAAGACATAAATAAGAATTCTGAAAATTAAAACTTACATCCCAGGCCATTTTTACGCACCCAAATTTCGGCAATTAATATTTATGCGGTGCATATAGTATGCGGTTAATACAACAGTTAAATTAAACTGGTCGATTTACTCTCTTTTCTGCAAAATGCTTTTTTTATGCGCGCATTCTCTATTTACATAAAATGTAAAACAGTATTCATAAAAATCCATCTCAGAGTACTGTAGAAGTCAGTGACAGTTCAGGAACGCTGCTTGCAGATGATGGCATAATCGCACCTAGAAAACATCTTAAGCTAATCTTTCACGGACTATTGATCACGATTTACGTACTAACGCTTTGCCACAAGCAATTTTATCTTTGTTCTGTGCAACAGGAATTTCTTAATGTAAAAACCCAACGAACTCTTGCTGAAGAAATGAGAACGTTATGCTAAGTCGCTCTTAAGATGTTTAGTTTTTTTTTTTATTTGCTCTCAGAAAAATAGATCACTCAGCATGTAAATTTAATATTCTAGGATAAAATACAGGTTGTTTTCATCATTTGCTTATGCTTTCTGTGATACCTTTTATTCTGTTAGCCGTACATTTTGAAGATTCGCTTCTTGTTAAATTTTACAGCAACGTATTCTACATTTTTTAAGATATTTACACTCAAGATTATATAAAACGTATTGAATACAATTCCAAAGAGTCAACGTATTTATGCTAGTAGTCAACCTAGAATTCAAGTGTAATCCGATATCATCTTCCTAGATATTAAAAAAAAATGGGAAACGCATTTCAAACACATGCTGAACTGAAAGTAATTATGTATTTTCTAAACAAGTTCGTCAAATAGGAAAAAAATAAAAATAGTTAGAGAACATGTTGTAAGATGTTAGCTTAGTACAAAAATATTGCCAGAAGTAAGAAGAATAGTAAATTAAAATGTTACACAAGGTGCTATAATCCACGCTAGTTACACAAGAGTTGTTTTGCTAAAAGAATGTAGAAGGTCCATATCACTAATAACTGTATGAATCGATTGAAAATACTATAAAAACTATAATAATGCTGTAAACTTGAAATCGACAAAATTAGCGATTTAAAGGTGATTTTTTTAATCCCCTCAAGTAAGTGTAATTTTTCAGTTCTATAAAAAAATACATATGAGCTTTGTGTATAATTGATTGGCCAACAAATATCAACTTTTGATTTTTCCATAAAACCATTTATACTAATTTCAATAGAAAACATATGAACATTTATTTTCATAAAAGGTAGAAGGTCAAGTTAGCTCGATTTTTTGTTTAGATTTCAATGAAGAGTTTTTTTTTAGATTAGGTCATAATTTAATGTATATTTCAAATTATTATAATTATAAATGCGAAGTAATACTGCTCCGTCTCTTATAAACAACATTTACAGCATCTCTTCTTAACATCCAACAGTAATCTGCTAACATAACAGGATTCCATTTCCCCTGATACCGTTTTTCCATTGTCATGATGTCTTGTTGGAAGCGCTCACCGTGTTCATCGTTAACGTCGCCCATATTTTCCGGACAAAAATCCAAGTGAGAATGTAGAATGTGCACTTTAAGGGACATATTACAGCCAGCAGCGTGAAATGCTTATAACATCTCCATTACTAAAGTTTTATAGTTGTCAGCTTTTTTGTTTCCTGAATTCCTGAAGAAATTCGTGAAAACTTGTACCATGGAGAGCCAAGTTTCACGTGGAGAGGTGGTATTATGATCTTCTCTTTTTCTACTAGAGGCTGAGGTTGTACATTGTCATTTCCTGGTATAAACTGTTGTCTGGCCACTGGCCACTGGCCACTCTTGCTTGTGGTAATGTTTTTCCCAAAGACATAAAAAGCAACAGGATTTGGTGTAACCAGATTGCATACTCAAAATAATTGCAATTGCTTTAAAATCTGCACAAATATTCCATAAATAGCCTTTGTACTTTATCTTTTCTAACAAAATTTTCAGATTTTCGTAAGTTTCTTTCATAAAACAGCACGACCTATCGCAATAGAAGGATAATGGTTTCCATTATGCAACAAAACTGTTTTTAGGCTGGTCTTTGATGAGTCTACGAATAATCTCCAAAAACTGGGATCATGATGTATTCCAAAAGCTTCAGAAAGTTTATAGACATTATTGCGGTAGACCAGGTTACCGGCCATACTATAAAGGCGTATAAAGGACAGTCGTCGAATATCTACATATGTATATTCGCAAAATTTTGATTTTCTACTCTATTTCTACCTTTTTCCTAAGCTCAAAACATCGTATCTTCTACATTATGTTATTTTGGACGTGCATTAAGCGGCCCAACAGGGTTTATAATTTATTCAGCTCATCAGAAGCGGAGGAGCCTTTAACGCGTCGATTGAATGCATAAACTTTTCCATGGCTCTGTTACCGTCACCCTGCCTGCGTAAAGGATAAACAAGGTAATTTATGATTTTAGGAATTTCTTGTGTTTTTAATTCGGCGTCGAGTATATGAAAACATTTGTTAGAGCTTATGTGCTTGCTGCTTTCTATTCACCACTAAACATAACAGAATTCAGTCAATAACTGCAGAAGAAGTAGCCTTCTTGTCAGACAAATCAACACTTATTGCACAAATCTCAAATACTGAAATTGGAGTAAGAGACACTTCGAGAGTAAGCGACAATGTATGCGAGTAGCCAATTTAGTGGCTTTACCTTAACCTCCAAACTAAATTAGTTGGTGAACTAAATAGTTGCTGAATGTACTCCTCCTCCTCTTCAAAAGAAGTTCCTTATCTTACCTCTGCACTCATCTTTCTTGCGCATTACTAGCCTAACATTATTGTTCCATTTAGGTTAATATAGCAGAGGAATTCTAATCACTTCTCAATAATAATTATAACATTAATGTCTATCACCATATTGTATATGGTATATAATATTCCCAATGAGCGATATCTGATATTCAATATGTATTTGCATACATATGTTTAACAGAAACAAAGCGACTAAGCGCTATCAGCGAACAATAATCTAAGACTGTATAACGTTCTGCAACATCAACAAGCACCGGGGAGCACCATTATACCACATTTGACTGCAGCTATACTCAATAATAGAACTCCGCATGCACGATTCGAACAGTAATATCTCATAATTCCCGGCACCGAAAAAAATCCGCCAGACATTTATTTACTGCTTCTAATCCATGATTTATACGGATACCATTATCTTACTCTAAAGCTGCGGTGGTTTATGGAACGAGATCTGGTATAAATCTATGCCTCCATGGCCATTCACGACAGAAAATCTATCCTCACTAGCGAGCAGCAGCTTCATCGTCGCATCTCGTTACACAAAGACCATGTGCAGGGTTGGAATAAGGTCTCTTACAGTTTACTTCTAACACAGTATAAACGAAGATAACGAAAAACAGACTATTTTTTGACCATAAACATGACGGGAAGAAGGTTTAAAATAATAAATCGATAACCAAAAGGGCGATTAAGTTTCTCTTTATAGAGAGAATCAATACAATTTCATGCTGTTTCTAAGTATTTCTAGGTTAGAACAAATCGAAGTATTATCGAAGAAGCTTTTTTACTTTAAGTTTACAGTAAATATAAAATTTCATTTATTTGGATTCTTGCCAATAGCGGCTTTCCATTGGAGCGGACAAAAAAAATTACATTTTACGTCCTGGTCAATATATATCTGCCATTTTCAGAGATTGTTTTCTTTTTTTTTTAGCTACATTGTAAAAATGAAATTTATTCTTTGGCAACAGCACTAAAAATCTGTAATGCTGCTATAATCGCTTGAACTTAAACCGCACAGATTTTAAAACGCACATCGTGTTGATCGATAATGTAGCGAAGACGAAGTGTTCAATTAAAAGAATTCAAACTTGTAAAATTCAATATATTTTTTACGGTGTCCAATCGTCGATAAAAGGTAAGTGTCTTAGTTTTGATCGAGAGCTACGGTTTTGAATTAGATCCACCATTAAAATAAACAAAAATACAGGCAGCTAAATTCCTTTTTGACTTAAGAACAACAGCTATACTTATGTGCGCACTTCTCGAATATTTATCATGAATTATTTTTTACTATTATATTTCCCCAAGAACACCGTGTTCTCTTTAACACATTTCATGCAATTAGTAATTCACAGAATTATCAGGAACAACATGTTACAGATCATTTTAATTATATTCAAAAGATAATCCTATTAATACATACCTGCATTTAACTGTGTCATGTAAAGATTATCAATACTTTAACGAACTTTCGTAGTCCCTTAACATTTATATCATTATAAATCTTAATCATAGTACACAACAATAGGTGATGATCCAATATCAATATTACGCTTTTGTTTACAATAAAATTTCTATATTAGTTGAGACCATTTAGACCGACAATTATGAGCAGCTTACTTTTGCAAGCAGTAGATCTTCCGAAAGCACATACTTATTTGCGCCTTTTGGGTATTAGTTGAAAATTTAATTGCCGAAGCAGCTAAAATTAGAATACCAAACATGAAAAATTTTCTTCTCACTTCTAATATTATATTTTTGGAAAATTTAATAACCAAACATATTTTTTTTATATTGTGCCTTATGTTTAATCAATTGGTTTTACTCTTACACCCATTGATTGGACGCTGCAAGGGATATAATTGAAGCAAATGTTGATACATATTTACCTACAATTCATTTAGGATTCGTGCGATGAATGATTGCCGCTGAAACTATTCAATCAACGACATTTCATACAGTCTCCATTCATAATTTCTAAAATTCCGATCGAGCAATTATGCGGATGTATTTTTTTTTATTTGTCTTATTTTACTCATTTACTTCACTATTTTTTTAAGTGTGGTGACGGCCCAACGGGGTATATAACTTTTTTCAAGCGTATCATAACCTCAGGAGCGTTTTGATATGTAAGTGGTGTATGTAAAATGTCCCATGGTCTTGTTACTATCAGCCCTTCGCCGTAAAGTGTGAAGCGCAGTTAATTGTACCCCAACTGCGAATGTTGACTCAGGAGTGTACTGGACCCACTAAGAAAATTTGTTGATTCTAGCGGGACTCGAACACCATGCGCTTAACTCTGCCCAGTCAAGCGCTGGCCCTCTTACCGCTGGGCTGCCGAGCCGTATCATACCACTTAATCCTATGAAACCAAATTAAATGTGCGCTTATTTTCCTTTATAAATATTGTTAAACAATTCCAAACATAATTTTTTATTAAACTTCATACTTTAAATGAAAGTCCAAGAATGGCTGATCTTGTAGTGCGAAAAAGAATAGACTTACAAGAAGTAATATAAAGCACCTTAACTCGCAGGATATCTTCTCCATTCTATGTGTAGTTCATAATTAAATAAGAAAACATATTTAAATACTGTATTTAGTTTGTTATTGCTTATACAAGTTATCCCTGGATTTAGAGATAATTTAGTACTATTTTTCGTGTCGTATTTAATGGATACATATACATCTAGTAATAATTCTACTGCGCATTGCAACTTTAATTTCAGACCGCCAATATTTAATATTTCTATTAACAAGATTGTCGACGTTATTCCATCCGGAAAGTTACTACTCACAGGTTTAAAAATGTTTGTGAGTATCTCCCGCACTAATACTGCAGCAGTGTATAATTAGCGCGTCAGCGACAATCTTTCCCTGAATATGGACAAGTGTACCGTTTGCCCGCCGGTCAAATCAATTATGTAATCAACAGTAACATTTTGTCATATTGTAAACTCATCAAAAAAAAAAAGTTTTCTTTGATACAAAATATAAATAAAGTTTATGAGTTCTTTATTATTTGAAAGTGAAAATCTTTTCAATATATAACCCTTTGAGAACCTTATACTTTACCTTATTGTTAGTAAAATCACGTTTGGAATACGCATCCTTGATGCGGAATCATCATTACTTTAGTAGTTCAGAGAAAATTCACCAACTTTCTATAGTCTAAACAGGACATCTATCCACATATAAACTTCGACCATTGTCTCCAGCTGCCTAGGTTTAACATCTATTCAATGTAGATGCATAAACTTCAGCGTTGTTTTCTTCGATAGAATTCTATACAACGTATCTTCCGTAGGTTTCGGTGCCTCAACTTGTTTTATATGAGCGAAATAATAATAAATACTTACCAATAACAAGAACAAACATAATGCTAAAATCCCCTATTAATACAATTTCGAGCAACAAGTAGATGTTAATCTTCTTAAAATACAGCGACTAATAATTTTAATATTTTGTTTAGTTTTCTTTTTTTTTGTTTTGTATTCATTTAGATCAAGTATTAATTATGCATGCTTATTCCAGCTTAAGCGACTTGTATTCATTTACGTATAGCTTGTATCTCTGACGGTGAATATGTGTTTATCGCACAAAACTGCATAGCAGTGCACAGCAATATAATTGATTGTCAGTTACTCATCTGGAATAAATATTTTCAAAGAAAATTATTTAATTATATTATTCGTCATAATGGTCAATTCATGTACCCGTTCCAATCTTTGGTGCCTTGTTCACGTGAGTCAATTATATTATCTACGTTAATGAGATTAGCATCGGTGTCGAGTTCATCTGTCCCTATCAGGTAGACCGAGAAGATTAAGTTCATTCTCGGTGCCGAATTCGTGAACGCCCATCGGAAATCGAATTCTTTTATCGTCTACGTGATGATTTCTAAAATTACAAGTTCACTCACAACATTTTTGACCTATTCTTAAATAGTTACCGTTCATGATCTACAAAATTCTGTCCCTTCCTTTTTTGCCCAAGAGGGAATATTTTTTTCATCGGTTATTCACCTTACATGCGCAGCCTTTATACATATTTGCCACAGGAAATGTATTACCATCTGACCTATTTCTTGTTGCTATTTTTAATGAAGCGCTTGTAAACTTTATTGTTTATGCTGCACTGTAAGTGGCTTATCGAATTCGCGGAGAACAGGCTATTGTTTACATCCCTCATTATTATTGCTCTCAATAGCGATGCTACTAGTATTTAATAAATTTATACTCTCTATATATGTGGACATTTTAAATAACACTCTGGGTATCTGTTAACTCTCCATCGCCGGTAAAAAATATCTGTTACATTTATCGACATATTTTTTTTTCTTTTGCAGAGTTCCTCTTAATAATTTCATGCCAAAATTAATTTTGCGACAAAGTTTTGTTAGATTTTTTGCAGATTACGAGCAGGGTACAACTTTCGTTTGATTAACTCTTTTGACTATGACTTAGCAAGAAAAATCAAATTCCATTGTCGCTAAACACAACATTTGCGTAAACATACATGTTGTGATGTTTGAGGTCAGCTTTTTTTATACATCTATCAGCGTAAAAGAATACCCCTCCGGATGTTATTCCTAATATTTCTACGAAAACGTTGTATTACGTAAACTTATACTAAATCGACAAGATTTCCGAACTATGACAAGAGTACAAAGTTTACCTAACATGCGTTTAGTTTATGTTTAAGCAACGTTTAGAATGTTGTACATACATACATGAATTCCACCAATAAAGTACTGTTTATACATGTACGCTTCGATGTGTTTAAGATTTACATAGATAAAAGGTAAGTTTAATTCTATTCGAGTTTAATGTAAAGCATATGGATCGCGTTATATAAATTGCAGGATATTAAATATAACAGTTCCCTTTGAAAAAAAATTGTACACGGCGATGTTTACCTTACTCAAACGTTTCAATTCCAAAGAGACAGCCACTTTATTAATATTAATGTTTGGATAGCATATGATTAAGAAGTACTTTGATTGAGCCTGAACATGATGCCTTGCCGAAGTTTTTTATTCGCGATCGTGCTCCAATAGTATGCGAATCGCTAGGTGTTAATTTTCGACTTAGCCATTCAAACGTCCATCTAACTGTACTAATGTTTTTGAACAATTACTTTTTAACAGGCTGTACAACAGTGTTAAGCCAGCTTTATCTATCCGCCAACATAATTTTATTAAGGATTGTTCAACTTCTACCAACTTAATTGAACTAACACAGTATATTAGCTAATACGTTAATAATTGTCAACAAATAAATGTAATTTACACTGGCTTCAGTAAGACCCTTTTTTATGGGAAATCATGCTTTTTTCATTTTTGCTTCGTTTTATCGAAGCTGTGTTTCGTTGAATTTTGGACTAGCTGTTTCTTTTCGGTTTTTCATTGCGACCACTCGCGTAACTCAACGGTCCAACTTTGTCCACTTCTTTTTAATGTATGCATAAACTACCTTCTATTATCTTTATTTTTCTATTGCAACTTTCTTACTTATACTGACCTTTAACAATGTCCACAGAAAAATTTCCCAAGTATAGATAAATGTATAAGTATTATATTAAAAGAATCCATTCAAACGTAGGTACTTGCCCTGTACTTATCTTTTACTTTACTACAACGTTGCACATAATACCATCTGCAATGTTAATTTACTTAACGATCTTAGCTTCCAGATCACTAAGCTTCCTACTTCGAACTTGTGAACATTTTTCCAACGGTAATGCGTTGAAGAGCCTGTATTTTGTGAATTTGAAATATGTATCATTGGTTACGTACCCCTTTTATCATTCTTCATCTAGAAAATAAACTTAATTGGAAGAAATTTCAATTTCTGTAATACTTGTCTTTGTACTCTCCGTTCTCAAGGCGCTGATTATGACAGTTTGCTCCGAAGACACAATATTAACACGTTCTCTCGTTGTGGCGAAATAGCTACTAGTAAGCTCCCCTTGAAGCTGACAAACGATACCGTAGATTTGACTACACGGAGAAAAGGTATTTGTCAAAGTAACAAAATTTATCTTGTTGGAAGTATTTATTTCAAACAAGTGACTATTTATTTACCCTAACGTGTTTTTTATTTGTTTCAATCAAGTATATGGTTATGACATGATGAAATGATTTGTTTAAGGGCAAATATTTGTTTGCCATGTACAAACATGCTACTAGTTGGGTCAATTAATGTTTTGTTGAATGAACATAGTCTTTTCTTTCGCGTACATTATCCCCCAAAATTCGCTTTATAGTGCCACAACACAGATGTACCAATTTTTATTTTTAAGAATAATACTATTGTTCTTCCTCTTTCTCTCAAGAGCCTAATACTCTTGGGTGTCCGAATTGCTGTCTTCGGCAGTCTCTCGCCCAACTCCTCCAGTATTTACTATGTCGCAGTCCCCTCATATCCTTTGCTATTTTTTCCCTCTTCTAACCTCTCTCCTTTATTTTCCCCCTCTATGTCTTCTTTGGTCATACCTTTCTTTGTTTTCTCTCTATTACTGCCTCTGTTATTCTTTTAACTAATTTATTTTTACCATCCTCACTATTCAATTGTTCTCAATACTTTTTTATTCATTGGCGTTTGTTTTAATGTTTCTTTTTGTTCTTTTCTGTTATTTTTTTTTCCCTAAAACTGTTTAATATACACCTTAATTTTTCCATCTGCCGTTAAAATATTTGTTAAGTATTACTTTCCATTTATTTCCAATTATTAAAAATGCCAAAACTCAAATAACAATAAAAAATTAATCAATTCTATAAATATAATATCGAAATTTAAATTATAAACACATAAAAGGCTAGCGGGTGCATGTACTTCACAATGCAGTATACGTAGCAATAATGTTTATTTTATTTCGTTGCGATCTTGGATCGTATAATTACCACACCCGCGGGCTATAAAATTCCAAAAGCCAACTTGCAGCCTAAGCTTTATAGAATGTCGAAACTAGAAAAGTTCTTCAAAAATTAACGTGATGAAGTCGGACAGTGAATCGGTTTCAGAGAACCGCCATTTTTCGGATAGCATCAACTTTATAATGTTTATTCCAGGTGCTTAAAAAATAGTTAACAATAACTATTGAAATAAATCGATACTATCGGTTCCTCCAAGCTCCTTCCCAGATAATATCTCGGTATTTTACGTTCACGATCCTATTTAAATAAGTTCAGCTTACTTTGATGCTGCGTACCGCCCCAGTCCTAATTCTATGTTAATGTATTCATCTACAGGCAATAAAATCAGTTCCTTCTATCGTAATTACAAGGTAGGTAATCATCGGGCAACACTTTACGTTTCGTCTTCTATAAATCTGAAGTTTATTAGAAGTTTGAATACGGCAACGGCATTAATGAGACACGCACGTACTATATGTACGCATCTATGCGTGTGTGATATAATCTTTTGTAACCCGTGGATGATAAATTGGATGTACTGTAATTGTTTGATGTTTGTTTATTTCGCTGTTTATGCTGTTACCTCCTTATTGCTTGAATACATTTACATACGCATCCACAATGTTTCGTAGTAGTAATAGTAGCATAAAAATTGTCTGTGAGCTGTATTATTTAACTTATAGGTGTGAGAAGTATTTGTTTGTATAATTTGTATATATAACTGTGTGGCATCTTTACGCTTTCACGCTTTATCATAGGTACTAATCCATCGTGCCTTTTAAATTTCATTGGATAGAAGTCCTTGAGTAGTTTTAGGATTAAATTACCATGCACTTTGGTAAATAGCTTTATCTTCTAATTTAAATTTAAATTGCTCCAACGCACGATCGTAATGGTGTCCCTCTTTGTCAGAGTTTGTATTGTAATAATTGCGGACCTCAATACGTTGGACCATGCCTTATTATTGACCAAATTTGGAACATAATCCGTGGTGCAGCTTTGTCTCAAATTGAATGCTACATGGCACTTAGTCGACATTGATTTGCAAGGTCAGAGACATACCAACTGCGACAAAAGGTTTCACAAAAATCCGTAATTGGGCCGTTTTTGTTTATTACATTTGTAATCCCAGCGTCTGCGTTGAAGATTGCACAATTTTTATTACACCACCTTTTTATCAGCATCTAATTCGAATTAATTGAAAACTTACAGAGCTTCAGCTGGAGCTAATGTCATAATTTTATCCAGCAGAAAAACAAGGCTGTAACGTTAAAAATAAAACCTCTCACTCTGGCTAGTATCTATATTTCAGAAGCTTTGATGTATGTTAGCTATAACCAATACAAGTTTAAAACAAATGGGTCTTTCCATATAACTAAACATAGACAGACGCCTTCTTTCAATACCGTCTAATGTAGGCTCAGTATTTTTGGTCTTTTGAGACAATATTGCTATGATTGAACATATCACATATGACTGTCACGGCATTCTACAGTAAAACCCTCCACATAAGATAACTTTTTGTATATATTTTAAGTCTTTATCTTTTGTATCCTAAAGAACTTGTTACACTGACCAACAAGGTTTTTACCCTGGTTAGTAACTGATGAAATTGAACAGCATATATAAAGTAAAAATGATTTGAAAAGCGGTAACATTGGCTTAGCTCTGGTTACAGAAAAATGCCTTTATAGTATGGCCAGTAATCTGGTCTACTGCAATAACGTTTATAAACTTTCTGAAGCTTTTGGAATAAATCATGATCCCAGTTCTTGGAGATTATTCATAAACTCATTAAAGACCAGCCTAAAAGCAGTTTTGTTAAGGTAAAGGTAAAGGTGCCTCATTATTTTGCGGCCTTGCCACTTTTAGTATTTTCATATCTGTAATTTGTACGTAAGACCAGTTTTTTTTTTTACAATTCTTTTCAGTTAAATATACCTTATCGATAGCACCACCAATCGGTATAGGTACATTATAAAAGTACACAATTATAAACGTGGAACAGAATTTACTGATGTGGATTATATAAATTCTCATCGGCCACTGTTTACTCGATTACAATGTCCCAAGATCCTTGTTTATGCAACCTTTCTTCTGTTTACATTTTTTAAATTTCATCTAGCACCTGGGGCTCCATACATATCCGAACATAGCAGATCTTTGTGTGAAATAGGTGCACGAACTCCACAAGCAAACATAATAAAACGTCCAAACAATGTTTAACGATAAACTTTCTGCCTTGCAATAGTTAATCCTAATACAAACAACAGATAATCTTACGCGGTGATCTACTGAGAGAGATTGCGGTAAGAACGTTACTAAATATAGATAAATAAGTTAGGCGGAATTAATCGTAAAAAACAGTGAATGTACTAATTTCCAACATAAATAGTAATTCGTTGATTTCATTACATAATATGATAAAATACACGAGTCGTTTGCAACTGTTTACGCGACCTTGCATTATTGTTTAACACTTTATGGATTTCTTTATTTATCATTTGTTCAATGTTTTCTTAGTTATCGCTGACTTCATTGCAAACAGTAACGATCCTTTCACGTAATCTGTTTACACATTTTGTTATACGTTATTAATTTCGTGCAAGTTCTTTAAATTCGGTTGATCCTTTTCGACGAAGGAATCCAGTTCGCTTTTAAGTAGTTTAGGTTGGTCTCAATATTTTAAAACTTATTCAACGTAATACTTTCTTGCTATTAGTAAGCAGTCTACTTGTGTATAGTCAAAATTATTTTTGTAGTTATCACCCGCTCGTGTAAGCTCTTCTAATCCCTTTTACCCCCGTGGATCAGTACCTTTTTCTCTTGGTTCTTTACTCCAATTCTTTCTGTACTTCATCTGTCTTTTCCAAGTCATCATGCTTATTTTCTTAATATCCTCACAGATCTGCTCTTCCCATGTTGTTTTCGAGCACACTCCGGGTGTACCTCAATACATTTGGAAGTGGCCAAATCGTCTCAATTTCCGAGTTCTAATGAAGTTTACAATATTTTCCTCGTCCATCAAGTTGTTTGTGTCGTGGTTTATGAATAGTCTATACCCCCCTTCTTATATCTTCTTCGCACAATTTTGCGTTCCATTAATCAAAGTTTTTCTTCTTCTTTCATGAGACACGTTGACTACTACCTTGATTAATGTTTTGTAAACCGTTATTTTCATGTGTTTACAAAGTGTTTTGTCCTTTAGAGTAGTCCAAAATAATTTATTCCTTAATTTATTTTGTCCTTTTTTGGATTCCCCTAAGTTGTTTATAGGTACTAAATAATAACTGTAAAAGAATCGGTCATGGCATTCTAGTGAATTATTATCTTATTCTCATTCCAAGTGTTTATCTCTATCTCTAAATAGAGAGAACCACTCAATTGTTTGTACTCAATTTTTTGAGAGAATTAAATTGCTTGTTGCTGTAGTGAATGTTTCTACAATAAGTTAATGATATAACTCTCGTACTGGTATAATATGCATATGATACGCATACAAAAAATATATTGTTAAAGTTATACTTATTAAGCTCCACAAGGCGTATCACTGGTTTGCAAAAGTTTAAAACTAGATCAAAACACAATTGAAACAAATTAACACGTTCTTCTATATTGGAAATTTGTGTGTGTATTCTAAAAACCTTCTGTTCTGAAAGTTTCTTTACATATGTTCCTCCTACGATCATTATTGTCTTGTTAGCATGTTATTTTGTTCATAATAGAACAAATAAATCATTATTTCACATAGGAAAAAGAATAATAAGAACAATTTCATCCTGTATGTATGTATATAGTCCAGCAGGTCGAGCTACGTTTAGCCTTAAATCACAAACTAAGCCCTGACATAATTTGTAGATATGTAGACTTATTTATTCCACGAGACGTACTTTCCTTAACTGAGTCGCCCCAATTGTTACAAGAAAGTGTAATTTAGCAATCAACTTGAGGTAAAATTGATCTATTTCGATATCTAAATATTGCACCGTTTTAAAATTCTCATAAAGGTTTCAGTTCACCAACTGCGCAGTTGGTTTTCGCCTCTGACATGGTTCACATGCCGAGTTACCATGTACAACTGCTTCCAGCTCAGTTAGTTTCGCCTCTGACCCAGTTTACACGTTGAGTTACCGTACTAACTGTTGCCTATCATTCTTCTGAAGAAGCCCCATACGATTGCCGGCGAAACGTCGAGTTTTTACTTTAACAACGACAAGCCTACGTTTTTATTTTATTACAGATGGTGTTGATACTAGGCTACGTAATTTCTAACTAATAGAACAGGCTGCATATTTTTATTACAGACGGCGAAATATTCAATTCTCAATGAAATAATATTTTTCCACATTTTCCGATAGCTAAAACGAAAATGTGGCCAATTAATTATATTAAAGATTACCACCATCAACACCGCCTAAATGGAATTACTTAAAAATCAGAAGAACTAAGCTAATTAATGTCGAAATTGTGAGAGATTAGTGTCGTGGGATGTTTGTATACCAGACAGTATATCTTCGAGAAGCAACAATAACGTCAGAAATTTCGCGACTACCGATTCGAAAGATATTAAAAGAAACACAAATGGAGATCATTTTCGAACCAGCAGCAGGAAAAACCTGCAGGATTATTTAGAAACGTTTCAAAATAATTTCTAAAATATCAATTTGTTAAACTGCAATGAATCCAATAAATGATATTTGAATAAAAAAAAAAAAAAAAACAACACCTATGTTGTTTACACATCTTCGCTCAATACAAGTTAATCTAGAGAATTTCATGTATGCAATAATATTTATATATATCGTGTTATATTGTATAAAATTCGAAGTTGTGGAGCTACGAACGTAGCCTGTACGGCTCAGTGTAATTTTAGACTTCAGAATCAGACTTCATTACAAGAGAAAAGTCGTTACTCATAAAGGCAGGGTTCGTGAAGAAGATTTTATCCATAATAAATCTTACAACACTACAAAAAGATATTATTAAAAATTAGTCTTATCAACTTGAGAGTCAACGTAAATAATCTTATATATGTACTCTTTCGAACGCACAACGTGCGACCGCATTTGTAATTAAATCTTGTAAAAATATGAGGGAGTGTCTATGTACAATTTATTCAAGTATCGCCTTCAAGCAAAGGATGGGTAACCATTGCAATGTTACAAGTGAACGTCCAACATGTTATCTGTCATCAGCGCTACATCTCATCTAGTGACTTGAATTTGTCCTATCGAAAAGGTCCCTCTAGTGGTAGAAAACTCGATTTCTAGCTTATTATCTTTGAAGCGTGGGTGGTAAAAGGACATTGTAAGTACAGCCAATGACGGTAGTGGTTACCTGAAGCTTCTAAATTAATGTCAAATCTACGTACAACAAGACTCGGAGTAAAGGTAGGCATATTGAAATATTATTTCATCAAGCGTGAGTCAAAGCAATTATTCGCTGAGTTTCAGAAAAAAACACACAAACGTCGCATTTTTCTGGAACATAAATATAGTTAAGTTTCTTCTCTCTAATTCTTTTGATCTAATTCAAAAATTAATTTATGAATTGAAACGACAATCTAAATTGTCGGGTGTTTTAGAAACACACCCCGAATTCCACAACCCTTAATTTCATTCGAATAATTTCGAAATTTTCTCTACTTTTCTTGTAATATTACAAGACCTTTACTCGATTATCTTTGTAAACTTTAGAACAAAGAAGTAGGCAATTTTCAATATATAGAAATCTATTATGTCTTTTACTCAAATAATACTGTAAATATATTGATGTGAACGTATTATTACAACAAAATTACATTTATTACTAGAGAAAAGCATTTTAAAAACAAATTTGTAATTTACATTAAATTTACAAGTTGAATTAAAAGTAAATTATGAGTAAATTTACCTGTTTATTCTGAAAAATACAAGGAGCATTAGTTTCATAACCAATGAGAAAGCGTGTTTACGAAAATTAAGGTGCGGCGCATGCACAAGCGTATGAGTGTTTTGCAGGTATCCAGTTTGTAACCTTATCACTGTTCACAGAAGCGCATCAGTTATTGTATTTAATGGTATTAGCAACTTTATATGTTCAATAAGGTAAGTAAATATCTAATCTTTAAATGACTGTATTTTTTGTAAAGATAACAATCTTTGAGAATGTAGGTTATAAATTTACTTATCTTAGCAATTACAATATATTTGTAATTTTAAAACAAACTGGTAATTTCAAAACGATTTGTAAAATTACTTAAAAGTTTAAGGTCATGAATTCACATAAACTTTTAAGTAAATTTACAAAGTTACTTTTTTCATTGTGAGACGGCAAGTACTCAATCTTTAAAAACAGGTACTTCCCATTGTACATTTATGGTTTTTAAAGTTTTTTTTTATCGCACAAAGCGTACTATGATTTAAAAACATGATTTTGAATTCTAAAAAGGTTCGTCGTCTTATCGAGCATACATATCTCCAGAAATTTTCAATAATTTATATACGTAGCAATTTTGCACTAAGTGTTGATAATAGTAGACAGTTTAACGTATTCAATGCACTATAGAGCGGAAGCATTGTAAGTCGCGAACTCGTTTCGATTCGTTTGATCTTTACTCATCTCTCTCAATTTTAAGTATACAAACGTACAAGTTTCTTTCTTTTACAACAGCTTTCTAGTAAACGTTTCTTGTAATTCTTTGATCTTCCGAAAAATTAACCCTTCAGTACATTTCAATAATTCTCCACTTTTCTAGATTACCATTAAATCAAAAATTTCCAGAAGATATCCGAACTTAAAAATGCAAGACAGACTTCTCTGCGCCATTAATCTTAAACAAATCGTCGCTTAATCTTGCTTTTAAACCTACGGCTACTCTCTTGCCGAGTAGTATTGGAAATAATTTCAAAATCGGTTTTCAACAAACATCCGTTTACATCCATGAATGAAGCCGAACCTGTTTTTATCCTTTTCAATGGAAATGTTATTGAATTGATTTTTTCTACTATCGATACGTTGCATTCACAGAACATACACACAAGATGCAGCATTAAATCTACATAATATACATATATTTAGTTGCTTGTAAGTACATAAACATTATATCGAATGAACTTACACTTAAGAGGACACTTTCTATATTCAATGTTACATTGAACGTTAACTGGTTTGGTCAAATGATATAATTAGGTATCCTATACTCAATGAAATGAAATACTAAAGATTTCTAATTCATCTTTAATCTAATTTATCGTAACATAAAACTTTATGAGCATCCCCTATCTAGATTATTTTAGTGATATGTAAAACAGCTCGTTTGCGTTCGTAACCATATACAACTTGCTACTGCTATTTTTCTTTTTTGCAGTTTAAAAAAGTTGCTACCTTTTGTAGCATCTTTCCGTGCACAGTGATATACATACATTAAACTGATAAACTGTTTCTACGTTTCTGAAGCTTTGTATTACAGCTTAGCTTAGCAAGATATTCAATGAGTAAGGCCAAGAGTAAGATACTCTACTCTTGGTCTTACTCATTGAACATCTCCCTATATTATGGTCCCATGTAGAGAAACAGTTTTCGAAGTGCGATGTTTCCAAGTTTTCAAAACAAAGTTTGATATTTTGTGACGTTTTACTGCTGCACCATTACAAATCTACATTATTCTGCATGTATGTTCCACGACGTACTAAAACAGTTTTTTGCTGGACGAAAAATAAATGAAGTAATAGCTTGCTATGTAGCAATCTACCACTATTGTATATTACTATTACGAGCATATAATCCAACGCAATTTTAAGATTGAATTGAACTATGAACTTACATGACGAATCTTCATTTTTTCGTCACATTAGGACACACCTTTTTTATTTTCTCGAATTATAAAATATCTCGAAAATATAAGCTACTATTTGTCCAATCATCCAATATGATTACCACTTTTGGTCAAGACAGAGCTTACGACACTGTATTGATCATATTCAGCACATTGTAGGCCACTTACGTACATGTGTTCTACTGCATCCACTTAGATGCAGCCTTTCCATGATAATTCTTTCATATTCGCTAAGCATTTGCTAATTGATATTGCCATTTTAAACGTCTTCATTTGATTCAAAGGGAAGGAAATATTCGTTAGATATATCTACTGCTCTAGTAAGCTCTTATTATTATTCTTATATAGCTATATATTAAATTTTATATATTTTAAATATATTTGCTATATAAAAAGAACTAAATGATAATTTATTATCAGGTACCTCAAAATTAAATACTAAAAATGTATCCTTTCTTTGAAGGTCAGGCATAGAATGATGCCTTCATTTTATGTCTATTGTTATTTTCAACTCATTTAAGCTCGCAACCTGATAAGTAATAAAGTAAATCAATTTGTAGGGTTCTCCTAGAAAGTAAGCTAAGTGAAAATAACATTTTTGCTTAGTTTAATTTTACTTCTTCGTGTTATTACGACAATTATTCTTTTATTGGGTACAGATTTATGTAAACTGGTTATTAGAATAAGTATTTTAAAGTTTCCTCTAATACAAATCAGGCGAATTCATTTCTTTTACAAGTCATGCAAAGCTTCCTGAATCATTCCCATGTAAATATGCTCGGATAGCCCCGCTAACCCTATCAATTCCTGACAAAAAGATATTATTAATTTATACTATATCATACTACTTATATATTATACTCAATTAAACAAGAATACAATTTGTCCGAAAGTGACCCTAGTGCAACTTGTGATGAGGCCATGAGGTCAGCATAAACGCATTGAAGTTAAAGCTAGTTCAGGCTACGTCACTAAAACGTGGTATTAAATGCCAACGACATTAAGTATTCGAACATTGTCATCGTCTGCATTAACCAAGGTTCCAATCCCACATTATCTTGATACAGGTGTTGAAAATCAAAGCATTTAAGTAGACAAGTGCCTCAATGTCGGCCTGCTAGCATTAACCAGGTGGTGGTGTAACACTTGAGCTTATTACCTTGTTGTATCGTTGTTTTCGTCATATTTGCAATAAGGATTAACGTCACGACACTTCATATCAATGAAGAGCCTTTAGGTACAAAACATTGTAGCAAAGTTAAAAGCGAAATCTACGATTATAGCCTGTATTCAAAGTAGTCTACTCCGAGTACTTATAAGTGAAAACTCGGGGTCATACCGAATAGTCATCATTTAAACATCAACTAAAATTCTAACTATTAAATTAAAATAAATATTCTTTGTAAATTCCATTTGTTCCTATTTTATACCAATTATTCTATACTTTTTGCTCACCCTATATATTCATATTTGTTAGTTTATTTGGAATTTTAACTATCGCATTTTATGTTTTCTCGTAACTGTACATGTGCCTACTTCGTCAGCGACTTTAATTTTACCTTCTCTACGTCCACGGTACCTTGGTATCAAACAGATTTGATGAATTTGCGTCTAGGGTCGAAGGCGCCACGATGACTGGAGTATTTCAATAACCGTCTCCACAACAAAGTATGTATTTAAAAAACAAAGAACAAAGTAGTCTTATTGTACTATACTTATTATTTTCAGTTCTATCAATTAAATACCTATTTTCGAAAGGCATTCACTCCTATTGCGTACCTGCAAGGTATTCCAACCTGGTAGAATTGTAAGATTGAACATGTTTTTGGCTTCTGCAACTAAAAATATGTTTCATTAACGTGACTATTACTAACAGATTTCGAGATATTTTATAGTTTTATCCTCAATTGTTCGAGTATCTCTATTTTTTTTCAACAAGTTCGAAATGTAAATCTATTTTAATATAAATTTTCACATGGTTAAATTATTTATTTGACGCAATTTTAAAAAATATACAGTATGTTCCGTATTGATTGCAAAACTTTGCCAAACTTGAACACCAAAAATATATCTTTTTTTTTTAAATCGCACCACACGTATTATTAATATGTTTATATTGATGTCTAAGTTGTCTTACGGGTAGCTCTCTCAGCCTGAAAATAATGAATCTACAATTTAAGAACAGCCATATTGGTATATTTTGTTTGCTGTTGTAATAGTAATCAAATAATACTAACAGGAGAAATCGCTCAACGCTTTTGTCTCTTTTAGTTTAAATATTAGACATATACAATATGTATAAATACGTTAGAAATGTAAATTCCCTACAACGGTAATTAAAAATAAAAAAAAATATTTTTAACAGTAAAAAAATAAGCAATTAAATAGCACGAATTGCAAATCCTGATTTTACGAACGAATATAAACGATACAGTTATATTAAACTTTTTCGAGAGAACGAATTACGGTTCAAGTTACTGGCGTACAAAATAAATTGATCTAATTCTGCTACTTTACAACCAGCAGTGACATCATCCGCAGACACTCCGTCACTTTCAATAACGCAAACTAATTGAAATTACATATACATATATACCATTTATAATTTATCATATTTGCATTAGATTTTCGTCTAGAACTAATCCAACAAATGCATTTGCTTCATGTTGTTATTTTCAAATTTATTTCCTAATTAAAACGTAATAGTAAAAATTGTTGAATACAGAATCCTAAATTACTTCGCATCGATATAGCTTAAGTGAAAATCTCCGAAATATCCCCAATAATAACGAACATCTGTACGATTTCTTGATATTACGTAAGCTCTCGTTCAAATAGCTTCCTTAGAATCTACACGTGCGCCTTTCGCCAGTTGAAAGCTGTTTTACTTGTCAAATTTGGTGTGTCAACATTTGGCAGTAGGTTGCTGCGAAGTAATCTGCTATTTTGTAACTGTTAGCGATTTGTAGGAGTTAATTGATATTAAAGGAAACTATTACTTTCTGTGGCTGTTGTCTGATATGCCAAACGAAAATTCGCCGAGTACGCAGCGTCTTACTTAAGGTATGAAACAAATGTAGTTTTTTAGCGATGTAGCTGTAAAGTGCTACAAAGTAAAACTTTAAATAAATATTTTACCTCTAAAACTATTTGCATTGTATAGATACATTATTACTAACTTTCTAACTCTTCAAAGTATTCCTGTACTCTAAACGCAGTAATTTTGGTGTTGTTACTTTCCTTTTTTTAATTTTTCAAATTAATTACAAATGCAAGAAGAGAAATATACAGGGAATCCTCTGAGGGAAAGTTCATATAAGCATATCAAACGTGTAGTATAGAATACAGTATCAAATTATATAAAAAGTATAAAAAATGGTGGTTATAAAAATTTAAAACGTATCAAGTGATGAAGATATTCGTTGAACAAGGTATTGCCAAAACCAATGCAAAGTCGTAGAAACCTATTAGTTTAATTTATCCTGTTAAGTAAGGAGAACTGCCATATAAAGTAGCACCCTCTTAAACTGCTAACTAGAAGTAGTAGTAGCTACTAACTCAAAGGAACAAATTAACACATTATTATAAAAATGATGTCGGTTATCATTATCACCGAAAAATTTCACATCATTTATCTTCACCAAAAGATAGATATTGATTCCTTATAAAAACGAATATCACAAGATTCTAACGATTGGTTCTGCAGCGATACTCCATTAAAATCCCAAAAGTGTTTGTTAAAAGATAGCCTTACGTATAAACCTGTTTTTGTGGCATTGATTAAAAACAGTTAGTTATCTTAAAAATTGTACGTCACCTGTAACACTTCTCGAGTAGATTATTCATAAGATGTGGGTACCTTCCCTTATGCATCATACGCCATTGTCTAACGTAATTGCGTTGCATAATTGGGAACATTCGGGTTTGTACTTAATCCTGAATTTTTACTTGAAACGTGCTACAATTTCGATAAAATGTGGTTTAGCATTCTAGATTAAAGCTCAATCCAAGAATGATGATTAATTTTCTTCTTTAAACCGCCTATTTGAAAGTACGTGACTGAGACTGCAAGTTCTGTACTACTTATTCTATAAGATAAAAATGTTACAAAAGTATGATTTTATTAGCAAACTAAATACTTCGAAGGTGAAATAAAAATCCCAAAATCCTTGAGCAAAATTGTTTATTGTACAACCGATCTTTTGGTGAAACCATCGCCCTTTGAAACTTTGTGAAACTTTGAAGTCAATAGAAATGTTGACTGTATATACGGAAGTGTAATAAACAACTTTTGCTCAAGAATGTTGCAGCTTTTATTCATTATGATTTAATTCGCGCAATTCAAGAAAGTAGCTTTAATAATGAATAGAATCGATCCTCTGTGTGAATAGCTCATAATTGGAAAGGCAATAAGAAGCTATTTTTTCAATTTCATCATTTCATCAAAATTTTGATTCCTTTCTCGGTTCCTTACGTATACTTAACATTAAATTAAATTTGGAATAATTTTAACCTCTATGAACCTTTCCAATTTAAAAATTAATGCTTATCAAGCATTCGAAAGGACTTTTCTGGATATTATTTGACTATTATGCGACTACCGCAACAATATACCGTATAACTATGTTTAAACATTCAATCTTAGTAAAATTGCTATTCATAAATGGAACTGTGAGAAACTGTTTATGCAAATAAATATCGGGTACATCTGGAAGCAATTCAAATCTTCTCAAGGAATCTCATCGGTTGGCGAATAGAAAAAATGGCTAATGGCATACTTGCAAAGTTTTGTGATTACAGATGTGTCCGTTTATGGCAAGTGGAAGGTGTCACAAAACGCTACTTAAAAAAATTTCGACAGATTTATAAACGCATCATCATATGGAAATGGACTCATTTGTTTGTATTTATAACAAGTTACGCAACCGCCTTGTGTGCTATGTCAGCTATTACAAATTTTCAGACAAAGGTTATACTAACCTTCAACTGTTGGTGATTATTCTAGCATGCTTACACTGCATCGGAGCAAAGTATTAGATTTCGTCCGACATTCTCATAAATAGAGAGTGCAGAAGATGTGGTTTGTTAGCAATATCAAGAAAAACACGATACGAAACGGAAATTGGAAGCGATACCTATTCCTCATAGAACTGCTGACTGGTGTATCTCTTTCTCTTCTCTTCTGTTGATCTTTGTGACTCCTTTACTACCTCATTCTACCATTTCCTCCTTAATTTCAAGGAAATACCTTAAATAGCTTTTACGTATATAGTATATCAGTATCTTTTTTAATACTTAATTTATTTCTATTAAGATATTTCATGGAGCTAACTTCGATATTTTATTGTCGTCTTATTAAAATATAATGTCTATTTTAATTTATCATTATTAATCATTATTGCTGGTCATTTGTATACATGCTACACAAAAAAGAATACGGAATTTCTTATATGTATATGTTTCCAAACATATTGCATGACATTGCGTTTTACAATTTAAACATTTCGGACTTAACATTAACAAAATTTATTTTTCTTATGCATGAGACCCTAAGGTTATAACCCTTGATTTCCGTTGCAATCAGGATTAACATAATAGAATTTCTTAATGTTTTCGAGTGAACAAGGATTTTCCATTTTTGATAATGGTATTGGGTAATGACGCAGACGAGAGGCTGCGCACAACAATTCGATTTTCATAGCCCAACATACGGAAAATGCACGAAGAAATCGTTGTTTGTGTCCTCGCGCTTACATCATCACTCACCACACCTGACTATTGTTCGCTGATTTGAAAAATAAGATAACTATTACCATCAATAAAGAGTATTATAGAAAACGTGCGAAGATAGGGATAAAATGCATCAATAATTTACGAAACAAACAATTTTGTTTTTATTCATTCCATTCATATGCAGTCGCCATGTGGAATGGCAGATTATCTTACAACCTTCTTATTTAACAGACCGTTGTCCATTGTTTAATAGCTTCCTCCAAAATCATGCTGATTATAAGAGTAGGCAAATTCGGGTGCGCACCATCGGGAGTCAGTATGCAGAGATATACTGCATCGCGAATGGTGACGTTCCGGTACTAGATATAAGAAAGCTTTTAAGATGGTTTTCGTAGATTCTGAACCGATGTCGATAAATTAACAGTATGTTACTGAATGAAGACGCGAAATTGCCATCTTTAGTCATAGGTGTAAAAAATAAAATCGAGAGTGTACGTAATTCGATGATTAAAACAAAACTTACCGTCTTAAGCGTCTTCCGTAATTGAAAAACTAGAGAAGCGAGATTAAATTTTTAACAGGATGCGTTTCCAAAGTTACTTCTGCAAAACGCATCCGCTGTGAGGAAAATAGGTTCTTGTAAAACGATGGATCTATAACAGTCTATGAAATTCGCGAATAAGTTTTGTGGATTTCAGAAACACTGCTTTTGTATTCGCAATTAGCGCATTCAGCTGTGGACAACATCTACGAATTGTCTCTGCCACAAGATGTTGTGGCAGAGACATTGTATAGATAGTTGCCACATTGTACATTAGAAACCAACCTGTAGAAAGCATGATTGATTTGTCATAAGCATTAAGACTTGATCCGACTTGAAGTTGTTCTACTGTGCTTTTAACACTACATTTGCAATTATATAGCGATATATTCCTTAGTCGTCTAGCTTTCGGTAAAGGATGATCTGACATTTAACGTGATTGTGATGACCTTGCACATTAACTAACATTTGGCAAGAAATATATTCAATCAGTTGTCTCATCCATACCAAAGCATTCGTTATTATGTAAAGTTCGGTTAATATAATCTTTGTAAACATGAATATCAAATGGTAAATAACAATGATAACTTAAGACAGCTCGATAATATAATATTAGATAATTACTACAAGATTTAAATAAACGAATCATTACTACCGGTTACCATATACATAAGAACTGATAGGATTGAACAGACGACACTAGTGATCGTATTATAGACAAATTGAATATTGCATATCCATTTACAGTAAACTTATGACAACAACTCAGATATACATCACACTAGATATTTAATTTTAGGACATCGTAAGTCTAACTTGTCATACTGTGCACTGTATTCAGTGATAACTGATCTCTCAACCTTCATGAACTTGAAAAGTTAAAATACCACAAGAGCTAGAGTATTTTTCAGTTAAGTTAATTTCTCATTTCTACGTATGTACGTTGCCCCAAAATTAAATGTGCAGCACGTTATGAATGAAAACTTGAATAATGCCAGAAATAAATAGAAGCCTATGCAAATCCTGTAACGGCTTCTTTAAGAAATAGTCCAGTATTTGATCTAAGTCCTTGTCTCGAACTATGTCTAGAAATGCTGTTCTGTATTTGGAGATAGATGCTCCTTACTAATGCTCCCCATGACTTTTTGAATTCAGATACTCTCCAAAAAATCGATCATTAACGGTGAGAAATCACAGTCGAAACACATTATTTTCTACGGACAATTTTGAAAATGGAGCTCTGTTTAAATTATGCAAAGTCTAATCCTCTTTTCAGTAACTATACTTATTAACCTCCTTTCGTATTTCTATCTTTCAATGTATCTTATTCGAATTCCAAAACTTCTTCATCATTGCTCATTATGTAATAGTTGCAATTTCCGCAAAGACAAACAAACAATGTAAAAATAGATCTGTACGAAAGAATTAATTCCTCACTAATGTATCGAATACTTATATTTGTGCATGACCGAGTCTTTCGCGTAATGCAACGTATATTTTGTATTAAACGTGTAGAGGCGGGTGTAGGATGCTGAATACGTATTTTTCCTCCGTCATTGAAAACGAAACAGAATTACGATACTTTAGTGGGTATCGCTTAAATTAGAAAACGAGTTTCGTTTTCAATATATCACTCTTAAAAGCTTCGCCATATGAACGGAGCACCTGTGCGCAAAGCAACACGCAAACTATAGTCTAAAGATGCAACCAGACGTAAACTGTTATTATTATCGTTTTTACGGCAAACGCGTACATTAGCCATTTCTTAGGTGAACGTAACCTAGCTGTACGAAATAATATGAATAATAGAGCGGCGTTAAAAAAGTTAGTTTCTTACTTATCAGACTAGAGCTTTTGAGAGTCGCCGACTGCACGAGTAACCATTACAATAAATGTTCGAAGTTACCGTTCCTCCTCAACACACACTTATTTACACTGCGAGTGCCATAAGATCATGTTCAATCCAAAAAAGTACCCGAATACTACGCATTGCTTATTTCACCAATGGGACTAATATACCCATCATGGCGAACGTTGCTGACAAACACATAACAAATCCACGGTCACTTTCTTTAAACAATGAATTCGGTTTGTGTACTGGTGTAATAACATAATTGAACAAGCCAATTCGCTTATAAATTTTGTGCATAACATATGAATAGTCTAGCACAAAATAAATTCATGTCTAAAGTAACCACTAAAGTAGTCATAGTTGTTGCCCAAATTATTTTAAAATAGCTAATTCCACAGTTGTTTACATATCTCTAATATTTCGAATATATGTAGGTATTTCCGTGATACTGACCTGGTTCTAGGTAACGCAAAAATATTTTTTCTTGCATAAATTGCACTCTTCATAGACCGTCCAATTTGGAGTGGTTGCAGCTAAGCCAATATACTTGATATATTTGTACAACGTACGGGCGTAAATATTCCTAATTAAAGGCAAAGTGAATAAGATTCAATTGGAATTTGGCATCTTCTAATAGATTATTAATTTTTGAGAAACCCTACTGCATCAGAGAATTTCTGCTTTTCTGTCTTATTGTAATGTCAGAGCTAATATTTAAATTACAGCTGTCATGCATTTGCGAATAATTATTATTATTATTATTATCCGAATATTTGAATTTTTGTGTGATTATTTGGGTCCATTATTCGACAACTCGACCGAATAAGCTAGCCGAAATCTCACATTCGACGTATCCGACAATCTTTTCAAACTAATTTTTAATGAAACCACCCATCCATACATCCCAGCAGTAATATTTATTGCAGGTTGACAATGTAATTTTAGAATTCGCCGAGCAGACCTACTCTTCTGGCGAATTGCAAAGGTTCATCCAATTTTCCTTGGATCCTGAGACGTTACAAAAACCCAGCCAAACACAAAAAAAAATCGATTCTTGAGACCGCGTGATAATAGCGGACTATTCCGACAGATTTCCTGTCAACTTCTTAACTTACTGATTGTGTTCCCAATGGGCAAACATGATGCCTTCGCATAAAATAGACCTGCGAAGATATCCCACTAAACAAATAGCAAATGCCGTAAAGTTTGCATTAGGAAGATAATCTATTTAGCTGCAATAATCACTACGTACATGTGAACATATAAACTAATACCCTGCATGCATATACCACTCAACCGTCCAATAATTAGGATCTTTAATGTAGAGTTACTCGAAGCAACAAATTTTACATAGAAGGTACAGTGGGGTTTCTGGCCCACTGGTTAACGGACCCAGAAGTGAGATGAACAAATAACGAATCCGGATCCAAAGAATCGGATGCGAAATCCGAGACCTAGATAACACATCCGGATCCGAGAACAAGATAGAGAATCTGTATCCCAGAAGCATGTGAGGAATTCGGGAATTCGGGTCTTCGGGTTAATGAATCCGGTCATCAGATAAGCGACAAGTAGTTTGAAATGATTGCAGAAACATTAATGTCCATTTTAATATGCTGTTCATGCGTGCTATTATTTTTAAGTTCTGAAACACAGCTGAAAATCCGAACTTTTACTGACCCCTTATCTGAAAGTATTTCCGTAATCGTATCAGTTTACCTCAGATGGATGATTTATGTGGAAATTACTATTTCATCTTACTCATCCCATGCATGTTGATAGAATATCAACACGCATGAAAAATAGAGAATATTCTATTCTCATTTATCGCTTTCTACGTAATATCGGTTCGAGTGAATATTCGCTACGAGAAAGGCAAACAGTATTATTATTTAAAACGCGCCGGAGAGATCGGTTATAGCTGAAAATTATAAGCTTCAACCATCACCGTGAAAACGATACTGGATGGTGGGCCGGAGGATAAGTATAATCGTGAAAATTGTAAGTAAATAAAAAGAAGGATAGAATTTTTTAATGAGATCTCAATCAATTATGAGGCTAGCAAGTTCTATGCGCAGTATATGATTAGATGAACTTCATGTTTCCAGCTATAATTCAGCCGCTGATGTTCGTAATGAATACGTACCAACAGGAAAGGCTATTAACACCGATACAGAAAACGTATAATTATATTGTAATATTACCATTCTTTGCCAATTTACATCTGTTACGAAAATTGATTTGGGCCTTCATTAGTAGTTCGTTAGCGTGAACATTAATAAAGTTATCTTGTTAATGTTACACTTGAACATCGATCCACTGTAAATGTAATGATGATTTTGATCATTATCGTTTAAGGCTTAAAGAAGAGTTATTGCCAAAGCTGCGCACGTGAGTGCTGCAACATTAGCGGCGCCGTCGGTAAGCCAACTTAGCCAATTTAGAATGAAGAGTCCGTCACAACAAAGAAAACTGCAGCCTGAATCACTAATTTCAGCAAAGTACTGAATCACTTACGCATATGTTAGGGCTACACAAGAACATTAGCTGTATTTAATTTCCTCGGATGTATGTGTGTACATACGTTCACTGCTGTAGCACTCGCTGGTGGAGATGTTTACGAAAATATGTCGTAAATTTTTCCGGGAAATACTATTTACTCAGTCATTTCAAATTATGAAAATGTATGCGCTCTGTTTTATGATTAACTACTATATATTTTATTAACATTTTCAATATTTTAGTACCCATTAAAAATATTCTACATCTGACTCCAATTTCCTGTACTATTATTAGTTCTCTAAGAATACAACAGAAACTGATGCGTTTCACGTACCAAATTAATATGTTTTAACAACAACAGGATATAAATAGTACGCTCATATTGCTACGTAAAAATTTTGAATTAAATTTAAATCTAAAATATATTGTTCACAAAATCACAAAGGATACGTATATAACGACAGTGCAATTCAAATTATGACATTACTTTTACGCCACCTGGTATAATCCAGTGAATAGGTATAATAATGCTAAACATTGAAAGTAAACGAGATATTTGTAGTTAAATGAATCTTGCGTATGGGTATTACATACAAGTGGTTACTAGAAGTAATACTATTTAGTTACCATGATAACAGTAAACATCAATAAATAACAATATCCACGTTGACGATTTTAAACAAATGATTGAAAATTTTGAGCGTAAGTAGTTATTTTCAGCTAAATTCGAGTAAACAAAAGTACTGACATTGACGATCTTAAATTGTTAATTGAAGAGTTAACTAATAGGTATAACTTTAGTAGCAACAGTTAAAATATTAACTGTTACTAACTACTACAATGTACAAGCTGCGCTGTCTTGACTAACCATGTCAACAACCGAAAGCATTCATCAAATTAAAGCTAAGATTTTGGTGCTACTGAAAACATTGACTCTGGTTATGTAGAAGTAAAGAGAACAGGTACAACGCTAGCACATCTTCTTCAGATTTAGTTGGAACAGCAGGAAGAACAACAAAATTACCTACTATTTGACGCAATATATATATAACGTATGCATGTATGAATTAAATTTATTTATGTGTATGTATAATTATTATGAAATAAGTTTTCAAGGTTCGTTGATATTACATACTATTGGCGTAAATACAAATAAAGATACAACGAACTCGGTGAGCGGATTGAATACAACAGAATGTACATAATCAATCGTAGTTTATTTGCAGCAGGTTTTGTTATGATTTTCGTTTTATTTTTGCCGATACGCGAGAATAATCAATTCAATCCTACTGTTTTCTTTTTGTAGAAGTCAAGGTCCGTTCTTCGTTGATTGCGATTGTGTTGTTATTTATTTGCGAACGTAATAGAAGAGAGTAATCAGAATTCCATTTGTTGCAAAACATCGCGAGAAGGCTGCGATGCGATACCGATTTATTTAAACACAGTACACAAATCGAAACTTTGCGGTTGGCTCTTTGTCGAAGTTAACGCATTTATATAGTTGTCGATCGTATATGTACGCGTATTATGTAAGAGATAAAAATAACTACTTGACCATATGTCGTGAACGACGCACACTGGAAACTCGTATCGCCTTTTTTATGCACACTTCTTTTTCGTTCTTTGTAATTGCAATTAATCCAATTCAAATGAGAGCATATTGTGCAAAGTCTGTGATCCAGTTTAAAACTATCACTGTCTAAAAATAACAGTGTGAATGAGACCGTGAACTTGTCAGGGGAGTAAATGCCTCAGAAGTTAAGGCACATTTGATAGCTACGGTGCAAAGATCATGCTGACGAGAACAATAGTTTTATTTTGGCTTTCTGTAAGCGTCCTCATTAATAAGAAACATATATTAACTTGAATATCGTTATACATATACTGATATTTTCAATTCATTTGATTTATGTTGATGAAACGTTATCACTTAACCTTTTGTCCGCACAGCGCTTCGGCCTGATTGATATTTGGGTCGATGAGTTCATTTAAAAGAAATCGCAAAATATTTTGATAAGTTTTACAGATTATATACATAGATTTACAGATTTACAACAATACGCTTATTTTTAAAAGATGGGTTATAAGAATGTTTTTAGTTATTTGTTAACTACCTGTATTAAATGTGCATTATTACATAACAGCCAGAGATCCAGAAAACTAGAGTTTTGAAGATCCCGCACGAGCATTTTGGTATAGCAAAAGTTAGCGCAAGACGGGTCCCAAATTGTCTAGCGCGGCTCAGAAGGAACAACGTATCAAAGCCGACAACGTGACTATTAACCAAATGCAGACTGAAGACGAAACAATTCTATACCGCGAGCCTTTGTTCAAAAGGAAAACGGCCAAGACGATAAAAAGCACAAAAGAGACGATGTTGGAATAGCGAGGGCATCCGTTTTTGTGGTTTAAGAACAATGAAGAAAATCAAATGTAGAGCAGCGATTAACTGTTTGTTTTTGAAAAAGAAAACCAATGATGAAATAAAAGTGAAGATTATGACGACTTTGTACCATCGCTATCGACCATAAAATATTGCTTAGTTGAACTTAAACGCATATGAGCATTTCTGATGGACAACTTCTAGATCGTCTATATAAAAAATTCACGATATGGTAATGAACATTCGAATGAGATTAGTAAAGTTGCAGGCATCTCAAATAGCCGAACATGAAAAACATCGTCATCAACAAATCATTCCATCGGCAACGCTGCTACAAAGGGCACCAGTAACACTGACCAACAAGGCTTTTACCCTAAGTTAGTAACTGATGAAATTGAACACCACATATACTGTAAAAATAATTCGAAGAGCGGCAACGTTGGCTTAGCTCTGGTTACAGAGAAAATGCTTTTATAGTATGGCCGGTAATCTGATACACTGCAATAATGTTTATAAACTTTCTGAAACTTTTGGAATAAATCATGATCCCAGTTATTGGAGACTATTCATAGATTCATCAAAGACCAGCCTAAAAGCAGTTTTGCTGCATAATGGAAACCATTATCCTTCTATTGCTATAGGTCGTGCTATTTCTATGAAGGAAACTTACGAAAATCTGAAAATGTTATTAGAAAAGATAATGTACAAAGACTATTCCTGGAATATTTGTGCAGACTTTAAAGTAATTGCGATTATTTTGGATATGCAATCTGGTTACACCAAATACTGTTGCTTTTTATGTGTTGGGACAGTCGTGACATAAAGACACAAGCAAGAGTGGCCACTACGACAACAATTTTACCAGGAAAAAACAATGTACAACATCAGCCTCTAGTAGAAAAAGAAAAGATCATAATACCGCCTCTCCACGTGAAACTTGGGCTCATGAAAAACTTTGTAATGGCGCTTGAATCTCGAAGGCGAAGGTTTTAAGTGCCTGCGTGAAAAGTTTCCAAAATTAACACAAGGTCAACTGAAAGAAGGTATTTCTGTTGGATCTCAGATACGAGAAATAGTAAACAATGAAATCTTTGAAACCAAATTAACGGCGTAGGAAAGAAGAGCTTGGCTCTCCATGGTTCAAGTTTTCGCGAAGTTCTAGGGAAACAAAAAAAAGCTGACAACTATAAAACTTTAGTAATGGGGATGTTATAAGCATTTCACGCTGCTGGTTGTAATATGTCCCTTAAAGTAACCATTCTACATTCTCGCTTGGATTTTGTCCGAAAAACATGGGCGACGTTAGTGATGAACACGGTGAGCGTTTCCACCAAGACATCATGGAAATGGAAAAACGGTATCAGGGGAAATGGAATCCTGTTATGTTGGCAGATTACTGTTGGATGTTAAGAAGAGATGCTGTAGATATTGTTTATAAGAGACGGGGCACTATTACTTCACATTTCTAATTATAATAATTTGAAATATACATTAAATTATGATCTTATCTAAAAAAACCTTTTCATTGAAATATAAACAAAAATCAAGCTAACTTGACCTTCTACATTTTATTAAAATAAATGTTTATATGTTTTCTATCGGAATTAGTATAAATTATTTTATGGCAAAATCAAAAGTTGAAATTTGTTGGCCAGTGTAATTATAATCATAATAACACTAAGTCCTTTTATCTTCAATTGAACGGAAACGTTATACAACCGACAGCAGACTATCCAGGCAGTATTTTTAATTTGTATATAATAGTTATTCCATATAATTATAATTTAACCTGCAGAACCCAATACACCTTCCGTGTACTTAATCATTATCAAATAAAGCTTAAATTATCAAAGGCTAGATAGATTCGCGTTTTGTCAATTCTCCGGAAAACCAGTAGGCAACACGAACTGATTTTTACGAGCCGAATAAACACGAGTCTGTCTACTCTTCTGGTTTCATGAAGCGCAGTTCGTTTTTGCAGGATTACAATTACTTCGCTTATTTGTGAAACGTAGATAATTTCTCAACCAGTGAAACTAACAGTTTGCAAAAATTATTGCAAAAACGTTGTAATTTGCTACTATGCAACGCGTAGCGACCCTTAACCTTGTAAAGAAATTAACATTATAGACAACACAATATGGATAATCGTCAATCAATCTCATTTATGTAGAACGCTTACTGTACAAAGTCTGGTTTATATAAGCGTTAATAATCAATGGTTTGTATTTTAAAAAATAAAGTAACACAGTACTTGCATTTCTTACTACTAGCGACCGCATTGGTTAACTGAAATAAATATTTACCTTAAATTATTCAAAACTCATCCTTATTTTATATGTAAGTATATGTTTGTATTCATAGCACTGTATTATAAGATAATAAAGCAATAACGCTTATAAACCAGACTAAATAAAAGCTAATTCTATATTTACACAAATAGTATATCCAGCAAACATCACACTTTCTATCTATGTCTTAAGGTATCCTTTCAGTCCAGCGAGATCGGCACAGATGTGTACTACTACCGTCTATTTTCAACTTTGGTTAGATATTGAAAGCTAACGTACATACGACCATTGTATAAATTAATGATAATTACGGCTTACCTAATATTAGAGTCAGTCTGTATATGTTAATTTCGCACTGCATATATTTGATGTGCTTGTTTGTTGCGATAACAAATTAACACATTCTATTTTTCTAGAAGCTGCGGCTGCTGATATTTCAATTCGGTTTATGATTCTACTCGCTAAAAATTTTCAGCGGAGGTAAACATCGTATAAGTAAAACTTAATTTGCTGCGTAATGACTTTAAACAAATCTTTCTTTGCTTAGCACTGATTATTTTTGGTTAACGTTGTTCTCGTTTACCATTGACTCATATATTCTATACACAAGCAAACTGTGTATAAACTTTTTGAACAATTCAAAAAAAACGGTTCTCAAATACACGAGTTCTGCACAACATTAAATTATACTGAAATATGTATAAAATGTGTTCAATTTCGGCTATATAAGACACAAGTTTGGCTTTAAAACGGAACATCATGTTTCTTATTGCGTTGCATGTTTTGATGTTCCCCTTCATGTCAACTCCATTCAGCATTTTGTACACATGTCGATCTTTGAGATCATTGAAATAATTTTGAGATTGTTGCACTCTAACGGCCAATATCTTAAATTTCTTAGATGCTAGAGGGGTGATTCAAATTTTATTCGATTTTATATTTTTGAGAGTTTCGTACGGTGGATCAGTCCTCTCTTTAGCCTTAAAGGTTATTGTGGGTTCTTGTTCCGCACTGATGCTCTCTTTCTCCCAGTCTAGAACTCACATCTCTCATATGCTCCGTATCGCTTGGTTTTGCTACCTCAGTCAACCTTTTGGTGGCGGATATAATGCCATCCAGTTAATTATTCTCTTTAATACTGAATTCTGATTTCTTCTTTGTAGATGGTTCAACCACTGCATCTGTTGAGCTTTTACAAATCTATCTTAGCCTTCTCCATTGCGCATCTCATTTGTTTCATGGTTTATTGGTACTCTAAATTCGTCGTCATACGTCTTCATTGGGCTTAAAATTCTTGTCATAATTTCCTTTCCACCGCTCTCATTTTCTCTTCTTTTTTCTGGTCGAACCTCTACCTTATTCGTTCTTATTTCCTTTGCAATAGTAGAATTATTGTCTGTTAATAATTTTTGGTACTTCCAGTAAACTCTGTTTTCTGCGCTTATTCGTTTCGTTTGTTTCAATGTTCCTCTCACTTTTTCCATTCACTAGTACCCCTAAAGGTAACTTTTTCCAAATTCTATCACTATTTTTACAAAAGCTGCTGTCCTGAGCCGGATAATTTCGGATCCAGATAATTTGCCATTCGGAAACCCGGATCTTGATGTTACCCGAATCCATTATTTAATCTCAGACGGGATCCGTTATCCGTAACTTCCGATCTAATTGCATTATCCGAAACTTCGTATCTAAATCCATTATTCGATAACTCGGATTTAGCCCCTTTCTCTGGCAACTTCTTTGAACAAATACCAAACATAATGATTAAAGAATATAACAATGTAATAATCGCCAGATTCATAGAACAGCTACGTAATGCAAACTAGAAAACCAACTTACTATTTCACTTTTCCTCCATATAACTCAAATTGTGTAATATTGATTGATTTCAGCCTGTCTTGCCAATATTTATAGCTCCATTTGTTCCTTGCTGTAATGCTACGCCGTCTGCATAGTCTACTTTGAGTAATCATTGTTTCAATACATTCTTGTTCTTGATGACCCTATTTGATACTATATTGAATAGTGTCGTCGATAAGTTATTTCTCCGTCTTTTTGCTACTTTCATCCTAATGCTATAAGAATCTCCCTCCGTTGTCGAAATTTTCGTACATGAATTATTCAGCGTCATACATGTTGTTAACCTGATTAGCTTTGTTGAATTGTCATTTAATAACTATCAAATAAGAGGACGCGTAGGTTCATATCATATTCGTAGAATTTTTCAGTGCACTGGATTGAGATATGTATTGCATTGATTGCCGACTTTCCTTAACTAGTTGGATTTTGTGGTGTGCAAAACTTATCTTTACAAGACATGTTTTATTTGAAACTTTCTTCTCTATATTACTTGAATTTTGTGTATCTTAGCCACGAAAAGAGCAAATATTCGACAACGCTGAGAAATAATTTCACTACTTTTTGCAATAAGTCTTTATGGAGAAAACATAAATATGCATCTTCTGAAGATCACTTATCACTGGTGTCCTCCCTTTTCGATCATTTACTTTTCTTATTCTTTCTCGTTTGGAACCAGTAATTTCCTAGGAAATTCATTCAGTAATTTACGTGTTTATTTTCGCCTACACTAAAGCCTTATTCTATCCGCCTATTTTTTCATATTCAGTATAACTATATCATTGTCAGTCAGTACTTTGAATTTCACGCATAAGTGTGTATGAACATATAAATATGTACTTTTCAATACACCACAGCTAAGTATGTATGTATGATGGGACAAAAGTATATTTGGTCGGCAGGCAAGTGATGAAGCAGTATCGGGGATGTACACAAAGCACCCTTTCGTACAAGGTTTATTGTGTGAAGCTTTTGTACCATTCCACATATCTTACTATGAAAACAGCCATAGTCTGTAGAAACCATAAATTGAAAATTATGCAGTGGTTGCCGTTTAACGCGGCCCGATATTATTATCCTTCTAAGTACAGGCGATCATTGCCCTAATTATAGGATGCAAATATTTTCGGTTAGTATCACAGGTATTAATATTCTTACTACTTTTGCCTTTATGGTTGCCCATTTGAGATTAAATTGACTAATTAGATTTCGTTAATCTAAACTTCTTGTTACTAAATATAAATTTAATCAAACCACTTCACATAATTGTGTTGGTAGTAATTATTATACTATTCAATACTTTAATAAAGGTAGGTTATCCACAAGCCTTTTCAGTTTTGACTAAAATACGGTATCCTGAAAAAAGCACGAACAGTACTACAAATTTGCCGAGATTAGTTACCTCGTAACAAAAAAAAATCATCCATGGATGTGCTACAAATTAGGTTTCTCTTTCTACGTTTGCAATTTTGGGCTTTACAAGTTTCATATTGCTTAATTTCTTTTTAGAAAAAGCTTAATAGATTAAGCTTAAAGCAATTGCATTTAAGTTTACTCTTGATGTACTTAAGAAAGCCGATGTACTCAAAAAAGCCCATTTCAGGCCATTATACTATAAAAGAATTTAATTTTGCCTCTACAAGTTGTAATTATAATTCAATATTACCCGAAATTTTGTGTAATTCAAATTTTATCCTAAATCCTAAAAATGACGTAAAAAAAAAACAGATCTTAGCGCAAATTTACCCATATAAAATTCATACTTTTAAAAATGTTTTAAAAAATTCACAAGATCCAAGAATCTATAAGTCTGCGAATCATAATAAAACTGGTAAAACTTTTACATACAAACGTACAGTAACCATACAAACAAATACCTTACGCTATACGCAACTCTGATTCTGTGTATGAGCACGAGTCGCGCGGAAATTCAGCCGAATCTGTATACGTGTGTTATTTAAAAAATGGGAAGATTCGACAAGATAATCGTAACACATTTTCCCATTTTTGCTACAACATTGCGTTTATTACAGCATCTTTCTTTTAGTGTAGTGTTTGAGTTTTGCAACATGTTGACATGTATTTCTATTCTTCTAATTAAGTGTAGATGTTTATATCTTACCTTAAGTTCTTCCTAATATGTTGTACTTCTGAGAAAACTAAAATCGATTCCTTAATGAACAACGTCCATGACATTTAAGAATCTAGTTCTCCACAAAAGAGTCGAGTGAATAATAAGGAGTAACAAATCAACTACAATAATTGCATTAGATAAATATAACAATAAAGAAAAAAAAAACAATTAATTTATTAATAATGAAAGGTAAACGCTTAATCTCAATAGTAGGCTCAATTCCGTTAAACCAATGAAAAAGTAATAAGGCTCCATAAACTATAAAAATCCAAGAGAAAAATTATTGAATAAAACGCAATTTTACATGCAAAGTTAATATTTTTGAGGTGGGAGGTAATTTTAAATTGATGTATGGCTATTCCCAGGTTATACTTCAAATGGAAGACAACAAGTTGGCCTCCTATTTTTGGCGTAAAATTCTTTGTAATCCGCATCAAGCATGAAGCATATAAACACATATACTATTTATTGTTAAATTATGATTGGGTATGTTATCGATTAGTTTATGTTACATGTATACAAGGGATACCCACCAACTATTTACATATATTATATATACGTCTAGACCTGAAAAATCGTTTTATTGTATGTCCTCTGTATGCAGTGTAATGTTTATATTATAGAAGGCATGCAGTGGATATGAATGAGTTATTTATCTGAACGCGTGTATGGCCGGCAATAATCTCACTTCTGGGAACAAAACTGCATAAGATAACGTTTCCGTTTCAACAACCTCGAGAGTAGTCAGGAAAGTGACGCAGAAAATTGATACAACTGTGGAAGTTGATTAAGACCCATCCTCTTTGTTCAATAAACGAAGTAAATAATTAGCGAAATTAGAAATGTCATGTGCGCGAGCAATTGCTTCAATTGCAGAAACACGAAGCTTCGCAATTACGCGCAAGTGCTTTTCTAAGTCACATTTTTCTTTTGGTATTTACGTCGATTATCGAAAACATATCTGATAATTTGCTGGATTATGTTAAAGTGCGCCACACGTGTAACAAAATAATTTCTTTGGATAATAATACGGATGTCCTATTACTTAAATTTGTATTCACGTACCAACCGTTTTTTTTTGTACTTTGAGCTAAGAATAGAACGGTCTATTATAGTTCCTACGTGTAAATGCGCTTATTTTTAAAAACAGATGTATCAATGTTTGTCAAATTTTACATTGAAGATCAAGCAGTAACAGAGAAAGTTAGCTTCGTTGACATTTATTTAAACTGCCAAATTTTCGTATTTTTCTATTTATACTTTTGCGCCAAATTTTTAGCCAAATATTGAGTGTTAATTTGCACAACATCACAGTTATTGCTTAGACTTGAGAAGAATACCTTGTGAATCAATCAACTTCTGTTATCTCCAATTCCAGAAATCCATATAAAACATTATGCTTAGCAAAATGGTCTAAAACAAATTCGTAGGTTTGCTATTCATTCTTATTCATCAAATTATTTGATCGATCTGTACATTAAAGGAGCTACCTTTCTGTATGTACATACATACTTCCTGAATATAGAGTATCAGCTATCCCGACTAAGCCTTCGAATACGAGAACACTTTCTGTGCGTTTTACAAAATTAGCAGAGACTAGACGTACTCAAGTTTTGTCGACCATCGAGGAAACCAGTAACCAACACAAATCCATTATTATAAGACTAATAAACACGAGTCTGTCTAGTGTCTACTAATTTCATGGAAGCATAGTTTAGTTTGTTGTATTTGGTTTAAGCATAAAATTACTCAACAGTCGCGTATTCATGTACTTCCAAATTGCTAACAAGATTTATTGTACTAAGTTGCTGTGACAATATTTCAGGCAACATGCTAATCCTCTAAGATCAATGGAGCATTTATTCAGCATGATAACATTGCAATTGCACGCACTGCCGTATTACTGACTATCTTCTCTCGCTCGTTCCTACAATTTATTATGAATTAATTATTATATACTAATTAATTAAATTCAATTAATTACAAATTAATTGAATTACTTAATTTAATTCAAAATAAACACAGTAACTAATTACATTATAATTCAATTCAATTATTTTGTAATTGAATTCGCTGAATTGCTTTGTAATCAAGTTACTTTATGGTTAAATTACTTTGTAATTCAGAGTGTTTAATTACATTATAATTGTAACTAATTATAATTAATTACTTTTTGCCCAACACTGATAGTAAGTAACAATGTAACCAAAAGGCAGAGCGATAAAAGAAAAGAGGTCGGAGAAATTTAATAAGAATTGTTTATCTATTTTACAGTAAAGTTTATCACTATCTAGGAATCTGTAATCGAAAACTATTACCGACAAAATAATGATAAAATTTCAATTTTAAGAATCGTTATAACGAAGAAAGCATCCCAATATTCTAATATATAGAGTGTTGCTGAAAATTCAAAACTACAATAACATATATTTTGCACGTTCCATGCATTGTATTAAGTCTTTTTATACCCAATTTAGGTACCAAAAATCATATCCATCTTCGGAGAAGTAAAGACAATGATAAATGCCGACCTAAAAAAAATAACGAATAACACTAAACTCATTTTTACGGATAATAGTGCCTGAGAGGTTGCCAAAAATGCATTAATGTATAGATGCATTTAAAAAGCATAACTCTGGGTGGTTATGTACTTACAGTAGCTATTTGCTTCGGTAAACCATAATTTTTATTAACAATTTTAACAATTTTAAACAATACCCTCAATTTGGACTCATAACGAGAAAACGGCCGTTTTCAAAAATTGCAATTTAGAAACAAAGGTAATAAAGAAGAAAAGATGAGATTGATGCAAATTATCCCGATTATTCAATTTCAGAGCAATTTTTTCGAATATAATGACATTTGCTAAAATTGAGTTTATTTAGTAAGGATTTCTTGTCCTTAATACCTGAACTAAAACCTGAAGTAATAGATGACTAGCTTCAGATTTATTTCCAAAATATATTTCCATAAAGATCAACAAAGAGGTCTACACAAAGCAGTAAATGATGTGTACGAAATAGGTAGTCTAATTAACTAATAGATATATGTGATATTTAGTATCTTTTCACTTATTTACCATTAACTCTCGCTAAGTCATCAATTTTAACACATTAAGTTAACATAATACAATATCCCAATCTGCTCGCACAGAACCTTTTCTGCATTGACGAAGGAAGTACGTAAATACTATAAAGAAGCATGTTAATGAAACAATTTTTTTTATAAAAATTGGTTCAACGAACGAGTCTATTATTTTACTCGCCTGTTTATTACATCGATACTTTTATATATATATACTCTATAGATACAATAAACGCATATATTATTATTATTATATTTAACGCACAGTATAAAGAATATATCTATTAGTTTCTAATAAAAAATTCGTAAATTTGTTTCACTTCCCACAAAATAAATTAATAGACAAATATTTGTTACATTGATTAACAGGTTTCCTTTTATAAAGAAATGAGCAATATGAAGAACTTACAATTTATAGAATCATTCTTATAATACAACAACGCTTTGATGTTAAAAAGAAATCTTCTTTTAGCACTAATTAAGGAGACTATATGTCGCTATTTTTTATCAACTTCTCGAATTTTAAATCGTTTAATGCGTACTTCTAGATAAGTTTATTATAATCCTTCGAGCAGTTACGAAAGTAGTGATTACGATTAACTAATTTACATATTTTTCTTCCCACTTAATGAATATCGAAATTCTTCTATTGGAGATACCAAAGTCACATTTACTGCAGCCCTATATCTAACACAAGATCATTCCCGGCGTCTTTAAAGCTCTTGGAACTATTTCATTACCAAGATACCGACGATACACAACACAAACGAAATGCATATTAACTCATTAAGACACAATGACTAATTGTAACCCAAACATTTGGGTCATCCAACTCGCCTAGACCCGTCACTTGTTAAAACAAGTCGAACAGATTATCGACGACGCATGTAAGAGGAAAGAGGAGGACGGAAATCTCTTTGGCCTGTATGTGAAACATCTGCGCTGCGGCAAATAAACAACCGCAAGAAACAGCTATCATCGCCGACAACATAAATATCTACATATATAGGGCAGATAGGGCATAATATGATGAATATTGATCGATGCTGTGGGTTATTTTATAGAATAAACTAACGTTTTAACGTTTGTCCGTCAGATACTAGTAAGGTTTAGTTTCTCTAAAAAATACCCAAGAAAAGAAAATTTGATTCCATAGAAATTCTGTTTCTTCCCTAACTATTCGAATTCTCGTACCTTGTTTTAACTAAATCTTGACATAATTCTGTCGTAAAGCTGTTTAACGTTTCTGCAAGTTTATTTTTCATATATGCTGCTGTTCACTTTACATTTCGTATAACATTGCTTTAATATGAATGTAAATTATTTTCGAACACGAAAGAACGCCTATGTACTGGTCGCTTACTAATACGCCTGTAATAGATCTGACGGCGAATCACGATGTTTCATCCTCTTGAAAAGTACAACTTCTGGACTAGTTGGTATTAGACATTTTATTCATACAGCGTTAGTAAAAAGTCCCGGAACGGTCGAATAACTTTGTTATTTGAAAATTATGATTTCTGAAATTTTATGGGGACTGGAAGTGAAAAAAATATTAACTGTATTGCATTGCAATTGCAAAAAAAATATTGCAAAATGCATTTATATTAACTATACCCCCATACCAAATTTCAGAAATCATAATTTTCAAATAACAAAGTTATTCGACCGTTCCGGGACTTTTTATAACGCCGTATATGTTGGCACTTTTACATACCAAGTGCTTTGAATTATTTTATAAACAGGTTTAAGGACATAATTCCTAAGTCACTACTTCCTTGCAAATTTTAAAGCATCGACATCGCTTCCTGATTAATTTCTTTTAAATTCTTGAAATTTTTTTGAGTTGCTTAGTTATAATATATGAAAGAACATGCTACTATATGAAGTGCCCTCTTTCCGATTGTTCGGAGAAAGAGAAAGAATGCGAAAACTGCAAAAGCTAGCTACAAAAAGCTTACAAATTAAATCTCTCTTATTTTTCTTCCCATAGTTACAATTTTAATGTTGACTTTTGTAATCTTCCAAAGCAGAGCAAACGAAAAAAAAATTCAATTTCAATTTCAGAAACTTTCACTGGGAAGATAACTCACCGCGGCGAAAGGTTTTATGTTAAATAGAATGGTTTTATTCAAAAAAAAAGGAGCTATAATGCATAGTACCACCACGCGATAGAGTACCAAAAAATATAAAAAAAAACTTTCTTGCTTTCCAAATATAGCACATTAGAAAGTTGAACATGAAAAATACCTAACAGAATAAAAGAAGTAATAATTACATTTTAAAGTATATAACTCTAACGTTCTAACGAAGGTATCCATATCGATGGCCTTACTTTTGGATACACGTTTCCAATATTGGTTCTTCCAATATTGACCTCATTTTTTACGTTTGACAGAATAATTACGAAATTTATCAACAAACATAATTCTGTTCTATAATTGCTCTTCATTATTTAGTTCTACGGCATTCACTTCATTTATAATAAATCCCCAAAATGAAAAATCTAGGCGATTAATTTTGAGACCAGGAGCTGACCATAGTATAAACCAACCCACCTGTTTCAAAAAAGTCTTTGCAAGAATCCCCATGCTTCTCTCTGCCCTCTTCAATAGTGCATACTATATAGATTCAAAATACCATCGCAACTAAAACCTGCTTCATCGATGAACAAAATTGATAATAGAAAATATTGTCCTTGATTTTCCAGCTACTCGTGAGGTACACACCATAAATAATTCTCTTCTAGTTGGTCATGATTTTTTTGGAAATGAAACGGACGAAGAAGCTGCTCTTGGAGGAGTAGCTGTAACAGAATACATTAATTTTTCTTCGATTTTGTCTTCTTAACCGGAGAGATTAAAAGAAATTCTAGAAAACCTTTGCAATCGTGTTTCTTGAAAACAAAAGGCCTACGAACATTAGTGCATCAGATCTTTAATCATTCTATAATCCTCTATCTCGTAGCTCTATGCATTCTGGCTTGTTCAGTCTCACGGGTGTGAAACAAATAATAAAGGTTTCTGCATGAAATCGAGCTTTTTGAACAGGAGAAATAGAACAAGGAAAGTATTCCTGAGCACGGATAACATTTTCCAGGATATTAAAAAATCTTTTCTTCTAAGAACAGCTTCTTCTAAAACAAATTGAACAAAACTGATTGTATTCATTTCTTATCTCTAGAATAAAAAAATCTAGTTGCCATACAGGATTGTTCTTTGCCTCTGATCGTGCCATTATATTCTTGTTAACTCGACGTTAAATGTAAATCAAAAATGGCAATACTTCGTATAGTCATATTTTATTGTTATGTTTTTATATATTTTCATCGATCTAAAACCTTTCATTCATTTCGAAAGACTACTTACTTAAGAATCTTTATACTGAAGCTCCTTCCTATTTCAAAATGATGACACCGCATTATTCGATAGAATCTTAAAGTTCCGAAGTTTCATCAATACAAAATCCAGGATTACAGAAAGAACTAAATGAGCACACTTGCAATTTTAGAGAATTCAAAAGATCGCATAAAGATAGAAATAAATAATAGCAAATGCCGACCTATATATGCTAAGCAACCATCAAGAAATAAATGGGCAACAGTTCCACATTTTCTGCATGTTTCTTTTTAATCGTTCTTGAATTTTTGACTTCCTTAAAATATCAATTCCTTCAAAATACAGCGTTATTTATTTTCTCTCAAGTCAAAATGAATCGGGTATTTGTTCTGGCAAACAACAAACCTTTCCTTATTTTTACAGGAAAATCAAAAAAGAAGTGCTCCATTATCAAAACGCAGAACATTTTAGTAACATATTAATAAAAAAAATGAATAGAATCGCTCTGGTAACACAACTGATATGATATCATATTTCGTGACAGAAATTTATGATTTGCACAAATGTACAGGACGTAATTTATGAATGACAAGACATATACACCAATATACACATTAACGTATGTATTTAACACTATCGTTGAAAACATAAAGATGAATAGCCCACCTTTTTAATATACGTTCATGATCTGGGGTACATTAATATAATGTTATTTTTTAAGACACAGCGTTACAAAGTGCTACGGAATTTGGGACAGTTTCCATTTTTCTTATCTTAGGTTTATTTCATCCGGAACATTATTGCATCCCGATCGGGAACTTACACTTACTTATGGGACACGATCGGGAGAAAAAAATAAAAATAAAATGGTTGCCTTATTTCTGGGACTACTACATACATACATGTATATGTTCACATGTATATTTATTGCATAGCTCAATAAGTAAACTGGAATTTCATGAGATAAACACCATACCGTAATGATCAGATGTTATTTTATAATCTTATGTCCTAAATGATTAACAAACTAGCTATAAAGTAAACATATGAATAGTGTATTTACAAAGTACCGAATTTCTTATAAACATTGCAAAATGTTTGTTATATGACGGACATCTGCCTAACATCATATTTTTCGCGGAATTGTCGCTCCTTTCATGCAATATTCGAATGTATGTATCCACATTATATAATATGTTTGTCTCAAATACATGGGCTTCTATGAATCAATATACTTATATATTCATATAGTTTTTAAACTTTAAACATATGCGCTTGTTGGCGATACTGCCGAAAAATTTTACATCTTCCTTCCAGTATTGGTCGCAAACATATGTGGAAACACATGTTAGGAAATTGCATACGTTTCAATTAGTAACGTATTTCGATTAGTGAAGTCTAGTTTATTCTACTTGTAAGCAATACTGGTATTTTTGGCATCATATTGCACAACGAAACACGTGGTCCCGACAAGATAACCATTTTCTACGGTCGTGTTTACATTTCTTTTAGGTACCGGTGTAGCGTGGACCCGATTCTCACCAGGAGCAATATTTTTATAGCGGAAGCGCCGGACTTCTGTAAACAGAAAAATGGCAATTCCCGTTTCAATTTCACTCATGATTTTAGAAAACCATGAATCATTGGACTATTAATAGAAACGAATTAACGAAGAACGGTAAACGATTCGTGTATATTAAGCTAGATGAATCGATCGAAATATTTTTGCATGGCAATAAAGCTTCCTGTAAGAATCCATTATTATTTTAACGAATCAATAACTGCATCATTAGGTTCAATTCAGTAAATCGGTAAATTTTGCGTTATAGATCAGTCTAAACAAATCGAATTAACTTATGTATAGTCTAGGAGGGTGTAGTTTCTTTGGCATTTTTATAAATATTTAATGCTGAACTAGATTTGCTTGCCGGAAAACGATTCCCTATTTAACTATTAATTCTATTATTGTTCGCAAACAGGGCTCATTGCTGGCAGTATGCACATGTCTTATACGGCATGATAAGAAAATAACTGCAGTGTAGACGTTGTTATCGAGTATGTACGTCGATCTACAAAAAATTCTGTTTGACATCTCGAATGGTTTCTCGTCGCTTGTCGGAAACATCGAAGAAATTCAATTCAATTATCGCATCTAATGTAAATCAGTATTTACTGTTTTTTAAGAAGTCGATGAAGAAGAAAGGAAATCAACCTGGCATTTATTGAAGCTTACAAATTAAAAATCAGTTAAAAAAGTAAGGGGGAATAAAGATCGAATAAACTAAGAGAACGAAGTGGCAGAAAATGAAATAAAGAATCTCACAAACCCGATTTGGGCTACTATGTAGAAAAATAAAATCCAGTTATACAATTTATTTCTGTTCTTAACTAGATGCACCTACTACCTAGTGTCGATCGACATTGCCGATAGGTAAAGTTGACTCAGTGGAGACCCGGCTTGTTGTAGTTAGAAATATGTTATTTACAAAGAACAGAATTGCGAAAATAATTTAAGGTTAAACCTAAAGCCACTAACTATTAAATCATTATATATAATTCTGTTACTTTTAAAAAATGGTTTGCAAGGATGAGCTTTGCATTCTCTTGCATGTTGTTGTTGACGAAGTGGTTCCACTTAATTATAACCTTCTTTTAATACATTTATTATTTGTTATTATTAACAAACGCCACTCTCAGAACAAAAAATTACATATTCACCAAAATCTCGGAACTAGTTCAGACATACAATTATACGAAAGAGTGCAACTTCCTGTTGATTATTTTAAATTCCTTGTAACACCAAAGAGACCATCTAAAGAGGCTCACTAGTAAGCAAGAGCCTGCATGTCACGATCACGTAAGATTCATCAACGGCGTATACAAATGTGCTCAAAACGGACAGTGGATATGATTGCCTTATATTTATTCCCGCATACGTATCCATTCTTTCCGCCAAAGCTAAGGAAAATAGTCTTACAACATTTATTATGTTAATTCAAAGAATATTTTTTCAGCCATCTTCAGTAGAGCGTCATTAAAATGCATTCCGCTGTTTTGTATATAAGAGCTAGGTTCATAGAATTGAAACGAATAACTTTCCTCTTAAATTAAGGCAGCATTCAAATTGATATAGAATTATAGCGTTTGTTAGCGAAAGGGATGCAACTTCCGTATGATTCTATTCGACCGTTAGCATGTTAAAATTTTGCCATGGCCAATATCCTGCTAATTTGTATCAACAAAGGGCACCGTTTACCAAATGCCAGTGCAGAGGGAAAAGGTGATTTAACTCATTTATCCCTGTATGCAGTACATATAACCATCCAAACGAAAGCTTTTGCAGGAATTCAGAAATCTACGTATTAAACAGTCTGATCCGATCTGATAATATAATATCTGTGGCTCAATTACCTCTCGTTTCTTGTGGGTTCCCCTTCTTTTCTATTAGCCTACCTTATGTGTGTATATGGCAAATAAAGGTGTAGTTTAATCTGCAGCCGTATTAAAGATTTTAAGTATTTATTTGTGATTTTATGTCTATCCATATGCATACATATATCTAACAGCTGAAAACAAAATAGAAATAATATAGAAAGGAAGGTATTTATAAATTTACGCTAAATTAAAGGTTCTAATTGTTGATCTAATTGTTTTTATCACATTTCTTACATCAACAAATTAAATTTGTGCAAATTTAACATGATTATCGATTTCAGACAAATTTAACATAAATATAGATTTCAGACACCAATTTTATCATTATTAAATATATTTACTTAACCAAACTCAATATTTACCATAAAAGAGATCAAACATGTAACAATTTAAGAAACACTATCACTGATACCTGTATTTATATAAAAGTTAAAGAAAGGACCTGATTAGTCAACATCCGCTTTTTCATTTATTTGTTGCTTAGATCTACTCTTTTTGAAATAAATCACGTGTTTTTTTTTTTAATACAATTAATAACATTTACACCAGTTTTGTTTGAAAGTTCTTTTACCACTTTTGAGGAGTATTAGCATATTTAATTAAGATTTAAACTTTATGGTTAAATAGAGAAGATTGGCATTTCACTTGACTTAGCGCGCGATTGGTTTTCGCCGATGTAATACATGACAAGACACTGTCTTACTATTAATATTTTAAAGCTCCTAGATGATTATATAGAATCAAACCCATAAGAGAAGTGCACCCATTACATTTTTGGGTGTACAAAATTAGTTTCGGTTAAACACTGACCTTACTGTACTATCAGCAACTTTTCAACTAATATGTCGAAAGCTTGAAATTTTACATTAACACCAATTAGATTCTTTAACTTTAACTTTCCTAAAATAAAGAATTGATTTATACAGTTTTATAAACTAAGCAAGGAAGTTGTTTCCTTTTCTAAATATTATTTCATTTTTGATAAACAAACAGTCTCGTTCCAAATAAATAGTTGTAACAATGGCGTATTTTGATATTGAGTGTAAAGTCAAGTAATTGCGCTTCTGCTCAAAGCCATACTAATTCACACTTACATTAAAATTCAAAAATAGTTTCCATTTATTCAAAAGGAATTTATAAATAAACGTGACTTTAATTACATGATTATTGAAATAATCAGAAAGCTGAAAGTAATATTTACAAACCATTAGCAGCATTTTTATCCAATATAGCTTGGTTACTTAAATGCACATTTAATTCATTCAGTATTCAACAAAGTCTAGTTTTAAAAGGAACTCATATTACCAGGCGTTAGTTGATACTCACTAAACTTTCAAAAAAGATTATTCTGAAATCGTCCATAGAAAATACTCAAAGCAATATCTCTTTGATATAAGTAAATATACAGATTGTTTTAAAATAAAATAGTATTATTTTGAAATATTTTTCTGTGTCAAATAATAAATAAGTTTGACATCAGGTGCGAAAAAATGATTTCTTGAAGTCAAGGAAATGTACCTCCTGATTGCGCCCTCTTTCAAAGATGTTGGGCCAGGTGGACCGCAGGTGCTTGTATCTCTCAGCACTAGATGGCGCCTGACTCATCCTTCTCTGAAAGAGGGTGATTGATAAGACAAAGGATAAATAGCGATGTGGGTAGAGTTACTCACGCAACTATACTGATGACGCCAGGTAGCGCAAGCGATTCCACCAATACCAGAGCAACTTTATTAGCAGATTTGTTTTTTTTAAGTTATGTCTTTTTGAACATCTGTGACTTTTTCATTTAGAAACTCAATTTCTTCAAGTAAAATAATTAAATCTGTTGTTTTTAGTGGTTTCATTGATACCTATTTTTTTGTTTCAATTTTGTTATTTCAAATATCAAGTTTTATTGATTTTGGTGTCTAATGCTTTTTTGAATTAAAGAGATAATATAAACAAAATTCTTTGGCAAAAATATCATTTCCTTTATTAAACGCAGGTTCTCTTGAATCAACAAATCCATTTTCCTAGTGTAGGTATGTCAGTACCAGATTTCTTTTTAATCCTTCGATTGACGCTTGACAATTAGTCATTGTATTTAGCGACAACAAAACAATTTTAATTATTCTTTACAACAACAACCAATTGCCAACTATATATATTAAGTTATTATGTTGCGTAACATTCTCACTAGAAATGGGAGATTTTAATATTCCGTAAATACCATCTTAAATCACCCGAAATCAATTTAATAGAGAATGTGTATTCAAAGCTTTTGGCTCTCTGAAACCATCAAGTTAAAAACTAGTACCTTCAATATATACGCGCAAATCAAATTTAAAGCTTTTGAAATGGTTTTAGAACGATTTAAAAGCCAATATGAATTAAACGGTATTAACTAAAAAGGGTTAATAAAGAGAGAGCATGTACTCCTGCGTTTCGACATCTTCCAATGTGTGTTCTTACGCAGAGAATGTTTCATATATTCTATTCATACATATAAGGACAAACATAATTCATCATTATATGTGTTAACTGCGAAATCTTTTCTACTTACTAAAATTATATGTACGTACATACAATATATTTACCTACGAAAGTGTCGCCATATGGTAAATGACCTTGTTCTCATACTCTGTTGGCGCATAATTCAAAAATGAGATGTAACAGAAATATTAAGAACTTATCATTAAGGTCAAAATTACCGCTGATAAACGTAAAGCATCGCAAATCCGACACGACCGTATAAAATTCATCTCTTATTGATTGCATGCGGGTACATCGACTTACCCGGAGTATTCATTTCTCGACTTTGGTAACTGATAATGCAAGCGTATTCGAGGTCAAGAACTCGCAAGACCACACATGTACAACGGGAGATTGATTTCTTGGGCTAAAATAAATTTGTTTTCGGTCTGCTATCAAATGTACCGGTTCTGTTCGCAAATGAATAAATATTTGATATTCAAATAACAGATGGGCATTAGAGACCTTCAAGGCTTCACGCTTAATTTTCGCGTTGGAATGTTTACAATCCACAAAGAGTGCCTTTTTTCAAGCCAGATAGATAAATTGAAGTAAAATATACTTTTCTAATCTATTATAATTTAAATTGATTTGTGTTAAACCGAGTAACGTGTTATCGTCCAACTGGTATGTTGGTTTTTCGGTCACAATTATAGCACTATAGAGTCAATGACGACTTCGTTAACTTTTTTTTTATTTCTTCATCCGATTGAGACATAGCAGTATAATTATATATTATTTACTTTGAACAAATCATATTTATTCTCAAACAATAAAGGCAGCTCAACTTTTACTGCCTTTATCATTGGTTGCCTTATTGTGGGGTTATAGATTTGCTTTTCTTGAAGATGAAAGGAATCACGATACTTTGTCATATAAAGACAAATGTAAATAAATTTTCTTCACGATTTCTATTTGGCATAAACTCAGGTGGAGTTTTTTTTTTTTATACTTGCATATGATTCCAGTTTACGCGAAATCCACCTTCTAAAGCTCATTTAACAGCTCCACGGAGGAAAACGTTAATTTTATTGGGGCTATCAACTCAACTGCAAATTTTGAGTGGGAACACTGATTTCTATTTTTCTCAGGGAGTAAAGCAAAAATTCTTTTTAACAGATCCAATAATATTCCTTATCGTCCCATCGGCAACACAAACTTTTAAACACTTTCAATTTGGAGATTAGACTTGCATAAAACAGATTAACCAAGACTTTTAGTTCTATCTATGCATTCTATAAAAGTCGGTATGGTTCCATAACGAGAAGACAGTCCTGTAATCTTAGTTATTTTTCGAGCCTGATGACTCTTTACTACCTTCTTCTTCGTATTCATTGCGTCCCTCTTCAGTATAAGTATTATCACCTCAATTAAAGCGTCAGAGCTGGCTAATTATCAATAGAAAAATCATCCTGTTTTTTTTTTGCCAGATATTCCAGCCCTGTTTGCAAAAGCAGTGATTGCGCCATTCAGTAGTGTTCAAATTTTTGAGATCTAAGGCCTAGTAAGGCCCCAGCACGAATTTTTAAATTAACTAGTCCTCCAACATAGTATCGCGATCCTTACCTTGAATTTAAAGAACACAGGGAATCAAAGCGTCCAATGATACTACCAACTTCAAATTCCTTCAACGAATGTTACCTAGCGAGACCACAATAGCAGCTAAGGATTAAAGGAAAAACCGTGAAAAACCTGTAGTTTTTTTTTGTTTGTTTATTTATAATAAGAAGCAATGAAACCGAACAACTTCGATTTGCGAGCGTGCGCTAAATTTTGCGACTGATTTCGGTGTTAACCTCCTTTTCAGGCTAATGTTATAGTCAACGTTTAAAAATTAAACGTCAATGGTTCAATGTAGCTAATGTACATTTATATTCACCTTATATTGTAAATGTTTTGAATTTTAATTGATTTGAATTATATTTTAAGCTAAATAAAAAAAGTGAGCCGCGAAGTACATTTTCACATTAAATAAAATATAATCGAAACTTGAGTTTAGATTATATTTTTTAATATATTTGTATTAAAACTAATAACATAGCAAAGCTAAAAAGTTATTTGTTTTATTTATTTAATGGATACTGGGCGTTTGACTATTTCGGTATTAGTCCACTGTTACTAGAAAGCAAGAAGATAACCTCCACATCCTATTGCTATGGCATTATTTAATGCTACTTTCAATGATACCTTACTTGAAAGCACTAAACTATGAATATTCTTTAATTTACAACTATTGGTACTATTATTCTAACTAATTCCAGTACGCTTAATGCAAATATCATGTATTTGCATGTACAGAGACACCTAAAATTGTGCAGGTCTTTTTACACACGAATTACAAATAATATTCTATTTAATTTTATCTAATAGGTTCCATATCGTGTTAATCAACTATTTTATTTATCTTACAATAGCTTTCTATGCTTTAACCATCGTTACAATAAATGGAGCAACTTTTCGACACTTAAATATTATTAGCCATACGTTATACATTGCAACAACCGCAACATTAACATTATTGATAATTTTATGTATAAATAAGCAACTTTAGTCGTCCATGAATGAGCACCTATAAACAAGTTGATGCCTGAAATTATGCAACTCAAAATCCATCTAACTTACAAACACCAAAATGTGTTATAATGAATTTTTAGCTCCCTGTTTATTAAAAAGGATCGCTTTAGTACATTTAGTAGTAGCAAAGAGGTAATAATTCAAAATAAACAAATAATGAAATATGCAATATTAATCTTTCTCAACATTCATTGTAACACGGCTTGGTGTAAAATCTGACAGGATTACCATCAATTTTGCATTTTTACTGCTTACTATAATACCTGGCTTTCAGGCTCTTCAGCTCGTCAGTGGGAAATAGGCTCATCAAAATAATTTCCAATAATGGAAATTCTTTCTTGTTGGAAAGTATGACACTAGTGGGCTAGACACTTTTCTTTTTTGTGTAAATTCAGCCAGTAGTTAGAGTTTGTATAATAGCGCAACTAGCAAATGTTTTTTGACAAAATTCTTGTAGTAAACACCACCTTCCAACTCAATTACAAAAATTAAAACAAGCAAACAGTACTATTCTTTAGTCGACGTCTACCAATATTTCGGAAGGATTCATCGAATAACCTTCTTTTGAGAGCCGCTTTATATATTTGCGGAACCAGCAATACTGGTCAGTGATTTAATTTCTTGTTTGATCGGAAAACGTGTGCAGAAATCAAAGAGAAGTTCGATGCAATTTAGTAAATAAGAACCATGCAGTTTCGATGGCTCTCGTCGAATTGAAACGATTGCGGATTTTATAATGAATAAAAGTCATGTTATCGTGTTAGCGACCGCCAGGTAAAGATTAAAGAGATTGGTAATATAGCAAACATTTTAACTGAATGTGCGCGAAACATTCTTCACAAAAGATTGGGTATGAGGAAACTGTTGGCGAGATAGATGCTGTGGGTGTTGACTACTGATCAAAAACGGAATCGTGTGGTAACTTCAGAGCAATGATTGAACGTATTTAAGCGCAATACCAGCAAGTTTCTATCGCGTTATGCATCTATAAATGCGACATGGATACATTACTGCACGCAAAGAAATCAAAGGTTGGTCGGCAAAATGAGTTGAAAACTTCTTATAACTATGATAACGTGCTGGCAATTGCAATAGTAAAATTAGTTCAGGTACGGTACGAATTGGCAACGCCATCCATCGTACCTCCCAGGATTAGTCCCCTGTTATTTCTTCCTTTTTCTTATCTAGAAGAAAATTGCTTGATGGAAAGCGATTTATTTAAAATTAAGAGGTTATTAGAGAAAAAAATAGAGTTCGACAAATGCTATTATTAGGATGGCTTAAAAAGGTTGTAACATTAACGTACTAAACGCAAAACAATTGCGTGGTCTCCTGTAACACAGGTATTTATCATACCATCCTCGTACTTTTTTTAACCTCGCAGATTTATAAAGCAATCTTTTTCAATAAAATCTCTAATTTTTAATAATCATATGCGATTTACCTTTATCTTTTAACTGTTTATTGTATTGTCAGTAATCGGGTTCATCATATCTGGGCGGCGACATTTCTTCTCTTACCCTTCATATTCAGTTTCTACCATAAATAAATGCGTGCAGTTCATGATCACGGGAAAATGTCGCTATGTTCGCTATCATTGATTATTAACTGAAATTTGCGCAAAGCCATTTCAGTGCGTGGCTGCCACAATCGCGTCTGGATATCTCTTGCTGCTATTCTTTCAGCCAAAGTGCGAAGAAACAAAGTGAAATGCGCGACGTGGATCTTTGACTTCCTCTTCTTTAAAGTATGGTCGTTCACCAAATGAATTATATCGTGAACTCATAAGATATGTAACATTTGTTTCTTTCATGGACCTCATCGACAGCGCCGAATAAGTTTTGTCTTTGTTTGACGACCTTTCATTCATTGCTGAAGGTTTGTGTTGCAAAGCCATCTTTGCAACATCATGATTACTTCTTTATGAAGAGTACGAACGTGATAACGAAGTCGTGACGGTTATGACACTATCAGATAGCCCTCAGATACAATGTCAATCGAAGGCACTGGAAACGACGTAAGCGTCCAGGCGAAAGCAGATAATTCTCGCCATTACTAAAATGGCAGCTGCAGCATGAAGGTATGATTCGACCACTATTGTTGGGTATATGCAAGATATCAGTCATTCGTGAGGACTCATGGATTCAGCGCAGCATTAGTCATTTAAAAGAACATGAAAGCCACAAGTTCTTCTTCAAAACTCAGCATCTATATTTATGTTGTATGTTCTTGCATTACGGGCAATATATTCAGCCATTAACAGTTCCAGCGTTATAACAGTATATATGCCACAGTTTCAGTCGATGGCGACTTTACGCTCGATAAATATGGTTTTGGTATTCATAATAATATCTTGTACTTATATAACAGTAAGTTTCTCATTAATAACGCGATTAATGAGAAAACTTTTGGTGTTTCCAATAAAAAAATTGTAACATTTTGGCCTTTATAACTTTTTGCCGTTCTAATTTGAGGAGTCAGCAACGGCGATACTTTTTAATATTTACGTAATACTCCATTACTGATGAATATTTCGTTCCGTTCTAGACTACTAAAATTCTTTTTAATTTTTAGAATAATTTCAAAGTAGGTGTGCCCATTCTCTTAGCTATACCTTCTGTATATACTTTCTTGCACTTTCAATTTTTTAAACTATTTCTTACTGGTTCACTTCTTCGTTTCATTTGTTCACGTTTGCTTTTTCATCTATTTTGTCTGTCGTTACCCATGACCAGTATCCATAAAGCAGAGTTGAGAGGTAGTTTTTTTTTTAATTACTATCTTTGTTTTGATACTGCTTTGTTTTTTTTTTCCAGTGAAACGATTACTCGTATCAGTATAACGATTGTTCCAAAAAATTCCAAAAAAACTCCTTTCTTTTATAGAGTTCTTAGCCACATGTTCAATGTTATAAAACTATTGCTTGAAATTACTACATCATCTACAAACACACATCCACTGATATTCCATTCCTCCATTTTCCATTGTTATATCCTACATTGATCCTTTCGGATTTAGCACTACACTCCATATTACTTCGATGAGATACGAAGTAAGGAACAGTGGCTCCTTGCCATATCTCCTGTGTCATAATCAATTATTTATTCTCCTTACCTAACACCTCCTACTACGTTGGCTCTGACTTGTTGATACTGTAGCTTCGACATTAATATTATGGCTTACACTATTATTATATTATATATTAGTATTAGATCTATGAAGCGAATGTAATTTTTTATTGTGTATCTATTAGGTCTTTTTATAGTAAAGATATGATCCTGGTCAAGTACACAAATCCACTTTGACTTTCGAGTGATTTAGCTTCTGTGACCGTTCTAGAATCTTTGGACAATAATTGAACAAAATAGCTTTTTGAGATACAATAGGCTCTCGTTTCAACTAGTCATACGCAATTCGATTGAGTAAAACAAAAATTTAAAAATATTTCTGACTAATTTCACAATATAGGATTGGTTAGTCCGTGATTTCAACTGGAATAAAGTTATTCATAGTTACTGCACGTGTTTTTGTGAGACCATTAGCAATGTACCTAATTTACTGTCCACATATTCACGTAGAAAAGGAAAATATAATGGAATCTAATCAAGCAAGCGTTGTAATCACGATATTGGCCCATTTTAAACAATCCATTATCCGCGATTCTTTTTTTTAACGACGTCGTTTTTGTTTAACATAGTGCTAAAGAACGCCATCTTACAGGGCCAAATATTTCCCCTAACACATAATGGTACATCTCCTAAATCTTTGTTAAAATAATGATTAGCGTTTAATTATTGTTTCCTAAACGTTGACGTTAGATTTATATTAAAAAGATTATTAACAGCATGTGGATTATACAGATCAGATGTGTTCATTATGAACATTGTTAATACCATCCAATTTGGCTTCGTCCGCCGATAAAACGTTGGGCATGGGGAATGGTTGGTGTTTGGTTTGAAAGCCGTTAGTAAAACTGTATTAATGGTACCATGATCTCCAATCCACGGAGCCTGAACTGAATAATAGATCCTGGAGAAATCGTCGCTGGCTTTTTTCCCTCCAAAATAACCAATCTTAACCTTATATGTATTAGTTATGAAACAACTTATATATGTACATTTTAAAGAATGTGCACAACCAAATGAAAAATTATATCAATACGCATATCTTAAAAGACGCATCTCAACTTTCTCGTATCTCTACAGAATTATTCAACGGTTAAGTAATTAACATTAATTTTCAATCCGTACGCATATTCCAACGAACTTAATCAAAAACAAAAGATTATAATATAACGCTTTCTCGTTTCCCTTCGATATAGCGCTTACCTGAGATTATGCAAATTCGCCAAGTGCGAAATGAGTTTCATAAATAAATTGTTGCCAGAACGACCTGATTACCAAATATGGATGTAGAAGTCGTCTTCAAGTGCACCGTTGCATATTCATTCTGCTTACGATTGCTGCAAGAGTCTGGAAATATTCCTTGCAGGAGTTGAATAAAGCTCCAGACAGATTGGCGAGTGAAAGTACTCACATTCACATATATGTACATGAAGAGTTTTTTTATGAATTAATTTGAGATCGTACATAATGTAAGCGCGTTTGGTATTTCTATCAATGAAAGGCGAAAAGTAGTGCTGGAGAATTTATAAGAAAGAATATAAACACTTATTAAAAAGCATGCCGTTAATTTCAGTAATAATCGTAACTAAGACGATAATGCGCCGAAAGTATGTAAATTAAGAAAAAATATTTATGTTTGTATAATCTTTGTTTGCGCTGTCTCACATCGACAAAGCAGACTGTTGATTGATGCTTGACAGCGCTCTGGTGTAATAGGATAGCAAACAGCCTCCATAGTTTCTCATAATTTTTGCCGTGTTCTTGTATTTTTTTAACGACTTCCTTCAGATCGGTATGTAGATTTTCAGTAGAATTCAGGTCATATTTTGTATTGGCCACTCCAGAACCTAAACCCTTCTTCTCACCATTAACCAGTTCTTTGACTGGTGGGTTTTAGGGGCCGTTAACTTGCATTTAATGCTATTTATAAATAGCCGCCAACCAATTTTGCGGCCAATTTTGAAACGTTTTTACCCATCATAAGTTTGTGCATGACGAAGAGGCACCGCCCCGAATGTTCTCTTTAACATTCTAAAGAAAATAAAAAATATATATAAATACAGATATAAACACAAGCAGATACAACAATGAAGAATTGTTCCCCAACGAGGAATAATTCTTGGATACCACCTCGTACAAGACATTATATTCGTTTATTCTTTTTACTTCTTCCTGAGATCTTGTTTAATGATGAACCCTTCTAATGTAGCGTTGATCTATGGAATTCTGCTAGATGTAAGATTATAATTTTATTAAAGATACTATAATATAAAGTTTAACTACTAGTTAATTATTTCATACGAAATGACGTCAATATAAAATATTAATAAACCACCATCTATTAAGTTGCAACATTTTTGGCGATCTAAACTTGGGTAAGTAGATACAAATTATAAAACGTGATTCGTTTCTTTATAAGGACACACAACAAATTGCTTTTGCTCATTCCTTTTTAAGAAAACTTACACATGAGTTGATTATCATATAACCAAAATGTACTCAGTACACACCATTTCTTGGTCCAGAATAGATCGTAAATTAAAAAATCTTTTGTTAACGTAAATGCTGTAGCCGGTTTTCGAGCAATCATTTTTTTATTGCGACCGTCATTCTCCAGCTAATGGAACAACGGGGAATACATGCATACATATGTATGTAACACAGATTTATGTTTTATGGCATAGCGTTGTTTGTCGTGCTCAAAATAGGTCACTTCAACAATACCACTCTTTTAAACCATGACTCACTGTAATGAACTTCGGTCTTTGATAAAGCACGGTAGAATTAAGGGTATATAAATGTGCATTGCATTCACTTTTTTAATTCTTTCAACGTTAAACCAATTTGCAACGTTTGAGCGAGCAACTATAACTGGAACTATTTTACGCGGGGAAAAATTGAGTAAATATTGAAATTTTATGCTTTTCGAGAATTATTTGAAGAAATTAAGGGTCGTAAAATTCGGGAGTACAAATGACTTTTTGAATGAGATGTAGAAATTTAAAGGACAATTGACCTTATATATCAAAGTTTCACTTCATAAACATTATATTTATGGATTTTCTTCTAAACCTCAAAGACTTCTAAGAAATTTCAATTTGAATTCTTCAAGTTACCAACTTTTATTTGGAGATTTACCTAGACACAGGTTATCTGAATGATAGATAGATTTTCCGCCAAGAAGTTTTTATCGGCATAAAAATTGCTGCATCGAGTGATTGAATAATATGCGTAAACTTTGACGCGCACTTATGCGTATGTAAACGAATCTCATTCAATGCTTGGATAACATTGACCGACATATGTGACGAAAGCTTGCTTCCAATCAATACCTTAACCCCTTTTTCTTCTTCAAACAAGGCAACATAAAAAAAGGGAAAACCGTTCTTCATATGTGAACCCATCAAACCAACCGTTAGAAGAAGTAATAAATCACTTTTCTTTAGGTCCGCCTTAATACCAAGTATTTCAGATGCGACTTACATTGTAGACCAGAAATGGTGGAAGAACTTCACCTGTTACGTTGCCAACCACCACGAAAGCAATTCTATATTTTAAAATATAGCGAGTAGTGGCTGAGTATTTTTTCCGCTGCTACATTTTCCAAAGTTGTCTTCAAAAGAAGCGGCCCGTCTTTTGAAGATAACTGAGGATATCGTTCTAGGAAACAACACAAAGTTTTCTCCGCAACTATTATTCTTTTGGAACAATTCTGCCTATTTTTGAGAAATAATCTTTGATGATTGCGCAGATCAATTTGTGTACATTTTACAAATCCCTCTTCTTCCCGGGAAAACACTGTTGCCTTCCCGGCTTTGCTGGGTTTTATCGATGGCATCTTTTAAATTTGTGATCCTTCTACTGATGTATCTGTACTATCTACGTAATCTTTATATTTTCTGGCACAAAACGCTCCTTTGTACTTGTTTAACATCTAAACCAGTGTTTCCCAACTTTTCTTGTGCCATGCCCCACCTTAGCCTTTCTAAAATTCCTATGCCCCCTATGTAACATACATAATTTTTAATATTAAAAAATTTAATTGTTCACATAAGAAACTTAAATGATGGGTTTTAGGAAGAAATCACTAGGAAATTGTTAATGAAACACAGTAAGTAAATTTTCAAAACATATAATGAAGAACTGAAATTCAAATTCCAAATAATTTTAATAATGATTTTTCTACATTAATTTATTATTTTAATTTAGTGAGATCCTTGCGCTTGATGCCTTCTGCACAGAGATTTTATATTAGGTTCCAATTTAGTTAGCTTCAGTCTCAAGTCTCCACGTTGTATTATACCCAGCGGATTTCTTTTTTACCTGTAAATCATAGATGGAAACGGTAGCAATAGTTTTCTTGCACATTTGGTTGAATGTGGGTATTTGATTTCTGTTTCCTCGCAAAACTATGCCATCGCGCCTTTTATATCAAATAAAGTTTTAACTGACTCATCATTTTGCAATTCTGCGAGTTCTTCTTTATATCTTGCATCATCCATGTTGGAAAATCAATCTATCAATTAAATCAGAAAATCTTTCTTTTAAATCAGCCGATAACATATTCAGATGATTGACAATAACAGGTAAAGCGGTGTCGGTTACTTCACATTTTTGGAGCCAATGACACTGTTCAAAGTTTTTGTTGTTAATATGTTTCTGACATAACTCAATATGAGTAATGAAACCAAATATCTTCGCTTTTGCATCGACAAGAATTTTATTTGCTCCTTGAAGTTGCTTATTTAATATATTTAGTTTTTCAAAGATATCGGCCAAATAACTCACAAATGCTTTATCATCGATTGTTAACAGATACTTCATTTCAGGTCTGTCGCTTAAAAAAACACTAAGAGTATCAAACAGTTCCATAAATCTTTTCAAGCAGTCACCTTTCGATCGCCATCTTACGTCAGTATGAAGTAAAAGTCTCACATGGCCTTCATTTTGTTCTTCACATAATAGCATGAAGACACGCTCACATTCGGCATTAACTTTAATAGCATTAACACACTTTATTACTGAACGTAGTACTTCATTTAGAACAGGCGAGATGTTTTTAGCTTCCAAGTTTTCTCTATGAACAACACAATGCACAAGAATCATTTATGGATTTGCATCTTTCATCTATTTTAAGCAGCCATTTTTCTTGCCACCACCATCTACAGCACAAGATGTTATATTCTGCATTGGTATATCATTGACATCTAAGGAGTATAGAAAGATACTAACTCCAAAGATATATATACATATATGTATATATATATATACTTTGGAGTTGGTGGTGCTTTCTAATCTTTTACAGGACATTTCTTCAGCAAAATGCCCTTTATCAACATATCTTACGTAAGTTATCAATACGACCTCGCTGTCTCTCAAAGTTGATTCATCCATTTGCACTGAGAAATTTCTTGTTTTTAGCTTTTCAACAAGTTGTTTTTCGATATCTTCACTCATTTCGTTTATTCTTCTGGTAACAGTATTGTTACTGAGTGGCATAGCTTTTACATCTTTTTCAAGAACTGTTTTAAGAAATGCTGATATTGACGGTTTTATTAAATTCTATTAAATCTATTAAATACTGGGTTACTTCGCACATTATATGATCGAGTCCGAAACAGAGTAAAGTTATAGACAACACCAAAATCTTACCAAACTACCAGCTTATCCATTTATATATTTCATAAAAACTGAAAAAATATCACTTACCGATGAACACCGTTTAACGTAACATCCACACTAAAAAATTCAACATATAAGTAAACGCCATATTTTCCTATTTCTTCAACAAATAAGACTGAAAAGAAATTAGAATCAAACGCATGAGTTAAGTTGAGTTGTAAACACAACTTGCGTCCTAAAACATACCGAACAGTCAATAAATATTTTTAGTTACCCATCTGGATATCAAAAGCCAATAAAGAACACACTGCATTTTGTGCAATATTATCCCGGTTCTCCGGGAAGTAACTCGAATCTACGATATTCAAAGCTAACTACTGCATCAGAAGACACACGATATGGTTGTCAAGGAGAGAAAAAAAATCATTTATTATTTCTTAAAACAAGACAAAGTAAATTCATCATATAAATGACTCTAAAGTAAGCCTGCAGAAATTAGCCGAGACTGGACGATCTCGAGTTTTTTCGTCTCGTGGAAATGGTCGAGTCTGTCTAGTCTCTAATAATTTCTAGACGCCCGCAGAAAATTTACTCGTTTCTACAAGTTTACTCTAAAGTATCTGTAACAAAAAGAGAAATCAACATTTTGCATAAGAGCATATTGGAATGGTTTCGTAAATGTAATAAGTTGACATTATAGAAGAATGATTTTGAAGCCTTACGCGAATAGAATGTTCGAGTTGATAAAAACTGGTCAATGAAATTGTTTCAGCAGATATTTTCATAACAAATCTTTAGTTAGACATTGCTAACTTTAAATATCTATAAGTTTAAAAATAGCCAAGTATTCGCTTACTACACACTATTTCGATATGTTTCTGATCTCAAACTGACGTATAAGTTATCTAATCTAATGGCCAATACGTTTCCCGTTTAATCTAATGACCATTATATGTATCACTTATATGTAACGTAATTAATCTTTATTTATACACGCGTCCGGAATGGATGTTACATAATAATTGACTTCATTAACAAAAATATTTTGCGGACGTGCGCGGTTATGTATGGAATACATAAATTAGCATAATCTTTTTCTATCTACTTGTCATCTTCAAATAAACACAGGTCAAAGATTTTGATGGGCGCAAAGTTTATCGCTTTTCGCCTTGTACAAAATTGTTATTTTAGAATCGAACGGGCATGCGATCTAATTGTAAATTGATTCATTCAAATTACAGAAAATTAGAACACACACGTATTCTATCTGATAATCTAATATCTATTACGTAATACATTACGAATCGACATTCTTTTTGCTAGAATAACTAGAATAGCTCTAAAATAACTAATCGTTTCCGATATTGGGAAAAAATTCTGCCACCTTTCTCGTTTGAATGAAACGCAGAAGTAACGTATTTGGTATATTGGTAGTAAGCCTGCAGAAACGAGTCGCGCTTTACGAAATTAGCAGAGATTAGACAAATTAGCATTTATTCGTTTCATGAGAATGGCTTCGTGTTGCCCGCTAAAACACGAGTCTTTCTAACCTCTTCTAATTTCATGAAGCGCACTCTTTTCTACTGGTGGTAGGTAGGTCAACATATTAACGTTTTTGTATTTATAAGGTATTTACTCTATTAGTGATCCGATTTACTACACTGTATACAATTCCATTCTTAAGTGATTTAGGCAAAAAGTTTCCAAATAAGAAATATTTGAAAGAAAGACGTGCTACACAACAAAAAGAATATTACCTAAATAAACAGGATGTTCGCTTTACTTAACAGTATTACAACTCATATTCATAAAAAACATAATAAACATATTCAATTGAATGTTCCATTTAAAAAACCAAATTTATATTATAGGCGGCGGAGACTGAGCAGCCTGTTTATTTGAATATATTTGATTTTTTTTTCCTTAAATTGCCCAAGGAAAGAATTATCTTTCATAGGTGAACAGGCTGTATATAAACTTTTAAAATAGAGAAACCTCTGGATATTTCTTATTCATATTTTTATTTTATTGAAAATCATTGCATGAATGCAACATCAGCTACGAAAGATTTATCGATTTATGTATGTGCACCGTGTATTATTAAACGTTATTCACTTGCGCAGAGCCTTCTGTAGTATACCATTAGTTGCTTATAGTAGAACGTCTTACATCAGACTTAAATGCGATTTATTAGTGTAGAAAACGTATCATTAGTCCTGACGCCCACAACAATTTTTAAACAAGCAATTCAACCGGAATTAAATTAAATCAGCATACAATCCCTTACCAATATTGCAGGTGGTATTGTTTGTAACTTTAGTTCTACTATGATTTTCCTTATTTCAGCAATTACAAAGAAAATCTAAATAAAACAATTTAGAGTGTTTTTCAAAAATTAAATATTGTCACTGAAATAACATTTTATACGAGTCACAAAAATTTAAGAAAATCGACGAATTTAATAGAACTATCTATAGCTTTATTTTCCACTTCTTTTTGGAAGTGTGGGCCTCAAACGACCCACTAAGTAATATATTTGTACCACGCCTCCGTACTAGACATACATTGCCACATTATTTTTGATATTAGATTTTTGTTGAATTGAATGGATTTAGAAACTTTTGTAGTTAAACAGCGTAACCCGTGAATAAAATCACGTTTATCCTTCACCTCAGCACAGTCATCATGAAATCAATCCCTATATCTGTGACAGATCCAGCTCTCTTCTAATTTTGATTCATAAAATTTATTTAAACAATAAATGGAAATGGTATAGTTCCTAATCATTGCTTTTTTCCTATTTGATAGGTCCAACAGTGGTCATATTTTCCTTAAAGGTCTACAATAAACTGTTCACAGGTAACTTAAAATACGTAAACTTTGATTTAGGTGGAACCTCTTCAGGAATAAGCAACATTTTTAGTAAGAAATCTACGAACCAAAGTATTATATTACAAAAAAAAAATACTTGAAATATTAATTCAGTTTTTATGAGTTTCTATGAAAAAAAAAATGAAAACTAAACAGTCTGACAAAAACTTCACTATATTAAAATAAAACAAATTTTTACCTGATTCCATATAACTGCAGTCCCAAATCATATTAATTTCCATATTTCGTGATCAAAGTGGAAGCAATGTTCATTGTATACATTGAATAGTTCGTTTTCAGCACCTATCCGAATGTATTTTGTTACGACTTCAATAATCTATTCCAAAATACATTGCGCGTATTTTCTAATGTCTACGCATAAACGCTTGTCTAAGGAGGTCAATTTGCTTGCAAGCTTTTATTGTTCCGGCGATATAAGCGCTAAAATAAAGTTACTATTCTGAGACTAATAAATAGTTAAAGAGTTCAGAACTCATATGTGCCTGCGCCGGTATAGATATATACAAACAAGGGATAAAATATTTTAGAAATAGAAATTGTTGTTAAGGGCTATGTAAGTTCATTGGAAGCAACTTTTAAAGTTGCTTTGATATATACTGGGTGACCAAAAAAAGTTATACAGCAAAATTATGATAATTTAATTGAAATATTAAAGGCAAGTTACCGTTACGATTCTTATACCTAACTCAATTTGGAGTGTTGTTTTATGTATTTTACGTTTCACGTACTGCTTTAAGTTGTATTTAAGGTGTATATTTTAAATTGTATTTATTTTTAGTCGAAAATAAAAATGCTCCTTGAAAACTATACAAGGTGGGGAAAACATACTTTTGATTCGAACTATAAATGGAACAGCCTGTATGCATTATCGTAACTAGATTCTGGATTTAACCATTTTAAATTTCCCTATACTTATTTATATATATATTTAGCATCTTCAATTCCCAATATTTATTCATTGCCATTTATTTGACAAAAGTATGCTTTGACGGAACTGAACGGTCTACCAAATTCTCCTAAATCTACTGTATTATATTATTGTATTGCTTAAAAAAGCTTACTTAATAAGTAGAGACGAAGAACTTAAAGTAAGTAAAACGATAACATATGATACAATATAGTGCGCTGGTAGTTCTTCAAAGACTGATACTTCTTTTTTATGTTATTAGAGTAAATATTTACGTCGTTTATCTTCCAAAGTGGGACAAAAATATACTTTTAAGTAGCCGATGAACGATTAGAACAAGATGTGAGCACGTTACAATACCTTAATGCGAAAACTTCCGAAATATAATTTTAGGAATATATAGGGTGCGTGAGTTTTAAACATTAATATGCTTCATTAAATATATTTTTAAAGGTTTAAGATATTTGTGTTGGAAAAGTCACGCAAGCAGATTATTTTCTATTTATCATTGCAGTTTCTTATATTTTATACGGGTTCAATGGAATGACAAAACGTCGTACATCATTTTTCTAATTAATTTAATTAAAATTATTGCAGGATTCGTCACATTATAATTCTCGATCTTGAAAGAATAAACACCAATAACGCCAAAAGATGATATCATATACTATATAACTATATAAGATCTTTCGGAATGATAGATGATGAAACGTACTTTTGAAAGTAATGAAAGTGTTCCTTCCAAATACAGATAGGTTTTACAAAAAAATGCCTTCTTCCTAAAAATATTTTCAATTTCATATCACTCAATAACATCGGAAGCGGATACCTTAACAACCTTATTTCAATTAGAGCTTCCCCTACAGACTGTAAATTCTGAAAATTTTGACAAATGCAACCTTAAATATCATCTCTAGGCAAAGAAATTTATAGATTCTTCTGAATTACACAAATGGCTATTTGTAGTTATATGATAGTCAAATACGTAAGTTCGCTAATTTCAGGCTTCAGTTGATTTTCCAGTAAAAAGCATTTGCATTAACGAGATAAGCTTCGATTTACTCGTATTAGTGATTGATACGGTGGAATCCAGGAATATTGTTCATTTAATTTAAGTATATGGTGAAAAAAAGCAAGTAACAAATTTAATGTATCATAGCATTGTTCAGCAAAGCTGATAACAAAATGAAAATCTCGGAAAATAAAGACATTTCCTTTTTAATTTTGAAGTGAATGCTTTTACGATGTATGAGGGTCGTTCTGTAAGTGCTTAAAAAAAGATAGAAAAACAAAGTGTTTTCTGTAGATTTTTTATATATTTTTCAACATAATCTACATCTAACTCTATACGCTTTAATAAGCGTTATTTCAGGTTTTCCAAGCCCTGCAAAAAGTAGTATTTCGAAATATTTTCGAAATAGGCATCTGTGTGGACGATGACTTCTTTGTTCGACGTGAATCGTTGTCTGTCGAGCGATCTTTTCAAATTTTAAAATAAAAAGATGTTCACGAATATATTTTCTCAAAGGCAGTAGTTTTAGTTTTTCAGATCGTAGATCGTCACTTGATTTTTTCATGTTTATAATTCAATTTTGTTTTATTAGTCTTTTATAAATAGCATGACAATACTAACGAAGCACTTTTAAAACTTGAAGAACTGTACATGAAAGAAGTTATTTTGTAATTGATATTTGAAGTATTTCGTTTAAGTACTTGAGGCTTTGAAACGTAGTGATATTTTATGAACTCATCAATATTCCGATAATTATTTAAACCTCTTTGCACGATATTGATAAAAAAAGTGAGAAATCATACTTAATCTTTTTTACTTAAAGACCTATTAAAAAGTAACTTAAGAATGGTTATTAAACCTTCCTTTACTGATGCCAGTACAGTTTTCTGGGCTGCTACACTGTTCGAGGTAATGATGCCTACTTTCTTTTTGCTAATAGCCGCCATATTGAATTTAATATCTCTAAAATTATTTGTTTTTCTTCTTCTAATTGTCTAGTATATAACGTCATACGTCTAAAATACGGAATAGTAAATATTGAAAGATGCTAACCTATCGAAAAAGCTACGAACATCATACCGGTCATACCCGGTGAAGCTTTCTACACATAATGTTTGTAGTAATAGTGGAAAAATATTGACAGAAAATTACGTGTCATTTTAAAATATTCCTTTTAATGTGAAGTAACGCTTTAAAACAAAACTATGCAATTAGGTATGTTTACGGTGCTTGAAGGGCTTTACGAATGGCTTGAAGCTGTTTTAACAGCGGTCGAAGTACTTTGAGGGCTTCAAATACGTTACAGGCATAGTAATAGAAGCTTCACTTTTGGATCTCTACCTTCTTTGGATCTCTATCTTTAGATCTCTAGCTACTTTGGATCTAAAGCGCTCTGCCTCGGTGTTCGCTATTTGGTGCATTGTGGGTTTGTTGAACTATGGAGCATTGATAGTAAAAGAAAATTGTTAATTTATTTAAGGGTAATTAAATTGACGTAGGATTTTTCGAATCTCCTCCAAATTCATAATTTTCAAAGATTATCCTTTTTGAGGTGGTCCATGTTTGTTAATATTAGAATTTCATAGATCTCGCTCTCTAAACTAGTTCCAGTAGACGAAAAACAACTAACTTAAAATTCCAGTTCGATAATATCAAAACGTTCGGCAAAAATACAATTTTTGGATATGCTCCAAGATTTAGTAAAGATAAAGGCTATCGAAGATAATATTTGTCGTTAGGTTAAAAGAAGCTATAGAAGTCATTTGCAACAAAAATATTTGCACACCACATACCAGAAGAATGAGATGGTATGTTCGCAATATTTTTCCCGATTAATTATTTAAGTTACTTCGTCTTTCGAACAACTTCTTATATTTTTAATAGATCGAAACTTTTTGCTGAAATTCTTACAGGATAACGAGAGCATGCAAAGTATTACGTGAATGATCGGAATGATTATCAATCGAAGCTTGTAATAAGTGCTTTGCTGAATCTTTAAATTCAGAAACTTTGCTGTATAAATATATTAATTATAACCTTGATGACGTCTTCAAATAAAGCGAAATATAAAGTGAAATTTGAGTTGATTAAAAGGAAACTTGGTGGTCATCTCTACAGCAAGAGCTATGCGTTCTTCCCCAATATAATCCCGCTATGCTTCATATTTGATGCAAATTATTTCAGCTTATTGTATTCACAAGTCTCGAATTATTTCTGTATCTTCCATCGTAGACTTCCATTGCAAAAAAAATGTGAACAGACGATATAAGGTAAAATAATCTGAAGATAAATTAATGTAGGACGTTTATTATCTCATCTAAATTTATACATTCATTGAGTAATGTACAGTAAGTGTATCGTTGACCTCAAAATCACGATGTTATGGTTATGTAACCCAATTTAAAAAATATCGGAAATATTTACATTGACATGACCTCCAATATCATTAAAGATACGCCAGTATGGTCGTGAAATTTATACGTAACGAATCGTTATGGTTTTTATTACAAAAATATTTCTTCTGAACTTCCCTTGAGCAGAAGCAATGTAAAAAAGCAGAAATAGCATTTACTATCGAAATGACAAAAACAGCTACTACTTCAAGCATCTACCAATTTTCTTTAAAAATTGTAATTGTTGATAAATTTAGATTTCCTGCTTCTCATACCGAATTTGTGATTCTTTTTCATGGTACTATTGACAAACACGATGCAGTTTTCCGTTGCTTTAGTTTTTAATGAGCTATGCTTGTTTTCTAACGTTCTCCTTTCGTTCCGCTTCTCACTTATGTATTTGAGTAATGGGGTGAGAGTGATGTTTTTATTCTCAGTTTTTAGTTGAAAGTCAAATTCGGATCTTTCAACAACTTTATTCTTCCTTTCTACGGATTCTCTAAAATTTACAAAATAACTATCATTTTGAATGGTACCGCACTTGACATCTTTCTTCCTCGAATACTTGCGTGGAATACTTTGAAATGGTGCAAACTCAACAACAGCTGGATATTCAACACCTAAAATTAAATATTCACGTTGAACGAAATCTACACAAAGAGTAACTGTCCCTATCATAAGAAATCGCATTAGACGATAATAAGAATTACAGCTAAAATCTAAACTTACCGTTTCGTCCTATGAAAACATAGTTATCGAATTTCTCCTTGAAATCCAAAAGATCTTTGTAATTTAAGAAATTAATGTACGCTCTCGAGAATGAATATATCTCCCCACCATCAGCTTTTACAAAATTGAGGTAGTTGTGTGGCGGTATTGGATGCACTTGTTTTTTGAAAATATCCAGCGTAAAATCTGGTGGTAACCTTCGAATAATGATTTTTAAAGATAATGTTTCTCTATCAGCATGATTGTTGACAAATTGAAGCATTTTGACGTATTAAAATTTCTACTAAACTACTAGATAAATTACATGTTATTTATGCATAATTTACATGAACAGTTCCTATAGCTTTTGGGCAGCATTTGCTAAATTCAACATTTTCGCTTCGACGTTTTCTATGAGTTGTGGTCGTTTTAAAGTAACTCGATGTATGAACACCCAGATTCCTTCGCCCTTATTTCGCCTGAAAAACTATATGACTTCATTGTTCACTTATCAATTATAAATTGATTGAAGAGCAATAAATTGATTTAGTTGCTTCAGCCGTTTTCCAGAAATGTAGCCGTTGTCTCTAGGTTAATATCAACCTAGAGCATAGCTACTTGCTGTAACTTTTGACTCACTGCAGGTTTCAACACAAACTAAACGACGTATTTTGTTATTAATTTGTTGCTGATCAAATGCCGAAGAATTGATATTTTACCCCAACCGTTTCCGAGAAACGAGCTAGTGTTGCCCCTTCCTGTAACTTTTAACTCATTGCAAATATCAATTCGAATTAAAGAGCATATTTTGTTGCTAGTTTGTTGCTGATCCGAAACAACACTATGAGCAACAAGCTATTTTAGCATTATTTTCTTTATTACAGTTTTTGTTAATGTATTATAAAACATTTTGATATTACAAATTTTTATATCATTAAAAATGAGTATTTCTGAAAATAACGGCCGTCCCAGCGGCCACAGCTATGGGTATCTAAATCCACCAATAAAACAAGAATTTTAATAAGTAAATAATATTACAATCCTCAATTGTGATTTACTTAACAAACTTGAGGTGAACTTATGAATGTATGTACATATGTCTAAATAACTTTTCATTGGAAGATGAACGGATTTCTACTTTTGCAACTCTTCTTCAATAAATAAATGGTAAGAGCATTATCTTACACAAGTTTTTACTAAAGTTTTATGGTACAAGCCTTACCATTTATACGTGTCAACTTACAAATACGACAGAGAATTCATTATTCAAGTATTAAATTATTCTAATAACAAGGAGTTCTCACCTACAACTTGTATTTTTGTTAAATAAATAGTGACAGTATTGTCTGGCAGAATTTTTTGTTATAATTTCACGGCGCAAATCTGAGCAACCTTGACTATGCGGACCAATTTACAAGGGATGATTTCGAACAACAAAATTCCAAAAATTGTAACATTTTGAGCACACGAGATTAATTTTTGAAGAAAAGTGTTGAAACAAAAATTTTTTGTTGTAATGAGTCTTATGAAGCAATAACGAATTCGGCAAAGAAGAGGGGATTTTCAAACATATCAATATTGTTACAGCTGAAGGCAAAATAATGGAATTTTCTTATGTAGTGCGAATGGTACCTGCTTTTATAATACTACTGAAAGCATTTTCCACTTGAAAAGAACTTGTTATCAATAAAGTAGGTATACGTACATATATAAACTTGTATAAAAGTTGATACATTGATCAAGGACCAAATAACCTAAAAAATCCACTGATTTTTGCTTTCACACAAGAAGATTTTGTGTATTCCACTCGTTGCCGTCATACGATGTGAAAAATTCTCGTTTTTTAAACACTCTTTTGAGAAGCTTCATCGCCATGCAGGTGGTTAATAGAAGGTGGTCTCTTTGAAACCCGTTCGTTGTGGCGTATATATCTGCTTATACGCAGAAGGAGATCGTTCTACATCTGGTGATGTAATATTCACATCCTTAAAGTAGTCTTTGAATTTGTGTAACGGATCTTCCGCAACACTATTGTTAAAAAGATGGCGTAATCTAGAAACATTTTTCTCTGTTCGAAACATTTTTTTTGCTATCTAAAATATGTAGCGCTGTTCGTACGTGGTCAACAATTTCACAACAAATCCCGTAAGGACAACGAAGTGCTTTGCAATTTTTTTTTTATCGCGTTGACCACTGGAACGTAATTGTCGAACTTGCGAATTTTGCAATTGTATTTGACTTAGCACTATTGCAGATGTTTTTTAACGTCCAGATACAAAATTACTAATTTCATCCTTTCAAAATCTTTAAAATAATAGAATGCTGCTTCTAACCATGTAGCCGATCGTGTAAGAATTGACTGCGGCGGTTCCCGTAACGGCGGAAATAACTGAATACGTCTCGGTAATTTCAGGAAAATTGCTTTCGTCTGTGCTATTAGTTGATCTACATCAGGATACTATTTTCAGATAATGTCTCCTATAAGGTGTAAAGTATGAAGCAAACATGTTATGTGCAGCAAATCCGATTGATCGGTAACCAGCAGTAACACTTGCTTTTGGTAAATTTCAAAGTTGTCTAGTATTCCACCTAATACGTTATAAACACCTCCAACATCTTTGCTGTTTTTTGCAGGCTAGCAAATAAGGGTATGACGATCTTTTAATGTCTGCAATTTAATCTACGGTTAGCCACGACTACTCATTTTTTACTGTAGTATTCATATAATTCTCAATCTTCTTGCGCATTGACGACTAATCCCTACGTCGCGTCTTCGGACTTTCTTCCAACACCGACAAAACATTATTTGTCCGATTTCTGCAAACGGTATGTTAACTTTTTTTGATCAAATTCATTATTGCTTCGTAAAACACATTAGAACAAGCATGTTCTCAAAACTTTTGCTCTATTTCTTATCATTAATGAGTTATATGCATAGATAATGTAAAATTCCCAAATTTTGAAAATTATTTAAACTAATTCAAAAGGAATATTGGAAAAGGGATTACATGATAAATATTATATGTGCTGTACATGTTCTCAAGGCTTCATTTTTTGAGTTTTCGGGGTTAGGATCATCCCTTGTTATAGAGACAATTCTGTGTTTGAACATTCATTTATTGGAAAACCAAGTTTTCAACTATCGGAACTTTCCACTTTAATAAATGAATAGTAGCCTAGTATTTATTAGTAAGACTTCGTAGTCTAGGCTCCCACAACCGATGTTCAAACTTTTCTTTTGTTACGACGTACCTTTAATTATTGAAACACTTTTACGCGTATCTAAGAATTATAAAATTAATATTTAAAGTAAATGCTTAAGATCATCAATTTATTGCAATAAAGTTTGACTAAACAACTAGTCTTGCAAAAATCTGATCATCAACTAACGTGACTCTCCACGTCTTAATGCAATTCTACCTTAAGAAAGATTTTATTATCTACAATCCAATAATAGTTCCTTACCAAATGGAATTAAACATCCTTGCCTTATTTTAAAATTCTTCCATCCTTTTGTGTAATTTATTTGCTTATGAGAGCACACACCAAAAGTTTTACAGTCACTGCCAAACATAGAATAAATCAGTATAAAATGCCATTGAATATAATCCTCACGCGTAACCAATTCTGTAAAACACCCAACTTCTTTATTCCACACACGGGTTGCGATCGTCGCATATATCATTCGCTACAATACCCTCATATACCATCAATTGAGATAAATTTGAAATAATTCCAGATTGCTCAATTATATTGTTTCAGAGCTGTAGAGGATGTGCAGACGCTTACAAATGCAACTGCACGAATATAAAAGGTAAACATGGCGAGTCTGGTATTCGTGGTATGATGGGACGTGCAGGTGATTATGGTGATGTGGGAGAGGACGGCCCAACCGGCAGGCAAGGTGAAAAGGGATCATGGGGGGAATTGGGTCCGACAGGTGAAAAAGGGTATCGAGTAAGTAATAAAAACTTCTTCACCGAAGTTTACTCAAATTTACCTTGTGCCGCAGGGTGACGATGGTGATCGAGGATACGCTGGAGTACCTGGTCTGCCTGTAAGTAACTAAATTAATTAATATTACCATAAAATCTTCCAGTAGTGAAAGAATTAAGTTTAGTAGAGCACAACCACAATCATAATATCAAAATTTATATCGACATTAAGATCAAGGTACACCGAAGGACGACGCATAAAAACATGACTTACTATATTTTAATTACATGATTGTGCATTTAAGGACACTTCGCTTGGCTATTTTCAACTTACATTTTACATAATACCTTTGCTTTTATAAGGGCGCACCTGGTGCAGAAGGGTACAGAGGACCAGATGGTTTAGACGGTTGCAATGGTACGGACGGTACGCCAGGAGCGCAAGGCAGGGTGGGTGAGTACGGAGGTCGTGGTGAAATGGGCGCGGAAGGTCCGCCTGGTACACCTGGAGACCCTGGGGAAGGTGGAGGTAACTCAATTGGTGTAAAGGGTGAGGCAGGTATTCCAGGCTCTGATGGAAAATCTGGAAATCCTGGACCGATTGGCCCAATAGGTGGTGTTGGCGCGGAAGGATATCCAGGGCAAAGGGTAAAATATAGTTTATTGTTAAATGATTGTTCTAACGAGGTGAAATGTTAGGGCGAGCCTGGTTGGCCAGGAAATTATGGACCTATAGGAGATCCGGGACTACCAACTTATGGACCCAAAGGAAGAAAAGGGGAATCAGGCGATGTTGGGGATAAGGGTCCGGCTGGTAGAGTAGAACTTAACATAACTGTAACGCATCAAGAAATACTGAAAGGTCCTAAAGGTAGTAAGGGACAACCAGGTACTTCAGGTTTACCGGGCGCAAAAGGAGAAAGAGGCGATAGGGGTTTACGAGTAAGTATCACACTAATGGTTTGAACCCATTTAACAAAATATAAATGTACCTAGGGAATGGACGGACAGAAAGGTAGTCGAGGTTTTAAAGGAGAACCCGGTGAAGATGGACCTCGAGGAAAGGAAGGCAAGTTAGGGCCACCAGGACCAAGTGGCGAAAAGGGGGATAAAGGAGCTCCTGGTTATGAAGGAACTGCCGGCTTGGATGGTGATAGAGGGCTACCTGGAGAACCTGGTGCTCCCGGATTTCCTGGCAGCCAAGGACCGGAAGGTCCGCCGGGAGTTTACGATCCATTTTTAGATGAAGAAGGTTTACCTGGACCACAAGGACCTCAAGGAGAAACTGGGACGCCAGGAGAAATGGGTATTAGTGGCATACCAGGACAGGAAGGTCAGCCTGGAATAAGGGGACCTCCGGGACCTCCTGGCCCAGCAGGAGCACGTGGACCACCGGGAAAAAAGGGTACATCGATTAAAGGCGAAAGGGGAGATGATGGATTACCTGGATATGACGGGACAATAGGACCGCCTGGAGACCCAGGGCCTATGGGAATAATAGGGGAGAAAGGCTACCCTGGACTTCCTGGTATAGGTCCACAAGGAGAAGAAGGAATTCCAGGATCAGATGGTTTTAGAGGACCACCTGGTGACCGGGGAGATACAGGGTTTGTGGGACCAAAAGGTTATCCGGGAACGGGTGTTCCCATCGTAGGACCAAGTGGTGAAAGAGGTCCGCCTGGAAGACCGGGTGATGAAGGTGACCATGGATTCTTAGGATATGATGGGGCGAAAGGAAGTAAAGGAAGGCGAGGTGATGATTGCGGCAGATGTCCACCAGGTAAGGGTTAATTTCTACTATGTATGTTTATAGAACATATTTGTCAGGTATAAAGTGTAGTAGTTCAAATGCATTGAAAATATAAGAAAAAACACTAAATTATGTGACTAAATCAAAAAAATATCCTTGAATCCTATGAAATTCACATAATAATAGAAAATAAAATAAAGCTATATAAAATATATATAAAATAAAACTACAACACACGAGGAAAATTTACATTGAAATTTACATTTCAATTATAACAAATATATATATATATATATTATAAAATTTAGCAATTACTAAAGAAAGTCTATGAACTCCTTAAAACGAATACTCATTCGAACTCATTCGAACTCATTCGAATACTCATAGGAAGTTGTTTCAATTATCTTAAGCGTTAAGTTATATAGATGTATTCTTCGAGGAAATTTACATGGATTAAAAAAGCATCTAAGAACACAATAATAAGTCAACAAGACAAACTGCAGCAAACACTGCTCATCCTATTGCCGATTTCATGGAAGTCTATGGAAAAAGTCCATCTTGGCATTCCTAATTAACAACATTGACAATGTTACAGTATATAGAGGGAAGTGGAATAACACCTGTTTTTTGTCTGTACGTGCAGGTGCACCAGGTTTGAGGGGAGACGTAGGAGAAGACGGACAAGATGGATTTTCTGGGCAAGCTGGTTATCCAGGCTTACGTGGACCTAGGGGTCCCATTGGAGATCGAGGACGGCCAGGTCCGCAAGGACCCATTGGTCAGCCAGGACCAGATGGTGCGATGGGCCTAGAAGGGAGTCCTGGTGAAGCCGGTCCACCGGGAGAGCCTCCAGTGGTTGAACCACAGAATTTGGAGTTATTAAAAGGAAGCAAAGGTTCAAATGGCACTAAAGGAGTTCAAGGGCTACAAGGAGAAAAAGGAACTCGAGGCCCGCCAGGACTCGCTGGCAAAACCGGCGAAACTGGAATAGCAGGCGAACCAGGTGAACCGGGGTATTACGGTCGTGATGGAAGGCCGGGAACACCAGGTTGGCCAGGTCAAAAGGGCGATCGAGCATCCTTTACCAAACAACAGTTACGGGGAGATAGAGGCCGTCCAGGTTTACGGTAAACATATATACAAATATATATATATATATATATATATACAGGTTACCTGTAAATAGCACGTAAGCTACCGAAATCTGAAGACTACCTATCAATGTGTTACTGCAAATTTAAAAAGAAATTTATTTGTAACATATACATTTTTTTCAAATTTTAGGGCCCAAAATGCAGGTAAAGCCGGTCCATATCTTTGTTTCTCCTATATTATACAAATACCGCTGATGAATCAAAGTTAACCCAGATGCAAATAAAAAGCGATAAAGCATTGTAGATGCTATGAATAGTGAATAGTCTATTGAAATGCATTAGTCTGTCGTACAGCTGATGTCGAAGTGTTTATGTGTTTACATTGAATATGCCGATAACCATATGATTTACGTTCTTAATGTTTAAAGTTAATGCATCCGAAATGTCGGGTTTTGAGTTATTTGTAGTTATACATTCTTTTTCTTTTTATGAAATTTGTGGTGGTCCTAACAAGGACCGATCTAGGCGAAACAGGACAAAATAATTTATTAATGTAAAAAATGCTCGAAATGTCCACCGTGAGCTCTAATACAGGCATCAATTCGGCGTCGAAAGTTATTATGCACACGAGTAAAATTTACCATGTCTTCGCGAATGCGTTGAGCTGCAACATAAATGCGATTTCACAGATCTTCGACATTTTCAATATCAGGGCGACAAATTTTCTGCCACAAGACTGTTTTGTCCTGTTTCGCCATAAATCAAAATCATATCGGTGTATTCGATATTCGTATAGGATGCCATTGCAATTGCGTGTAATGACGGTGAATACTATGTGCATACTAAATGGATATCCGAACGCTGCTTCAGCGAGTGCCGGAGATTCCCATATGTTAACTAAGACAGAGTCGGACTCGAATAAAGAAAAATCATTTTCTCGTTACTACGTGCACATAGAACCATAATATTTTGTATTTAGGCATTACTCATGCGTTTCTTTCACCTAATTTTTTTTTTCGTGCTATATCCGAATAAGGCTGTATATATGTATGTATGTCTTAAACTAGATTAGTGTAACGAGATGAATCCGTTGTTCTAGTGGCATTAAGGGATTACCTGGTTCTATTGGAGAACCAGGCAGGCCAGGATTACAATTTACACCTTCCCCCAATGTTACGGGCGAAAAGGGTGAAAGGGGACCTTTGGGAGATACAGGTAGAAAATAAAAATATTTCATCATTCTGAACAATTATCCAGTATAGTAAAAATAACAGTTACAGAGTGGTTGTAACAAGACATAATTTTTTATTGTAGGTTTATGAAAAAAAAATGTTTTATACAAATTTTGACTTCCCCTAAAACTCCAAAATGTATTTCAGAAATCTAGTTTGAGAAAGAATATATTTTTTCCGTTAAATTTATAATAAAAATAGATTTAGTATACTAGATGTTATTAGTCTGGAAAACAAAATCAAAATTTAGCAGTATGGCTAAAAAACTGTGCATAAATCATCTTTTGATACTGAATGCCACTAAAATTGAAACTGCTTTTCAGTTACACGAATTATGAAATGTCTAAGCAACAAAGAATTAAAAAATAAATTGTGTATCCTGAAATAATTGCTTCGTCATTTTAGGATTAATGGGACCAAAGGGTGAACGAGGTCCACCTGGAGACATAGGCTGGCGTGGTCCACCTGGAGAACCTGGTCCTCCGGGACCCGAAATTCCTGGACCAATGGGTTATAAAGGTTTTCCAGGATTAACCGGTAGTCCTGGTAATCCTGGTTTCCCTGGTGTGTCAGGTACGCCGGGCTTTTCAGGAATACCTGGAATAAAGGGTATTAAAGGTTTCCCTGGAGATGCAGGGTTAAACATTCTAGAAGGAGTAAAAGGAATAGCTGGAGAAAAGGTAACTCTAAGAAAAGTGAATTGCTACCACTAGTAGATTGGTTGCACAGATCTGTATACCGTATCGAAATAAGAATACTATTTCTTGCACTATCTTTGTCTCTCTTTATACAGTCTGCACGCTTTATAGTACGTAAGAGCTAATTTTAAAATGTACGATGAAAATCAGGAATTTTTGTAGTTATTTATGATATATACAGCCAGAGCCTAAAACAAATTCATATATTTGCAGTAAATTGTGCGAAAATAACAGATGCCAATTTTTTTGGACTCTGAACATCTTAAATAAGTTTTCTCTTGATTCTTTTCGCAAATTCTTGGTTAACCTTATAATCAACATTGAATTTAAAAAACTTTCTTTCTTTTTTTTTACTAAGTACTAAGTACTAAGTCAATTACCACCATAATAATATTCTTTCTATATTGAAAAACGCCTGTTCTTAAATTGAAAGAATCATTCAGGTATTTCGCTATCATAGACGTTACCAATAATAAATTAAACGCAATTCGATATTGTTGTCTTATGTATGTAACAGAGTAAACAGAAATATGTAAGAGTCTACAATTATCATCATTTTTAGATGTAACGCCCATAAGATGTAGCAAACGTTGTAATGAAGAAATGATAGTTCGAGAGAAACTCTACCGCATATTTCCTTAAACCTGAACGTTTAGCATTCTGCCTTTGGTGATCAAACACCATCCAAACCCACAGATTATTATGTATAACTTGTATTAGTATCAGTGACGGATTTCGTGCAGGTCATCCATCAACTGCTGTCGTTCCGAAAACATCAATACTGTGCGAGAAATGATTGAAGCGAATCGACATGTAACGTATTGAGAGATAGAGGCATCCATGTGTTCATGTGAGTTGGTCCAAAGAAAACCTAGATATATTCGTACGAATCAGAAATCCAACGTGTGGATGTTCCTAAACCAACAAAAGTTGTTCGTTCACGTTTCAGTGCTTCAAAAAAATTGATTACTTTTATCTTCAGTAAATACTGAACCTGTTGGTACCGTTGCTCTTGATGACTGAAAAACCATAAACACTGATTGTTATACGACAATTTGTTTGCTTCAATTCTTCGATGAAATCAGAAAAATCGTTCCACATCGAACAGTCGATTATTTAAAGAAGAATAACATTGAATTAATGACTCATTGTTTGTATTCGCCTGAATTATCACTAGAAAGGACAAAGGCGAGTGAAATCATACCTTTTTTGCAGCGATTAGACAGACTCGTGTTTTGTTTCTTTCTTATGAGACGAATAGGCACGGGTCTATCTAGTCGCTGCAAAAAACATATGATTTCACTCGCTTTTGTCCTCTCTACTTATCACTTAATGACTTCTCCCTATCCGATTTTGTCAAAAACAAGTTGCATGGTGAGCGGGTTTCAACACTGGAAGAGGCAGTTGAAGCATTTAAAAGGCATGTTTCTGAAATATCCACTGCTGATTAAAATGAATATTTGAACAACTGGTTTCTTCGAACATATAAACACCTAAAATTTATGGACGAATATTTTGAAAAGCATAGTGTTTTTTTTTTTCGATAAAATATCTGCTTTTCCTTTTAACGGAAATGTTTAGGATTCTTCTGGCATATAAAATATTTCTACCTTCCATGCTTGTTACATGCTTTTCTATACAAATGCATCAAATTAGCACTGAAATTTAATTGCGCACATTAAGTCTGGTCTAACATGTTTTAGGCTGTTGAAGCATTGGATAAAGAATTAGCAGATGTAGTCTCTTCTTTGAGCTTTACGTTAAAAACAGTACCTATAATGTGTATAATTGTAAAAAGTGTAAAAGCAAACAACCTAACTCTTGCATCAAGAATTTCTTAATGCAAAAGATGAATTTCTTCTTGCAATCAAGAATTGTCTGCTGGGGATCTTGAATTGTACAATCACAATAGTTCATAAATACCAAAGATTCAAGATTTTCACTGTATAAAACAAATTCACATTAAACAGACTCAATTTTGTCAGACATAAAAAATTATGTGTACACCTTCATCTATGGAATTATTTTAGTATGCAGTTGGTATACTATTTACTTCAAAATTTTTCATTATTACGTAGGGAATCAAGGGAGAAAGAGGCAGCGATGGACCAGAGGGTATTCCTGGAAGGGCTGGCATTCCAGGAATAAAAGGTCTCAAAGGAGACAAAGGTGCGCCAGGTGATGGAGGATTGCCAGGAATACGCGGTCAAAAAGGGCAAAGAGGCATACTACGTCAAGGTCAGCCAGGGGCTCAAGGAAGGCCCGGTAGAAAAGGTTTTCCAGGGGACTTTGGACAGCCTGGTAGTAAAGGCAGTGAAGGATTAATAGGACCAGCTGGTTTACCAGGAATTAAAGGACAACCCGGTTTCTACGGTACAAGAGGACCACGAGGTGATATAGGCAGTCCAGGTTATTATGGACGTCCTGGTAAACCTGGTTCTGATGGGGCGCCTGGTAGTCAAGGAGACAAAGGGGATATTGGACCTATCGGAAGCATAGGTCTTCCTGGTCTTCCTGGACCACAAGGATTAAAAGGTCTAAAAGGCTTTACTGGAAATATGGGTGCTAGGGGATTGCTAGGAACTCAAGGCTATAGAGGATTAATCGGCGAAAGGGGAGAACGCGGTTTAGATGGTGTGAAAGGTCAAAAAGGAGAATCGTCATTTAGTGGACAACAAGGAGACAAGGGAGATGGAGGTATTATGGGTCCAATGGGTTTCAACGGTTCGGATGGATTTGATGGGTTACCTGGTGAGAAGGGCAGTCCTGGTTTAATGCAAATTGGTGAAAGAGGCCCAAAAGGTATTGAAGGTGATGCGGGTTTGCCGGGTATTCCAGGATATAATGGTCCAAAGGGCTTGAAAGGGGATATAGGTCCACGTGGATTGTTTGGTGACAGGGGAGATGTAGGAGAGAGTGGAATAACTGGATTTAAAGGCATAGAGGGATTACCTGGTACGAAGGGCATGCGGGGCGATAAAGGCTTTCCAGGAGTAAGTGGCATAAAAGGTGAAAAAGGTTTAGATGGAGAACCAGGGCTTATGGGCAATCCGGGTTTGATAGGAGAACTAGGTTTTAGAGGAGAAACAGGCTCTCCTGGTCACAAAGGTTTCAAGGGCGAACCAGGTAAACAAATACTCTAATTTGAAACTACACAATTTGCAGCGGTTAACAGAGGTCAGGAATAATAAACATTGAGCAACAAGCACATTTGTAAAAAACGTTATGGTACGTCAATTTTTATTATTTCAGAGAATCTATTTGTAAGATTCTATAATCAGTTGCGTTTAAGCTTCACCCTATATTACAATTCTTTTTAAATAGCACCCCATCAGTATATGTGTTTATATACCAGGTGGAGCAAAAGTAATGTCATAATTTGAATTGCCACCATTTTCGCAGTTGGTATCAGATGTCGCTGTGCTTTAACATTTATGATGTAGATATACAGAGAATTAGTTGTCGATAAGCCATGGAGCGAAACACACCTCAAGAACGTGGAATTACTGTTACTTCTTATTTGACAAATTTTAAGTCTGTTGCTTCAATGCTCATCAATAAATGATGAGCATTACAGACCGATGCTAATCGATTATTTTTTGCCGAAAATTGCTGCATTGCTTCTTAAGCATTGTTGATTTTAACAGGAGCAACCGCTCACACAGCTCGAGCAACTATGGAGATTTTGAGACATCAATTTCCAGGTCGAGTGATCCACCGTTTTGGAGGTTTGAACTGGCCGTCCAGATCGCCAGATCTAACAGCACCAGACTTTTTCCTTTGGGACTTCTTAAAATCTCACGTTTACTACAACAAACCACGAACCTTGCAAGCCTTGAAAGCTTACATTGAAGCAGAAATCGCTAATCTGGAAAGCAACAATTCAAAATGCCGTAAAACGAGCGCAGTGGCCATTTGTGCGATATAATTTTTTCCAGTTAATGTCATTAATTTTACACTTTCAAAAAAAACTTTCTCTGAAAACAGAGCTTTTTTCATTTATAACAGAATGGCAACAAATTCAACTTATGACATTACTTTTGCCCCTCCTTGTATTAATTACTATTAATTATTACTCAGATGGCAAAAGAATTTAGCTATGAACTTCGATTAAACATCTCATTTTTCTGTAAAAGAAAATTCGATAACAGCAACCAGTAGAATATCACGAAATCAAAATAGTAAATAGTAGAATAGTACTACAGCGTTAAGGATGCCAGGAGGCCTTCTTGCTTTTAAATAGCTAAACTAGTCAAAAGCAAGAATTTACACCTAAAGCAAATTTCTTCCGAAATTATAAAATTGCAAAGCAAATTTGTTCACCGATGCGGTTACCTTTACGAAACAAAGCGTACCGAATTTAAATATTTATTCTATTCATTGTCATTAATGTATTTTTAGATTCGCTGTAGTACTGCACTTTTTAAAGTTCTTTTCTTATTCTTACTGTATTCCCAAAACAAGGTGTTGCAAAAATCATTAAATACGCGGGATACACTTACAAGTCTTATTGTTTATATCTGACGTTCAATATTACTGACCTATGTTATTTACCGTTCGTTAAGCATAGATTCGTAAATATGTATAATATACATAAATTAATCTAATAATAATGTATATGTTCAATTTGCATCAATTGAAAACATATAATTTCAGGCTTACCAGGGTACTCAATGCGTGAACCTGCCGAGAAGGGCGACATAGGAGAGCCTGGTAGGGATGGATTTGATGGACTAAAGGGACAACGAGGTGACACTGGTAACGCAGGAATTTGGGGATTAAAAGGAAAAAGAGGAGATGAGGGATACCAAGGCTTATCTGGAGATGCAGGTCTTACTGGAAGAAAGGGAATTAAAGGAGACGTTGGTCTTCGAGGAGATGTTGGTATTCCCGGGCAATATGCTGAACGTGGTGAACAAGGTAGAGAAGGATTAGTAGGGCGAAATGGTTTCGCTGGTTTACATGGACAGAAGGGAGCGCCTGGAGATTATGGCGATAATGGTGCCAAAGGCGCTGATGGACCACCTGGTATAAGCATTCCTGGACCAGTAGGGATGGAGGGAGATCAGGGATTCCCTGGCATTCCCGGATCTCGAGGTAAAAATGGCGAGAAAGGATCACAAGGAGAAAGGGGAAAACCTGGTCGAAAAGGAATGATTGGTGATACAGGCTACGGATCTTCTAGTCAAAAAGGCGAACCGGGAGAGCCCGGCTTTAAAGGTACTTTATAAATTACAAAGTTCCTTTTTAATAGTAATAGTAAAAATATTCAAGTTTATTTTTTTTAGTTAAAAAATTGGATATTGCCATTTCTACATATTCTTTAAACTAACTAAAATAGAATCAGCAACACTAACAATCCGGTCTAGCTAAAAATTCATCGGCATCTTAAAAGCCATTACTTAAGACGTAAATTTTAAATGTTTCTCCGTAGCTGGCGTAGATCGAAAAACTAAATGCAGAAGTAATGCATTGACATGAGAAATCGCTCATCTATAATAAGAATTGCACTCGTACAGCGCCCTCCTGTGAAAAGGCAGGCCAGTTACACGAACATCTCATATTATAGACATCTCAATTTTTTGTAAATTTATTCTTGTTACATTTATGGAATAGTAGAACTTCGAACATATGCTGCAACCATAAGCGTATGATCTTTAATTGTTGGAATAGAAGACGATGTGTTCGGGGATGTTGAGGGATTTAATCCGCTGATTAGCTCCTTCGATTGTGATAGTTTCTGAATCTCGAATTACCGGATCAGATTGCCTTGATTTTGGCAGCCATCCGCAATATCAGTTTGTTACTTACGATATATTTGTTATTTAAGATTTTTGTGCGTTTCTCTATTGTAATACGTAAGTTATCTAAAATTATCTGTTTCCCGCTTAGCTTATCATCCACTCCTTAAAGTTCGCGTCCAAGTATGATTTTACCATCTTAATTTTATCAAATAATACTAGCCATCAATGTTTGTTTAATCTGTTGCTTCTTTAGATAACTGTGAAATTAAGCATTATATACTGTGTACAGGTGCAATTGGTTTTCCTGGACCGAAAGGAGTGAGAGGTGAACCAGGTATTCCAGGACCAGTAGGACTTCCAGGGCAGCAAGGTTTTCCAGGATTGAAAGGAGATGAAGGACTTCCTGGGTTCAATGGAATTTTCGGTATTAGGGGAGATAAAGGTGATGACGGTGACTTTGGAATAGATGGTTTGCCGGGACTGCGTGGGGAACAAGGTTACCCTGGATTACCAGGCTCCAAGGGAGAAGTAGGTGAACAGGGGAAAGATGGGTTACGTGGCGAAAAGGGTCTTACCGGCTTCCCGGGAGATTTTGGAAATGATGGATTGCCAGGTTTCAGTGGACCATCAGGTCTCCCAGGTGATAGAGGCTATCCAGGTTTACCCGGCATTAAAGGAGATAGAGGGAAACCAGGATTTCCAGGTCCTCCAGCAGCTTCTGGTCCCGCTCCTAAAAGTCGCGGTTTCTTCTTCACAAGACATTCTCAATCAGAAAGGATACCAGTATGTCCCAGGAATTCCGAACCTTTATGGACCGGTTACTCTTTACTGTATATAATGGGTAACGCAAAAGCACATGGTCAAGATTTAGGTTCTCCCGGTAGCTGTTTGAGGCGATTTAACACAATGCCTTACCTCTTCTGCAATTTGAACGATGTTTGCGATTATGGTCAAAGAAATGACTACAGCTATTGGTTATCTACAACAGAGCCGATGCCTGCAATGATGACGCCAATACCGGCCTTAGAAGTTGCAAGATATATATCTAGGTACGGGTACATAAATCTATTTAATCAACTAATTAAACTTTATGCGTACCCAGAGGCGGCTGGTGCACTGTGGCCGCGGAGTTGCACAATTAAAAGAAAAAATATTTCTAACCAAAGAATATTTATTTATATCTTTATCGTTTAAAAAATTATTAATCTTTTTAACTATACAAATAAGCCTTACCGCGAATTTTTATATTGATATATTACATATATGATGATATTCCAACTGGCAAGTAACGAAGCAATACCAGCCACCATATACAAAACAATACGACTTATGTGCATAACTTTTTTTTAAATAAAGCTTTCTCATTGGCCAACACCTCCAATGATCAACTATTGCAAGTATATGTATTATTTGTTATATAAATGCGACGTCGTATTTATGGTGCGAAGTGTGATGAAGAACATTTGAATACATTTATTGATTCGAAAAGATAATAAATAGCACCTAACGACAAAACAGACGTCTATCAAATCTATCAAACCCTGGCGGCGCCGCCGCTGCGTGTATATTTTTAAATTGACACTTTATTAATCTCTTTTTTCAGATGTGTAGTCTGCGAATTACCAACAAGAGTTGTTGCAGTGCATAGTCAAAGTAACGCCATACCCGAATGTCCTATGGGTTGGGAAGAACTATGGATTGGATACAGCTTCTTAATGGTATGTAACATAATATACCCACAACATTTACTGAAAGATTTATTGAAATACTGACAAAAGCAAATGAAGCAAAAGGAAAAAGTAATCGGTGCATTAATATCAATGTTGTTTTGTAGCATGTTGATGCTGGTGCTGACGGATCAGGTCAAGCTTTAGCCTCCCCGGGGTCGTGTTTGGAAGAATTCAGACCAAGGCCGTTTATAGAGTGCCAAGGTCACGGTCGATGCAATTATTACACAACAGCATACTCTTACTGGCTAGCGGTAATTGACGATTACGCTATGTTCCGCAAACCTCGGCCACAGACAATAAAGGAGGGAATGGATCTTACATCGAAAGTTAGCAGATGTGCAGTCTGTATGAGAAAATTAAGGAGAAGTGCATTGGATATAGACCAAGAAGTTACACCGAGTAGAATAGTAAGGCCCAGAGTACGAGCAGGTCCGCAACCAAGGAGGCGGTTCAGGCGACCACAAAGACCTTATAGATTTGGACCTAATAGGAGTGTTGAACAGTGATATTTTATAGTGCCATAAAAATGTAGATGTTTCATGCATTAACTCTCCTTTCTTTCCTCTAATTTTTTATATAAATAATTTCCTCTAATATTGCTTAAGTTTATCTTTAGAAAACATTTAAACAATTTAAATATTAAGAATTTATTTAACCAGTTATTATCAAAATGTATAAAGCGCTCTGTAATTAAAAACCATGTAATATATTATTTCGATCGATATAATTCCCATTTTCCAGACACTCTAAAGCGCGAAAGCTAGTAACTTTTATAATAAAATAATATCACATGTGTGTCTTTGAAATTTCCGCGTGTATTATATTAATTAATATTGATAACGAAGATAGGTATATTATGATTTTGATGGTGCTATTTTTGTAAATGTAATAATATATTGTATAATAAGAGTTACTGATTATTTAATATGGTTACTATTACAATAGCTTCGTTTTTATTGATTTTTGTATGTACCAACACTGCCAATTTCTAAATAAATGAAATTAATAATACGTCTTTGTGTATTATGTACGGCACTTATGTAAAAAGTTAAATAATAAGGGGGACTTTTTATTTAAATATCCATTTCACGTAGTTTCCTTATTTAATATGTTAATCTATGCGCTTTATCTATTCAACAAGATGTTCTAGTACATAGTAAATTGTTGTTCAAGGAAAGCAGCAAAGTTTTTTTCACTACGCTTCTCTCACCAAGTTGTGATGTAGAAAGAAGCTTTTCTATATTTAAAGATGTTCTAACAAATAAACGAACACATTTCATAGCAAAACAATTCGACTGTGTTTTATTAAAGTAATAAATCACTTCTAACATGATATCTACAAAATATACCATCAGACCTTATTTATCTTTGTCTAATATTTTTGCGATATTGGGGATAAGCTGTTTTCTGTCCCATGTCCCATGTCCACCTGTCTAGGCGCAGCGTAGGCGCCTCTCTAGTCAGATAAACACGCAGAAATAGTATTGGTTGATTGTGTACCGCTTGGTGTTCTCTATTTCGGAAATGGAATCCTAAAGAACTAAATAATTTATTATTCAATATTGATATATTGAACTTCTCAAAGCTATTTATTGTAATTTCTACTATCGTTTATCTTCTGTAGTATTGTATTTCATAAAAGAAGGGGCCCGAATGCCACATCTCTTTTAAAGTGCGCACTAACACAATTATTTTCTTGTTGTTTGAACCGCCATTTTTTTAACTCTGCTGTGATTTAATCCGCAGTCATGTTTTTCACCCGCGATAAACTAAATTATAATTGATTTTGTCTTTTGTTGGCAATCTCCATTACGGATTGTATTTCCCCCAAAACTTCCGAAATTCTACATTATCTACAATATTTCGTGGAATGTTGCACACACTTAACATAAAAATAAAGACAGAAATTTACAATTTAACTCGTGCTGTTTGCCATTAACATGTTTTTTACAACAAGAGTACTGTTACGGTAAGATGTTGATATCGCAAACAGTACATTTAATAATAGTACACATATGACTAATGACACAGCTCTATTTCAATGTATAAATGAATATCACAAATATCACAACCTGAAAATAGAAGTATGTAATTTGTAACACTAAATTGATGCAGTTTGTAAGTTATTTCGTTTTACGATCTTTAGAATCTTCATCTTTATCTTTAGACTTTTGCTTATTTCCCGGTATACAATAACATTTAAAATACATAGAAAATACGTTATTTCATTTGAAAGGCAACAGATTTAAGTACATCCATAAATAAGAGATCGTTCGCCATACAGGCCAGTCTCACAAAGAAAAAGGTTTGATATCACCTCTATGGGGGTATGACATTAATTTTGAAACAAATTGTATATATATTACACATAGAAAGCCGGAAGGCGCCGTCATGTAAAAGACAACGAGAATGTTGCGCTGTAATCATATCATGAATCAAACTTCAATTGGAAACCATCTGTTAGGGCGTAATTCGAATATTTAAGGTTCTTAAACAGTGTGCGCGCATGTGCATTTCGTAACCGCCAGAGAGCAGCGAAAACAGGACGTTATTATTAAGACAGAAATCGGCGTCAGCTTTACCTAGATATTAAAGTTATATTCAATCATATATATATATATATAATTTCTATTTACCATAACACCATCCCAATTCAAAGTGATCTCAACAAATATTGGACGGATTTTTAAAGAATTAATTATAGTTTACATTTACATATCTGCATTTATCCTTACTAGCGCTTATGAAACAAATATAAATTTAAACAGGGCAACGGATCAAAATTACATATACAGCTATTCCTTCTTTGTTATAATTTGTAAACAAATCCTTTTGTTTGGACAAATTGCGCAAGTCATATAACTGATAACTGACAAACGACATTGCCGTAAAAATGACGAAAGTCGTAAGCATGTATGCTGCTTGTGGAATTATATTAATTTTATGTGTTGTTTCATCAAATTCGGAGCAAGCCAGTAACGATATACCCGTATCAAAATTAAGTCACAAAGTTGGAGCACCCACATTAACATTTCTATACTGGTACGTAAAGAACTTTAGGGTTATGGCATCCCATTAATTTAATCAATCTTTCCAGTTACTCGTGTGGTTACCGCAAAGCATTTGACGAGTATGCTTCTATAATACAACAAAAATATCCATTTATCATAATCGATGGAAGAAATTATGATCCTCCTGGAGTTAATATGTTTGTTGCCCGATTACTGGTAGATACTCGTCAAATTTCTGTTGCAAGTTAACAAATAATTAACTTAGTAAATGTTTCAGGGCATTGTTAAGTTACTGGTGATAGTGTGTATCCTCGGAGGAGTTAACATCTTTAACTATTTAAATCAACCACAACCTTCATGGTGGCAGTGGTGCTTAGAAAACAAGTTGTATGCATGCATGATGTTGTTCTTTCTATGTAATATAATTGAGTCACAACTAATTCAGTCGGGGGCATTTGAGATATCATTAAATGATATACCTGTATGGTCTAAATTAGAAACGGGGAGAATTCCGCAACCCGCTGAATTATTTCAGATCATCGATAGCCAGATGAAGTTTACCGATCAAGCAATAGAATTCAACACCGGATTTGCTAAATGAAAGTAGGTCACTATAGTATTATTTCATTGTTTTAGTTTACTTTTTCATTATTTCATAAAACTATTAAGAAACTATTTGCTTTATATCAAATTATAAATGTACAGTAATTAATTAAATATACATATTTGTTATTTAAATTAAGTATATAGGGAGTTCCAATAAAAACTATTCGAACATTCTTAATCAATAAATCGTTTTAATATCCACATTTTTATTATGATCGCATTTCTCAACAAATTAACAATAAGTTAAAACTATACAGTATCAAAAATTGTTTTGCCATAATTATTAAGCTTAAAATATTAAAGTACAAATGAATAATTTTTGTATACACATTTTCATTATTGTATTTGGTATGAAACGTTTTCATCTAAAGGATTCTTATGATCTGATAAACTGGCTCTTGCTTCGTAAGTGCAGATAGTTACACCATGCCTGTGACCTTGCGTAAAGTCACCTCTTAACCCAATGTAGTAAATCCTGGTTGAATCTCCACCAAAGTTACTAGGAAAATGTATTGTTAAATGATGTGTGCTACTAAACGTAACTATTCTAAAACATAATGATTTGCAGATAAAATTGATATGGATTAATTAGGTACAGACTTAGTAGAATATTCCAAGGAACCTGTGGAATCTACATGCAAATCAAACTCTTGATCAGGAGAGCAAGCTACATCATCGAAGGTCATGTGTGGTCGATTCTTAAATCTAAAATTTTAAATTGAAAGTAATGATGGACGAAACATTGATAAAAAATAGGGTCTCTCTATTGGTAGTTTGAAAAACGAAGCTTGATTCACAATCGCCACTATCATATCCAAATAACTTTTGAATGATATAGGCATCGTTTTATTTCACTCTGATTCTGGCGATTGTAATACTGGTCATGGCAATGAAGTTATACCGAAAGTTATTTAATCATATGCATAAGAAGTAGAATTATTCATCTTTTTATTGCAATATAAACTGTTAATGTAAAATCGATTCTAAACAAACTTCAAATGCTTACAATCTCATTTTTGACGGATGAGAATCCGAATCATCCCCTACAACAATTATTCCTTTAAGTTTAACATTTCCAGTGAAAGGTACATTAAATAGCAATTCTTCATCGGCATCAGATTCAACATACTACAAAGTACTGTATGATTATATTGTAACTTTACAGTTAACAAATATGTGTACCTACAGTATCGAAATTCAGTCTTTCCTCCCAAGGCTTAAAGATAGTTCTTCCTGATCCATCGACTGCTTCATTTAAACATTCTAAGTTATCCTTATCAATTTTTGCATACAAACTATATTCTAAACCAGTCTCTGGACTTTCATGATGATTATTATCCCCCTCGCAGCTATGTCCGTGCGATGGCATTTCTCGTTTATAAAAAGATACTATAAAGTAAAGTGTTTAAAAGATGACGAGTAACATTCCCAAACAGATAAATCTGATAAACTAATATTCGACATAACCTCCTTTGGTCTAACCGATTTCTACATTATCAACACACATGATCCATGACGTCAATAACCGTCTTATAGATATATATAGATGGCTACCCAAATTATAATCCAGGATTATAAATGTAGATAGCGCCACAGACACCCTACCATGGACATGGGTGATTATAGGCATAATTTTTATTAAAATTTACATGGTTAAAGCTTTATAAAAATTTGACTTTAGTTAAACTATTGTATTCTAACTCTAGCAAAAAACTTAATTTTTGCAGCTCATAATTTTGTCAAAAAATAAACAAGTTACACCAATGACCCACTTATTCAATATGCTATTTTTTTTTATTTCTTATTTTTTTTTTTTGATGTAAGTCCAAAGATTTATTTGCAAATAATTATTTTGTAACGAATTTCTAGTTGTATACTACCTCTCCGGAGTTTGTATCGGTAGTATATTTTATTAAAAATCTCCTGCTTCTCATCATGCTTATACGGTGCTTCCCCGTCGTTTTGATTTTTGTATTTCCTACTTTTCCTCGTATTCATACAATTCGTACTGTGGTAATTTATTCATCCAGTAATTATTAATGCCCAACATTTTCGCCTTCCTTCCATTGCTGCAAGAGGTTGGGCGGATACAAAGCTGCTTCATCGTACCTTCTATGCCGTCCGCTGTTTAATTAACGCAACAGGTAAAAGGTAAAATTTCTCCGTGCTCTAACGATGATGTTAAGCGCGTACAATATATCGTTTGCAAAAATCAGACAAACAAATCGAAATAAAAGATTTGGTATTCTGAAAGTGTTTATAGTAATACGATACTGCTGAAAGCCAGATACTCCATTTGGTTACTACAAGTTCAGGTGGACTGAAGTTTTTGAATTGGCGAATCCGTTTACGGGATTTGAGAACAACCTTCTTTTTGTTAGCTATGAGTTGGTCTACTCTGGGTTAGTTGAGTCTGATGCGCTATAACATGTACTACACCGTCTTTGTTAGCGTTTGTTGTTTCGTACATGTTTATTTTATTTTTACACGTATTTTCCAATTTTTATTACATCCTGTACGACGTTCCTAACTTGTAATATTACGCGAAGGAAATGCCACCGCAGTTGGTTTCTACGCGGTAATTTTCAAGCAGCAACATATCGAAACAATCGCATTGCTCTTGCTCTTGCTAATGGTTTGTGAAACACGTAACAAATATTTAACGTCAGTATAAAATCTGTCACGAAGATGTTGTCCACTGTAAAACATAAGAATTACATTGAAAGCATCACATTATATGCAACTGCTATGATATTTTGAAAACGAGTACCGATGAATGTATTTTTTGATCTTTGCATTCTACGTAATCTGTATGTGCAGATATAAATTTGAGTTTGTTTTTTATTTAAGATGGAATAGAACAATTCGAATGTGACAAATTTAATTGATGTGTATCGCGACCATCCCATTCTTTGAGATTGCAAACTAAAATTACGGAAATAAAAGACATGACGGCTTTTTAGGCTCTACCATATTTGGTAAATTTTCAAAATTCTTACTTGGCATCCGGAAAACCTTCCTGGAACCTTCAAGTTTAAATTATCGGCTCATATTAATTCTTGTATTAGATCATTTGCACGATAATTTCGACTTTAGAAATTTTTGTGTAATTGAAAACCTTCTTTTCAGTTCGGTACATCTTTTTTTATATGGGAATCAATAAGTTGTAGCAGTAACTGCTAATAAAATTTGGTTTTCTCGATCACTCATTTTCGAAAATATTTACTTAGAAATCGCGTGTGAACTCTGACATGTACTCCCTTCGTATGTAGTGATAATTTCTACAGGGCCAGCAGGATTCGCGTCTAACAAAGTGCTCGTGATTCACCTGCAAAAAGGTAAATGAATGCAACTATCATTTGTTGCCGAAATTATCATTATAAGTAGTGACAATGGTAGAAAAGAAGCAAAATATAACAACTTTTTATGACAAATTTCTGGGTGGTGCATTTTCATTGGCAGGGAGTGTATCACAACTTTCTCATTTACATATAACGTTTTGTGATGTTTCAGGAAGGACTTCGTCTTTTCGTAACTTTTGCAAAAGAATGATAAGTCCGTACTCGAGCGATTAAGATTAAAAAAATCCAACAATCTGTTATTATTATTATTATTAATATTATTATTTCCCAAAACGGTACATAAAATGAAATTCCTTGTATTATAACAAAAAAAATTAGATACTGGAAGGTCATCGAACTTATTCGCTCCCCAATTTTTAGCTTTCTCCCTTTCAGTGTTTGCACACTAACATTTATAAAATGCACGAGCATAGTTATGCGCCGTTGATAACATCTTTGTAGTTGGACGGCGCCTATAAGCTTGCGCCGCGACGTCAGTTTAGTGCACGATTGTGTGGAAGCTAGTGATTAGTATCGAAGGGGAAATATATTGTACCTTCATCAGAAAATGACAACGTTGCAGCAAAAAGCAGTAGAACGCGAGTTTCATATAGCATGGTAAGTTAATTCTTATAGTTCTTTTTTTTTTATTAAATTCCACGCATCTTAAAAATTTAAGGATATATATATATATATATGTATATGGCACCACTGCCTTGTTTTGGTCAGAATTTCAATCAATAGGTGACTAATACTATGAACGAAGGAGCTATTCGATCATCCTGTTTCTCTGTCTCTTATAAGATATGCTAGCGCTATTTCGTATTGAGTTGCATAATTAAGCGTCTTATTGACACAGAAAAATATAAAAACACGATATCTTCAGTGGCCTTGTGCCTTTCAAAGTTTACTTCAATTATCGATCCGGTTGAGTCATACTCCGCTATAAACTGCAAGGGTTTTTTGATGAACAAGTGATAACAGCGTACGTACATATGTTGTCTGACATATAATTTAATACACGGTAAAGTAGCGTTGAGGAGGCTAGAGGCTACAAGTTTGTTCAAAACAATCGTTTGTTGCCACCAATGAAAGTTGCTGTTTGTTATTATTATAATAATTTACATATGCGAATGGCTACATGCTTCCATTTAATTAGTGTTAAATAAAATATTTTATTTTCGTTCTTAATCAAAATGATCAACAAAGCTATCCCCGTTAATATTGATTTTACAAGCAGGATTTTTCTGAATCTACCAAAATGGATGCTTAAACGATGTTGATCTTTTAAAGTCTCTTTGTGATTGCTCCGTTATTAGATTCCAAACCCTTTGCCAATGTAAACTGTAAATTGTGACAATAAATGGCAACAAAATGCGAATACTTTAATACCATCTATTTTCTATGTGTATGTACGATAGCTTATAAATTTAATGCATAATGTAATTCGATTTCATTCGATATGTCCCTTATTACCGAAACTATCATCTTGAATTTTGCGCGAAATTTAAAATTTTCTACAGGACCAAAAAACCTCCTCAGAATGAATCTAATGCGAAGATTTCAATGCAATGCATTCGTCAAATTTGTTTCTGTAAACTGATAAAATTTCAACTGAAATGACAAACAAAACCGATAGATTTGGCAGTGCTAATTGCTTCTTGTAATATAAGAATGGCTTTGGATATAAAAATGTCCTCGAACCTTTTAAGTAATTAAAATTTAGGGATTCAGTTGAATTGCATAAAATTTCATCTCTTCCAATTGTGCTTTCTCTAAAGCAACGTATGATTTTAATGTTTACTAATGGAATCCATTCAGCTGGATAGTAGTCACAAGTCACAATACCTTTTGTTCAAGACACGCTTTATTTTTGCTAAGTAAGGAATTCTTTAAAAATCAAATCTTACTGACGTCATTAATTCTTAGTGTTCAAAGTTTTATCAGTCTGGGGGGTAATAAAATTTATTTTGAAAGATTGGAATAAGTTTATACAACTATTATGAGAAAAATAAATTCTATTTTGTTATAAGGTAACGGAGTCTAATCCGAAAGAATTGTTTTCAATTCTATCGATTCGTTAGAATGTCTTGCATTTTAAATAATGAATAATAAGCAAAAAAAAAAAACATTACTGCAATGAACAATAAAATAGCACGGGACCAAGCTTTACTTCCATTATAGGCAAGCTTCCATTGTAAACATATCAATGAAAAATAATTTAGATTCTACGAAAGGTACGTTATAAACACATTAAGGAATAATACGCTTGCTCGTTTATAATCAAACAATACAATTTTTGCTTTTCACAAAAAAAAAAAAACGAAAAATCAGATACCGTAGGATACCAAGGAATGGGTGTTGCATATGTAATATGGTAATTAATATCAACTTTACAGGCTGGTCCAAATTCATATGTTACATTTAACGTATAACGTAGGCATTTACAAAAAAAGAGACACAAACATATTTAATAAATCTACGATACTGCCGACCTTTCCATAGATCGCCCTCTACATTTTATTAAAAAGATCGATACCTTTTAAAGATAAGTACACCACCGTCCATAATTATTTGCCCACCTGTATATTTGCGTAAAGCTTAATCTGAATATATTATTTCCTGGTACAAGTGCATCTACAATAGAAATATCATTAAGGAAATGCGTTAATTTACGTGTACTCGTAACCCGAACTAAAAACAAATATTTTAATCTCATAAACGGAATAACATCCTTTTAAGATTTGTGGTGATGAGTAGAGCTCCCCAAAGTGCGTGACAAGTCAGAAGGCGTACCGCCGGGCGTGGCCGGGGGGATATGTAATGTAATATATAAGCAAATAACCCGCGTCGCATTTCGGTAGTTTATTACCGTATGCGATCGGGTTGTGACGGTATGGCGGACGCGCGTAGTAAGAAACGCCCACAGGCCGACAAAGTGAAAAAGTTCTGTGGAGAACTTCCTGGATATATAATCGTAACATCGTTTTAATCAGTAGAAGAAATCGTCGCAAAAGAGCGTCAGAAACTACCGCCGAAAAGAATGTCAATCGCCAGAAAGTAATCAATCTGACCACGATTAAGAGACGCTTAAAGAAAGCTAGTTTACATGGAAGAATTGCTGTAAAAAAGCCCTTGTTATGCAAGCAAACGTTTAAATTGGGCACGAGAACATAAAGACTGGACCATCAAACAGTGGAAAAATGTGTTCTGGTCCGATGAATCCAAATTTGAAGTTTTCGATTCGAGAAAAAGATCAGCTGGAGAACGATTAGCTGAACCCTGTGAAGTGTCCACAGTTAAACATGGGAGAGGTTTGGTCATGATTTGGGGGTGTTTTGCCGGAATCGCTGTAGGGAATATAGTGCGAATCGACGGGATTTTAAAGAAAGAGCGCTACCAACAAATTTTGGAGAGCACGCCATTCCATCGGGAATAATGATCCGAAATACACCTCGAAATTACGTGATTACCTCAATCAAACGGAACTTGATGGGAGATTGACAACCATGAAATGGTCCGCACAGAGCCCAGATATCAACCTCATCGAACTTTTATGGGACCATCTCGATCGACAAATTCGACAATCGGCTCCAACATCTGCAAAGACATTGTGGGACTATCTACAAACAGCGTGGAGACACAGACCCGTTAACATTGTCCAAACTAATCGAAAGGATGCCTAGATTGTGTCAAGAAATCATTCGGCAGAAAGGAGGTCACATAGACGAGCGCAATGTTTAATTATTTTCTTTGTTTTCGTATGTTTTCTATTCAAAATGTTGCTTTAATTTTTCATATTGATACGTATTTAACCATGAGAATAAATAGTTTCAGTTTTGCATCGATGTTTCACTCAAAACTACGTTTTGGACGGTTGGCGTATGGACGGTAGTGTACATAGATATTTGACTTTGTCTACGTATTTCGATTACACTTTGAAAACGATGTAATTTTTAAAGACAGTTGTTTCGAATAATAACCAACCGTTTTTGCAAATCAGCGTACAAACCAATACCATAATATTTGGATCTTAAAAGGAAGAAGTGTCGAAGTTACCAAATAAATCTGCAACCTGTTATATTTTTTTGTACGCTCTTCTGTTTTTACCTTTCTTTCTTATTTAAGAAACTCCATGAAAAGAACATTGCGATCAATGCGGGCAAACATAGATGTACTTTTTTAGTGGCGGTCGTCTATTATAGAAAAGCTCCTTTTTTCTTCCGTTATGGTTTAGTTTTTATTTGTACTTTAGACAGAGTCTATAATATTTAGGTTTTCTTTAAATAAAGACTCTTGAAGTGCTAATCGGAACTGCACCAGTTTCTCATTATAGACAAGATTCCATTGTATTCACATGTACGAGAGCTCCATTGTATAATACTGCATTATTTCCCAGTAAATAATTTTTAAATTTCACGTACCATTTAAGTTGGTAGCTTCGGCAATAAAGGATATATTCGTTAATAAATAAAAAATATTATATATTTACGAAAATGTAATGAAATTGTTTGCATGTGTTCTTCATTTATGCAATAAAATTATAAATATATCAAAAAAAGTAAAATAAGTTACAATATATATTTTTAGTGTGGAGCAGCCACAACAACAATGGGAGAAGTCGTCGGCATAGCACGAGAAAGAGCAAGGCTCAAAAATGGAAACGGAACATGACGAGTTGCCACTACGACACGGCTGTGATGACCTATGGACTTGGAATCGTTGGGAGCGTAGTCAGGAAGTAAAGTTATACGGCAATACGTTTAGAACAGCTCATTTTCATCCAAACTGGAGTAGCGGAACAGCCGGCGTTAGAGGCACACGCGTCTTGAATAACGGTAGATATTTTTGGGAATTGCGACTATCACAAAGAATTTTTGGCACTAGTATGATGTTCGGAGTTGGTACAAGAAAAGCAAGACTACATGCAGATTCCTTCACAAATTTACTAGGAGAAGACGATCATGGATGGGGCTTGTCGCATAAAGGACTATTATGGCACTCTGGTAGGTGGAAAAGTTACACGAAACCATTTCAAGAAAACGAAGCTACTACCATAGGCATATTATTCGATGGAATTGCTGGCACTATAACATATTACAAGGACTCGAAGTGTTTGGGCCCAGCTTTCGATGGATTAAACGAAGTTAAAGATGCACTGTATCCAATAATCTGTTCTACTGCAGCTAAGACTGAAATGACATTAGGAACTATGAAAAGAGATTTTGTTAACCTGCAAGATAGATGTAGGGCCGTAATAGTAAAAAAGATCAAATCTGAAAGTGATTTAGATAAATTGAAAATTCCTTCGCGAATAAAAAATTATTTGGGCGAAGCTATCACTATTGTGGATTCTACACAACCGTTTAAATCTGTAAATAAAGATTCGTCTAATGCTTTCAGGTTATTTTGATTAATAAAAAACTGCCATACCAATGTCGATCAAATCATCTGACCATATGCTAGGTAATATGTTGTTTTAATTCTTGCTAACGTGCTGCTTATATGAACATCCTATTCATTGTATCCAATTTCTTTAACTTCGTATCCAATTTTACTAGTTATTTTCCTTTGAAGTTGACAGCTGAGATTAACGGTTAACTTTAAACTTAAGTTAACATGATTTAATCTTGTACCCATCTTTACCATTCGAGAAAGATTTTAAATACCCTTCTCGTTCTATTGGAAAACTTTGTCAGGTGATTTAAAGACCTTTTTAACTTTTGTGTATGGATGTTTTTTGTACCTTAAACTCTTAGGGTGATAAACGTTATGCAGTAAATCACCGTCCAAAGTCAATCATACTTCGAAATTTAAGTGGCTATTAAACGTGTAACTATAATTTTTCAAAGTTGTACAAAATTTTCATAAAAAAAATTGTAGGACTTGATCTGCCCCGGTGTAGTAGATCCATGACTTTTTCCAGTTTTCACTAATATAGGTACCTAACAGTGTTTAAAATCACTAATACCCACGTAACACATTTATGTTTATAAGATATTCAATGGATGTGTAAATTTGGATAAGTTTGCAGCATTATATCCAAAGATCATCAAACGAATATTAGCAGGATATTTATTTTCCAAAACGGTTTGTGATGCTAAGATGCTCCATCCACGTACCATATATTACCGTGTGGCATCTTCTGCATATTTTACGATTGTTCAACAGATGGAATTATTATGGATTTCGAAGAAATAAGTAATAAAAAAGTAATACATATATTCTTTATTACAATATTCGTACTCTACTCTATGGTTGCTTCTTATTGAAGTTTTATATATCTTTTTTTTATTTTATTTTATATTTATTTTATATATTTTTATATTGCAGGTTTATATAATTAACACGTCTAGGCATCGATTACCATGATCATGCTAGAATTTTTACGAATCTAGAGATATTTCAACCTCAAGTAATTTTTCACGTTCCAAACATCGTATTAACACCAGACATACGATTTTACTTCTTTCCCGATGAGGTGTACTCTACAATTAAAAACCAACCATTTCAATCGAGATCTGAGTCTGTCGTTTTTAATTCATTTGCTCATCGTACCAAATTGCTTCTAACGGTGGCACCACTAAAATCAGTATCCAGAAATCATATATTGATGCGTTGATGTGCTAATACCCAAATATTTTGGGTATCAGCACAAAAACCCATCAAAATTAGCACCCAAATTTATATATTTAAATTAATCTGCAACAAAGAACCTTTTTCAACAACTTAAATTTTGTGCAAATTAGACATCCATTGAAAACTGAAAATCATGCGTTATGTGGGATATTTGTTTTGGAAAACTAGAAACTGTTGTATTACAAAATTAATACGCTGCATATGGTGGCGTACTTATAAAAAGTAACGAGTAATAACTACTGGATTACTATATAGTCGTTATACATTATTGGTTGAATATTTTGCGTTAGTGTTGAGGGTGACTTTACAATTTGAGTCCGGAAAACTACGCATGTGTATGAGTGTAAATACCATGTTTCCCGTAATATCTGCATAGACTTTAACTAAAAACATTGTTATCTTATTAGCATTAGATTCCTGTTCGAAATTAATGCAACAACGGTCTTTCTAAGAATACCTTTCAGTTCTTAGACAGTCACAAATAGAGGTAAATTTGTCCTACCTCTGTGTTTAATAGCATTGAAAATTCAATTTATCATGTGAAAATTGATATCATATAAATGGTCCAACATTCTTGTTATATGCGGTTGAGCATTATTCTGCATTAAAATAAAATTTTCAATTATGAAAATAGTATAGCATTTATTTTAAACATATTTAAGGTCAAAAGGTGTTCTCCAACATCAACAGATCATAATAACGTAGGCTTCCACGGCCAGAGTCTGTTGAAACTAAACATGTTCCATATTCACATAATTTATTTTTACAAACTGTCGGAGAAAATGCTCGTCTTTCGCAGAGTTCATTTTCCTTCCAACAAAGTACCTACTCTTTGGTTAAAAAAAAACATGGTTGCTTTATGTTTCTAATATAATAAATAGCAAAACGTAAATTATCTTTAACAAATAACTAATCTAAAGATTAATCACGAAAGTTAGCAACTTGGGAAAAGCAGCAACATTGTAAACACTAGCTGAATAGGAATTTATACTAATTTTTGTTTACGAAATTATTATAATCGCAGTTTTTGTACCGTTCATGTGTTTTTGTTAAATATGTTGAAATCGAATTTTTGGAAAAAAGCTCGACTCGCCTTGTTTCATATTTGCAGAAAGTGGCGCCTATCATTTAAATAGTTTAATTACGACAGCAGAACATTTGGGGATTAAAAATCCGAAATTACGCTGTCGTCTAAAGAGGATCATACATGCAAATTGTAATTCCGCGATCGCTCCAACACTACTATTTCTTGTATATATGTATTTAAAGTACCCGTGGGTTAAAAATCCATGTGCCATAGAGCAAAACTACTTGTATATAGTAACTTAAACATTTAGTTATCTAGTCATATATTAGTTACCAATCATGGGACAAAAGCCAGTGGTAAGAAGTTACCAAAATTGTACAAACCATATTTATTATATGAAGGATATAAAATTACATTTAAACTGTCTGTGTTTAAAGTTAGATTGGATATTGGACGTTTTACGATGACAGTATAATTGATGTAGTTTCGACCTTTTCTTCGGTACAAGTACTTAAAACCAATAGCAAATACATGTTAAAAATTAGCATCAACTATGATCGGCAAAATGCATTACCACGAAATATGTTGCTTGGTTTTTTGTTTATAATAATATTGTTGTCAAGATATAATTTATAGCGATTTGTTAGCAAATTGGTGTTCATAAATTTGTTGTTTCTGCTAACAGAATCTGCTGCCTGATTACTTTCATATTTCAGCAATAATTTCGTAAAATTGGACTGCTCCTACTATACTACTGAATTTTCCATGATTTAATGGGAAAATGTTAGTATCCGGTATTCTGGTAGCGTTTTATGTGCATTGTATTTATGTAATATGAAATTCCCTTATTTGCACAAACGAGGAAACTAACTTGGCCAAGCTGTGCAATATTATTTCAGACGTTGTCTAGATGTAACATTCCATTTTAATTTATTGCATATTTATTGAATTTATGTTATTTGTAAGTAAAAAAATAAACTATTTTTGACAATATTGGTTAGTTACTTCAACAAATCTACTTCATCGGTAACTTTGAATTTATGGGGATTGAAAGCCTTCATAAATTACCTTTCACAAAGGTTTTTCTAGTTGGTGCTCACCATTGGGACCCTGAAAACGACAAAAAGTAATCGGTTGGATAAATGGGAGATCAGGAGCCTAGTGTTAGTGTCAGTACCTACTTCTCTAATCAAATAAAAAATCATAGCTACAATAGCTTTGACTGTAATGAAAAAAAAAAAACAATTTGCTGATCTCAGCAGCGTATAATTTGTTGGCTTTGAAATAGTAATGGGCTGCCAAGGCATTAGCTGTTAACAATGCTGGGCCATGAGTAATGGCTCATGACTCAATTAAGTCACAACTGTTTGAGTGCGCTCCCATTGGTGACGATGATGTATTTCGAAAGTGATCAGACATACCAGAAGCCGTGTTAAATGCGAAACGTGATCTACCATATTTTAAATTTCTATAACTTTATTTTCATGTTAAGTGTGTGCAACATTCCACAAAATATTGTAGACAATGAAGAATTTCGAAAGTTTTGAGGTAAATACATTTTGAAATAGAGATTGCCAACAAGAAGCTAACTACAGTTACCGCACGATTACTGATTAAGTCAAGGCAAACTTAATATATAAAAAATATGCCCAACGGTAGATAAAACAACGAACGCAAGAAAGAATTGTATTTTAAATGTGTTAGAGTGCACTTTAAAGCGGCATCCCTGCCTCTTCTTTTATGAAGGACAATATTACAGTATTCAAATGAGAAAATGATCGTAGAAACTATAATAAATACCTTTGTGAAGTTGAGTTCAAACATGGGTAAAACTGCAAAGTTACTAAAGCAATATCATCTTCAATTGCTTCACATAGCCTCTTTGCTCCATGCACGTAATCTTGTAGCTGAATATATTAGAAACAGTTATCCAAAAATAGATCAATTAATAATTTCTACCAAAAAATGTTCATTAGATCTCCAAAACGCCTTCGTGAATTCTAACAGGTTTGTCCGGGCATTCCTCTGCCACCACAGCCAGTATTGACGAGATGAGGAACGTAGTTTAAAGCCGTTTCATATTATGAGAAATTTTGTACGTCATTAAACCTTGCATCTTAAATTTAAATCCGCGACAAGCCTAAGCAATTTCGATAAACCAACGGTTGGTTTCAGATAATATAATCCATACTCAAATAGAGCTAATTTGCGAAAATTATTCAATTCTTCCGGATACTATTTCCAAATTAGAGAACACTAGGCTTTCATTGCATGAACCGCTAAATACAGTAGATGACCTCAAAGCCTCGTTAGGAAATCTAACAGATAATGTAGGAAGGTTAACAACGGTAAAATTATCTGCGGTTAAAAATAAGAATCCCAATCTTCAAACTTTTGTACGTATAAATAACAATTCAAGCGAAAACCAAGAGTTCAATTGTAATGCGATCGACCTTTTGAAATTGGATCATCACATCATTAGACGCAGAACGGCCTTTCTCCAGGTATATTTTCACCTCGCTGTAAGAGTAGACTCATCAATGGAAGTCGTGGTAATGATACAATGCTACAGAGAATTTTTGTGTCAGTCTACATCAAAAACTAAAATAGTAGTTATTTACATAGACATATTATTTTTAATATTGATGGTAACCTAGCTGTACGTTACTGCGAAAGCACTCGTTTCTGCAGGCTTAGTTGTAACTAAATATTCACCAACTCTGGAATAATTTTTTAGTTGCAAGAGATTTTATTCGTTATGTCATGAGTCATGACTAGACGCGGTCCCGCTAGTGGCGCAGCATACTTAAACCAATACACGAGGATAGTGGAAGACATTTAAAGTTATAAAATGTTACATATAAATGTATTTATATTATATTTAACTGTATTTATAAAGCACACTTTTTTGGCCATTCAAAAAAGTTGCAGAAAAAGTTTGTACAAGCAATATTGTCTGCATATAATATATTTTTATTAAAAAGTATAAAGTTCTAATTTTTATTAATAAAAGCAATATTTCTTTGGAAAAGGACATAAAAAAAATGTTAACATAATAGTATGTGATGGTGAAATATAACCAAAAGCTTTTCTAAATGTTCTGCTCAATATCTCCACCCATCAAAAATCCATTTTAATGTCGAAAATGATCTTTCAGTGTCAACAGTGAAGCGTACTTGTAAACCCCGTTCTCGTTCTCTATTCTACTATTTAGCACACCCTTAATACACAAGCAGTTATAATCACGGATATTTTCCAACACTAGATGCAGCTTTAGCTTTATTTTCTCTGCTTTACAGTTACTTACTCTGTCGAAAGCATCTTTCGCATTGTTTATAATGTTAACAGTCTCTTCGAGAGAATTATGTACATTTTCCAACACATTTACGGTTGAAGTTAGTATCGAACAATGTTTATTAAAATTTGCCTTTATTAAAATATCCTTTTCTCTTTGTTAATGGTAGAGTGATCGCGGTAAGTCAGCCGTAACTTCATTTTGTATAAATAGGTTTATTTTTCGCTTAATTTAGTATTGCTGCTGAAGATGTTAGTTTAGTTATCGAAACGTACGTCCAGTTTTAGTGAAGTGCTGTGGCAAGGGTTAATAATGAAGTGTTTCCAGTATCTCAAATACGAAATAAAAATAGGAAAGCAGTCGTTATATATATACGTCTATATGTATAGGTATTCTATTTAAAATACCCTTTTATATATCAATAGATATAGTTCCTCGCGAGCCAGTGTATTGGATTGTAATTATATCAGGTATAAATACACGGGTTGATATTAAAAATTGATATAATGACAACACGTCTAACAGAGAAAAGAAGATTGTGTGACAGAAAGATCAGATAGTCCTCTAGACTATTAATAGCATTATGCAGCTGTTTGTTTCAGCGAATAATATCGAGTTTGTGAATAGCTTTCATTATTTTGGGCAGTATTATCTATAAATACGTTTAAACAATAAATAAATAAAAAATAGCCATAAAATTAGGTTCGGTTGTCAATCTGTATACACAGGTAAAATTATTCTACACATGAATATAATAATAGTTTTTACATACGTAACAGAAAGCTGCTAGCAGTTTCGCATTGCTTATCACATCAGGTTAAATAATTTGTTTAACATATCTACAGATTTTTTGTTAGACAATTATAAGAACATTTTATAAAACTAAATTTCCTGTAAATGCATTAGCATTATCATTTTGAGAAAAAGTAACTGGATTATAAAGCTGTAGCAAACAATTAAAAAATGTAAATCTTGTATAGTTTATTTATAGAAATGTGTTACATTATCCAAGACATTTTAACTTTAAGGGCTTGAATTAATTTCCTTCGCATTTTGTAGTCCTTGAGTGATATATAGCTTAGCTAAAGATTGAGAACAAAACTGTGCAATGTGTTGACTGTAAGTATTAATTTGTCCAGCTATCAACATAGGATTTAACCTCGGCGGTACTGGATGTGGTCTAAACATCTTGCTGATATCCTCTTCGGGAAGTGGAGGCTCATCCTTGGCAGCCCGGGCACTATTTTCTTGAGCTCTCTTCTGCATATACCTATGCTTTTCTTGCTGTTGTCTGCTCAATAATTGTTGATAACGATTAAATTTAATGGCCTCTTGATTAAGTTCATCCACTCGATCCATTAAACATCGAAGTTGTGTTTCTAACACGGAAGCAGTACCAAGATCCAAAAATTTAGAGCCTTCCTCCTCCGGTACTAATTCGGCCAATTCGGACATCATAATATTAGTAAGAGCAGAATTTTTAATAACAATGGGAACTTCGGTAAATAAATTCTCATATCCCACTTTTAATTTCAATAAAGCTTCTGGGGTAAACTCCCCTTCTTTGTACAATTCTATAGCTTGAGGTGTTAATCTATAAGCTTTCAACGTTAAAAATCCACGTGAAGATTTCTGTGTATCATAAATCACGACGACAGATTCTTCAATGGAAGTTTGATAATGATATTGCGATTCAAGTAAAGGAGAACTTAAAAAGTTGCCAACATCAGCACTTTGATACCATCCTACGTGAAAATGATCAACATTAACTCGTCTTAAACGTCTCATCATTGCGAGCTGATATTCATCCTCATCCATTGATTCGTCGGGGGTTTTCGGAAATGGGAAGCAATTAGTGATTTCTAGGCGGTTATCGACAACCAAACCCAACAATGCTCCTTGTGCAATATCCATATTGCTAGCCGCTTCTTCGTGACAATGTTTAACCATTTTCATAACAGCCTGGAAACATTTTAAGTTTAAAGTATTAAACACGCATATGTTGAGAAGATTATGAAAAATATTCATTTATAATATAAGTAAACTTACCAATCCATCGGCTTGGACATAAGCTATAGTAGTATCATTTTCCGGCACACGCCTAGCAGTACCTCCCCGACTAGCCATCTCTAATAAAATATATTCTTAAAAGCGTACTCTTGGTTCAGAATTTCACTTAAAATAAGAATGGTATCGACATTCGACAATTTGCTGTCAAAAAGAACGTGTAAAAGAATTTATTAAATTCATTTCTGCCAACCTAAACAAAAAGCAAAATAAATAGGACAGTGTTCTAGAATGTAAATTAATTTGACTAGTGTGCAATAGATGGCGAAATAGTCACACATGTTAAATACATTTTAAATTTATAAAAATTAGATTTTCAGGTAAAACCACATTAAAGCACAGTTAAATACCTTATTCGATATTAAAAATTAGTTGAATTATATCTAGGCTGCAGTTACAGCAGAACCCCTCTCAACCGGCCTCCGATCAACCGGTCCTTGGATTAACTGGTCCATAGCGGTTTGAAATGCATATTTTTTAAAAGATTGCCAACTAAACCTTTTGTACGAGTCCTGAAACATCATTGGTGGGTCTCATAAAATCCCACTCATTGTTATAGGAAAATAGACTAAACCACGAGCATTCGAGAACACCAATATATCATCTTTTCCCTTGCACTGAAAGCCTTAAAAATCAGCATAGATGAATTCAAATTTCTTTGAAGAATGGTTTCACTCTGATTTCGTACCGGAAGTGAAGGCACACTTTTTTTTCGTAAGTTTCTTTCATAGAAACAGCATGACCTATCGGAATAGGAGGGTAATGGTTTTCATTATGCAACAAAACTGCTTTTAGGCTGGTCTTTGATGAGTCTATGAATAATCTCCAAGAACTGGGATCATGATGTATCCCAAAAGCTTCAGAAAGTTTATAAACATTATTGCAGTGGACCAGATTACCGGCCATACTATAAAGGCATTTTTTTCGATAACCAGAGCTAAGCCAATGTTACTGTTTTTCGAATTATTTTTACTTTACATATGCTGCTCCATTTCATCAGTTACTAACTTAGTGTAAAAACCTTGTTGGTCCAGTTAGGAATTAGATATAGAACTCTTTTTCGAAATTCTTTATTAACAATGTATTATTACAATATTTTTGTACTAAAATAACAATTGACCTTTATACAAATTATCATACGTTCATTGCTATATGTATACTAATAATCATTACGAATTAATGGAATAGACCTAGACATAAACATAAATATAATTTTTAACATCTAGACACAACATTAATATCATTTAGTTTAGTGAATCTTACGCTTATATAATTCTTTATATAAATAAATTTGCAAAATATTTGCAAAACACTATGCCACACACATTATTATAACGTATTTTCAGTCGATTTTTATCTTTATAGAATCACTTCTACAGCAGAGTGCGTATTTCAGCATTTAAATGTAAACGAAATAGAAAACGCCAGTGGCTTAGTAATACCAACATATCTTTCGTAGATGATAGTATAAAGCTGCAGTTTCTATTCTATGCGAAAGAACACAACCTTAAAAGTATAAGAAAGCTTATGTGGATAGATATTTACGTTGATATGCTGTATTTATATACAGATTGTTAATAAAACCGTCGAGCATATGTATGTTTCTATCTAGATATTTCTGGACGTTATAGTTTATCTAAAGCAAAAATAATTGAGGCTGAACATTATAGTGAATAGTGTTAAGGGCCGATATGTATACGCCGCGACGCAACAAGGATTCTTCGATTTGCCTGCTATTTGAAATCCTTCTTTTTCATATCTAATCCGCGGTAAAGCAAATCTGTAATAGGTAAATTGGTACGCAACAAAGTAAGATTATCTACAATGAAAGAAACCAAAACATTCTTATTATTCTCTGTAAAAAATATAATACTCGATGGTTTTTTAAAGGAACTGTATCGGTAGTAAGGTAGTAATGAGTTTTGGTCTGTTGGTTGGAAATACACCGTGTATTTACTTGGTATTTAAATGCGGAGAAAGGAAACTAGCTTAAGTAACTTGAAATATTAGATTCTTTATTTCTCTTCGGTGTTATTTAATAAAACTAATCAAGAATGTCTGTTAGTTAAATGAATAAATACCAGGCATAAATAATTCAATTTTTAAGTGATACAATCAACGATAGTATAAAAGTGTGTTCGAGATTTGTGATTGTATTTCTTATAAAATCTTACGGTTTTCATAAAAATCTAAATTATCATTCCTTGTATCACATTTGTTACCAATCATGTCACTTATATTTAACTAAAACGTAATAAGTTTTCCCTAGATGGTCTTCTGGTTTTGGTCAAATTATTTAATTGTAACATTTTGACTAATAGTAGAAGCAATAGTGTTTGTTTCTTGCGTTGTTATCTCTATTTCTGCGGTTGTTGCGTCTGCAAACAGAACATCTGGCATCGAGCCACCGTCTTCTGCTATTTCTTCTGGAACCCTTTCAACATCTTCAGTTGTAAATAATCCCGTGGTTGGAGATGGCAAAACTGTCGGTTTTAACGGGGTCGACGGTATTGAGGCTACTGGGAGGGTAGTGTTATCCGCGAATAAAACTTTGTTAATGTAAAACATTGTTCCTAAGTTGTATACGAACACTTCCGATTCCACAATCGTTGCATTGTTTACTTTAACAGTATCTGTAATTATTGAAAATATAAGTCGTATTAAAATATAAAGTTTCGATAGGTGGTAAATAATATAATTATGCAATTCAATGTAAAATAAATAGAGATAGTGGGTAGAGGGTAAGCACAAAGCACCAATTTATTTTGGCTGAATAGCGCCAGCTATAACTAAGGAAAAGTGCTTGTTTAAAAAAGAGTTGAATTGCATAGTTTTAACTTATTTAATGAAGTGAATCTATTTTTCCATGTTGGGAACTTTTTTGGGAACTGTTATTTTGGTTTTTAACCAAATTTTATACTCCCTTCGATAAGGATCCTTTACACCCGATCATGGTAGTGTGTAATATATGTATGAAATGTACATGGTGGCCCAATATTGCAGCAAAGCTTGATATACATATCCGATATTAAGATGGATATAAACAAATAACTATTTAATAAAAACCCACCCCAAGCAAATCGAGAGGAAAGGTCGGCTTCGAGTGACTCTTGGTGTAAGTGAATTTTGCAGGGATGGAATTTATACTTACGTAGTATTCTTTGTATACACCTTTTATTAATATCTTATTGGCTCGAAATTTCACGTTGGCTAATATGTGAGTTTTCTATGACGCCTACTAGCACGTTAAGTTTGTTTTTTTCGTTCGTTCGTAAGTTCGTGTTTTTTCGTATTGCTCATACACTGCTGAGCCAGTACGATTAAAACGCTTCACTAATCTTTCAAGCGCTTTTCTGTTAAATTGTCTTTTTTCAGGTTACCTTTATTGGTAATTTTTATTTTGTAAATATGTAATTTTTGAAAATATTTGCCGTTTTAAAAACCATTGCAAGCCAAATAGTTTTTAGCAGTCCGCTACTTAAAAAGTTAATTGGAGCAATGTTTCAGGGATAGCACGATATATTAAAATAATTACTATAAATTCGATTTTTTCCCAATAATTTAAGATATCTCAGCAACACTTGAATTAAATTTAATAGATATGACAGCGCGAAATGTTCTTCTTTTGATATAACGTACATTGGAACCGGTTTGATAAATTTCCCTGTAATTATTCACTTAATAATTCGTTATTGCTTTTACAACAACGTTGACCATAACGTTATATAGCGTCATGGAACCCTTAGCAATATGGGGAAGATGAATTTAACCAAAATTTAAGATAATATATGGGACGTCTCATTAATAAAAACATGTTTGTTTACACTTGAATTATCCATTACCCTGTATAAATGAATGAAAATTTGTAAGTGTCTACATTTTTTATTAGACGTATGTATATATTAGATTATCTGTCTTAATACCAGATATATCAAGGTTTGCCGCACTCTTGCGCTACTCTGCGTGTAATAGTATTAGAGAAATGGATTTTAAAGGTAAAAGTTAAATAAAGGTTATTAGCCATAATGGGGCTTCCTTATGTTGCGTTACATCCAAGAGCTGCATTGTCGGAGATGTAAGAAGAAAATGGATGGAAGAGTTTTGTAAGTGAACTAGTACAAAAGATTAAATATTCTTGGCGTACTCTTCAGATGACAAATAAAACGAAACGATTACCGATCAACGAATATTAGGCGTCCCAAGACTGAGTTCGTTACTTAAATTGTACACGGACCGGCCGGAGTCGAGCTAGAATATTTCAAATGCGGGTAGGGTCGAACTTTTAAAAAACAGGTTCCTCAATAAAGAGAAAGGTAGGGAAAGAACATATAACCTACGTTGATCATTTAGGATCATCATTTTCTTTTTGTACTATCTTTTATTATTAAGTTAGTATGTTCGCTAGTATTAGTTGCTACACAAGATGATTTTACAGATATTAGTTCTGAAAATTAAATTTTTCAATAAAAACGCTGTTGTGAAAAGCATTACAAATGATAGATAATTTCGTTGAAATTATTATTAATTTTTGTCGGGCCAAACTTAATGACCCATCAACCGGTAAAGCTGATGGACCGACAATCGAGCCGTGCTGGGTTGCTCGTTCTTTTATCCACAGGACGGAAGCAGTTGTCAACCAACACATTTTTAGATTATAGCTGGAATTGTGATAGATGCAACAGTTGTCGTTTTTATTTATATTGATAAATTGAAAATGATTAAATTAAATCGTTTTAATGCATGCTTCGATATATTGCAGTGACGAATCTTCATCTAATTTTGCAATAACGTTTTTCAACGTTTGCTAATAAGTAATTAGGTACTTTTCATAGGTTTCAGTACATCTAATGGAAAAGTTGAAAATAATTCCAGTAGGGATATCAGTTTGGAAGGGCTAAGGAAGACAACTCAAGAAGCCAACGGCAAACTAATAGAGTTTGTTTGACAGTATCCTTTTACCACTTGAATTAGCAAACTTTACTAGAAGGAAGTTGTCTGCATGTGTAAAATTAAATTAAATGAAAGAGATGAAAGAACTTTAATTACATAGAAATAAAGAAACGACTATTAACACATTATAATAGAGGAGCAAGTTTGAATTTGCAAATCAAAATTTGGATGGAGATCAATACTTTTGGAATCGAGTCACCTTCTCGCATGGCAAGTTATCTTAAAACGGTCAACCAGTGTATCATCCAAAAGGACAAAAGTTTAACGAAAAATTTTTGTTCGAACTAGATGCTAACAGTATATATTTCGGGCTGGGTATCTGCTAAAGAATCAGGTCAGGTACATGCTATCGATGCGGGATTAAGCGGCCAAGGATATGCTGACGTTATGAATTATGTAATGTTGTAAAAAAAGTAAATTAGTTAACAGCTTCACAATACAAAAAGACTATTTTGTTGATCAATTCATATGTCGCAAGTTGTTCGAAATTGGCATTCTCAAAATAACATGGAAAGCTGAGCATCACCATTTAGAAACGCGGATTTGAATGTAATAGAAAACATACACAAAACAGAGAAAAATGACTCAAAGTTATTCAATATGACTGGAGTCATTTGGACCAAAATTATAATGCATATAGAACTATCGAAAATTAGATCGCTATTGTGGATTTGTTGTTATTGTATTTTCTTATTGCTGCTGAAGTTCTGTTACAAGCTTTTAGTACTTTAAAGATGTTAGTCGTGGCAGAACCATACGTCATAAAATGAATACAATTACGCACGATCAAAAGCAGTATATTTCAAAGAAATGATGTAGTTGAAATAATAGTTCTTAAAAAGTCTATTGAAATCGATACCTTCATTCCTAAAAATGTTGATTGTTTTGTTCCCTAAACTCTTCAAACTGCCGCCGTTCTTAAGGTCTCTGTCGTAAAGTCTTCCTTTAACGAAATGATTAAGTAAGATTTGTAGCTCGGCGCCGGTTGATAGATAGTTATCCGGCATCTTATCCAACCCCAATTCTTCAAACGCAGTATCGGTCGGTACAAAAAAGGTGTACCCTGTCCCGGAAACTCTCGGTGCTAAATCAGCGAGGTTGAGGAACCTCGTAATGTGCGAAAATCGTCGGTCCCTCTCTAAGGCCAGAAACGCGTGCGATAAAAATTGCGCTCCGAACCAGGGAAAGGCTAGCAGAGGTGGAGTTTCTTTGTCTTTATGTTGCTGATGTAGGCGCGACACGACAGCTTCGCTTACAAAAAGAACCTCGGATATAAACATGATGTTTCCCTTGGCTATCGGCGTGTCACCTTTTACGACTGCAGCACCATTGACCGAAAGCATTGCTGTGAACATAAAATTTTCTATGAGAACAATCATACATACGTGATATATATGTGTACTGATATACTGGTTGCAGTAAAGGTGATTTAATATCGGTAAACTTTCCCTACACAGAAACTAGCTTAAATTGTTGTCATATAAACAATTGAAGTAATACATAATTAAATTGATATCTTAGCTTAAAGCGATAATAGTGTTGATGAATTTTTAAGTGAGTCTAATAACGTTTTTATGGAGAAGATTAAAATTCTTTAAACGGATAAACTTTTTGTAGTTTGCGAGTTCTATAAAAGTTTCGTTCAGTATGGTATTAAGTTTTTCATACCACAAATAAAAGGAATGATATATGTATGCATAGTGGGCTATTTAAATTGTTGAAATAGAAAAGTAGTTAAACGAAATACAATGTTAAAAATCTGGCCAGGTCAAGCAATACTGCTTCAAATGCACACATAGATGTAGATTTTATAGCATTCACTACAATATCAGAAATGTATAAATACATTTTTTTATTTTTTACGTATTAAGATTGTTTAAAAAGAAGGTAATTGCGTAAATGGTAATAACTAGTGAACAGTTGTTCAATTCAAGATGCAAGTTGTATTAGCTTAGAGCTAAATGAACAATTTTATGGGAGAGCACGAAATGAAAATGTAATTTTTAGAACGTAAGGAAAATACTGTTTGATGAGCTATTAAAAGAACAATTGTTAACCTTGGTGCAACAATGAGCTAACCGCGACTTTTTTTTTAAGTTTTAGGCGATGCCTCTTGGACGGTAAGCTTTATAATTTGATGTAACAACGATCTATATTACGATATTAGTAAAGAATACACCTTACTTAAAAGTAAAAAAAAAAAAAAAAAGTAAAAAATCATAATTCGTCTTTGCACTCAATCAGCTTACAAATCAGACGTTCATTCATTATCTTTATTGCTCTTATGTCAGTATATTGTTTGCCAAAAAGAATGGTACTTGCGCAATTCAGCTTTCCCAAAACTGCATTTTTCATACATGAGTTATTATTGCACTGAGGTGTTCAATTAAGTTGTATATGGTAGTAGAAACAATACGTTTTCGACAGTAGCTTGTTAAATATCGCTTACATAAGGAAAAAACCTTATAACTCACAGCTAGAAACTGTTCATTTGAATATTTTCTACGACTTAATTCGAATTGTGACCGAACGCGTCAACTTTCAGGTGAAATGTCGTCCAGTGTAGTTATAGCGCAACCTCTATTTAACGGATACCCGTAGGGAATTAGAAACTGTCCACTGTTTAGAGGTATCCGCTATATTGAGGTTCCCAAAAGTTATTTAACTCCTTTAACATTGCCAAGTATCCGCTTACGCTCTTTTCACCACTGCATTCATCGCTTTTCAATGAAAGGGTTCGTGTTGCCAATACATACATTATAAATGTCTTGGTTTATCGTCTTCCAGCTCATCTAATGAATTTATTTTTCTAATTAACTACCAAATTACTATTTACTTTTACGCTCTCCTAGACATGTTGTTGAATCTAAGATCATTTTGCTTGAGAAATTTTTCAAGTCAGACATTTAACGTTTCTTAGTGTTCAATATGGTAGCCACATCGAAGACATTTTCTTTTGTAATAAGTCCATCTAATCTCCAAAGCTTATAATAATCAATAATTAATAATAAATTAAATGTAAATAAATAATTAATAAATTAAAAAGTTAGAGAGAGGTCTTTTATAAAACATTAACATTATAGTTCGATATTGTTCATAGTATCGATATACAATAGAAAATTTAATTTAATTAATATTAATTTAGTTCCACTATCGATATATCGATATCGATACTGTATATTATTTATTACCTTATATTTTATTATTTACATTAATAGAGTAGAAGGTCCTAACATGAACCTCATTTTATTTATTTATTTTTTTTTTAATTCAGGAAATATATCTTTATTGGTGTGAAATTTTCAAACATGTACCTGAAAGGCATACGAAGAAAACACTATATAATATATAAGTATTACGTTCTATCACAGAACACTCTTCATATGCCCAAAATCATTATCAGGAACCCCACCAAATGTCCTTCATATCATTATCATTATCAACAGCTGCTTCTGTTATTTTGTTTTCAGTACTTTGCGTTTTCTTTTTTAAGCGACATTATGTAAATTTTGTATATACCTTTACAATCCCATTTTGTATGCAGAAGAGGTGATGAGTTGTGATTTAAGAGACCTTCTTCCTGTAATCGTTATCTCTTTTCGCAATACAGGCGTAAGTGAAATATCGAAAGGCGACACGAAGTTTCTGCATTTATCTATTATGTTCTTTTGAAAACCTTGGAGCTTAAATCAGGTGGAGACTCAGCTATATCAGGTTCTCTTTAGCGTGTCGTTCTAGGTTCTTTAAAAGGATTTTGTGGCATGGAATGGAGAACGATGTCTGTCTTTAATAGACCTTTCTGAAGTCGATCCTCAAGGAATATTACAGGCTTTTTCCGCTTGAATTTTTCACCGATCAAATCGTGTGAGAAAAAATGCTGCGTTTGAATGGATATATCGCAATAACTCTGAAACCATTTGGAACTTCCCCAGTTTATAATTTTATAATTTAAACGTCTTTTCCATTAATTCAGCTCTAATACCTGATTTCTCCAGCAGTAAACTTTGAAGCTATCCATATATGTTTTATATAAGATGATTTATGGGTGGCATATGGACGAAGCAAAACAATTCAAATGTGATTCTTTCGAGCTAAGTTAATCACATCTATCATCATCATCATTCCGCGTATGATTGTATCGGCACCTGGTTTTACAAATCCATTAAGTGCCTAAAAATCCTCTCAACCAAGTACTCATTTTTAGAGCCATAGAAAAATTACGTAGGCACTGTGAAATACATAGCATTGGAATGGAAACAAAATGAGCAAAAAAACAAATATAAGTTAATCGAGATGTATACATGGGAGGGAGAATGGTAAATTAGAACCCCTAAGCAAAAGAGGACGCTTGTTAGCAATACGATAGTATTGCTATGAGAGTGTATAAGTAATCAACGACACACATTAATTCTATGGGTCTTTGTACATTTTTTTCTTTCAGTTTACGTAGCTATTAAAGCTATTGCAACTCCAAAGGTAGTTGATTGTCTCCAAATTATGCAATTTAAAGTAACTACGTATAAATCATTATCCTAAAATTGAAAAGATCGCACTGTTACAGTTCTTCTTTGATGGTACCAATCCACACTGGGAGTTCGTAACATACTCGTATTCTTTGTACCGAAGCCAATTTATTCATTATGAATGAATAAATAGCTGCTTTTCTCAGGGAGAGGTTCGGTAGTTAAAAGTGAATTCTTATTTTTACAATAGAAGTACGTATTAAAGTAAGATTAATGTAACACATCCGTATTCGTAAGCAGAGAGGACAAAGGCAGAAGAGATTGCAGCGACTAGACAGACTCGCGTCTATTCGCCTCACAAGAAAGGGTTCGTGTAGCCTACTGGTTTCCGCGAGAGTCGACAAAACACGAGTCTCTCTAGTCGCTGCAAAAAAGTAAGAATTTCAAATGCCTTTGTCATCTCTATTTATAAGTACCTACTGGAAGTGTCCGTTAGAGGAGGCTATGTTGCAATTAGTTACATTGAAAGTAATACATTGTCCAACAATTTTTGTGCACGATGTTTTTTCATGTAAGAGTTATTTAAGAGGGATATAGTTCAATACAAATCTTCGTATCTTATCACTTATGCTTTACAAAAACATTTCTTAGATTTACAATGTACATGAAAACCACACATTCGGCATTGCTTACATTCCTTTGCTTAGTATCAGTCAGAATTACGTCATACAGTATATCTTAGGGCTTTATGTGTAGGGAAATCTATCGCATTTACAAAAATCAATGCCATGGCGATTCAATTAACTTCACACATACATACATAAACATCCGTATCTTTGACATGAAATAAAAATACCTACGGTTCTTCTTGAATACAATCTCTCGTCCGCCGAGCGTTTTCATGAGCTGTCCGTTTTTAATTCCATCCTGCTTTAACTTGCCTTTCACGAAGTGATTAACTATGATGCTTTCTGTGAACTCGGGAACACTGAACGGATAAAATCCCCAATCAATGGGATGCCACCTCTGAAAGGCATGGTCGGTTGGTATGAACACCGTGTACTCTTCATCTGAAAAACAATTAATCCTACTAAATCGAACGTATTACAGCGGCACTGTGAAGCTTAAGTCACCGGGAGTTTCTGAAAGTTTTTAATTTCATATTTCTAAAACTCGTTAATGGATGTGAGTGCATCTTCAGGTGCCCGAATTGGTGCAAGTAGATGTACACTAAAACATGCACATGTGGCATCGTTGCAAAGGTGCTTAATTAATTTAAGAAGAAATGATTTTTTCTTAAATTTACTAAAAGAAAAGCAATAAGGTACATAATAGTCTCTCTTTTAGTTCTGTTTTATAGAGCAAAGTTTGCGAACGTAGGTTCAGTGCTTAAAAGTGACACTTTAAGTTCTTTTCTATTATACTTAGCTAAGATCAATATGTTATCTTCAAAGCAGCTTCCGTAAAAAATGCGGTTTCGCAAAGATAATTTGTTGTATATTGTATAATAATATAGAATGGTAACCGTACACGAAATGCTCTTGTTTTAAATGCAGAAAATTCATCATCACCCACAGCCAAAAATAAAACTAAATTGTCTTTTTATTTCGCTACTTGCCGTGAAGTCTATAAAGATCTTCGAGAGTTGTGAGCTCTCCGGGTGTATTTTGAATCTACTCATATCTTGTGCTGCAAGTTATCGTGAGCAAAAAAAACACTTTTTAATATTCTTTGCCAACATGAGAGATTAGACGAGATAAAGCTTTCCGTATTGATGAAATTAAATGAATTATTAACAACGCTGAAAGTACTACGGTGTAGATTGACGTTTGGGAATTGTACGTTCTGCATGTTTCTTTAGGAACTGATAATATATTTCTTTTATAACTAGGAGATTCGAGATGTTAACGACATCCTTTCTCAAAGAAACCTGCAAAAGTTCTCAGCTTTTCTGAATCTGCTATACTTGTGACAAAAGACCACATCGTCAACAAAAAGGGAATTATCAGTAAGCACTTAGAAGGGGGCTTGTTGTAGACCTACAAACGTGAAGAATGTTGTCGTATAAGAAATATATCGGTCACGATAGAGAGGTAATGCGACCAGTGGGATAAGGAAAACTTCTATTCGCAGAGTACAATTCTTGAACATGTCGCAGGTCCATCGAGCACGAGACTCTCTCGGTAATCCAGTATATTGTTATAGACTATTAAACGCATAATTACAATTATGTCTATTACATCTGTTGGAAGTTAATGACTGGTAATAGAAGAAAAGGAACAAGATTCCTTTAAAACTAATTTATATTTTGCATTATTTATGCGGTAGAAACCAGAAAAAGGATACACAAAGATAGGATAAGCTTAATTATGATAAGTAGTCTCCTCTTTTCTAGTGGCAATATCTCTAACCTCTATCGTGCTTCCTTTCCTCCAGAAACTGCTCCAAGTTTTCGTGGGCGATCCGACCACGATCCATCGGGAATGTTTAGAAATTTAATGAATGTACGGGTACATCGATATTTATGTTTCCTAAAGAATTTAAAGGAATTGTGTAAGAGCCTTAGCAATGAATCAATTGCAGCCTCTCTTATCAAATAGTGCAACAGGAATAGGGGCAACTGCGAGAGTCACACGTGCTGTATATTACTTTAATTACCTTTTATTATTTATTTCAACAAGCTGTACAGTGCGATGAACATTGTCAAAATAAGCAAGTAAAATGTATTAGAGATCTTTTCTGCAACGGAAAGATTCGACGCGAGTCGACTAAATGGCCCCAGAATATAACATATTTGATTCTTATGTTCACACAGGCGTAGTATCTTGTATTGGTTCCTATATCTGTACTGACCGTTGTTTTTGTGATGATGTAGATGGTGCATGGCAATCTAAGCGAGGCTGCGAGTTTAGTCGGCAATTAAGAATTTACGCTAAGGAACGTAACGTCTTTAGCATAATTGGCATTTTCTGTACATTTAAAATAAAATAGTTGTAGATTATATTTTCGTCAAACCACGGGCTAAGTTTATCGGGTATATCAGTATTTTCTTGACTTATTAATGTTGTTTTGTCTTATTACTAGCAATGAGGCTTTTGGAAGATCATTGAAATATATTAGAAATAGCAAGGGATCAAGTATTGATTTTGTGTGGCGCACACCTCTGCGCAACCAATCTCTCAGGCTCTCAGGACTCTGGCCAACGTAATCGTGCTTCTCCAATTCCTAGGAATCTTTGATCAAAAAGAATTGAATCAAGCTAAGAGAGCTTCCTCGATTCCTGACACAATCTATTTGTTTATGTAGCTTTTAAGGATTAATGTTGTCAGCCGTTTTGCTCGAGCTTATTACTAAAAACTCCTCTTTCTTAATATCAATTAAAGATAATAATAAATTGGTTTTATAAGGCATAAAAAATATACGTAAATAATTTAAATTTGCTAATTTTAATTTCATATATAGGGAAACTAATAATGACGTAAAAAAAGAAACAATTTGTACGCCAATTAACTTTGTTATTGCAGATTTAGTTTATTTATTTTTTATTATTATACTCCACGGATCAAAAGAAAAAGTATTCAAGGAACGTTCCTTCAGATTTAAGCTGAGATGTTTTCTTGAAATTAAGGGATTTTTTTATTTAAATTTGTACTCTCATTCGTTACAGTTTAATTTAGTAAATGACAGTGTTACACTTACCATCATCTATTAGTCTGGAAACATTCGACCGTGACAGGAAGTGCTGAAACACTCGAACGCCACTCTTGAGGATGGACAGCACCTGCATCACATTATCGATAAAGGACGTATTTGACACAGACGTTTTGGAACTCTCTTTCGCCGTCACGACGCTCAACATCGGAAAATTCGACGTTGGTACGTCGAACTTTCCCAACGTGCAGTTCTTCTTGATTGTCTGCTCGTCGGGGAACAGGTAATTGTCGAGAATTACCAGGTAACCGTTCGGAATGGAGACATTCGCTTCCACTACGTTGGCATTATTTGCTTGTAATTTCCCCTCTTCCGAGAATTGGACGTGTACGGTTCTACCGCCTGCCGTCTTGAACGTCGTTACTGTTGTCGTATTACTTAAATCTATTCGTTTTCCAATCACCATATGATCTAAGAGAAGCTTTTTGACGAGTTCCGGCTGCTTCAGCAAGCAATCGTCCCTTATGCTAGCCGCGTTTTGTACTGCCAATATCGTGTAGGGCTCATCTGAAAAAAAGGATTAAGTGTGAGTGTGATATTTTTGTAACGTTGTAATTACATACAAGCATATTTATTTTAAAATATAAGATTATTCTGTGGCCCGTGGCTTAATTTCTTTATATTTATTTATATTTATATTTCTTATATATATTTTTGTCTCTGTTGCCGCATACCAAATATATAACCTTATACATTGTTGAATAATGGAACAGATACGCTAGGTTTTACAAACCAAGAAACGAAAAAAATGTGTATAAACCGGAAAATAAGTTAAAATTTTAAAAATATAAGATTTAAATGAGGTCGTGTAATCACTACCGATAACATTGGAGTTCACCAAATGACACTAGACGATTGCCGAATTAAGGTTAGAAAGATAGAAGAGGGCCGTACTACTCATTCAGGGCCAAAAGCGGATTTAAATGAACATTTCCGAGGCGCTGTTAAAGCGTTGAATCGGTCCTGAAAGAGGCAAAGGCTGTTCCATTGGCCGGAAATGCGAATCACTTGACAACCTGAAGACAAAAATTGCAGAAAAGTGGCCGCGCTTGAAGAAAAGTTGCATACATCAGTAACCAGCGTGGCAAAGTTGTTTGCCGCTAGTTCTTGCAGCAACTTTTCGCCGTTTCTTAGAATCGAAGTTTCGACAGAGATGTTCATCGAGTAAGGAGACGATCGTATTTGTAAGATTTGATTTTGCAGACTACTTTTTGGAGGTGGAAGTACCGTTGGGAACAGTGCGTAGATTTATAGGGGGCATTATATCGAAGAATAACATTGAATGTTCTCAATCAAAATCTCATATGTGACGGAGGTATGGCGAAAAATATGTAGTTTCGTATATTACACCGGATAACCTACGGCGACGAGCAACGATATTACATCCAATTGAGGTGATTGGGTAGATGGAAGCACAGCATATTGATACTTTATTTCTTTCCATGGTTTTCACTGTTGCAGGTCCTTGAATTTCCTGGTATTAGATTACGATCTTTTTCAGTTGATAGGATGAAATTGTCGTAAACAAATAATAAAATTCTCGAGAGCCCATAATTTGGAAAACAGGAGTCAACAATTCCATCACTTGATCTTTAGAAAATGCAATGGAAAGGTAGCATAAAATTTGAAGGAAGTGGATATTTTCATTACTTGGTTCACATTGTTTGTGGTCAAGAACTATGGAAACAACTATCAAATATTGTGGCTCCAATAGTTGATATTAGCTTTGCTGAACCTTAATTTTTTTTAATTTCCCGAAAGAGTACTTTTAATGTTACCAACATTATTTCTTCTTTATACATGGTATGGTTACACATTGTTACGCTGGCATATTTCATTGGAAGGGGAAATACTACTAAACAGACTTAACTTCACCGGACTGCTTTTTATTAGTGATATTTGATAATACTCTAAATTTAAGAAATACTCAACAATGTTATAGAGGGCACTGTACAGATTGTATTGTTGTCAGCAACTTAGGTCCTGTTTAAGTATTGTTTAGGTATTTACTATTCGTTGTGTCATGTAGGCGTTCACGTAGCCCCGCAAAAGGAAGACGATTATCTCAAAATTAGGAGCTGTAGTAGTCGATCAAGTTGTGGATGGTTCCTCGTCCTATCCATTTAACGGATTTTCAAATTTGCGTTGTCTCCGAAACCGCATGCGCGCTCTAACATAATTTGAAATATCCGTAAGCAATGTAGTAAGATCGTTTTCCAAAGAAATTAAATAGCGACTTCCATTTACTTGGTCCTCAAAAGAGCAAGGACCTACTACAAAATTCTCAGTGATACAACTCCACTAAATAGTGATCAGCGATTTTGATGATTTATAGCTTTAATGAATCCAGAATTACGTTTGACAATAGATGCAAAAATTATGTTCTTTCCTACATCCATTTTTATGAATAGTTGCCGCTTGACTGAATAAAACAAATTCAAATATGGACTCGGTAATTTTAATCGGTTAATTTTAACCAAAGGGCATCATTGAACAACTTACTGGGAAAAACGATTAAAAATAAATAATGCTCATCAATAATTATTTTCCCAATAAATTTTGCTGAATCTTGAGGTTGTGTGGTCACGTAGTTTTGTTCAAAAGAAAAAACAATTTTTATTAAATTCTCTTAGAATGTGGATCATATTTGAGCAATCTTCACTAGGAACATTGATTTTCTTGTAGCCTTTCACATAAACTTTTACATTCACAACTACAGCTGACATAAAGCAACATTTCTTTTTGGATCCTAGCCTACTACCTACGAAAATAATATTCGAATTATTATAAAAATTATACTTGACTTCTATAGAGACTACTAACACAGCTGGAAATTATATGTTTGAAGAGATAGTAGATGAATATATAAGACCCATTAAAGAAATACAGCGTGTTCTATATGAAAACATTACCCAAAAAGTTGCGTTGTCAGAGACAAGTTCTCTTGTTCCAAGTGGAAAGATACATGTTAGTTAATATTCAATATTGAAAGTAAACTACAACTATTTCTGCAGAGTACTACAAACACAATTTTCTGTAAATATTTCGAAATTAATTAAGTTTTCGTATGGTATAGATTCTCAAGTATATCTAAATACGTCCTAATATACAGCGTGTTCCTTTTCCAAAACATAACTTTGATACTTGATGACATATTGTTCATATACGTCAGAATCATTCAAGTTTGCATTATTAATAGATATGTATGATTTTTATTATGGACGTTTCAATGGTAAAGGTGCTATTGAAGAATTCTGCATTATTCCTACACTTGGTACCAAATAAAAGGGGACATTAACTTAATTTTATGGCTATCAGACTTCAAAGTGAACATTATCTATAATCAATATTAAGCTTCCTATTTAAAGTTTTCGTTGATTAAGAGAATTAAAAAGTTTTTTTTTTACATTTAAAGCCCCTGAAATACTAATATTCGCTTTTAGTAGAGACACCCTGATTAATTTTAAAAACCACATATAATGCGAAGATTGAACTTGTGTAGTGATTACGTCAATAGTAATTTGCAGGATTGGCGTTTAAAATAAGTTAGTGATATAGATATCGATTTAATACAACGTACTAATTAATTTTCGCAGCAAAAACAGAGGCCGTAAATTTAAAACAGTTTGTAAAGCGTAACGAAAACGAAGTATCATTTATTAGGGTGCCGATTGTTAAACAGCTGATCTTAAAGTACGGTAAATTAAAACTTCCTGACACTTCTTCGCTGGGCGCATACGAATTTTAACCGCATAGTCGTAACAGTGTAAAGAACTGACGCAAGCCCACCGTCTTCAGGCATTGAAAACTTTACACTCGAGAAATTCTTTTTCAACTTATTCGCCGTAAATATATGAATTTTTGTGATGAAATCCAGTTCGCCCCTCATGAGATAAGATCCACTATAAATTTTAAGTTTGAGGAAATTATTATACTGGAAGAATAACTTACCCATTCAGCCGGCCATTAATAATAAGTATTGTCTGCTTACGGTATCTACAGAAGATTATTCAAGCGTAAAGAGTGGAAGGAACGAAATACGCATTGCTTTATAATGCAAATCATATCTTAATTTAAAGATTTCTGCTTTAAGCAAAGAAATATAGAAACTTGCATGTTATCTGGTTACCAAAGCTTTTTTATTCTAATTATTGGAAACCGTAACTAATAGTACAGATAGTTGTACTACTAAACTTTGTTTTAACAGCTACTCGTTGATTTATTTTTAAGGAGGATACAGAAAAAAATATTTCGATTTTTTATTATAATTTTGTTTTTTTAATGATATTCTGCGCTTCCTCATATTCTTGTTTCATTTGCTTGTAATGAATTCTGTATGCGTTGGCCATACTCATATGTGCAATGGCACAGTGACATGGTTCTTGTATTATTGTGAAATTATGGCGTTGACGCAAATACCAACTTCAATCCAAAGGTTTCCTTTCTTTAAATGTTTATAAATTTAATACTGAAGAATCCAAGTAAGCTCTAGTAAGGAGCAATGATGAAATACGATTGAAAAAAAGTATTAAATAAATATGATAATATTTGATACTTTTAAATTTTTCGAAGTATTGCTTACTACTATATTTTCGCGACTGCCATGCAAAATGAATAGAAGAAATATTCAACATTCTGTTAGTAAATTTTGTTTCTCGCTCTAAAAGTTGTTTACTGGACAAAAGCGCGTCTTACATAGGATCGCATTTCAAACACAAGTAAATGAAAATAAATGAACCTTTGGATAATTATCGCAATAATATATTCTCCTCATCCATGTCATCCTCAGGTTTCCCGGCGCCAAACTGGCTTATCTACGGCGACGGCACAGCCATATATTCAGATAGTAAAGACAAGCGGCTTTCGACTAGGCGGATGCAATGCGTTGCGATTTCCGCCTAGTTTATGCGATGAAAACTCAAGATCGACGAGAACCGTTCGATTCACCAATAAATAGAAGGCCCGCGCGTCGGTGGGGTTCGGTTGCCGTGGAGCATATCGGTGAAGTACGTCGGAGTAGTTATGGACAATGGTATTACCTGGATACCTACTACATTACAAAGAGCAGAAGACGGCGCGCTCGACTTACGTACTAAAACAAGGCTATATTTAACTACATTAAGCCCAGTTTTAGCAGGATATGAGCTACAATGGTCGATTGTCGGCTGAAGAATTACTGCAAAATAAGACATTGCGTCAGATAACCAGGGCTTCCTGGACAGCAGACTGATGTATTATTTCATACCTTCCCAAATAACAACCACTACGGTGTTCCGTAGACTTTACTGGCTTCATTTATAAATAGCAGTAAAAGTTGAATAACGTAAAAATCAACGAATACAGTAAGTTAATGTGTAGTTGGCTACGCTACTGCTTTTGTACGTAAATATGGTTGTTAATAGGAGTATTAGAAATTTGATTCAAATTAGTAATCACGAAGTACAACGGCCGTTATGTGGGATGTCGGGATAACAACATTTTTAGAATAAATATCTCATCTTCTACTTTATTTCAATTCTTCACTGGGATCATACAAGTGAAATTGATAAGGTGGTTAGATAAATTGACTGTTTAGTTTTCTCTGGGAAAACTACGAAATTCTATGGAACCTTTAACAACTTTGTTCCGCAAAATTATATCTGAAACATACATAATCTCAATTCTACAGCTTTCTGTTAGAAAAAGGAAAAGGTGGAGTGCTATCTTTCCGAATACATGACCCTAGTCCTTAATAAATTAGAATTAGAATTAGGTAAGATAAATTGTATCTATATCAACAACAATTAATTTTTCTTCAATTAATTGTTTAGTTTTCATTACGTTTCCAATTTTTTAAAGACGGTTAACTTATTCGAAGCAAATACAACAGTAACAACATATGTTATAAACCTTATACATGGGAAATCCTCCTAGCACACACACACATAATGTTCGAATTCCAATTGTTTTAAGCTCTTTTTTAGAAATAAAATATATTAATTAATAAAAAAAATAAAATAAAAAGATTAGTTCTCTTATCAGTTTATATGTTTAGTTATTTATCATTATTTTCATACATGTACTGTTCATCTGTCATTTCTATATAACATTTGTTGAGAAAATCCTCACTATTTACTGAAACACATGAAATTGAACAGTTTAACCACAGTTCGGCAGAACATTTAGTCATAGAGGGGGAATCCAGAAATATTTCTTTTAAAACTAGTCCATGTTCTAACCCAGCTGTAGTTCTAAGTTAGCTCAGAGAGGACAGCCAAAGCTAATTCAGCCCGGTTAAATATGTGTAACACCACACTATACTACAATAATTTTTACCATTTCTGTTTACTACAGCATTTGTTCTTATGATTAGCTGCGATTGCTAGACAAATGTGTTATTAATTATTATCACAAACGTAATTGCGTTGTTTTTTGAATTGTTAGAAGAAGAAGTTAACCTATTGTTTCGAAAAGAATTGGTACAATATTTCAGTAAACTCTCATCGTGCGTTGAAATAGCTGCATCGCCTAGAGGTAGTAGACGAGTGCTTACTCAAACGTTGCACCGGGCTTTTCCCTGCACAATCTCAGCGAGAAGCTGGGATATTAAATTCTTAAATGCTCTTAAGTGAACGTAAAAGACTCTGTTTTCAGCGAAATAATTATACTATGCAAACACACAACAATTCTTATGTGTGCACATTGGGCTTCTGGGGGATCGTTGACCGTTAACGATGAGATAAATTTATAACAGTCAAATTCAAAATTAATAATAGCACTGGTCAACAGGATTTTTACCCTAAGTTAGTAACTGATGAAATTGAACAGCATATATAAAGTAAAAATGATTCGAAAAGCGGCAACATTGCCTTAGCTTTGGTTACAGAGAAAATGCCTTTATAGTATGGCCGGTAATTTCGTCTACTGCAATAATGTTTATAAACTTTCTGAACCTTTTCGAATACATCGTGATCCCAGTTCTTGGAGATTATTCATACACTTATCAAAGACCAGCCTAAAAGCAGTTTTGTTGCATAATGGAAACCATTATCCTTCTGTTCCGATGGGTCATGCTGTTTCTATGAAAGAAACTTATGAAAATCCGAAAATTTTATTAGAAAAGATAAAGTACAAAGACTATTCTTGGAATATTTGCGTAGATTTTAAAGTAATTGCAATTATTTTGAATATGCAATCTGGTTACACCAAATCTGGTACTGTTGCTTTTTATGTCTTAGGAACAATCGTGACAGGGAAAAACATTACCATAAGCAAAAGTGGTCACTTTGTACCAGGAATAGACAATGTACAACATGTACGGTCTCTAGTAGAAAAAGAAAAGATCATAATACCACCTCTCCACGTGAAACTTGGGCTCATGAAAAACTTTGTAAATGCACTGGATCTCGAATGTGAAGGTTTTAAATACCTTCGTGAGAAGTTTCCAAAATTAACACAAGGGAAACTGAAAGAAGGTATTTTTGCTGGACCTCAGATACGAGAAATAGTAAATGATGAAATCTTTGAAACCAAATTAACAGCGAAGGAAAAGACAGCTTGGCTCTTCATGGTACAAGTTTTCACGAATTTCTTGGGAAACAAGAAAGCTGACAACTATAAAACTTTAGTAACGGATATGTTACAAGCATTTCACGTTGCTGGGTGTAACATGTCCATTAGGGTGCGTATTCTACATTCTCACATGGATTTTTGCCCGGAAAATATGGGCGACGTTAGCGATGAACACGGTGAGCGCTTCCACCAAGACATCATGGGAATGGAAAAACGGTATTAAGGGAAATGGAATCCTGTTATGTTAGCAGATTACTGTTGGATGTTATGAAGAGATGCTGTAAATGTTGTTTATAAGAGACTGAGCAGCATTACTTCACATTTCTAATTATAATAATTTGAAGTATACATTAAATTATGATCTAATCTAAAAAACCCTTTTCATCAAAATATAAAAAAAATCGAGCTAACGTGACCATCCACCTTTTATTAAAATAAATGTTTATATGTTTTCTATTGAAATTGGTATAAATAATTATATGGCAAAATCAAAAGTTGAAATTTGTTGCCCAGTGTAATTATAATAGAAAAATATATACCAGAGACTACTTTTCCACCAGCTCACGTATACCAAAAGTAAGTAATAAAATTCCGTTTTCATTGCTACTAGTTTACTGTTATATGCATTGCAAGAAATATCAGAATGCGCAACAAGTATATTTCGTGCATGAAGTTGAGTTGATTTCATGGGCATTTAATACGACCGTTACGTTTACGACAGGCTTATTAGTTGCGGCGCTTATATTTGTTTCAATCTCCCTCAACCTTATAAATGTAACATAGTCTCTCTTGTGAGGATAGAAGTTATTACCGAAGGCAATAGCTGATGATTCGATTGACCGTTTTTGCGTAGTGTTTTTTTTCGATGGGGGCAAATTTAATAAACCGCTGCATAAGATTATTAAAGTTGAGCTTCTGTAACGAATATAAATTTCAACTAGATGTATTGCTGTCTAAACTACAACGTGCGATAATTGTTCGCTTTTGACATATTTAAATTGTTGCTACTTAGAAATACGTCACATTTTTAAGGATATTTCGCATACTAAAACACGTGCATGGAATCAAGTTGTCGCGCGCTGTAGCCCAAAGAATTTTGTAGTTCTGATAACTTAATTTTTCCTAAAAGTGTATGCAATGTACGCATCTCGAAATTTCGATGAAAACTGGCGTTTTTTGTCGAGCCAACGCGTTATGTGGAAAACTAGTTTCGGCTTCTGGCAACCGACTTTATAAAGAGAAAAAATGCTTCTAAATATTCTGTTATTTTTCTTCTTTTTAATCAATAAGTTCTCATCAATTCAATCAATAACGTAACAGCTTCTATAAGTGGACGCTACATATGCGTTACTTTAGAAATATTCACGTTTAATTAAACAGTAACCTGGAAACATTTAGCACGAAATTAGACTCTCCCAATTTAATAGCAGATACAAAGACAACATGTATTATGTTAATAACGTTGCTTACTGTATCCTCAAGATAGTCTAGATAACAACATTATTATTTTGGGGTTACACCATTTATCCTGTTTGGGTTCATGACACTGGCATATTTTAGAAAGTTGACTGGTCTGTCGAAAATTAAATGGAATTTACCTTCACAGGTGATGGCATCCGCTTCCTCCTCATATGCGAGAGACGTCGTTACCTTAGATGGTTAGATAATCCTATTTCGCATCGTAAGATCACCAACTCTCTATACATTTATATTAGATTAAAATAGAGACGGAATATATTTTTAAGAATACCGATAATGGAATGAAAATTAATTTGGTCGACATGCTATGCTGCTATGCTATGCTGCTAATTAGAAGAACTCACAAGCAACAATAGCCCGATATTCGGAATGTTTGGCTCCTTTTAAAGAGTCAAAAGTTCTAGCAGAAACGAAAATCACCTTTCTACATAAGGTAGCTAGTTATATAAAACTGGTTTCAACGATATCGGCGAATAAAATGCAGAAACAGCGAACTATTGAATTGTTATAGAGGTGCGTAATAATATTAATTAGGATTACTTTTATTTGAAGTTACGTACACTTCATATGGATTTGTATAAATATGGAAGCGAAACGAAAGGTAGGTAGTGAATGCAAAACATTTAAACAACAATGATCGAGTCAACAATAAGGCAATGCATTTAATTTGGGATCCTCAAGAATTCCTCAAGAAAAGCTTACGGCTAGAAAAACGAGAATCTCTGAAGCGTAAGTTGACGTCTCAGCAATTGTTGTTTAAGAAGAGTAAGTCCTGAACAAGAAGCAACAATTCGCGTTAGTTTCCGCGTGCCTCATTCGTTCATTGGTCCAAGGAATGCATCAATGAAGTAACAGAAGAAATATGTTAAGGAGAAGCTCATTTACTTAAACTCGTCAGGTTTGACAGCAAATCTGCGGCTCGAAGAGTATTGCAGAAAAAATATCATCAACTCAAATTTTCTGAAAAAAAATGAAATTTATTTTTCTTTTTTGTTGTTTTCTTTTTTTTGGCACTGGATGAGTCAATAGATGTTTTATATATTGCTCAGATGTTACTTTTCCGGGAACCACCAGGGGAAACTATTTTTAAAGCAGTTGAAACTGCTACTCTGTACTAAGAGTGTCAAAAATATGTGTGGAAAAAATAAAGGTATCATTGCCTTCGTATCGATGGCCGTAGAAAATAACATTCAACAGTCTTTAAACGGAAGATTTAAGACGTTTTAGACATTTAAGATGTTCAAAAGTTTTAATGTTGGTCATGCCATATTAGTATGCATTCAATCATCGTCAATGCCGTTAGTTTATTGCGGAGATTGAAGAAAATATCTTACCATATTATGTTGCAGTAAGTTGGCTTAGATGTAGAAAGTTTCTAACGTGATCTTTTGAACTCCGAGCAATATTCGACGTTTTCTTGAATGAAAACAATAAGCGGTTATCACTTTATATAGACTTATATAAGCATAATACGAATGGCTATTTAAAATTACAAGGAGGAAATTTGCTTCTACCTGATTTATACTCATATTAAGCTCTTTCGACAAAAAATTGTCTTGTTTCAATCACAATCGAATAAAATATATTTTAGATATTTTAACACTTACCAAACATTTTTTTTTAAATTTTGAAACAATTGCAATAAATTTTTCAAAATCATCTCGACACAAAAACCTTTGTTCCAGAATTTTAAATGGAATTAGTGTAGCGATGTTTTTAAAGATAAATATTTATACTCATCATTGTAGTAATTTTAAGAAGAGTCATATTTAACTTAAAGAAGAAATATCAATGATTCCAATTTCTGGAATTACCTTAATGCACAATTAACAAGGGGCCAATGTTGGTAGGTTCTGTCGATATGCAAGTTCGTACGCGTAATTTTCAATATGACGATGAGAGTCAATTCAATGTGAAAAGCATTCAGTATGTACATACAGAAGAACTTCTCTGCCGCATCGTTCGTCGGCCGATTTACTTTCGGAGCGAAAGTTTAATAAATGAAATGTATTTTCTGGAAAAAGGCGTTCGCAACACATTTTTACAGCGCTACCATAATTCTCACTCACAGACATATGTTGCAGTTGTTACTTCGCGAAAGCGTTTTGCCTGCTGTTCGTCGTTGAAACGCATTTATCACAGGTTTTTGCAAGCTACTTAAGAAGATCCTTGTTCTTGTATAGTCTGTCTATTGCGTTCTGTTATAAATGACTAAAATACCACCATTACACGCATATAGTTTTCCTTACAAGATATAAAACGCTATGCTTCATTTGTTTGATAATATAACGACATTTTCCATTTTGCCAATCAAGTACTGATTATTAAAAAGTTATATTTTTGGTTTCTCTAGTTTCGATTTATATATCTAGAACCAAACCATATTTATCTATCAAAATAGATAGACATTCACTTTGAACCCTAACACAGTGATTTACGGACTTTTCGGGTTACCAAAGAAAATTTGGATGAAATTTGATGCGTGCAATACGGCAACTATAGATTCGACAAAATTTCTGAGTGATTTTTGTATATGCTAGAAAGAGATAGTTATATATAACGTAATGCAACCGTTTGTGTGGTTTCGGTGTATTTGACTGTTTCGTATCTGACTTGATTTCATAGTTAATATTTTTTTACTTCTATCGGAAATTTTTTTTGCCTTTGTGGAAAATCTTTCTCAAGAAACAAAACCGAAAGTTTAGCAATTACCATCAAACAATTTCCTATTTGTCGCATTGATAATATTGTAATATAAACGACAAGCCCATCTTACACGCACCCTTTTCCATACACCAAAAAGAATACGTATTAAAGGACCGCATGTACATAACTTTTGTAATTTAATTCTTCACCATTAGACTTTTATTGATCTACCTATAGAATACAATGTTGTACTTTAACCCATAACGTCAATATCCAATCGACATCCTGTGATTGAATTTTAATTAAAGCGGATCTTACATCTATCGTGCCCTTGCTTCAATATAATATCGAAAGATTGTATATCACATACTGTTCGATAACGTGAAATTTTTTCATGCCACTATTTCATCTAGGAAAATAGGACACCTGCTTCGCTGTTAGCTAAGAAAAAAAAATACAGTAATGACAGGGCCATTTCTAACTTACTCTACTCAATCAGCCTCTACTGATCGTCATTTTATGTTATCATCTAGCAACGGAAGACGCAATTTTCCAGCAAATAAACTACAAACAGTAAAGTTTTAAAAAGTCAACATAGGTGCCTCTGACTATTTCTCTGAATAGAAATTGAAGTACTCAATAAAAATAAAGTTTTTTAGTATTCCTGAAAACATTGCCATTATTGAGTATAGTGCAATGTTGTTAATGGTGAGGGGTTGGTATAATTGATTTTTCAAGAGCTAGGTTTAGTATAGTTTATTAACTCTTACAAAAGTGTCCTATGCATTTTTAAATAATTCAATAATTAAGTTGGGTTTTATCTCGGCCAAAGTGTCTTGTAGCTATAAGGAGTGCTAGGAGCACAACTTTGGTAATAGAAATTTTAATTATCTAATTATAAAATATTTTGCCAGAAGAATTTTTCAATTTATCGAGATTATCCGATCACATGCAGTGGCTACTAACATGCCTGACGGCATCAATAACAGTCACTGATTTAACGCAAATCAACATGCCATTTTGAGGAAAGCAATTATCAAGAACGTTTCTTTACGCGTGTGTCGTATACTATGATAGATAGGTTTATCAGTGCTACCAGAGAGGGCGGTGTTTATCTAGATTTGAAGAAGGATGAATACTTTCTTCCAGTATAATGCAGCACTTGCACAACATGTTTATTCAGAAAGATACATACTACCATTTCGTAAAATATTTATTATTCTTTTCGAAACACTCTGCATTCCATATTCCTATATCTTTTTGACTCTCTTAACTCATTTAGCATTTGCTTTTATCTGTCCATTAGAATAAAGGAGTACTGTCTCCTTTGATTATCGTTTCTTATTGTCTAGATTTCGTATCTATTACATTATTCAACGTCCTTGTTGCGTCGATGAGTTGTTATTAATTTAGGTTCTGGTAAGATTTCTTCTGTTTTTATACAACTTGTCTTTCTTCTTGTGTTTCTACTATATTGCACTTTATTATATGATTATCCAGATGTTTTCTGGATAATCATGTATATGTTGCCCGGTTTCGTTGAGGCAAATCTATATTAAAGAGTTAGTAAATTTAGCCTAAGAATCTAATTTCATATAGTTTTTATTTGTTTCAATCAACAGAAATGTCATGTAGGATGATTTGTAAATTCACTGAAAATGTGAAAAAACTAAAACGCTGCGTAGAGCTGAAAAAATTGCAAAAAGATGGTAGGTAAATGCTGCTAAAATGCTGTGTTAAGAAAGACAGCACTATTGTTGTGCATTCGGTAAATTTATTATTGACATCGTCTCCTTGTCGCTCTATGCATTTATTCCAACAATGCTCTAACTTTTCTACGTTTAGAAACGAAAAGAAGTCAGAAGAAGTCAAATCTGACGAATAGGGAGGATGAAACAGCAATTTGTAACGTAGCTGGATTAGTTTTGCTTTTGCAATTGACAAGGACTAGACCGGAGTGTTAGAGAATTTTTTTATCGCCAGGTGGGGCTTTTTTCTCTTTAGTTCAGCTTCGAATCTACCCATTAAAACATGATATTGTTTCCTTATTATCTCCTCCTCCTCCAAGTAATTAATTCAGGTCCTTGCAATAACTCTTTTGGCCGGTGAAATCGTCTTCGCTTTCCTTAGCTTTCCTTTAGATTAAAATTAATATCTGATAATCGAAGGTAAATAGTTCTTATAAATTGCGTCCAACTTTGATTTCTGCACGCGCTTTTTTCCCATCAAAAAATAGAAATAGAATCATTGGCCGGTGTTGCACTTTTTCCATGATTTCGCAAATACAAAGACGTCGACAAAATTAGTAATGCAGATTTCGACACAAAGCACCTTCTACCTCCAATCACGGGTACTTCTAATACCATCCTAGTATATTAAAAACGTCTCAATTTTATTATGCATTTTCAATATGCTTCGTTTCCGGGTTGTTTCGGCCAAATTTACCTGACCTGTGTCCTGTGTCGTTATCACATTTGAAATGATGCAAGATTAAATCCACCGGAAGTGTAAATTCTGGTCCGTAAGCGAGATAATTATTGTTGACGTAAGTTTGATAATTACAAAGAAAACTCAATAAATTCATAAGAAACTCTAATTACCGCGGGAATAGATCGCACGTTACGTATTTCCTAATATATTCAATAGAAAATGTTGATTATCCGCTTTGCGAAAATTACCGTGAATATTTCTAACCGCATTCTTATCTAATGCGAAACAACGTCAGAAATCGAATAAATTCTCTCGGCTAGGTGTACTAAGATACCTGTGCGATGACCTCAACATAAACAAAAGTTGGAGATCTAGCCGGTTTTGGAATTACGTTCACGTATAGTACCTGGTTAACTTAAAAATACATACGTACTCTTTTCATTACTGTTATTGTTCTTTAATGAAACTATATGACCTCTGGCGAGTCTCGTACGACGATCGTAATGAGAATTTATTATAAAGAACAAGTAAATCTTATATTTATGGTCTTTTTCATCGTTAGCGTACATCTGGAGGTAATATGCTAATTAGAAATCTCAGAGTTTATTAACATCGCTGAAGTATGGTAAACATACGCTTCGTGGTGCGTCCATGAATTTAATAGAGGGTACTATGTTGTTACTTAATAGTCAGGTGTATGTGTGCGTAAGTACATTCATATTTATCTGCAAGTATATGCGTATGTTGATTTATCGAATAGCTTGGATTTCCCACAGAGTGCCTCATAAATAATGTATTGTTGGTTTCAAATTACACGACAACCAAGTAATAATATGTTAATCTGCTATTGACGAGATTAATCGATATCGTCAAACGCGAATTGCATGTTTAATTACCGAATTGGGTCAGGTTACATCTCTCGTAATAGTGCAATATTACTTAAAAAGCAACAAGTGCCGTTCGAAGTAGTTTATTATCTTGTCACGAGTTACAGTTGATATTCGAACTCTCCTAAACTTCTAGAACCAATTGTGTGGAAGGATATGTATGACGTAAGAAAGTGGCATAAATATGGCAACATTGGCGAAGATCTTCCAAATGTTGCATTACCTTAAAAATGATCTAGGCCGGCATTGTCCATTCGACATATTAGTCTCACCCTTACATATTATACATTTTTTAGGCTTAAATAGCACACTTTTTGAATTTGCTCAACCGTAATAATTCATTTATTTTAGAACAACACTAAAATAACAAATAGCAAGTTAGACGGGCAAACATCGTTGAAACAAACGACAGTGGCCAGAAATTGGCGCACAACCAATTGTAAGAATGCAGCAATCCTCAGCCTGAGCTTACTAAACAAACAAGAAATCGAAAAGATCGACCAACTGCGCATTATCGTGTTGCGATTTTAATTAATAATAGTGCTACTTCAATGATAGAGTCCGACTGTACATCATGGCAAAATACTTAAATCGTTTTCGTTAAAAAAAGAAATTCAGGAAGCGCAAACATCACGACGTCGAAAGGTAGGAAGGAGAGAGAACATTGCTCCTGTAGGTTTTGAACAAAGGATTATTTTCTCAGATGACATTCACTATTTGGTTAAACGGAGATGTTAACAAAAGCAATTGTTATTTTTGGAGTGGAAACAATTTAGTAGTACTGCTAATATTACAATCGATATATTGTAAGCACGGTATGCGATTTAAATTGAACGAGTTAGATTATAACGAATAAAGCTATCATTTCATTTGACTTGTCCGAGAAATTATGGTTTTTATATTTTGTCACATTAGTTTCCTTTCTCGGCCGTTAATTCTGGAAATGAACAGTTTATAACGAAATGTTTTTGGTCACTATTGTAGGTGATTTCTTTATTGTTAGGATTTCCAGTGATAAGATAGATAAATGGACATCCGGTATATGGTTTAGTAATATACGGTGATATTTGAGATTAAATTAATTAATAAAAAAATATGAAAATAAATAAATAGGGTATTATTAAAGATTTGCTATTATGTAATATGAAAATTTAGATCAAGGTAAATAAAAATTAAGTGCCAAAAGGCTATAAAAGATATTACATTAAAGATATAGTTATGTGGTCCATTTACAATTCTGGATGTTAAATAAACGCCTAAAACTCTGTCGATATCTCAATTTTAAAACTTTACATTAAATATCGTTTTAAACGGGCTCGGTCGCCCAGCGCTTGACTGGGCAGAGTTAAGCGCAGCATGTCCGAATCCCGTTATAATCATCAAATTTTCTTAGTGGGTCCGGTACAATCCCGAGTCACCATTCGCAGTTGGGGTACAATTAATAATTGCGTTTCACCCTTTACGGCGAGGGGATGATAGTAACAAGGCCATGGAGCACTTTACTTTACACACGCAACCTACACACTAAAAGGCTCTTGAGGTTACGACAAGCTTGAAAGAAGCTTATACACCCCTTTGGGCCGCTACCACACTTAAAAAAAATAAGTTTATCAAAATACATTCCATTCCTTGGAATTGTAGGTACTAAACATGTTCAAAATTTTTGTTTTTTTTTTACAATGTCCTTCGCAGTTGATAATTTTTCCAATATAGAATTTTCAAGAGTACTTGCGTCTTATTGATGAATATTCTAAAATTATTTGATTGCAATTTTCAATTTTTGTAAGTTTCAATTCTTTACTTTGCCCAACATTTTCAATTTTCGTTACTTTTCCTTTGTTTCTTTTTAAAATCTAATGTCTACTGCTCAATTAAAGAACTTAACCGTCTCAGTTCAAACACACAAGTGGTATACAACTATGCATAAGAATTAGTGAAGGAGTCCTGTCCCGTCTCGTTACAGGAATTTTAAGTAAAATAAATTGCAAGCAAATCACTTGTACGTCTAGTAAAATATACAAAACCCAAATATAAAGCCGTCTTTTAGTAAGAATTACCGATGATTCCCAATTAAATAAAAGACGCTTATTTTAATAATTGGTATAAGCCATACTTCGGTTTCCAGAATGCTAAAAAAGAATTTCCATAGCCGACTCGGCAGATTTTTATTTATTCGATAAGAATCATGGCAAGAAATACAAAATGCTGCGAATGTTATTAGAAATAAACCAAACAAGCTTCGAAAATGAGGTGCGAATGGATTCTCCTTAAATTTTCAAATAAAATATCTTGGTTTGGAGGAACATTTTACGTAAGCGTCATATTTTAGGATAAGAATTCTCCAGTTACTATACCGACAATTATTAATTAAAGTTCTCCAATTTCCGTGCTCTTCACGAAATTGGCAGGCACTAGGTAGACTTATGCTTCGTCATCGTCATGAGGATAGGTTCCTGTTGCCTGCTGGTTTTTCCGAGAGTCAAACACGAATCTCTCTAGTCTCTGCTAATTGAGTGAAGCGTTCGGAAGGTGAAGAACATTATTAATGAAACACCCCGCGAGCATACCACATAAAATAGTTGATGAAAGTGACATTCCATGTTATAACAGATACATCGCGTATGCACATACACCTATGGGAACAATGTGGTCACTTAACTACGTCTGATGAGAAACTCACAAGTATTTCAGTTTGTTTTACACAATCCTAATTTATAATTCTGAACTTAAGGCGTGGTTAAAGGCATAATAAAACTACATTTTGTTACGCTGCACATGTCGTTTGCGTGTTTGTATATACGAAGACAGTGTGAAAATATCAGTATTAAAGAAGTCAAAGCATATAGAAAATGTATTTCTAAACATAACTTCATTGCGGCTCTATCTAGTTACCTGAGCGATGTTCCAACTTTTTTAAACTATTAAAATAATAGGATTTGTCGAAAAACAATAAAATAGGCACCTGTTTCGGTAATGATCTTTTTATTTGACGTGAACCGTTTGCCGCCAAGCTACTTTTTTAACTTTGGGAAAAGAAAGACGTCATAATGGGGCAAATATGGGCAAATATGCTGGGTTCGCACCATAACTGGATTGGTTCTGTCGTTGAAATTGCTGATGAGTGGCTTGGGACGTTATCGTGTTGGTACAGAATTTTATACTTCGCTAGTTCAGCGTCGAATCGGTTCATTGAATCAGCATACCACCGTCCTGTGATTGTCCTTCCCTTTTCTAAATAATTACTTAGGCTTATGCCTCGAGAATTCCAAAAAATCGTTTTTTATAATTTCTCGCCTTGTCGAATCGTCTTCGCGTTTTTTGCTGTACGTTCGTCGGGAAAAACTCATTTCGCTGATTGCCCTTTAACTAATGACATGTGGTAATGTATCTATGTCTCATCTCTCATCTATAAACGCACAACGCTTGGCTTGCATTGAATTTATGCCACGATTCCGTTTTTGACCAATTGTCAGCAGATGCAGCACCCAACTCGCCCATAACTTTCTCATACTTCATTTTTTGTTAGATATTTTAAACAGGTTCATTTGATTCACCGTAACAGCAATCTTTTTAATCTTCACCTGCGACATTATCAACTTTATTGATGATATCCTCAGTTGAATTGGACGGCCTGATCGCTCCTCACCAATTCCTTCCTTCTCGAAGACTAGATAGACTGCATCGAACTTCTCATTGATTTTCTGTGCGCTTCACGAAATTAGCAGCGACTAGACGGACTCGTGTCGACCTTTGGAAAAACCGGTAGACAACGCAAACACGAGTCTGTCTAGTTTCTGCTAATTTTGTTAACGGCAATTCGTTTTTGCAGGCTTAGCGATTAACTATGAGCAGAATTCTTTAGCAGATTTAAGCACTTAGGTCTTTTTATGTTTGTTATACAAAATACGGGAGATACATACTCCTGTTTTGCCAAACTTATTGCCAAACTTATATTGAAATATTAGTTTGGCAAAACATCGTGGTCTGAATGGTGGTGATTTGTTTAATCATTAGATAAACTATTATAAGTTTAACTTTTCAGTTTTAGTGAAAACAACTATCTAAGATATTTCATGGTTGAGGAGACAGATCCCAATAAATCTTTTAAGTTTCACATTTAAAATCAATAATCAATAGTTCATTGGACGTACAGGGAAATATCATATCATTCATCATCTCATCGTGTACTTACTGTTATGTTCGCATAAACCTTATAAAACAGTCTTCTTTTATATTTTGTTATAATTCATGCTCTACTTCGTCAAATTGACATTCATATCTTGTGAAATGTTGAATAATAAGATAAGGCAAGAACATTTACTCTTACAACTAAAGTTAAAATTATTACATAACATAGGATGGTTATAATGTTATAGTCGATAAACTGACGTAAACATGATTGACGACTGATAATAACATTCTTATTTACGCAGTTCCTTTCACATGCACAATCTATTTCCGTTTCTTCTGGTTTGCGCATCTTACCGGCGGAGTTAATTTCCTTCAAGGATTCACACGTGCAGGTATGAATATGCATTTAATCTACATGTATGTACAGGGGCTTTTACTGAGGAAAGGAAGGGTTTATTACTTTTTTTCTAAGAGAGTCATAAATTTAGGATCAAGAGCTTTTCGTGTGTAACTTCAAAGGGATTAATCGAGACGGAGAATTGTGGACTGTGCTTCATTAGTCTTTATTATATTTAATATAAATATAACTAATGAAAAGCTTAAACGGTATTTAACTTTGGAGGAAGAAAAGAAAAATTCGATAAAACATTGTTAACAAAAGACATCGATTTTACTATTTCCTATCATCACCCAACGTTTGTCGAGAATCTTTAGATAGAGTCTGAATAGGCTTCAGTTAGGAATTTGCTTTGTGGTGATTTTTTCATCTAAAAATGTATGGTTCTATCTCTTGATACAACATTCTAGTGATACTTTCATTATTTCGCTCAACTAAATCCTGGATAACCACACATTTATGACTATTGAAACTGTATATCTGTATTAGAGTAACTACTATATCTAACGGGCGCCTATTATGTTTTCACGCCTGCATAGCTTTCCTTGCATTGATGGTTTTATCGCAATCATTCAGCATGGCAAACCGGCTTTATTTTGCAGATACCTATCGCCTACCTGCGTAGAACCAATTTAAATCTAGAATACAATCTGTTGGTTCCTCGGGTGAACGGTACTATTCTGCATAATCATTTAATTCGCTGAATCCAAACGTATGCTGTACAAGTTGTACGTGCGAGGAAGGTCATACCACGATTATGTACCGAATTTTAAGCGACTACGTAGAAGAGATTATCTGTAGTTTAAGCGGTAATATATCAAAAACTTTTATTTTGGAGTTTTAATTATTCACTTGCTATTGTGTCTATATTAAAACGGCAATGTTTCTGGTTTACTGATGACTATTAATGACAACATTCTAAATCTGTAAGGTTAGGTAGCTATGTGTAAGTTCTACAAAATGTATTAAAAAGTAATTTTAAATAACGCGGCAAAGAGCAAGACTCGTGGCTTAGACTTTTCTAAACTAATTATTTTACCCAAATTTATCAATATCTAATATAAATCGAATACAAGAATTATGAACACGCTGTATCTTACACTGCATTTCGTGACTTAAGCAGGGACTATAAACTGATGAGCTATGATAAAAATTGGAACTCACAGAGCTCCGTTTTTATTTTATGAGTGATGGCGGGCATAAATTAATTTTAAGGGAATGTAATGTGTTGTTCTGAATACATTTTAATACTTGTTTAGTTGACTACAGGTAATTGGGTTCCATCGATGGATAATTTGATGGAACTAGAAAGCAGCTGGTAACTATTTCGATCAGAAAAGAGTTGCGTAGAAGCTTTAGATGGATTCAGAATCAACGAATGAAGCTTAGCATTTACAAAAATATCGTTAAAAATTCAATGTCATCGGCGTGCAAGAGTATCCTAGAAGTCTGTATTGATATCGGCAGTGGAAGAGTGTAATAATAAAATAATAGAAATATAGATCCCGGTATAGAACCCTGAGGAACACGACGCAGCAAAAGGACGGGATGAGATTTGATTTCGATTTGATAAGTAACCAAGTAGCATCAGTAGACAAGCCTGTATGGCTCAAAATATCAACTTTAAACATCCATTTCTATTAACTGTTACCTCCTCGCATAGATTAGATCATCGTGCGGCATAAGTAAAATAAAAAGAAGGTTATAACGAATTCTTTTCTTTGAACTTTCTTCTTTGATATAAATTATGTAGATAAATAAAAATAAAACAAATTCAGCACTTTTATTACTTTTGAAATTCGTAAGTAAGGTTTGTTACCTTCTTACGCCGCTGAGGTTCAGATTTAGCATATCTCAGTAATACAAGTATATTAGGGGAATGGACGGCTTTCATTCAAAAATTTCGACTTTTGTATATATTTGGAAATCATATCGACACACCCGGTATAATAACAAAATAATTTGTTCAATGACATTTTGAAATCTCTGCCGCAAAGAAACTGTTTCTCAAAAATTTTAAATTGTACATGCAACGTCACAAAGTACTCATCCGGAAGCGGTGCTGCCGTATTTAGTTTCATTATACACCTATAGGTGCCCGGCATCAGCGTAGATTTTGGGAAATATTTGCTTCTTATTTGAAAATTTCAATTCAATTAAATCAAAAAGGAAAATGACGAATTCCAAACGTAACCAGAACCCATCACTATTAAACAGCATTGTTTTATTATTAAAAATGCGTAATGAAAGAATTAAACAAGTAATGCGTTCGATGAAACATCTCTTACAAAATCAAAGAAAATCACTTGGTAATAATTTAAAATTTCTTAATAAATACACGTATTTTTAAAAGGACATTTAATTCCTGAAAATGAACCGCATTTTTATGTCAAAAAATTCAATCGAATCTACTAACTATAAGGGATGTTCAAGTAAGTCGGTGGTGTGAAATAAGCTGCAAAAGATAGAAGACAGTTTCATCGATGATACGCGAACGTCCAGTGATGACCGTGGTACACGAACAAATTATTCGTATATCTTCCTACCGTTAGGATATTGTTGACTTCTAAAGACATGCAGAGATGGTTTACCAACAACCACAAAACGATTCATATCTTTCGTCATTCAAGAGACGTCGCATATAGATTCGACACGCACAACATCTATTTACATGTGGTTCTACCACCTCAATTCGGTTGACCCACAACATTTACGAAAAATAATTCATATTTTCGGTCGTTCGACACATGATGTTGTGTAAGTAGAATCTACATGTAACATTCAAATGTTCGATAACATTAGAATTTTCGTGGATATTGTTTTTTTTAATTTTCTAATTTGTTGCTATTGTTCGGCCGCCATTGCTAACCCCTGCAGCTCCTTTCACGCTGGAATCCAGTACAAACCTTTGTACTGCAGCGGCTAGGTTATTACTGATAAAATTCCCACGTCATATACTATGGGGCATCATCACCATGGGGCGTAACCCTCTGCGTGTATCCATTTTTACGATGTGCAAATTTTACAGAATTTTGGCGCTATTTTAAGTACTTAATCTAAAATGTTAAATATAAAATTTAAATATTTGCTATATAACAGTTAAAAATGAGGAAGCGTCCAAATATTTTCAAATAAGTTGGTTCCATTGGCGCTAGTAATTTGCCAAAATTTTAGATTTCGCTAAATTAAATTGTAGATTTCGTCCGGATATCGAAAATTGCGTAGAGTATACTAATTTTGCGTTTCTTCTGCATTTACCGTTACTATATTCTGTGATGCTAAAATCTGTTTTCCATTATAAGTAAATGGACTTTTATATTGTATCTTGCTCTGTTAAAGTAGCGATTACGACATTGTTATTATTAGTGTATCAGCAATTAGAGAAAGTTCAACAGTTACAATTTTTCGTAAATGTTTCGTAAATCAGTATAACACCGCTTAGTATTGCACTGATTAACGTAATTGAATAAATTAAAACAAAATATGTTTCTGTATTTCTAGAGATGCTTTCAATAATATCAAAATTGAGATTTGATGGAATCTGATAGTTCTTTAAAATGTTTAAAAATACATAAAAAAATCACAATAAAACTTCCACATTAGGGTTTTATTTACTACTTTTCGTAAGAATTTACGATAAATCAATCGCTTTCAACTCATTACAACAAGAATAATACTGCACATCGGCTGTGGGTAGCGCGCACTTTCATATACATCACCAAAGCACCGCTGCTTCAGTTGGTAAATTTAACATCCTTCTAGGTAGCATTATGAAAAGCTATAATTGAGCAAACAATATCTTCGGCTGTCATCTCGGCGCACGCTATCTGTATGAGACCTCATCATCACAAATATTTACCCTACGCAAACAAATACCTGGACAAATGATTACTTCGGTAAACCGGAATTCGCAACGTCATTATGCTTGTAGTCGTTACACTGATTTATGATATTAGTTTCTGCGAGGAAATTAATTGTTCATCCATTTCCAGCGAATGCTGATGAGGTGTTTATGAATCGAAGGTTAATTTACATTTACCCGAACTCTAAAAAGATCACATTTGATAGACATGTTTTTTAAAACTATTGGAAAACAACAAATCGACTATAGTGAGTTCTAAAATAACTTTATTATGTTTGGCAGGTAATTCAGTATACAAGTTGGAAAAATCAGTTTTAGCATAAATTAAAGTTCGCGGTAGTGACTAATTTTATAAAATAGGCAGTTATCATCTTTCTTGTTAAAAACAAAGAATTAGTTCTCGATGTTAATCTGAAAATATTAATAAAAAGAACTAAAAAACGCTTTTTGATATAGATATTGTGAAATAATTGTGCAAACAAATACATGGATAATTGAGGAAGTATGCCTAACATTCTACATTTGCTATCGAAAACGAGTACAGTAAAAACTTGAATGTCAAAATTAACACTCCAAAATCTAAATAGGTTCACAAGAATGTGCATTTCGCAGGTAGAAAAGTAGTAAAAATCATTTCTCATTATTCTCATGAATGCCGAATCTTTCCAAAAATCGCTTGCTAACTTTAACGCGCGCTCGTATTAATTTTAACAATCAATAGTGTTAATTGTCTGAATTGTCGTATTAAAATGGTGTACCGGGTGTAAGACTTCCATTATTCAGTATCTGCTATAAATACTTTGTGTGAACACGACGGGTTGAGTACGATGTTTTCTGGCAGAAAAACAGAAATAAATTTTGATATATATTTATCGAAACATAAACGATACTGCAAATATGCCATCCTACATATTCCATACGTTGCTGCTAACTAAGAAAGGGAACGGACAAATTAGCACATAATACATAGCTTTATTGCTATGTATGTATGTATATACGATAAACTAAAACTTTCATTCATTACTGACAATGAGTCATGTCCTCTCACTTCGCTAAACATACTGTATACAAAAAAAATTAGTAACTGACAATTTTTTTTCGAAAACATTATACAGCGTACTTTACAATTTTCAAATAAAAAAGTGCAAAAATTATTTTTTTATGCATATACAATTAAATAGTTTTCTCTTTGCTGTTACAAAAAATGGTTAAGCATGGAAAATGTGTCCAGAATTTTCTTTGAAATAAAAGAGAAATTAACCACCAGTGAGAACATAGTTTATGTAGTTATATATGTACATACAATGTCAGTGTTAGTTTGCAAATGTAAACAAAGCCAGTATGTTTAAATTATAGGAACGAAGTTAACCTGAATGTGTCTATTATTTATGCAGAATGTACTAATGTGACATTGAGAACATGTGTCACCTCTGCCGCTTAGTATCTGAAAAAACAGAAGCCGTTACCAAACGCGATTAAACAAATATAATTTGAAAAACTTCGGATTGGTCAAAAATCTACTTTAGTATTGTTTCAAGAGCAGGAATTATTTTCTAATGGTTATGATTAGGGAGGATAAATGCTGATGAAATTATTATTTTTTTGTAGAGGCTAGACACACTCGTGTTTTGTCGACTCTCGGGGTGCCTATGTTTCTCATCTCTCGTATAGACATGCATATATAAATATAGTTGCATTTTTGTTTTGGCACCGTTGCATTAACTGAAATATGAATTTGAATTTTCCCAACATGAAAGCGCTTATTTTGTCCGCGTACAATGCTGATGAGTAGAGAGGACAAAGGGGGATGAAATTATTAGTTTTTTGCAGAGACTAGACAGACTCGTGTTTTGTCGATTTTCGGGGACAACAGTAGATAACACGAATCCATTCTCATGAGGCGAAGAGACACGAGTCCACCTAGTCGCTGCAGAAAAGGAATAATTCCACTTGCCCTCTTCATCTCTAATTATGATTAACTTGGTTATATCCAAGTTGGTCAGTATATCAAAAGAGCAATTTGATAAATTTTATCCGTGCCATACTAAAACTTTCGAAGTTATAAAAATTCATGTACACTCGTTCTAGTGTCAAATAAAAAAGAATGCAAATATTACAAATATGGTTAAAAATAGCAATACCAAGCAAACCTTAAAACTGAAGTCGGAATTTAAAAATATAGTCATATATGTATAGCACATTATATTTAAAATCAGAAGTCTTAAAGTACTGAAAACATTTTGATCCGGTGTGCATGTACGCTTAGTACATTACCATGTTTACGGAATTTTCCAATGTATGCTCTTTTGAATATTAACAGATGCAATTTATCACAAGACAGCTTGTATACGATAATAGGTAGGTATTACATGACGTAACCGTTAACGGTTTTATTAAAACGTAAATATAGTCTTAAATATATAGTTTTAAAAGTTATTGTGTGACGTTAGAATAGCTTTCCATCGGATAAAATTTAATTTCTGACGATATAAAGCATGTATACACAGTTGTAATCCACACAAATTCAAGATCACGTTCATCAAAGACATCATAAGCTGCCCCAAAATTTTCCATAACTATTTTGCAATTTTCGAACGCATCATTTACAATTAGTTCTAATTTTGTTTATAAGCCCATTAACCAGAAGCTTCCTAAACCGCCTTCTAGATATTTCTTTCCTAGTATCCAAGGGAACGTCGTTGTGCATGTTCTCGTTCTATCACCGTGTTTATTTCTACTTTTTCATAATCATTTTTCAGTTAATTCTGCTCTTTTGTCGTCATCGTGAATAATTTCTTGCAGACCATTTAACACATTAAAGTTGTTTAGTAATACTCATCATTAACTTTCTCATAAAATTCTTTATTCTGACAGTATATCCAAAACTTTTATTATAGTATAACCAATAACTTTATTATCCAAGTTTTGATTTTTCTCCATACAAAATTCAGAAGGTTGCTTCCACACTGAAAAACCGTAATTCAAAGATAATTGTACCAAACCAAGAGTCCAAGTGTCTAAATATCTCAACCTTTTTTTGATCACATTGTTTGTTCATTTTATAGAAATCCTTCATCCAACTCAACTCATGTATACTTAAATTCAGTCGCTAATTCAAGATGTTTACGATACATCATACCGCCAAAGTCGAAACGAAATTCACTGAAGAGTACAGATTAAAAATTAAGTAGCTCCTGAAAATGAAACTGACAGAGGCTAGCCGTCAGCGTCTGCAGTACCTGTGATTGGTTACAGTTTCGGCCTAGTCAATTAGATTAGCGTTGAAGTTGAAAACTTGAACGGATTAACTCGGAAAGAATTTACGAGATTCTCCCTGCCCAAAATAGTCAATTTCAAACGTCTACACGATAAGATAATACTAGGTTTAGTGTAATATTTACATCCTGTGAACCTGAGAATAAGAGGAAACAAGCCAGATACCGTAGCAATAGCAATAAATGTGGATAAGTGGAGCCGCAAACAATTACGCGCTAGATACACAGCCACACTACAACGTAGAAACATTGACCGAACCGCAACTGGTTGAAACACAGAGACCTATTTTCTAAGACAAAGGGTTTTGCTTATGCATGCGTATCATTAGGTTATACCCACATTAAATTATCGATAATTTAGTACGTAAAGGATCCGAAGATTGTACAAAGTCGCCCCGGAAAACATGGAGTAGAATACACAGCTCGAAATAACAACGTCGCGAAAATCATCCACGACTGGTTGCATGAAAGAGGTAACCAGAAAAGCCTATATCGAAAGGAGTGTGTGAAACGGAAAATGTTGGGATCGTACAATTATAACCGTTTTTGCCACTTCGTACAACAGATGTCGAACAGACAAGTCAAGCTATATAATTGGTGTCAGCATACCGGCAATATTATAAGATTTACAACATGTTTCTAGTTAACAAACATGCTGAAAAAATTAGAAAATATACCCAACTACAGGCAGGAAGTTAAATAGGTTTGGAAGATTAAAAACTTACATTGCGTGATAGTCTAAGAACTATCCAACTCTGGAAAGAACTGTATATGGAGATTCATAAAGGAATTGTTGTAGCCGCAATCAACATTGTTCAGAAAGTGTTAAGCCTACAGTAATGCGAAAATAGGGAGCTAGGACCACCTATAAGAAACAGTGATATTTGTGCTCGTGAATGTGTTAGTAGTAACATTTAGTGCACAATAGCACAATAGAGGAACAGAAAACAGCGATGTATCTCGTATTTATGCATGTTTTACGCGTATTGCCAGAATTGGAAATAAAGGTATACAACAATAAACACGCAATAACGAAATTAGACTCACCTAATTATCTTGTACAGACACGTGTTTCACTGTTACACGGCTCATCGGTGCACGTGTGGAGAAAGTGGTAGGCAATAGACTAATTATTATATAAATACGGACGACGTAAAAACATATGTGGGTGAGAGTATCTGATTAAAGATATATATAATTTGTAATATATAATAATTGTTACCAGGAATGTTGGCATGAAAATTTGTGAGGGCTGCAGCGACAGCCTAACCGCTGTAATAATAATATATTTCGATAAATTATGTGATTAGGCGATTTCTTTAATTAGTCATATATACTTCTACTTATTTCAATAATGGTAGTAATAATAATAATAACACGTATAGAATCGCCTAAATTGCGAACCGGTTGATAAGGTTTCGAGGACTACGAGGATGTTTGAACTTAAATGTCGGATGCTTTTACGAAGGAAATAAACTTATCAAAGCATTGTTTAATAAACGAAAATCATATACGTAGCGCATAATTTTTAATTACTTTAATAATAAGAATAAGCCTTATTTATTGACCATTAATAGCAACTTAATAGACTGGTTTCCCTTATGTACCAATATCATTGAAATCATAAAATTAAATTAACGAAATACTGCAAATATCTTCAGCTTGTCAAATGCCTTCACGGCGAATTCTTAATCGATCTCCCTTGTTATTATTGTTTATTGCCGCAACTGCTCTCTCCCCAATATTTCATTATTGCGCTACACAGGACGGTAGGAATGCCGGAGTCTCGGAGCACGTCTAGAAGTTCGTTCAGTACGTCTATCCGTTGAATTCTAATAAATTGCTCTTAATTGAAAATTCATATGGAATGTTGTTACGTTCGTGATAGATGTAATTTCCGACATGAGATTGTGTGTAAACGTGTTAATTATATTAAAGGGTAGGTCGGTTATGCGCCGTAAAATTTCCACGAAGCTGGGTAGTGGCTTCCTAACAGATAAGAATTTATGGAACGGTTCTAGTTATACGATAACTGGAAGCGAATTGCAAATGTTACGTTAATGAAGAAATTAGCGGGTATGTACGAGCGAAGGTAATTTGAAGCGAGAAGTTGGTAAACGTAACAAAATAAGATTCAAATGAAAGTTGATTTATGTTCTGGAAGTTTAACTATTCGTCTTCATACTTGTTCATTGTTACATGATCACTTAAATTTCTTGTCGTCGGTTCTTCCCATACTAAAAGTAACGAAGATTGCAGTATGAGATATAGATATAAAGTATACATTTCAGCTTGTTTCATTCTTTACTGTTTATTTTTAGTTTGTGTAGTATTTCGATGAAGTTGAAGAACGTTGCTTTTTATGGGGAACAGAGACCTTTGCTTCTTAGAGCTTTAAAAGCAAAGCATTAAGAAACTATCAGGACCCTTATTCTCCAATATTGGGGAAGAAAAATAGAAGGGATACATCCCATCGCACAAAATTCTTGAGGACCAAGGACAAGGGAGCTATCAAATAAGCTACAAGTTCGTTTTACCAACATTTTTGATTTGTGATGTGTTTTGTATGCTGGGTTTATTCAAAAATCTTCGTAGAACCTTTATAACAGTTTCGTCCGTTTCTTGAAGATCGCTCACTAATTTTTGATATACAAACTTCCTTACTTATATCCTTCTTATGTCTAGAAGATATATGTACACGTATATAAAATAACAAGGTATATAATCTAATGCACATAAGAGAAGATCAAATTAGAAATAAAGTTTAAAGAATACGGATTTGACGTCACGAGAACCACGCTCGATATGCTCATAAATTGACCATTCTTTTATTTTAAATAATAAGAGCGCGGAAGTTATCTAACACACCTGCGTTTCATTTTTACTGTTCATATAGAATGAATTCCAAATTTTTATCAATTCCAAATTCTAGGCTATTCGCATTCTGCATATTGTTCATTGTATGGCATCTTAAATGCAACGTAAATGACAAGTTTTCAGAAAGAAGATTCACCAAAGTTGAGAAATTATTCTTTGCTGAAAATATTGGCAGACACTAATTCCATCTTTCAATTTAAATATAACTTAGTCCTCTTTTTTAGCCATTAACTAAGCGAGTCAAGTAAATCAAGTACTTCCCGTATTTCTTTTCAAAGAATTTTATTTTTACCTGAAAGTTTTTAAATGCATTGAGCAGAACATGTACTGGCTACACAATGTCAGGAAAAGCCGGACCATAGAAACGAAAGACCCTTTTATGGAGGCTTTCACATATTTATTTATGCTTCTTCTTAGAATAACAACTGAAAATTACGAGACTAACCAGTGAATACAAAACTACCTGAAGATGTAATTAAGCAAACAAAAAAAACGCCATTACAAGGTCATTTAATTAAAAGATTACTCTAAATTAAGAAAGAAAATCATAAAATTCCGTTACTAAATACTATTTTGTTCTTCTTTTCACAGGGCGATGCCATTGAAGTCGTAAAAAAGTAAGTTAGATATGTAAATATATAACACCTAACTTCAAAAGCTGGGAATTTGCTTGTTTTACGAAGGAGCAGATCTCGGTATGTCAGATTGTATCACGACTTCGCAGAAGATTGCACGATCCACTACGATAACGCTGACAATTTAAGAAAGGGTAATGGATGCGAGATGAAAATGACAAGTAGGACAAAACAACTAATCAAAGTGCAAATATGAAAGGTGAAGTGATGATGCAGCGTGTCGCTGACCGATCCGGTTTTGCTCATCAGCTCCGGAATGCCGTCTTAAATTTATTACAAATCCATGGGAGATTGACGATTAGTTCTGCGTATATTCATAGCTCGTTGTTAGTACTAGACGTTTGCTGTTGTTATGTTACGCTAAGAATTATACATTATTGGATCGATCGTTCCGTTTGATTGAAAAATATTTTTTATACGTAACGAATATGCTAACTCATCTTGGATTCCACAAAAATTATATTATGTATCATCCATGTTCAAATCTGTGAATAATTATCATAAATAGTTTCCCATTTAGTCAAATAGAAGTTGATAATTAGAAATCAAACAAGATGTTGGTGTTTGAGATTACGCTTGTTTCTTATAGGTACTTCTGCTCTTCGGAAGTGTTATTTTTTTTAGATATACAGTGTGTCTACTTAAGTTGGAACCATATGGAAAACCTTTCTATTATTGGTTTTGTGTAAAAATTTATTGTTGATAAAAAGTTGTGCACGGTTCAAAACTTAAAATGCAACCATCAGATATCAATTTTTTGAAGTCGTATACGCCGTGTATAGCCGTATTTTGAATATCTACTTATATTCTTTTCAGCCAAATTCGATGTAGCGCTTATTTCCGCAATGTTAACTGATTAGAACATCAAGATCTAAATACTTTATTAGTGCTTGTTAAATTTATATTATATTTGATGAATATTGCTTTATGTTTTTTGGGAAATATGCCCCGTAAGCATAAACGGTTACCTCGGAGTAGCAAGTATCGAAGCTACACCGACGAGAAGTAAGAAGAAATTGTATGGTCGACGACAACACTACTATATCGGAAGCGCAACGAGCCTTTCCTATAAATCTGCTCGACACTAGAATGATGAAATACTACTTACTAGTACAAAAAGTCCTAACTAAATTGGCGGTGATATGTGGTGAGGTTGCCGGATACAATGACAGCAGAGAAAGTATGTAAAGTTTCTGGAAAATTAGAAAAACAGAAGTTTTCAGTAATAAAAGGCATGAGAGGAATACTGCCGCTGAAATTGAAAAGCAGGGAAAAAGTAGAACGGCCTGTGTAAGGAAAAGTAAAATTTGACTCCTAAACCTCTACACTGAAAAACAGAAGACGACCGAATAAGACGAACCGTAGTCTGGACGCTTAATTTTGATTCATTTTTTTCGAGCACTGTCAGTGAATTTACGTAGCCCCACAGCAAATAATCGAAAGGTATCAAAGCAAGCAAAAACTTGAAGATTTATTCACAGGTTCGTTCCTCGAAATGAACTTATTGTCAAATTTTGATTTCAATAAATCAATGGTTGCCGTTGTGTAACACGTATCGTCATCCATTATCCATATGTTCAAAAGAAAAAATCGGCAAGGCGAGCATCGGCCTCATTTTTTTAATAAATAACGGCCGATAATGTCACCGGTGTATAAACCGTATCAAATATTGAACTTTTGGAGATGTAATGAAGTTTGCAGTGTTTGTAGGGAATAATTGGAGAAGGAACGACGCAGATGATGATTACGCAGATGGTGGGTTTAATTCCTGTGGCAGATGTTTCTTGTACGGACGTAGACGAAGATTTTTACGCAAAATATTTCAAGTAACGGACACAAAGAGTTCAAGCAACTGTGACGACTTGGATGACGTGTGTGATTGGATGGATTTGGATCTTCTTCTACACATCCATTTACGCAACAATGATATTCTCTTCAGTATGCTCATTTGGAAGTGTTGGTTTTATTGCAGTATGCCTAGAGTATGACAGTACATATTCGACGGATGGTTTGCTCAGAAGGACATAAAAACTCCGAAGTCGTCTATAAGTTTGTGAAACGACGATGAATTTCGAAAATATATTAATTTAAATAGTTTGGAGCGTTGTTCAAATGTAAAGCTGTTCATGGTGACTGGTGACTTGTCTGATCTGATTATACTGATCATAAGTTCAAAAATAAACGTAGTATACCAGTTCTTTTGATAGTTAATTTCTTTCCAAGTTTTATTTAAGCAAAAAAGAGTAGCATGGTTGAAATTATATAATGAACAGTGAATTGAGTGTCGATTTATTTATTCAATTATTTATTCATTTAGCATTAATAAATTATGATGTTCGTATGCAATAATCAAGTAAGTCTTCTATCAGTGCATCAATTTTAGAAATGAATAAGCAATCCAATCCAATCTTTTAATTTGAACAGACTTTCAAATTGATGACTAGAGATGACAAAGGCAGATGGAATCTTGTTTTTTGCAGCGACTAGATAGACTCGTGTCTATTCGTTCTCCTCATGAGAATGGATTGGCGTTGCCTACGGGTGTCCTAGAGAGTCGACAAAACACGAGTCTGTCTAGTCTTTGCAAAGAAGTAATAATTTCATTCGCCTTAGTCATCTCTATTCAAGGTGCTCTCAAGCGGTTACAAGAATTGGCTGCAGAGCAAGCTGGTTTCACTTCATAAAGAAATACAGGAGTGACAATTTAAGGTCAAACTCGTTTTTCTCGAGAATAGAATATCATTCTAGAACTTCACGAGCACTACGCCAAGTTTTTTTATTAAAATACTTCAAAATGTTTTGTTTGGGTTGCATTGTAAGGTAACCTCATAAACAGAAACTAGTCCAAGAATTTTTTTTAATAGATGTGGTTATATGATTTCAAATATTTGGTTTTCAATCATTTAACACTCAAACAATAATTTAACGCAGCTTTATTCCTCCTTTGCAGCTTAGTGTCCAAAACTGGCAACAAGCGCGACCTCTTCATTCAATTCCTTTTGGCTAATTTAAATACATCCTCGAATTAGTTTTCAAGGATGCTCCTTTCTAGCCTATGAACTGTTAGTCCGCATTATTGCAATTGAATGAAAGCAGTATAATCAATTTCAGAATGCCGTAACGCAAGTTCATTTCCCTACAAATACCAAATGCAATTGCTATTTCGACTTATTTAAATTCCTATAATTCTCCATCCACGCGCAATATTAATTTTACCCGATTCATCTAACAGTGGTAATTGCGGTTGGTTGAAATATACGCTTGTTGCTTCCAGCCAAATAACACTTAACGTTATTAGAAAGGGATGCCGTCATTAAAAGTGATGCTCAATTTGTCTGAAGGTTGGGCCTTCTTAATAGACCGTCTCTGGGTATTTTAATGTGTATGATTCAATTTAAATGGTTAGCGTGTATATGGCTAAGTTATTATATTAACGTGTATTCTCTAATTATTTCGATATTTCATGAAACAAATGCATGAGGTTATATTTTCAAACAACTTGGCTTTCTCCCTTAATTTTATTTTTTGTTCTTTTACTGTAAAGGTTTGTTGCATTGAATAGTGGATACGAACAGTATTTTAAAATTTAATTTTATGTTGTTCTTAAACAAGCCGCTTTAGTTCTCAATGCACACGAACAATCAATTTATGTTGCTCTAGCCTTGTTCGGAAGCTTTGTTTATTATATCAGGAGTGTCCACATTGTATTAATTAAAAAGCGTATTACAATACACGTCCACGGGATAAGCATATGTAGAATGTTAGAGACAAATAAATATATAAGAAAACGCATTTTGGTTTCTTGTGGTGTGCGGCTCAACGGGGTTTTAGACTAAATTATACACGTATATCTGTTTCTATATCTAAAGTATATAATAAGTGGGTTAACTTTGGACGATAACTGTTCCTTTTTTTGTTATACAAGGTTATCATAAAATAAAGGATATATTTCGATTTATTCTAGAACTTCAACAAATCAAGTCAACCACAAAAATCAATACAAACTGATTTATTTTAACAACAGGATTCTTTATATTCAACACTGCTTTTCTCAACTGTTTAATATCACCTCTATTTTGGTGGTACAAAAGCACCAATCCTTCCTTCTAGTTATACATAACATTACACAACATGTCGAGTTGAATTGCTGCCACTTACTCTTTAATGATGTCTTTTAGTTCTTCCAGCGTCTTTGTCGAACACGAAAAATCTTCTTGATTCAGATCCAGCGATCCAGTGAACGCGGTTTTGAAAGACAACAAGACTTTAACTCGCCGGCAAATGAAATCGTATAATCTCCTAACATTTGCAGGCAACAGTAACATTTACATTTATAGTGTATTCCCTCGAAAAAAAAAAGGGATCAATGAAATTAGCTGTGAGATCGTACCAAACAGTAACTTCCTTGTCGCGAAGATCTTCCTGAATGATTCCTGGTGGATTTTCTGTTGATCATAAAATTCGTGTTCAATTTCAATCTGGGTGATTATTCGTAAAGAAAAATCGAACCTGACTTAAATCAAACAATGTTTGTAGTTTAAAAAGAAAAGTTTTTAGCAAACCGTGTTATACGACATTTGCAGTCGTATTGTATTAACTTATTGGTTTCTAGCGGATTTGTATTGGTTACGTTTTGATTTTCCTGAAGATCTTCCTCAATTCGGGTATCGGACTAATGTTTGGCTTTCCTAATCTCAAGAGGTCAATTACAGGTTCTGTTCGTTTAAATATTATAATCAAATGACGGTACACCTTCATTATACAGAGACCTGCCGTCTAACTCATAATAACATTGCATTAAACTTATTCGTGCTTACAGGTTCTTTTTTTGTTCACCTCGTTTGAATTCTCGTTAAGATCGGTTTTATTTGGCGAGGAGATCATTAAATTGCAATCGCTTTTCATGATCAAGCTCTTTTAGATGGATGCAATAAAATTCCATTGTTGCAATAACTAGAATCCTAATTCAATTCCACACTTCGGTGGAAACAGTATTCTAGCCTATTCTAATGTTTCTCACTAATACCTTCTGTTCATATTAGGCATATGTTCATTTAATATTGGCATCGCGATTACATGTATGAATCAGTACTTAAGAATGAATCATTCCACACTGTAGTAATTAAATAGCATAAATAATAATAGAGGAAGGAATTACGCATAATTCCTTTAATTGTAGCTGATGCAAATATTTTTTTTGCCGAGGTTTTTGCCGATTTCCTAAGATATATGACACAATATTGCACAGAACTGCAGATGCAGGCATCCATAGTTGTGCATCAACGATAATTGGGGAAAAAGATTATTTCGAATGATGGTGTTAAAAACACTTGGGAATAACATATTCTTTTAGTTATAACGCGGCGCTCATCCATCAACATCTTTTTTAGTTAATTAGATCACTATTTGATATTTGGTTTTGTCATGTAGCCTGTAGAATTGCTTGTGTTCAGGTTCTTCCAAAGAACCGATCAAAAATTAATTATTCTACGAAGACAGTTCGATCTTATGTAGATTACTCAAGGCCTGAAATTTTAAAATAATATTGGCGCTTTGCTATGACCTCTCAAAGATATATAATTGGTGCTTATAATTTTCGTAAGCATATAGGATATACTTACAGGGTATAATTAAAAATTGATAAAAATATAAATTATTTTTAAAGGCAGATATTCAAAGTTGTAGATTTTATGTGCGCTGTAACGCTGTAGAAAGAGCCTCCTTAAGAGCTCAAGTCGTATATTTCCGCAAATCAATGCTGTTGTGTAGGTGCTTATGCTGGATAAATACGGTTGTCACTCTAAGTTAATGACGGAGCCGAATATAGCCAAGCAAATTACTATTACTCAAGAGATGCCGGGTATATGTATGCATATGCCAGCGGTTGTTTAGTCAACCTTCTAGAATCACGTTTACAGTCAGGCCACATAAGGAGTTAATAACGAATAAGATCGATGCGCTAATATTATATAATTGGGTTTCGAAAATTCAAGGAATTTCTCCAATCAGAATACGAGATTTAACCGGCTGAAGAACGATTTAGAAAAGGATATGGAGAACGCAATTCAGTGATGTTGAGGAACTACAGCGTTGTGTTTTAAGAGAATTTCGCGAGAAATAGTTCAGAAAAAGTGTTACATCAACATATGAAGACTAAGCGTTAGATCTAATTTGGTTTGGAAAGGTACTTTATTAGTGATTCAGAATTATAGCTTAGTCACCCATTAAACATTTTAGTTATTATAAAGCTAACAAGTATTTTCGCAAAAAAAACCTAGAGAATTATGTATTATTGAAATCAGCAGATTCTACTCTTTTTGATATGACCAGAGCTTGCTTTACCCAATATTAATATTGATGCTGAAAAAAGTAAGTCTTTGAGATCAAGATAGATCTACTTGTAACACGAAAAATATATCTTAAATCCGTTCCACCATTGGATTCACAAGCAAAATATATGAAAACCTACAATCTAGCACGTACGTAGACAACATTCTACGGCTTACATACGTGTTAGAAAATATTACAACACTAACATTTGCTAAACAAAATTCCGCGCACGCAGAAATTGGAGACAATAGAAGTTACTCGTTTTGAAAATACATAAATTATAAGGAAAACAATGTAGCGATAAAGGCATTGCAAGCAATCGAGTGGAGTAGGAAAGCCGCTGTTAAAACGCTTTGTATTGTCTACGAGATCATTAAACACCATTTATCTTCGGCAATCAGTTTCGAGAACAGAGAACGGACTACTCAGCAGCTAGAAAATGAAACAAAACACTCGAATTTACGAAATTGGGGGAGAGAAAGGTCTCCTTTTCTTTGGCTCAACGATTTGTGTAATTTTCGGATAGCGGAATAGAGGTGTCTTCGTATAATTGGTTCCATAATTCATCGAGTTTGCTGAATAGCGATTTGAATATAAAATGAAGCGCCTGTTTTTTATTCATTCCCTTCGCGCGGAAATATATTGAAAATGAAGGCGTAAAATATATGTAGCGTGTAACTAGTAAAGGAAGTGCTTTCAGGAATGCAGATCGTAAGATAGGACTTCATCGGTGAAATCTTAATATGCTGATGAAGACGTTGCTTCTAGAAATTTGAATTTGACGCAAATTACAGGGCGATAGTATCTTTTTCAATTAGGTCAAGCAGTACCTCCATTAATAATAATTATAGAAATAAAAAAATTTCAATCTTTTAATTGTCGTTTCATTATTAATAAAAATTATTTCTAAACCGGGTTATCGAAAACAACGGTTACTATTTGTTTGATATAAGAACCAGGTAAGAACTTATAAAAATAGCAAAGGTCTAAAGATATCCAATATTGGATGGGATATAGCTAACAGATACTACAAACAAAGACTACCGGTAATCATCTTATCTGGATCTTCTTAATAATTCTGGGGTGACTTTGGCAAATCAGTTTGTAACGTGTGACACCTTTTACGTTAGTACAACGATTAGATTAATTAATGCTTTCCGTAATAGTTACAATTTAAAGTGCAAATCCTGAGAAGTACTTCCTTCACGGAAGTAGGAGCGGAAGGAAACCTTATAAATGATTTTCAGCTGTTAGATCAAATTAGATTAGCCTACTACTCTGGGTGGTTTTTGACCTGTTCTTCTGTGACCTTTTCAGATCTATTGTGCTTCCTTTCTTGTTTGAGCCATTACATTTTTAAATTCTTTTGATTGTGTTTGGTGTTCAAAGATATTTTAAATACTTGTTTTAAATTTAATTTGTAATTAAAAAACAACCGTAAAAACAACTTCGATATTTTTATAATTGGACTATCGATAGTGATATGCAATGATATAGGTAAAGATGACAAAGGCAGGTGGCATTATTCCTTTTTTGCAGAGACTAGATAAACTCGTGTCTATTGGCCTCATGAGAATGGATTCGTGTTGCCTACTGTCCCCGAGAGTCGACAAAACACGAGTCTGTCTAGTCTCTAATAATTTCATCCATCTTTGTCCAATCTAGATAGATGACATTGCTAATGAAATCTAGTAATATTCCACGTAAATAGTTTTACGAATGATTTTCGTGTTGTTTTTACAAAAAATTGTTAGGTCATCACAATATCTTGTGATTCTGTGAACCTTAAAGGAAGACTCATTGAGTCTTCCTTTAAAAGATAGACTCAATGATATAAACCATTAATGTGCGACATGTAACGTTAATTAAAAATAATTCTAGTTCTGTGAATATAAAGTGCATTTTGATAAATACTCAATATGCAAAATATAATTCCATAAATTAATAATATTGAATGTTATACACAGGAACGCAACAATGTGATTAATATTCAATACTAATAGAATATTATCCTACGTTTGTATCGCGAAATTAACGTAATATCGTTAAGTATAACGTTAATTTTCTATACATGTTAGTCATTTTTAATATAAAAAAGGAAACCGTTGTCACTGTAATTCATTTTGGACCGCATGTCATTCAAGCCTGATATGAAAATCTGTTTTTCTTATTTTTATTATTCACGACATTAAAAATATGCATTTAATCTGCATTATAAAAATCTGCTATAAATATCATCTGCTATAAATATCTGCTTGCTTTATGACGACGACTATATATGAATATTATCTTGTAAATGCTTTTCTACCGTTCCGATATATAAATTGCGCGTAAAAAATGTACGTAAAGAGAGTAGTTGTATATGCAGAATCTATCGAATAAATTTTGAACGGTGACATTGATATGCGGAAGTCGCAAGAGGGAAACTTCAATTTTTGTGGGACCGTGCATACATATGTAGGTATACGCAACGTCAGATCGAAATATATAGAAAGACATACTGTTTGTAACTGGATCTTGCATTGAAATTACGCCGTATTTTTAGTTTAGATGTTTTTGCTTTGTTTTCGTTGTTTCCAAACAACTCTACAAGAACGTAAATGAATGAAAGAAGAACAGGACCTGCATAATAGTCGTAACTAGGCATATCGCGTTTTGATTTGTCATTTTTTGATTTGATTTGACAAATTTTATTACACAGAAATATAAAATTCCCCTTTATCTATTCGCCAGACGTTACGCTGTAGCGATATTCTGCATGGTTGAAGTTGTCTTAATATTGATTTTGACGAGTAGTACTATTAATAGAGAGGACAAAAGCGAGTGAAATCATACCAGTTTTGTAACGATTAGACGGACTCGTATTTTATCGACTCTCGAAGAAACCTTTAGGCAACACGAACCCTTTCTTATGAGACGAATAGACACGAGTCTATCTAGTCATTGCAAAAAAGGTTTGATTTCATTCGCTGTTGCCCTCTCTATTCATTAACAAGAATGATTAACATGAGAATTTGATGTCCAAAACAGAGAAGAAAAGAAACAAAAAAGTATTTACCTTTCTCACACCTTTCATGAAGAAACAGAGAAATTAACATATTGAGCGTTGGTAATAATTAGATTGTAAAGAAGAATGGATGTTGTGGGTTATATATATTGTTTCATTCCTTTTAATCAGGAAATGTTACTAACATAAATAATAGGAAATTTGTTAATAAGGAGAATCTATGTTTCGGAAAAAGTTAACCATATATTTCTAGCAATGTACGCTAACGATGACGTACGAGACTTGATCATTCTGGCATTTTATCGCAAGAAAGCGCGATAAAATGCCGTAAGTAAGGTATTGCGGTTAGGTCGCTGTGCGAATTGTCAAATGTCGGATTTCCTCAATAAATAAGTAACCCGCAAAACTATTAACTCCACACCAACTATGCGACGTAAATATCAAAATCAATTAAATTCCGTTTATTTGACTGCGATAATAATAGGAATCCCGTAGTGTAAATACAAATAGAAAGAACATAGAGTATCGTGCAATTTGAATGAGTTCAAAAACGGGATTATGCAATTTTCGAACCTGTTCTATTCTTTCCATTTTGGAAATATTTTTTTACGTAGTTTCAGTAAGTGGTCTCAGATAATTCTTCTTTGATTAAGTACAAACTTTAAGTTTTATTTTGTGTTTTATTGATCATTTTGTTGGTAAGTTTTAAGATATTCTTAAACCAGATTGGCAACAAATTTGAACGCGCCTTACTCTGAAATTGTCCTGAGCTGTACTAGACTTTTGCAATGAGAAAGTTGTAAAGAGCAATTATTATTCACAGCACGTACGTCATTGTTATAAACATTTGCTCTAACTTGACGCAATGAAGTCTTCGATTGAGTCACAGAACGCCAAATCTGACCTACTCGTGCTATCACTGGATTGGTTTTGCTGTCACGTGTCCGTGGTGTTACCATGATGGCCATCATTAGTAAGTATAATTCACCACTCTCCGTGTGCTTCATGAAATTAGTAGAGACCAGACAGATTCGTGTCTATTCGTCTCATAAGAGAGGCTTCGTGTTGCCTACTGGCTTCCTCCAGAGTTGACAAAATTAGTCTCTGCTAATTTCGTGAAGTGCACGGAAAATGTACTCGTGTTTGACTTACTAATAAGTCAGTATAGCACCGTCCTTCGAAAAGGATCTTTTATGCTCGTTTAATTGAGATGCTTACGATCATTAAATCTTTACCCAGCGGACGAATAATACGATATCATTACTTTTATTAATCATATCGTTTGTAGTTACCTTAACGAGACGACTTATCAAAAACGGATGATTGGCCAGGTTTATATGCATTGCTCTTTTTTTGCATGAATCCGCAAATATACAACGTTTCTCTTTTCAAAGCAACACTACTTACAACACAGCTTACAGGTGGGTAAATTTTTTACCAGCTTTCCATATTTAAATGTCACGCAAAACTTGGAAGGAGTCGAGAAAAAACATCTTCATTTGAAAAAGGAAAAGATTTTCTTGTGTACATGGCTGCGTAGTTCCAATAGCCTAACTTTAACTTTAATTTCAGTTTGAGTTTGGCCCCAAGTGATTTCTTCTTACTTCAAAATTTGGAAAAATGCCTCGGGGTCGAATAAGGTGAATGCTTAATTTGAAGACCCTCCGAATTCCTACTTTTTTCAGGGCTTAAAAAGCTGGAAGAAACGGAAGAGTGTACAAAATTAAATGGAGATAACGTTGAAAAGTAGATAAAGATCTACAGAAAATACATTGTTTTTCTATCTTATTCTAAGGACTTATTGAACGGAGCTCGTATCTACAATTGAAGGACATTTCCGTTTGATCTACGATAAGCAGCATAATCTAACATGATAATAGCGTAGTTTATGAAGGCGATCAATGACGTGACGTTGAAAGTAAGGCTGCCGCGATTATACTTTATAGGTTCCCGGTATATTGTATACATCGGAGAAAATAAACGTACCCATATACAACCGCAGAAAAAAAGAATATATTCGTTCTTACTTTCTACGATACGCTAGCAAGCGAGTTACGAAGATACGTATGTACATACATACATACGTATGTTGTAGGTGTGATAAAAGTAATATTTTTAATTACTTCTGTTCGCCATTACTGCATGTAATATTCGAATTGTTCAGAAATTCTTGTCGTAAAAGGCAAGCAACGTACACATATGTATGTCGCTCAATTGCTATTAGGCGACGTTCATATGCGAATTGTATCTACTGAATCGGCTAACTACTGTTATTTATATAACTAGTTAGTGCGCAGAGTGGTTTAATGCATTGAACTGTGAGCGCCCGGAAAATGACCACCGACGGAACAATGAAGCTCAAGATACGTGATTTTAAATATTTATGTATAGGCTAGGTAAATAACGGATGTTTTACATCATTATATGTCTTCGTTTCGTAGCTTACGTTCTCGATGGTTGCTCGAAATATCGATATTAAAAGGAAAAGTAATTATTTAGTAGGACGGCTATGTTGGTTCGTTGGAGCGATAAATTGGATTGAAAATTTTGTTTTATTGCCTTGGAATTACAAAATTATATCGGAGAGCGGTGCATGCAAAATAAATAGGACATACTTTTTTGGCCGCTTGTTCGTAACTTTTCTGAGAGTTTAATTTATCCGGTCAAAGTCTACAAAATTACTTCATTGCGGAATGTTTTTATTTGTTTACCATTTATTTCATTTTTTATGTTATTATTAACTAGCGAAAAGCAAATAGAAGAAACCGCTGGATAAGACCAAATAGTGTGATGCCTATTATGCATATATTCGCGCTTTTCTTTATTCGATTTCCAATACTCTCTTGTTTTTTTCATCATTATTCATTTATTTCATCACTATTACTTTATCAATTTTCAACTTATATACTTTCTTTCGATTTTCTCGGACACATGTTGGTTTTAGTTTTCTATGTTGATATATGTTGGTATCTATCTTCATTCGTCAACAAAAGTTTCTAATATGCATTACTTCGTATTGACATCTCTTCAGTTTGTAACTCATTGTAAGTTAGGTTTTAAAAGAAGATGCCTTTTGAGAAGGAATCTCTGGGATATTGTGGACTAGTAAATTTTAGCTTTCAAATCGGCAGGTCAAACCAGACGGTTGTTACAGAGTAAGATGCTCAAGAGCGTCTACAAACTTACAAATGAAATAGCGACAATGTTGAGCAAAAAGAGTCTTAAGCAAGTGAAAGATTTCTGCGACACTTTATATCTAAGATTTTCTATTTAAAAGATATATTCGAGAAACTTAATTCACTTGATATTAAACAAGATAAAACTAGGGAAGAGCAAATACCTCTCCCAATGTGAATTTATCCGGAGTTGCATTTTGGGTAAGCCTAAAGAAGTTCCTGAAGATCCACGAAGTTGGATAACCGGAAATTGGGTAATAAATTGTTTTGAAAATATATTTACTGGTCTATTTCTGAGAAAAGAAGAACAACTTATTGTTTTTCTCAAGTATCACAGAAAAGTCACATTTCAATGTTCAAGTTTGGAGAGAATTGCATTGTAGCTGCTTTAATGTGTAAATATAGAAATAAACTTCAAATAAAAAGAGTTCAGAATGTTAACCTCGAATATCAAACTAAACTTGGATAGATTGTTCACTTTAAAGCAGGCACATATATTAATCGCTCTAGAAATGTTTTATTTTAATTAGTAATAATGTTTTCCTTGTCATTATATGTTTTCTCCTTCTTATTTATTTTTTTGCTTTTTCCTCTTATTTTTCTCTTTTCAAAATTTGCATCAAAACTCCCGTTTTTTTTTTCCTTTTTTGCTTCAAAAAAGGATAGAGCTGTTACCTTATTATCTATTATGTACTATTCATACTCAAGAGAGAAACTCAAAGGTGGCTAATGTGATATTTTTGTGGTATATTAGATGACAGCGGTATAAACGCTGCGGTTCTGTTGAATTTTACTCCCAATGATATCGAAATGAACTGGAAAATATCCTGCAATGAACTAGCATTTCAATTATTTGTGCCTTTGTTAACTGTTAGGTGATAAATACTAGCTTTAGATAAAACTTTAAAGGATGTTGAAACGTGTCGTAACTGCGTCGAATGAAACGTAATATTTTAAAACATTCATTAACACCTATTTTTTAAATATTGATTTATTTTTTTTTTAATATTATATGTGTAATATATATGTTCATTTATGTCTTTTTTTGTCTATTTATTTACAAAACAAATACTAATATAGTATATTATGTATTTTGTTTTACTTTAAAGCTAGATCACCCGTACATAATATTAGAAATAAAAAAAATACATGTTAATTATGTGTAAAAACATGTCACAATAAGGGATCGAACAGATCCCTTTATAATTTTTTTTGTACCTAAAAACTTTCGGTGCCCGGTGAGTGTTTAGGTAAAAGCTTTTATTTTCACATTATTTCCTCGATGATATTGAATTCTTTGTATAATTTTGAATGCTTAAATAACTAACAACCAACATCGCGCTTATTTAAAGTAGTTCTTCTCATCAGCATTGTATGCAGACAAAATAATCACTTTCATGATGGGATAATTCAAATTCATATTTCAGTTAATGCAGCGGTGCGTGAACAAAAATGCAACTATATCTACACATGTATGTATGTCTATACGAGAGATGAGAAACGTATGCACGTAAATAGGTTCATATTACTGCAGTTAGTCCCCTACAGAATATCAAATTTAGGACGGATTATGTGTTGCCAACACGGCCGACCACAATAGGGATTTTATTTTAATCCACACCGTTGCAAATAAATTCACAATAAACCCTGGAAACATAATTATAAACTTTACTTCTTTTAACTCTAACGGATAATACATTTCGCGGGGAACGAACGTTCACATTTTTGTAAAGCTGAAAGAGGGCTGAGCAAACTTTATTTGCGATATACTACATTTGTAAATGGCCTGGCTATAGGATTAGTTGCAAACTTCATTAAAAATACATTCTTTTGTATAGGGGAGTGCTTATAATACTTTAGTAGTTTCAATTTAGTGTTCGGCGTATACGTTCGACTAAAGTCAGGCATATTTTCACTACTGACGTACTATTACTTGTAAGTAAGTTGATTTGCTGTAACAGAAAGTTGAATGCCCATTTGCTAATTTATATCTGCAAATATACGCAAAGTAGCAACTGTTTGTATATAACTGTTTTACTAAAAAAAAAAAAAATCAAAATTTTATATCAATATACCATAATTAACATTATTTTGAAATAAGAAAGTTACCGTGGTTCCTAGTTTCAATGAGATATACGCGTTCGTAGCATAATTGCGTAATAGTGCAAATGCTTTTCAAAATGTTAACATATACAGGATGTTCCATTACAAAACAATAAATTTTAATTCATTATAAAAATGTTTTAAGCAGCTGTTTTTTCCCGATTTTCCCACTTTTTGAGCACTGCAGGGCATTTGTTGAAGTCCGTAAGATCGCAAAGGGTCGAAATTTGGTGAATATGATGGATAGGACACCAATTCGCACCGTAACTAAACTAGATTTGCAGTCGTAATTGTCAATGAGCGGCTTGTGATGTTATCATGACGGCAGAAGTTTTTTTCTTTGCTAGGTTTCTCTCGAATCCTTCTAGAAATAATCCGTTACGATTATGCCATGCCAATTACAAGAAATCGGCAGGCGGATCTGCTATCGCCTTTTTTGGTGCACGTTCGCCAGGAAAAGCCCATCTCTGGTCAGCAGACGCGGATGCGTCCATGCGTCCACCGCTCTTCATCAACGACGGTTGTTCGGTCACCCTTAAATCTATTAAACCAACATTTGATGATAGTCGTACTCTTAAAAAGTTGTATATAACTTCCCTTTGAGTAATCGAATCGCTCATAGGTATTATTCTTTTTCTTTATTCTCCACAACACTACTGGATGAATCTCTCCCCAAACTAAAGAATAGTACTCACAGGAGTTAGTGCAAACATCAACAAAGATTAATACTGTCCTTACTTGGTTATATTATACTTATAGTTTATTTTGGAACTAAAAATTAAAAAAAAATTAATAACTCAGCTGTAATACACGAATTCGAATCAAAAAAATTAATGAGTTTACAGTACATATGTATGTATATAAATATTTATATTTAAATATAAGTAAAAGTTGTTGATTGGATAATTTTTTTAATAACAACACTAATTCTTACGTATATGTGGACATCATATTAAATTACGGTGATAATCCAAGGAAGCCGTCGACAATACTACTTTGGCTCGCGATCTTGCAAACATTGGCAGCTAAATATGAACATCTAAATAGGATAAGCTTTCGAACAACAATATATTATTTCTATTACTTTCCAGAAATACAGTATCAGTTAGTGGCACTCCTAGAAGGTATTAGATTTGCACAAGTTGCTAACATAAACATCTTGTAGTTTGAAAAGTAATATAAATCTTCTTTAAAGGTGTTTTTCATATATGTAAATGATGAAAATGAATTTGTTTACTTTGTTCTTAAGGTTTTATTTCCGAACACCTTTTCTTGCAAATCGTGTGTATTTAGTTTGAAGCATTTCTTTTCATAACCTGGCGCTTTATGGATATACTTGATGGCACCGGAAATCAATAGGTATAATGTGATTCATACTTTATGATTTCCTGTCGTTTTATTATTTGGCATACGTGAAGCGATATAATATAGAGAGATACCAAAAACAATTTAGCCAATATGAAGGTATCGGTGTAGACTTTCGTATTACTACTATTACTTGACCAGTTATTTGGTTTCTTAACGTATTTCTAAATTCTCGTTGACTCTCTACCTTTCCATCCTATATTTATATATCTATATTTTTATTTAATTGGTCCATCGCATCATGAGAGATTAGATTAGATTCTTGAAAAACTTGCCGTGAGTATTAAGCGCCCTTCCAGCAGTTTTTTCATTAAGAGACTAATACTTGTTTTTCAAATTTTTATTATTAAATTAAATTTAAATCTCTTCTAGAATTCTAGAAGAGATTGTATTGTTGCAAAATTGTAAAAATTGTATTGTAAAAGTTGGAAAGCGTAATTTTCTCGCTAAAAAAAGAAAAAAAATTGAAAAAACGGTTAACTTGAGAGTTATGAAACAAGAATTCGAATTATACAATGGTTTCTTACGAAAAAGGTTTTTCTCATATTTAGGCGTCCTGCAAATACACGGAAGATACAGAAGAAATATATGGTGTTATTAAAAAAAAAGACGTTTCTAGCGTTTGCATTTTGTAAAGCTCGGTGTTTAATATGTTTGTTTCAAACGCATTTTAACACCATGTCTAGACAAAGCATGTAGTAAGTTTCTTAAAGGAAATGGATATATCTAAATTAAGGTGATTGAAAACATAACCTTAATATCTCGAAATCTGCCAGATATATAAAACCTATTTTTCATTGATTTACTAGGTTTATTTAACAAAATACAACAGGCTGTTTATTCGCTATATTTATTCATCCAATATAATCAAAAGGGTGGTTTGAAAAGTTTCCAATCTAACTCTATACACTTTTCCAAGGGTGCTTCGATCTTATAAACCCGTCGAAATAGCAGTTGTTACACAAAATAGGTGTTTATGAATGTGATGCCTTCCTCATTGAATGAAAATCTCTTTTTTTGAATAAAGAGTTAAGCTTCGAAATCGGAGAAAGTCGCTAAGGGCTAGATCTAGTGAATAGGCTGGGTCTATCAATTGAGAACCAAACATTGGTGACTACTAAAAGGTGTTGTCTCGGAAGTACAAAATCTTTTGTTCAAATGCGGCCGCTTTTCCGCTATTTCTGCCTTCACCTTAACAAGTAATGATAAATCGTATACATCCGTTATTCATTCATTTTAGCTCTAAATGTTGCGAAGTGCAGAAGTATTACTTTTACATGTTGAACTGCTATAGTAATGTAGGTATCCTATATAGTATTGGAGGTGAGTTAGTAGCACCACCAGAAGTTGAGTAGTTCCATTGTCTGAAATCCAACCTATCGTGAATATGGACATTTAATTTTTGAAAACTTTGTTTTTTTGTAAACATCTTTTTTTCTTTTTTGGAACATTACTATTGTTACAACATTCTCTTAAGTGGCCTTGATTTTTCTTTTCTGATAAGCCCACGTGTTATATTCACGCATAGGCTTGATAATGGCACAATACTTATTCTGGCTATTCTTTTATACCATTTAAATTTTTACACACTGAGATTGAACAGTAGAACTACTTAATTTTTTTTACCTTTCGGTTAATTAATAATCGTCACCATTTTCACTCATATCACTGTTTCAGCTGTACTCCTTCAGGAGTGTGCTAGTGGATTCAAGTAATCTACAGCAAATTCGCTTAAATTACTTCGACAACGTTTTGGAAATGTTCTTCCGAATGTATTTTTGATCCTGAGCGAGTACCCAATGCGCGGTTGGCCTCTTTATGCCCAAATCTCGAGATTCTCGTCTCTGCTATCTCTCTAGCCTTAATTTAACAGTCGTTTAACACCATTTGTGGAACATTTTCGACGCAAGAGTTTATTACCAGCCAGATATTCGATATTTTCAAATTTTACAGAAACACTGACATTGGGTGACGCAAACGATTGAACCTCTAATATAGCTGAAACTTTAAAGCGTATCTATCAACGCATGCGCAATTATTTACCAGAAACTTTTTCAATTACTCCCGTATACTTAAAAAGTATGAAAGAGTATGGTGTTTACTACATTATCTGAAAATTTTGATCCTCTATTGTTTACATACCAGATGCCATTAAGTCTACAATAAATTCACATAACAACATAACATTTTAACGTAGAAAACATAGTTAACATAGAAATAGTAGTTCCCTTGCACGTAACGCGAGAACGCTAGCAGGAAGTATCTTACCGTATGGCTTATACGATATATTCAACGATTACATGCGCCGTTTCTTTTTTTTTGCATTGCTTTGGTTCTGGTCTAAGTGTGCAAACACATAGAATAGTGTCGCATAAATTTCGGCAGTTTAAAGCGTCCAGGCCGTTTATACCCTACCATACATCTTGCCGGGATCAGAGCTTTATCGTTGTTTAGCGGCGAAGCAATGATGTGCTGATGCGAGAGCTTTAACGTGCACATTTTATGAGTTCTTTTAGTTCCTCTTTTTCAAATTACATTTTCATAATCTAGTGGGAGAATTCTGTATGAATGTAAATGAAAGTATTCTAGCGTTGAAATTGAACGTATGTGAAGAGGTGCAGAACAGAGGTTCATTAACGAAGAGGATGAAGAATAAATATCATTTTAGAGGTCGTTATGCACTACCATTGTTGCAATGAGTATTATGTTCATATAATGTACAAATATGCAAGTTAGATGAACTCATGCTGTATATTGTTTACGGATTGTTTTGTTCATAATTATCGTAAAATAATAATGTGTTGATGGCAGAATTCGCATTGTACGATATGTTCTTTGATAGCAATGTTCAATTTGAACATATAACACTGAAGAAATGAAATATTTCGTCATTTTGGATTATATAAAGTCGTACATTAAAATTAAATTTTTGAGCAAAAATTGTTTATTTTACTCTTACGTGTACAACCCAAGCTTCCATCAAATTATCATTCCTTAAGGCTACAAAATATTTATTAAGAAACTACTGAATTGGATTAACTAACATTTTGTATGAGCCTTATTTTAACACATATTATAGGTAAGCATTGTTATTAAAAATGCAAAATTGTTAACCGTTGTGATCAAACTAAAATAACTAAGAGGTATATAGATTATTTGTTACAAAGCTAAATTATGATGTTGAAAACGTTTTTTTTTTAATTTAACGTTTCCTTCCAAAAAGTTCCAAAAAGTTTTTGTATAAGATTTCTTGTACCTATTTTTATTCAAAGTTGTGCGGTCATGCAAATATAATACTTCAGAATAAAATGGCAATATTTAAAACTAGAAATAACAATTTCAACTAGCAAAGACGATAGGCAGATACAAATTAAAATAATAAATGACCGAAATAGGTATAAGTTTATTCAAAGCCTTTCCAGACAACTCATCCTATTAATGTTGAATCCGAGAAATATATATTAATTATTTAATATGAATTTTCTTGAGTTAATTAATTTTGATTAAGATAGAATTACAAACGCCTAAAATTAGAAATAAATTCATAACCTTTGATACCAATAAATACGTTATATATGACAGATTGAAACAATGATTAATACAGAATAGGTACAAGAATTTGTTAAGCTCTATTAAACAATATATTATTACAATGGCTGCAATTAAAAATTCACCATACCCAAATTGTTTCCTTATTAGTATTTCTTCAAAATTTTATAAATGCATATCTGATGGTCATATTGCATTGGTCTAGTTTATTTTCTTTTGAGGCCCTTATTTGTGCTGCACCAGTTTCGGTTGGTAATATTCTCAGGACAGCAATGGCGGTACGCTAACGATCGCAGAACATCATTACGGACAGTTTACGGATGAATAGCGTGTGTGGGGTTACGTAGACCGGCCCCTGGTTATTTTTCTTTTGTTGTTCTTTTACCTTTCATTAACATTTTTGAACACAATTTTTTTAGCGGTACATTTTTAATGCGGTCAGTGTATAATCACTGATGTTCTCGAAGTCGGCCCCTTAAATTTAAATATCTGGTAAAAGTGCTCTTCTAACATGTCTACTGATCGACTTGTCAGCATTCTTTGGATTGCTAGCAAATACTTTAATGTTTTCCAGAAATGGTGAATTACAGGGAAAAACTTTGTACAGAGAAAATTGTCACGTAAATTTTCAGTTCTTGCATAAAATTATATAGCAAGAATTTTAATCACCATCACCAGTTTTATAAATTAATTCACTTTAATATAGTAAGAATAATATTAGCAATAATAATAATTTATAGCAATTTATAGATAAAGACATACAATACAACATATTTGTTGTATTGTATGTTGTTATCTGGAAAAATTTGGTTTTTGTAGCTGCGTTTGTTAACAAGTTGGTTAAGTTAAAATAAAAGTTGTCCAAAGATTAAAGAGGATTAAGAAAATCACGTTTCATGCAGTTATATAAATATCTGCCGAAGAAAGGTTTAGGGCCACAATGGTAGCCTGCCTAGGAGGCAGTGAAGAATTGGTATCGGGAGTATCGATGTGGTACAACAACTTATGAACAAGCAAAAAGAGTTAGTCCACCGTAAACACAGTGGTCTCAAGAAAATATTGACTGTGTCTATGACTTAATTAAGTAATATTGTCAGTTAATTACTAAACTGTTAGCGCATTTTAAACGGTACAATTAACACAAAATCAGTGGCTACAGTTCAAGCGGCAGCGAAGGAGAATCGCCATTTCAGAAGCAAATTTGATGTTAACGACGAACCAAAACAGTTTTTGGATCGGTTAAATAAAGCAAGGAATGGTAACGTGGAGCAGTTCCACTCCCTCGCAAATTTAGGATCCAAATAGTTCCCTAAACAAAAGAGATTAAATTTTCCCAGGAAAGAAGCAAATTATCCACCGTATGTACTGAAAGAACGAGGTGCTTTTTATGAAGCGGGGCTACAATTAATGTCCTATGTCACTGTACACGCCTGCTTTAAATCATTGGCTAATGATATTTTATTATGGAAACCTAAGCATTGTAGTTGTCTCCCGCTGCTTATGTTCAACCAATTCGCATTACATTTACGAGATATCCTGACGTACTTCCGTATCCCGCAGATACAACTTAAGCAGCTGTTCTATTCGTCTTGCTACAGAGCCGTGTAGACAAGCGGGATATATTTTCACGCAATAACTGTGACAATACAGACGATTGACATAAGATCTTTATATGTATAATAAAATAAGTTAACCTAACATTTTTTTTATCAAAATCGTTTTAATAAATGCTCTTTATTAAGTTGATGAACACATATATTGGTAAATACACTATATATACAAAAATAATATTGATATAAAGAATACTTTTGAATGAAAAATCCCTGAAGTTTGCTTCGGTTCCCATTGTAAGTTAATAAAATTTGATACATAACGTTCATTGTTGTAATAAATTTTTTAGTTAATACTTTTTGTTGCTTTAACAAAACAAAGTTAACGAACACTATTTATTAAATTTATTCATTTGAATGTATCATTGCATCGAAAAAAAAAATAGTGATTTCAAATTGAAGTACTAAATATTTGTGTCACCTAAACCGTAATTATTTGCACTACGTCGAACAACTACCTGTCTTTATCTGGGGAACAGTAGCGACAAATCGTGGTAACCGAAAATAACAGAAGCAAACTATGAAATATTGATGATTCTACTTGCTTGTTTTAGATTCTTTTCAGGTAAACAACAGTTACTAATTCAAGATTACGACGTACTTGCATAGCAAGTGAACCCGTTTTAGATGAAGTGGTATACAGTCAAACGCTTTTAGGCGTTAAATATTTAATGAAGAACACTTACGTGCTCTCCTTTTAGAATGCATGTATGCATGCATATAGTATTGCTGTGGTTGGTGTAAAGTATCAATTCAAGTTTATAGCACGTGTAACAGATATAAACTGCAGTTGTTCTAATTTGAAAAAATTATATCCGCAGATAGAAAATTTGACCTAAAATTCAACGTGCCGTGTGCAAGAAAATTACATGGAATGAGGTAATTTACCTCTTAATCTCCTGAATGATGGAATTTCCGCTAAATACCAAACATATGAATGTGCTTTTAATTACGCCAGTTGCGAAATCCTATGTCCCAAATCGGTAACTGTAATTAACTGGTAACTCATAAATTTGTCGTCAAATTTTTAACTTTTGTACGTTCTCAATTTTGCACGTATAAGAAAATGTCATAATATAAATCAAAGCACCAACTCATTATGGCTGATCAAGTATGATAAATGCAATAAGTAAACCGGTGCTAATAATTATGAACAAAATTGCGTTTAACTTAGCACGGCATTTCTGAATGTAATTAAAGAAATTAATTGATTTCGTGGACCTAGAAAACATTTTAACTATATGTTGGGACGATTAATGATTTTTTGAAATACTGTCCGAAATTATTGTGCACCAGTATTGTCGAGGAAAATCATTAAAACAAATCTCAACTGAATTGAAAACAGCAAAATCTTGTATAACAAATATAGTTAAACCCAACAAATAAGTTGGAACCATCTAAATTGAGGATTAAATATCGATAGAACTTGATCAACGTTTTCAAAGAAAATCGCGATTCTCTGGAATTAGTAGTTCAATGGTTAATCTAGAACGGTGAGTCTTCAATAGTTAGTCTGGAATCAGTAGTTCAATTAGTATCAGTGGTTTAAATGTGTCTTGAATCTGTTGTCCGAAGGACATTACATGAAACCGAACTGGGAATTTTAGAGGCATTTAAAATTATGTTTAAAAACCTGTATTACCCGCTGCTCAGAGACGAAACCGGCCGATTTTGGCAAAATTGGGCGATTGGAAGAAAGTTATTTTCAGTGACGAGTCCAAGTTTGACGTTTGGGTAAGGAATAATCGAAGACAGATGATTATAAACATAAATAAGGCTACACCATGAAGGTTCTCAAAAGGAGCGTTAAATTTTCGAAAGGAAAGTTGTGTTTATCCGTGATTTGGGCCAATTGGAACTGTGTAGCAAGACATTGCAAGAAAGGTTTTTATTGAGAAACTATACGGAAGATACGTCGATTTCATTATGTAATGAGCGCCTCGTATTATATCACGTGTTTATTAAACAATGGTTTAACCAACGGACAAAAGAAGATTTCATCAGTTACCAGAGTTTTTGCCAATTTTTTGTCAATTATTTATTGGTGTTTAAAATATTTTTTTGATATTCTTATTTGTTTATATATTTTCTATTGCTGCTTAATTCTTGAGATAAATTGTACTTTTTTATTTTGTAGTCGACATTAATATATGTTTCTGTATTTGACGTCGCATGATTTGTGTCGGATATTAACCACAATTTATTCGTTTTAAATAGAATTTTAGGATATCTCGTTATTACCTAGCAATACATATAGTAGTAACCCATGTTCCATTCCATTCCTGCAAAGTTATTAGACCAAATTGTATAAAAATTGCAAGATTTTGCTATGACTGCCTCGAGTATCTTTTCTACACTTACGAAGTCAATTTTGATGTACTTGCGCTTGTAAGAATGCTTAAAAAATTTAAGCTTGCTTGAAAATAGATTCAACTGATTCGGAAGAAACTAAATGTACTGTATGAATGTAGATTTAAAACATAAATGTCTCAAACTTGAAAAAGGATTCAGTTTGTTGATGATACATCTTGTAAAACGGCTCAGCTTCAAATCTTGATGAACGGCATCAAAATAGGAGATTAAAATCTGGTCCTTAAATGGAAAGTGCGACGTTTCTCTTCAGAATTCATTAGAATGAATTCATTAATGAGATCTTCAAAGATTTAATAAGTTCTCCAATAACTTTGTTTCTTGTAGAAATTAATTTGTTCAATTTTTTATATAAGAAGAGATGTTTGAAGAACTGCCCATTAAACAGTTTCTTACGATTTTCGGAAAATCTAATGGAAATTTTGTAATTTAGCGAATTGGTAGTAGTAGCCTTCACACCAACACGATAATCGTGGTACTTTATTCGCGACCAACATGCGATTCGAGTTGAAGAAGAAGCAGTACCGCATGCATTTTGTATGTGGTATGTCAATGGTTACGCTATTGTTACACTATTGCTGTTACCATCATTATTATACATCATTTCGCCGCGAACGAAATTATTTAAAAGAGCAAGGTCACGGATTATTTACGAACCTAAACAGTATATCCATTGGTCCCATTATTCAATTAATTTATTTTCACTTTATCATTACATCAGTTATGTCAACTGCGCGAGGAAGCGGCAGAGAGGCATAACAGTGTAAGAATTCTACTGACAACTGTGGCAAAGGAATTTACCTGACATGCTGACGGCTTCGTTGTTGAAGACCAACCAAAGTGAAAAGAAATGATCGACTCCATGATTAGCGGTAAGCTGACCGTCGATACCAGAAGTGTTTGGTAACTGTAGAGCAGCGTGGACGGCGGAAAGAAGGCCGGCCGCAACCAGTAGACCGGCGTTACACCAAGTCATCACAACTGATGTGAGAGAGCGAACGGATGGAAGCGGTTTCGGTATGAGCGGTGATATGTATATGTATGTGTATGTGTAATTAGGTATGTAACTGTATAATACCGATTCACGTCTTTATCGTCGTCTGGTGAAATGCTAACTGACGGTGAGGATCATAGCGCGGAGCAACCTGACCGAGAAGTGTCTCCAAAATGTACGGGGGAGTCGCGTCGAATCAAAACACTCGCGCAACAATCGATTCACGGCTGCCAACAGTTAGGAGTCTCGACTGGAAACGACGACTTAAAATTGCAGTATACGGTAGAGACCGATGGAAAAAAGCTCAGCGCTTTCCGAGTCTAAAGGTCGAAGAAAGGATAATGCTCATTTCGCTGATTGTTAGTACCTGCATATTCGAGATCAGCGATCCTTTTTATTATCCTTTATACATATATCCTATTATTACGTAGAAATGGTTTAATTTAGAAATTTTTAAAGTGATTTAGTATTTTGATATCATTTCCAATATCAGCTCACGTAACTTAGTTAACGGTAAATGCTGTCGTAGTTGTTAAATGGCTATTTATGGAGTATTTATCTAATTGTAGTTAGTTAGGTTTAATATTAACGGAAAAAGCTTTTTTAGTATTGAGTACTAAGTAATACGAAATAGGTTTAGTTTAACGCTAACACTTCTGTGGTCGGTGGTGGAGGGTAAAAGATCCAATAATCCTCTGCCTAGATTCTATTGTATTGCCATGTTTACTTTTGGCTTCCTCAGAATACTATAATAATACTATAAAGTACTCATAATACTATAAAGGAGCACTAAAATAATGATTGGTTAAATAAATTATTGTTAACAAACTTATATAATAGCGATTTGTAATACCACCAAATTATTTTTGAAAATATGTAGAATTTTATGTTTATGTTCAATCGCAAGCCAAAATAACAGCAAATCTGGTAAGTAAAAAACCGCAGCAGTAAAAAGCGGACAAGGTTGCTTTACATTAAGAATTTTTGAAGGCGATAAATCTTTAAAATCCCGACATATAGTGTATCTTGAATTTGATAAAAACTAAAAATTTCACAGTTACTATGAGGAGAGTTTTGAAAGTAAGTAGTAAGAGGTGGTACTGAGTAATTATATAAACCTACGTAAATGTTGCTTAGATCTTCTATGTTCTCCCGAAAATTAATTGCCTTTGCAATATTATTGATGTAGCACATCCTTAGAAGATTACGGTTGAATATATTATTTTCAACATCCAGAATAATGACACTGTAAAAATTGAAAATGTGTTCGGTTTCATTGTTGTGTACGTTTAGTGCACTGTTGCATATTTCTCTTAACAGCAATTTGTTTTTTTAATTTTTGGGAGGTTTTACTTTGGCCTCATTGACAGTAGCCTCACTCATCAATATTCCACCAGTTCTTGTGAAAGTTATAACTGTAAATATTACAGGTAATTCCCACTTAATTTATGCAATAACTCATATTCTACAAACTTGATTTGTTAATATTATTAATTCTTTTTTAAATCTACATATTTTACATCTGACAATAGGCTCTTCCTTCATCATTACGCCCATGGCTTAAATTGCTATTAAAACCATACCTTAGAACATCAAAGATAATATAGATTTTCAATTTTCCTTTGTGTTTCATCACGTCTATGGTATCCTTCTGGTTTTACCAAAAAAGAAACTGGATTACAGACTAAATATGTTTAACAATTTGAATAACAAATTTCAATTTACTGTTCAAGTAGAATCTAATAACTGGGTCTCGTTTTTCCACACCATGGATTACAGAGCTACTAACAATTTTGTCAAACTGGATTGGCAGAGAAAGTCAACTAACTCAGGAAGGTCTTTAACTCAAACGATTCTTTAAAATATAAAATCAATTCAATTCAAGCATTGAAATATACGGCTTGAAGGTTTGTGATCCATCTTTTTAGAAAAATAGTGTGAATATATTAAGATCAATCTTGAGAACGACTGTTACCCTAACAGTATCATCAATAGAATTTTTTTTCAATTTTTTCAACACTAGCTAGGAATTTGATCGCTAATTCTGCCACATCAAATTCTCTTGTCAACATGAATCGCACAATCCTTTCTAGAAAACTCCAATCTATCCAGCACACTTATCCACCTATTCAAATAACGTAATGTAAAAATAGTTTCCTATCAATTAAAAACGACGAATTCTCTTCTTTGCAGATTCAAGGATGTGTGAAACTATCTAGACAAAAATGACGTAATATGCAATGTAATGGTTACAAGGAATGATACGTTGGTCAGACTTTTCAAAAATTATATAAAAGATAATTAGCGTCCAAAAACTATTAGATTGTAACGTACTGAAAGAACATACCAATAACACAATGTCAGTGCTCTGGAATAATATATTGAAAATAATCTATCAAACGTAATTTTCGAGAGAAATGGGCCACATCAACAAGTTTACAGATGCATTTTTCAGAAAGACGTAGAAAACTTATGCAATGTTTATTTAATGCCATCTCTTGATACTTATTTATTTTTAAGACTCTAATGCACTGTATATTTGGATTATGAAGTTTTACCAGTTTAAAAATTCTTAGTTTCAAATAATTTTGCCCACTTTCTACTCTTGCGGTTTCTTGTTTACCAGATTTGCTGTCACGTTTGTTTCGCTTAGTCTGTTATTGAACATAAACATGTACTTTCTACATATTCTTAAAAATAATTTGGTGGTATTATAAATGCATATTATGTTCGTGTGGCGTTCGTTACACCCTTGGTTCTTACTTCCGAGAGTTCAGAATTTTATAATTAACGCCCAGTTTCGTAATAAATTCAAAATTTTAGCCACTAAGTCTAAAGTGTACTTTAAATTCATTATTATTAGCAGTATTACCGCCTTACAGAGCGACGCATTCAGCCACATTTTCACGAACGTGAACGTCTAAACACTGTATGGATACACTTTACCACTTTAACGATTTGCATCAAGAAGATAATAATACAACAGTAAACATAATTATGTTTCCAGTTAGATAGAATAATCATACGCTCACTACGGAAATGTACATATTATAACAATTAGGCACTAAAAAGGTGCCTTTTTTTAAAATAAAGTAACAGAAATAAAGTTACTACTATTATTATTATGCTTTGCACAATAATAATGCTTTGCATAATAATAATAGTAGTTGCTTTATTTCTGATTTTTCTTTCAGAAATATTTTAATTTGCGTTTGAAGAAGGTAGTGATAATAATAAAAATATAGGAAAATATCAAATATGCTTATTTTACTGTTGTAATAATTAATTTAACTAAATTTGAAGCTTAAGGGGAATGTCTCAAAAATACGCTTCTTTCAATCCAAAGAAGACAACAAATGAATTTTAAACGATTGTTAAAAGTTTGAAACGAGAATTAACCTGATCTAGTGACATTCTAACACATAAACATTATGTTTATATGTTTCTCACTAGAATTCACGTTTGTTAACTACTACACGTGACTCAAACTTTTAACTACACAACCGAACACGTGTTATATGGATGACGATCGGACTCATCTGTTTATATAATCGCGATAGCGATTGCTTTGACCACATCAAATTTTGATAATTGTACTATTCCAAAAATACTTGACGAACTTGACGAAACGCAAGCGGAAACTCTTATTCTTAGAAATAACATAATATAAGCCGTGCAAGAATGCAAATGAAAATGATGCACCGATTCTAAGTCATTTTATAACATTTTATACTACGAACAACTATATAGGACGACTATCTGGCGAACGACGAAATTATCCTGAGATGTACCTAAAAGTATATTAAATTGGGTACTTTAGAATGTAAAGAAATGGCATTTAAAAAAAGTTATTATATCGCTCCACCATTACTGTCTTTAGCTAGACTTTTTATAATATTCCCAAGCTACCTATAGATAAGAAGAGGTAGAAAGACGGAAGCCAGACGGATCTTAACTTTGAGCGAGTAGTAATGGAAGATGTTAGGTTCGCTTTCTTACTACTAATCAATTACGTCGGAAAATACCAAGAAAATTCTATATTTGCTAGGATGAAATATTTTGGAGCAATAAGCGAAGTTAGAGAGTGTAATGTATCACATAACAGCTTTTTAATTTGCTTGTTGAAAACTGAGCGGAAAGAATCACTTTTTCAAATTGAAATATACTACATGTAGGTATGTATTTATTTATTTGTTCACAAAAAGAAAGGGTTGTCGAAATTTAGATCTAAATTTTGTATTTTATTGGTTCTCAAGTCAACTACGCCACTCAATACTTCATATATTTTCTACTTCCTGAATAACTAGACAGGCGACTTAGTTAGACTAAGATGTAATGAGCGTGTTAGAGAAGTTTTGTAGACAAGTGGCAGATAGCTGCTAACCTTAAAAATACTCCCGATCAATGAATGAATAGTGTAATTCAAGTTGATGAGAAACGTGGAAGAATCTGGAGAAAATAAAACTATGCTTAAAATGACACGTTGAGCGCTACCTTGCAATGCTTCCTTAGTTGGCAGGATTTGGCAATTAATTCCAGCGCACCGCGACCTATACTATAAATAATCCGCCAACTGTATCAAAGATTTCGCATTTAATCGCTCTTAGACGTAGCGCATTTATGAGCATTAAATAATTAACAAATATTAGATACTTTCTAGTAGTCCAAAAGAATCGATGTCGTCATTTGTGACAGAGCAATTCGGTAGTTTTTTATGTACTGTTTTCCCAAAACACGTACCATTACTTCAACAATCTCAAATCTTTTAGTTTTGAAACATTTGATATTTAGAGATATATGGGATACAGAAATGTACAAAACTGAAGAAAGCTACATCAATATCATTATTTTTTTTAAGCTGAACGCTGTGCGAAATAAAGACATTGAAATTCTAGCAAAAGCACGTATAATAATATTGCTTAGTCTTACTGAAAACGGTTTCTGTTGTATTAAAACAAAGGAAAAAAGGGAAATTAACCTGAATGTTAAGTTTTCCGTTTGTAAAAGTCGCCGTATAGATAAAATCCGTCTAAAGCCTGTAAAAGTCGTAGTCGCAAGGACGATAGGTTTAAAATAATAAATAAGACAAGACATTAGCAAAATAGAATTGAAGTTACTATACACTTTTCCATTAGTTGCGGGTTTCGTGAAACTTTTCGTCAACGTGTAAAGACGCGGAGATTCAGAAACTTTCGTCATTTAGTATTAGTTCGCAGACGGGTCACAGTATCCACACAACTCATGGAGTAGTCAGCGCCCTTATCAATTCAGGAGAATATATTGCTTAGACCTGTGCCGAATCCGAAACTTGCAATGTTATTTCCTGTTTGCAGCTATACCTTTCAGACTCGGTATAATACGGTCGTCCTGGACGCTTGGATGTTGATCGCCTTTACGAATCTAACGTACATTACACGAATAAGTATCCCTAAAGTATCCTCTGAAATGATTTTAAAACAAAAAATATTAATTGTTTAGGTAAGTTTATTTAATTTTCACAATCTTCCATATTTTTATATCATAAATAATAATAATAATAACAAGTTTATTTCAGAAATATATATATATGTAATATATATAAATATATGTAATATATATAAATATATATATATATATATATAATGTGTATACGTATATGGAAAGCGTCAATTTATAGCAAAGAGAAAAACGTTTGCCATCATAAAGCATATGGTTCAATGTTTATGATAGTTTTAAAATGTGAAATTTCAAAGTTTTTAGAACAAAGATCTTTAATATGCACTGAAATCATATTATAAAATTTAATGTAGACTGTTTGATTATTTTCATTACATTCATTTCAATTCATGGAAAAGAGCTCTGCGACATCTAATTTAGCGTGCTTTTGCTCAAACGACCTTCTAGTACCATTGCAATGTAATGTTTGCTGATGACTTCAAAATCTTATAAAAAACTTAATTTTTTAAAAGAAAAAATTAAAAAAAAAATATAATGAACCTAAACAAGCGCAAAGCACTCATTTGTACCTAGAAAGTCCAATCCAATTGTCCATACCTATGTTTATGATAGATAATACAGAATTGTTACCTTGCCCAATTATAAAAGATTTTGAAACACATACACATACGTTGTCACCCTAATGATGAGTGAAAGTATATTAAAAAAATTCCGGTGCTTCAAATAAAGAAAATACTAACATTTAAGCCTTTATAACCTTTCGCCTTTCTAATTTGAGGAATCACTTGACGGGGATACTTTTTAATACTTAAAAGCAATGTTTGGACATGTTTAAACACAATATGAGTGAGTACATTGGTAAAGATATATCAATGTCCTCAAGGTAGAAATGTTATAGAGACGAAACACATATGTGAAAGGAGTTTGGTCACAAAGATAGAAACCGAAAAAGAGGAATATCATAGCGGTATATGCACCTAAGTAAAATGCAAAAAAGGAAGATAAAGGAGAATGTTGGGAAATATTATACAAAGAAGATAGCATAAAACCACAATTATTGGCGGCATAAGTGTAAGAGTCGGGTTAAGATAACATAAGTTTCGAACAGTGGATGGGAAAAGGAGAAAATAATGGAAATTAAATCAGAAGAATAGTAGATTTCTATATAGAAACAACTGGGGACATGGGAAGTATGAAGCAAATGATGAAGTATCCAAGTGAGAAAAGCGAGCTACAACATTAGATATTTGTAACCAAACAATGAAAGGAAAGGGGATTTTTTAAAGGCTGGGCAATAGAAATTATGATAGTAGAGAATGCAGCAATTATTTAGAAGAAGAAATAGAATAGATAAGAATAGAAATTAGACTAATTAGCGTAGTGGGAAAATTCTATTCAAGGATATTACACTGAGAGCGCAATTAGACCATACCCTAGAAGATAGTTGGAGGCTATTTGGAAAAGATAAAAGAACACGAACTCAAAGATATGTTAGGACAAAAAACGAACAATCTGAACGACATCTGTCCTGTTATGTGCAAAGACTGAATGAGCAATTAAAAAAATATAACTTAATAATTGGTCAAGCTAAGAAAGCATTTGAAGCCAGAGAAGTGGAATGGGGAAGACCGAAGAAGACGCGGAAGGAAGTGGAAAAGGTGATAATGAACATGAGGTGGGATGGTGTACTCCGGTTCGACAAAGATAGAAGACCGTGGAAGAATATAGGGAGAAGTCACCATATGAACTCGCACAGTCTCACATCGAAAGATAAATGGCACATACGAATTGGCGAAATAAATACAAAAGAGAACATGATTGTTGGTACATTTTCAATTTTAATCTTTATCATATGTGTACCTACAACAATATTTTCAATTTATTTTGCAGGGGTACCATCGCAATGATTCATACATGTAAGAACAAAGCTGCAGTTTTAATTAGAGAGCTGTGCATTTTTCGATCTTTGTTCAAAGCAGCTGGATTTCTAAAATTACTAATTCAATTACAGCGTGCATGCATGCGTACGGATTGCGGCCGGCTAATTGCGCTAATTGCTAGCGGTAAGAACAGTTAAGGGGCTGAACGTAATAAGTGATGAATGCAATTTTTATCCATTTGTTCCCGATTTCGTTTGAAATTTCCGGCACATGGATTATTGACGTGTCGAAGTAAAGGAAGGAAAAAAGAATAGTGCAGGTTTGGCAGTCGTTAGGCTGTGGGGATCCGAGTGGAAAGGGGTGGAGGTTGACGGACGGATGAAGGATAGGGAGGAATCGACGTTGTTGCGAAAATTGAATTTCAACATTAACACCGCAATTCGTTCAAACTTAAGCCCCTTGATGAGAGATTTCAAGCGACCGTGCGTTTTAATGAATTTATAAACAGGGTTTTGGAAATTAGAAACAATAATTGTATTCAAATTTCGTTCTATAAGCGATGAGCTGAACGTTGGGGCATATTGCTTAGGAGCAGCTGGGGTTGGGTAAAAGGATTTTGTGTAACTTTCATTCTTTCCTGTGGAGGGATTTTCTTTGCGTGCGGATGTACTACCTAACGTTTCTTATCTCAGAGAAAATTCTCTTATTTCACAGCTGAAAATTTCAGTACCAATGGTTCGTACAACAAAACATTGCTTGTTTTGGAAATTTATTTATGAATATTCATTAATACCGCTTGTTCATAGAGATGTCAATATAGCAATTTTTTTAATTTTATTTTTTTTTATGTTTTTAATTTTTTATTTATTTTATTTTTTTTAATTTTTTAATTTTTTTTTAATTTTTAATTTTTTTAAATTTTATTAATATTTAGTCTATCCACTTTTGATAAAATTATTAGGAATATTATTCTTCTTGTAATATTGTCTGTAGTTTTTCTATTTCTTCTTGTTTTCGAGAGTATAGTGTACTCTGGAAGATATTTTTGCAGATATTTTTCGCCTTCGATTTTATTTTAATAAAATAGTTCTCAGCTGGCATGTATGCTTTAAAATAATGAAGGGAAATTTAACCTAAATAGCATGACTTTGCAATTAAATCCTCTTTAGGAATAGACTTCATCAATTTTGAACAACGAAAACGCCTTCGAATTAAATATTACTTGTATAAATTTGCTAAACTAGTGACCAAACCAACGATGCAAACTCTTATACAGCAATAGTAAAGTAAGGTTAAAGATCTGGTGTTATTAAAATCACGGCAATTCCTACAGATGAAGCCATATGTGCACTAAAGCGCTTGCAATTGTTATGATTATATCATTAGCAAAAGTAAGTTTGCTGTCGACAGTTACCCGAAAATCTTCATCACTTAATTACTGTGCGTAAAATCTAGGCAATTATTGTTTCTCCTTTACAATTCTTATTGTTGAGTTGTAAATGTGTACCCGCACCAATCACTAACTGCGGATATATCTTTTTGTAGTCTTCGAAAGACCTTACTTCCTAAAATATTTTCAGATGCCATTTATAAATCGCAGGAATAACATTGGACTAAGATTGGTAACTTGTCGCAATCCAGCAAACGGTCACAATGTATCAGATTCCACATTGCAATATCCTGCAAACTGCAAGCTGTCCACCAGTTAAGGCGAAGAAACAATATCTCGTAGTTTTAATTTAATTTAATTTAACTTAATTAATTTAAGTTCGTAAGTAGACGATGAAATGAACATTTTCACTGCATTACAAATATGGTCGTACCTGGTGATTTCGTACATTTTGGAAAATTTACGCAGAATACATTTGAACTGTAGAAATATAGGACGTGAGCTTCCAAAGCTGAAGAATATGTATGTAATGATTCTAGTTTAGAATTGAATAAACGAAATTAGAGTTCCACAAATATTGTAGCACAGTCACGAATAATGAAGCTTGGAATTCCGTCAACACCAGCTGGGTCTTTCGATTTTATTAGGTGATGTAGTAAGACTTATGTAGGCACAATCCATTTTCACATAGTAAGAAAACTGCGACGAGCTATTATTTACATTTTTGCTTAACTTTGTCTACTTTTCTGCAATAAAGATTTCTTAAACAAGTAATCTGCGCATGGTAAGATTGTATCTAAACATATTATATTAGCGCAGCAGTTTCAAATAATTGATTGTGCTAAATTCTTCAAGTAAAACATGCATGTACATATGTGACTGATATTTGCTATTTCAAATTTTCTTTACAGTGAATCATTATTTTTTTTTCAATGATACCTTAATAATACAGAATGGCTCAACAAACTATATGCCTTTCTCGAAAACCAATTTAGCTCAATTTAATAATAAAGTAAACTCGATTGAGGAAGTTTATAACATATTCGAACGGCTACAGAATATAATCCGTTTTAACTTTTCGGTTGAAACCTAAGAAGAGTTCGATAATTACCTGGCCAAGTTAAGTGTTGGCGCTACTACTGAAATAACTATTTTTCGCTAGCTAGTATTACTAAAGTTACCTTTTATAGGGTTTCCTTCAAATATTAAAACAAACATGTCAGGTAGTTTATGAATGATACCCATTTAAAGTGAGCAACCTTCATAATTTAGTAACACCGGAAAAAATCAAATATGGAGTAGTGAGTAAATGATTCTTTTTGAAAGAGAAAACGAATAATGAGATAAAAGTGGGACTCAGTAAAGTTTATGGAGATACCTTTGTTATCGACCACAAAGTATTGAACAGCTGAATTTAAACGTTAAAATTCTATGAGTTTGGATACGAATTGCTTCGGAATTCATCATATTTGCCAAATTTAGCACCCAGTAATTACCTCCTGTTTCCGTATATGAAAATATTGTTCGATGGAAAAGGATTTGGCTTAAACGATGAAGTGGTTGTAGAAATAAATTCTGCAGGGTTTGAGAAATTGTATTCTTTTGGTGAGTCAGTCTACGAGCTAACTATGTTGAAAATTAAAATTAATTTTACACATAAGAATACCTTTTTCTCGCCAAGGATAGGTATTTACATAAAGTGTTCATCTAGTCCGTAGGAGGAAGCTAATTTTTTCTTGAGCAATTTACTTGTTTCAAGCTTTCAAACAATAAATATAAAATATATTCAAGTGTACAGAATCTCCAATTTCAGTGGCGCACGGTATAAATTTGGTTGTTGGATCCAAATTACTCGGTCTGGGAAGTTGTCTTTAAGCAGCTAAGTAATCTTGTAGCTACATTTCATTAAGGAACGTTTTACGTACAGAAGCTCTGGTTGCCTCTTCTACATCACGCGCAAGTTCTATACTTAGTTGTTTCAACTTGCACGTTTGAGAACTTCTTCGGTTGGTTCATTACATCATTGTACACCTCACTTGTTTTACCATTTTCACTAGGCATGCGTTAGTAAAATTGTGGGCATTTTGTAGCATTTCTCTGAAAAACACGTAGGTGTATATTAATTAGTGGCGGTGGCATTTGATACATTCAGCGAAAGCGTTTTATAGTATATACCTACGTTATATGTTTTCAATATCATGGAACATTGTTGTTGGGTTAAGCCAACTTACGAAAATTTATAGTGAATAATGCAAACTTATTAAAAAGACGGGATAGTATAACAAACTTAGTTTTGAATAATGATGTATTCCCGTAATTCCAAGAGTGCATTCAAAATTCAAGAGCGTTTGGATTTATAGGTGGTCAGTGCTGCCAGGCCTTTTATATCAATACTTTGAAACACATAAAAATAGCTGGGCAACGTTAATGATTTGTCAATTTTTCTCCAACTAATGGTTTTTCAGATGAACGTATACTTAAAAACAAGCAGTGCCATCAGCAATTATAGGTTTTTTGATTTTTTTTATACTCCGAGAGATTTTTGAATTAATTGAATTGAACTTGTATCGATATTTGCAACATGTTTCATATAGAAGGTAAATTCATCATTAAAACATTTTTTTTCTTATTCATAGCCTGACCTTTGATCTGTTCTTCTAGTGTGATCCGGATGAAATTGTAGACATATTTGTTTCGGACTCCATAAGAAATTGTAATATTCACATAGGTGATGTATAAACCGTAGCTTTGACCAGCTCAAGACCTTCCTCACTAATAGTGTCTGTAAAGTTGTATTGAATGTTGAAATTTCATAACGAGTAGGTTGAGCATCGCAAACGCGCTTGGACTTCCTTAATTATATAAAAAGCTTTTTGTACACAACATTTCTACATTTTATAATATACCTTCGCTAATTATAAGTTTATGGTTTTGCGCGTGAAAATTTATATTAACTATTGAGTTACAATTGTAATAATATAAGAACATAACATTAAGCATCAAAACCAACACATCAATGTGCGTATGTACAGAGTATAGAGTATATGTGAAGATAGGCCTTCACAACATAGAATTGCTCAAGAACAGGCGATAAAAATTGTTGGAATTATCGTCCATTTAAGCCGTAGATGGCCATGATCACAACTACTGTATTGCCGTTCACAAAGAAAGGTTCTTGAATAGCAAATTAAGATTTTAATGAAACTTAATGGAAATATACAAATATAATAATCTTTTATCTGCCGAAATTCATTGTAGAACATATAGAAATAAAAGGAAGTGATAAATGCAGAAGTTATCCTATAATTAGAATTCACGCTTAATACGTACGCGGATTGTTGAATTTAAGGACCTCTTATCCGTCTCATCCTCTTGGCTACAATATGGAAAAATCATTAGGGTCTATCACAATATATGGTGCTCTTAAAGTAGCAATTCTAACAGAGTAAAAGTGATGAAAGTAATAATCTATCTTTATTCTAGCGTTTCGTGTTTTAGCGTATTCATTTATGGCGAAATTGTTGGACATAGAAAGTTGAGAAATTAGCGAGTATCTGTCGCTAAACCGAAATATTTTCGGTATATACGAGGATGGTATGGGAAGTATCGGCGTTTGGAGACAGATGACGCTTTTTATTAAAATCTGCATTACCAATTGTAAATACTGCTATTGTGCACGTTGGCCAGTGTGTTAATGATTCGATTCTTTTCTTTGGACGTGAAAACGGGCGTGGAAATTAAAGAGAAGTTGGATGCGGTCTATAAGGGCAATGAACCTTTGATGACAACCATCAGATATTGGTTTAATAAATTTCAGCGTGGTCGACCATTCGTGCAGTTAGTTCTATTGAAATGACTGCGGGTGATATGATCAAAAAGGTTCACGTTTTCATGTTATTAGACCTCCGGGTAAAGATTATAGAGAATGTTAATGTGGTAAGTATTTCAACTGAACGTGTACAAAACATCTTTCACGAAGAATTGTGTATGAGAAAGCTATCGGAGAGATGAGCGCTGCGTCTGACCCGCGATTGATCGAAAATGGAATCGCAATGTTCGGACATGTTTAAGCGCAATACGAACGAGTCTGTACGTTAGGTGACGATAGATGACGCTGACTGAATGATCTCTTTGTCAGCGAACGTCTATCAAATAAGGGAAAACGATTCCACCAGTCAGCCAGGAAATGTTGTGGCAATGACTTCTTAATAACACTAATAGTAGTAATATACCTTTTATTTAAATACGAGCAGCACTGACGTACAATAAATATACAAGGCAATGTACGATAGGCATATAATTCAAAAATTAGCTATAAGCCTCAGTCATCAAATTCTTGCTTGTTTCATTATAAGGAAATTTCGCGATATATACTCATACACGTTTTAAAAAATAGGAAGGGACGCCTGATACACATTGCTGATAAATGTGTTTATAGGGTACACGTCCAAATACTCACATCTTGAGGGAATTTGGGAAAGGTATATATCGGTACACCGCGAGCGAAGGGAATATGTAAATAATCTTTCAAAAAGCGAAGTGTTGTGAGGTGGCGGTGTTATTAAATTCCTGTTACGTATATTGATATTAGGGATTTCCGTACGAAACCGGATTTTGTCTAGCAGATAAGGAAATATTTGCGTTAGAATCACTTATACGATGCAATTTTAGCGAGATAGGTAGTCTATGCTTATTCACATTTAACCAATCAAGGTCTAACAATTTGTGTAAGACTCTGTCAAAATATTTTTGCACTTTCTGTACATGCGCTTTATCAAAAGAACACAGACATCGTAAGGCCGTGGGCCGTAAGCAGATTTGACACAGCATAGCCTTAGTTTTGTAGTGAAAATAGAGGCAGGTATGTAGGATTTCAAGCTTAAAGTATGCGGTACTGATTGCTTTGAAGATGTGTTTTGTATCAATTACGACACCCAGATTTTCATTTCATCGTCATTTCATTTTGTTATAATCTGTTTTTAAACGAAATGAACATCTTTAGGTTTACCATATAAAGTTTCATCAGAGAGCCTTGTGATTATAGTATTAAGTTGTAACGGGAAAAAATTACTAGAAGAAGTCGCGCGGTGCTGTGATCCATTAGACAGATACGTAAATATAATTACTATCACAAAATCGCTGAAACCAGTGTACTGAAGCAAACTGAGGAAGCATGGACTTAATTGACTTAATCTCCACCATTATTATAACGCCCATCATCGGCAACTGCGACAGCAAAACTAGTCTAGGTATGGTTCGAATAGGTATCGCATCCACCATATTCTTTAGATTTGGTCCTACTTCAGTTTCTTCTAACATAGATATCACATCAACGTCGTACATATGTTTATTATATGAATCTATGATATATATATATCATATAATCGTATATATATAGTATATAGTTATACTATATACTATATAGTAGTAGTAGCAGTATAGTATATTATGTTATATATATATATATATGTATATATAACATAACTATATACCTTTATATACCTTGATACACCTTTATACATATATACCTTTCTGAAGTCATCGGCAGGAATTGCAGATTCTGGCCTTCTCGAACATCGTCAACCAAGGTGGTACGACCACGTTTAAAATTAGCTGCTCCAAGTTTCTGTGGCTTATGTTGTCGAATTCTAATAGTTCAACTCTGATGCAAACGTGTGCATCTCAGTCTATTAAGTTGCTTAAGTAAATCAAACGCAAGAAATTAACGGGAGCTCGATATTCGGTTCTTCTATTTTTATGTAAACATTGATTTCAACGCATTCAACACAAAATGCTAGGAGTCCAACATGGGAAATATTTTCGAATGCGTCTTTCAATGCATGCCCAATTGTATTACCAGAATGTTTCTGACAACTAGCGCCATCCTCATGTTGAGACTTAACATTTTTCGAGTTACTCCTGTACATACGCCGATCACGTAAAAGACCGTATTTTCAAAGATCTTTAAATATCGTGGAGTTTATATATATCTTATCCATTTATTTTTCTTGGCGCTGTAGCAATATCGAGAAAACTAAAACTCAGCCATTTTTTAAAGAGTTGCCTTCCCCGTTCGAAGTGAATTTCGGCAGATTAAAGAATTTGCTCTAAATTATTGACCTAAAGGACGCTGTTGAAGAATATGTTATTGTTTCTTAATCTATATATTATGTACTTTATTGTGATGAAAGTTTTCAATGAATTATTCCTATTTATTAGGTTTCGATAATACCTTTTCTTTTAAAAACGTCCTTGCAGCAGAGAATATTCTAGCAAGAAATTATTTAAGCATATTACAAGTCAATAGAATCTTCTAAACTCCTGCATTATTTCGACCTCATTTTTCTTTGGAGTCATTTACTTTGATCTAGTGATGATTGTAATTTGTGAGGATTATAGATTTTTTGTACCTTCCATTTGCCATTGTGAATGATGGTTGTAGTGAAAGCCTCTGAGCGGATTCATTTGTTCTTTCAAAGGAAAAAATTTCACACGTTTAATCTGCCTTTAAACCGGAATCTTTTCCGTGTAAAAGGAGCCAGATATCTGCTTCTTGTCTGCTTGTATTTTGAAGGTTCCGGCAGGGATCCGGAAAGGAGTTCGAGGAATTTAAATTTGCCGTTAGGTTGGGACTCGAGATTTAAGTTCCTGAAATATTACGGAACAAATGTGGAAGTCTATGTCGAGAATATAAATTTCGGCTTTTCTCTGTCGCCATCGCTCGTAGAGGAGGGTCTTACGCTAATACCGCAAGTTGTGTACAACATGTTGATCGATTTAGTTTTAGCGGCGTGCTTTGATTGCATTGGAAATGGAATTAGGGAGAAATGTGATCATATTATTTCCTTTACAATTGTAAAGCATATGTATAAGTATTACAAGAATTGCTATATATCGATGAGTCAATATCATTTACGATAGTAATTAAGGGTGGTGCAGGTTTTGTTGTAGTTTGAGGAAATAGTATTTTAAGCTGTTTAAAAGACTTTGATTAAAACATGAAACAGTTAATCGTGTCTTTGCTATTGATTATCCAGGCGTTGTACTTTAAATTTCAAAAGACATTTAGTAAATATAAAGTTGACTTCGAGCATTAAATGGCGTTTAGCTCTATGTAATAAGCTTGTAAACATTGAAATGAAGTATATATCCGTGTAAATTACGTTGGGTAACACTTATAATTTTTCCTTCTTTTTAATAGCGCCAATTAAGCCAATAGTGTAAACCATTACAAATGCAATGGTAATTACCATTACCATTGTATTGATAGAAATCCATACTAGCTCGCTTATTTTGTACAGAGGCATTCACGACGGTGATTCGGCTAGAACTAGACTTTGAAAATTTTCTTGGAGGATGTTATTAATAAAGACGCATTTCTTTAAAATAGTTTGAATCTCCTGTTTTTCCTAGTTACATCTAAATAAATAAATGATTATCAAGTTTTTTTTTTATTTCAACCGCCTTAAATGCAAGTTAAATAATATAGCATCGTATTAAGAGCATAAAATGTGCCAACCTTTTCTTTTGACAATCTTGATGAATACGATTTTGAAATCTAAACATCTAGGTTTTTTCTTTGACATTATGTACCAGTTATGCAGGGTTTGCCTAAAAGCCAATCCAAATATGGACGTAAGCAACCCAGAAAATATATAGAATAATTTCTGAGCGGCCCGCTTTTCGAGTTATTAAAAGAATCATAAATGTCTTCTTCTTGTTGCTCTAAGGAATCGACGTTTGCTCTCCGTGGATAAATCTTTTCCGCCTCTTTCTGTCTCTTCCGCTAAGTTCCAGTCTTTTCCTCTCTCGTTTCATACCACTTCAACAGTGCTGTTTCGTTTTTGTTTAAATCTTCTTCTTTTGTTTTCTTTTCTTGCTTCCAGATTCTCCTCTAATTTTTTCTAATATCATCTCTTCCAATATTTGTCTTTTTCGATTTTATTTGAATTTTATTTCATTCGCATGTCTTCATTTGTTCGCATCCAGCATTTCACTTCGGCTGTTTGTAATCCTTACTCTTGTTCTTCGGTTAATATCCATTTCTCCCCTCCATTGAGAAATAGTGGTAAATACATGATTTTTATAAGTAGATTTATTGTAATAAGTATTTTTTTAATTTTTTAATTTTCTTATTTTTTGTAATAAATTTTTTATAGATGGGTTTTTTGTAATAAGTACTAACTATTATGTATCAACTGCATTCTTTCGAATAATTCGTCGTTTAAAATTCCTTTGCTGTTTATTGTACATATGTAATTATAAAATATTACATTTAAAGTGAACAAACGTGTTTAAGGCTAGAAGTACCGACAACTTTAATGAGTTTGCCACACTGTTTGTTACAATTTTGGCGCCCGCATTTTTTCAAGTGTTTTTCGTAAATGTTTATTATATATCAAATTATTTCTTCCTGGTATATACATATACTATGTTAATCCTTCGTTTTTCATAAGAATCTTCTGTGCAATGGTTTGTGAGAATGTATGAATCTAGTCGAATATAACTTAAAGTAAATGCAATATTCGTAGGTGTACGGTATGTGCGCTTATAGCTCGAGAACTGGTGCTAGCATTAATTACAGGAAGAATGGCAGGAACATCGTTTCGTAAAATGAAAACAATATCGTCGTTAAAAAGCTTACAAATAGCCACCGGATGACTCACATACATCAACCGTGTTCGAATGTCTCGCGTTGATTGATAAGATGATACTTAGATCTTGTACTCCGTTATAGTTTCACAATACATTGAGAAAAAGAGACTTACCGTTACATTATGTTATTACCGCCGCTTTGGAGCCCGATCTGATTTCACACCACGTCACGGCTTGAAGAACTATCTTGACGGTATTCCTTCTTTTTTAAGTAACGTAGATAGATGTACATATAAACGAATTCTTTACAACAATATAACAAACAAACATAAGACATAAGTCACTTTCTTTATTGTATAAAGCTTTTTTTTTGAATCATCTGATGCATCGTAATGGTAGTTCTGTTACATTTCTTTTTATAAACCCTTCCATATTCTGAATAGGATGAGGTATTGAGGATAACAATACCTAATTTAGTACTAATTAGATTAGGTCTACGTTATCTAGGTACTGAAACGTTCCTGGCATCAAGATATCGGGGGTATAATGGTCAGCATGGCTGTCCCGCAAGTGGAAGTTGTCAGGTTCGATTCCTTACCGGAACGAACAAATAATTTCGTTGGAATTACAACGATATTCTAGATTTTTAACCTTTTGTACTCGTTTCAGTGAGTGGCCAATAACATTTGTTAACATTGTTTACGACTGTTTTTAGACATTGTTGCGATTTGGCACGATTAAGACACTGAAAATGGACGAAAAGGAACGAAATGTATAGCAGACTTTACGGCAATAAAAGTACTAACTAGCGAAATGTACGGAATGATTTTATAAATTACTTTTTTGACCTTGCGAAGCAAACATATGTTGAATATTCTAAATATTTAACACGCCTTTTTCACTATAAACAGCTGTCCAGAACGCAATTGCAATTATTTCGATGTAGACTTCTTTTAGGAGACAAGAAAATATGATCACATGGATCCGATATACTTGTAATCGAGCTAGACAGGTTCCTAGAAATTTGTATAAGTATAAATATATTGTACAGTAGGTAGATTGAATAAAATTGAGAATAGTAGCTACATTGTTTAAATTTTAAACAAAAATCCATTAATAATGAAATAAGCACCGATAACCACTAAGCGTAGGTTCGTGTTTCGTCGGCTTACGGCTCATCAGTGTACCTTTGTGAAGGCAAAATTGTCGTACATATATAAAGTTAGAATTAACATGTGTATACGAGGGTATCTAATCACAGATACGGTACAGAAGTGTAAAGCCCGATATAGCTGTTAATTTTTGCCATGCGGATAACAAAATGATTATTACAGGTTACTGTTCTTCCGTGTATGATTATTGAATTCTTCTGTGTGCCTCTTTTGTGTGGATGTATAGAAATCATTGTTTGAATAGCTGTATAATATTGAGAGACGATATTATGTAAGTAAAGTATTTATGTAAAAAACGAGTGCGCTAAAGTCGGGATTCATACGCGTACGGTTAGTGTGTATAAGAGTGACGGATTGGATTGATGATGGCGAATAGATGGCGTGTTTTGTTATGTTCGACAAGTGTTAATAGATTTCTCAACTGATTTTCGACATTAAAATACACTGGCATTATTATTGAATGTATTGTGCCCAATATCAACACTTTACTTTACAGGATTTTTATTCGTAAGAGACATGTTAATAGCAGACAGCACCTGTTAAATACGGAACGTAATACACCATATTCCTATATGTCTTTATTTTTATGTTAAGTATGTGCAACATTTCACAAAATATTGTAGACAATGAAGAATTTCGAAAGTTTTGGGGGAAATACATCCCGGAATGGAGATTGTTAACAAGAGGTCAATTACAATTTCATTTACTCCGGGTGAAAAATACGATTAGATATCAAATCAAGATAGAGCTGAAAAAACGGCGGATGAAACAATGAATGCAAGAGCTGGAAAGTTACTAAAACAATCTCATCCTCAAATTGCTTCATGTAACCAATTTGTTCGATGTATGTCGTCTTGTAGTTGAATTTATTAGAAATAGTTATTCAAACGTAGATAATTAATAGTTTCTACCAAAGAAGTTTTTACTAGATCTTTACAACGTATTCCTGAGTTTAAACAGATTTGTCCGGGCATTCCAGCCATCACATCCGGGATTAGTGCTAACAATAAATTAATAGTTATTAGTGAAGATATGGATTAAAAAAAAATACAGAGATTTATTATGTATTGATTTTTAGGGAAACTCTTACGGAAATGCAGGAAGGAAATTGGTTTGGCCAACAATAAAAAGAGAACGCCAGTGTCTGTAAAGTAGTTTTCAGGAAAATAAACAAAATAAATGGTGACAAGAGTTGAATGCGAAAGGTGGGAGTAATGCGTCTTGCGCGGACAATAGTGTCCTATCTGGCGTTCGCATTCACGACGGAAACGAATAGGGTGTAGACCCCAAGCGTATAAGAGACCGTAAGTACAAAATAAGCTCAACGATATTTTCGACCGGATGTTCAAACATCAAGCAGTTGTGTAAAGTGGCAATATAACATATGATTCCTTGAGGGGACGCTAAGACATTTTACAAATAGTATAAGATGTTTATGCATTATTTATATTTACCTTTCTGCAATATCAAATTCATAAGTTCGGTGATAAATACAATGGTATACATATGTGCCATGTAATTATCTAGATAGTTACTATTTAAAAAACGATAATACCGAATTAAAACAAGTTTATTGCTACATCAGTTACCCAAATAGACAAAATAATGGTGGATATCTTAAATCATTTTTGCAAAATGCTTTAAATGATCTCCTTTTTTTATCAAGAGCCATACCGTGCCATGCTTAAAACACTTGAATGTATTGTTAGAACTGCCCAAATGCGAGATAATCACAATATGAACAGAATCAGTCTAACTCTGTATGAAGTTGTATGTAATAATTATCTGGAGGTAGTTATAAATAATTTTGAAGAAGGTTTCTTCCAAATGTTATTATTTTAGGAGAAAAAAGCGTGATCTTAAAAGCATACCAACGTCCTTAATGGACGCCTCACCGAACAATACGCTTTGTACGACGAAAGCGTTGATGCATAGCCTTGCAATATAAAATGTTTCAACAAAACTTCTGGCAGATTCAGTTGTGAATATCTCGAAAACGGAAAGAATAAAGCTTGGCGATTGTGGTATCAAACAGCACAAAACGATGTTGCAACAAAATTTTGGGAATTCCAAAGTGCAGCTATAAGCATAAGGTTGGCAGCCGTACTTCAGTTGCGAATTTTCGAAAACGGGAAAAACGCAAATCCGAATTTCGGTATCATGATTGGGCGAAGGATCTGGGCTGCTACACGGGCATTTAAGAAAATATATAATAAATGTTGTTTTTAAAATTCAATCGTTCCTTCCTCAATCGACGTCCATTTTTTTTTACCTTAAAAAAAAGACTTTTCTTTACCTGCGCATTGTGAAAATGAATACTCTCGTAAAAAAACGGAAACTACAGTAAAACCTCTAAATAGTGGCCACTAAAATTTAATGTTAATACGACCGCTGTACGGAGGAAAAATTCATTTTAGATATGTATTTGTTCGTTGTCGATGGCGGTTGCAATTTTCAATCGATTTGTAATAAATTATATTACATACAACGCTTGTTCTATTTGTTTTGAAAAAGGCTTATCCGCATATGTGCGAAACATAATAACCGTATAACATGTTAGCTACATACTTCGGAAATTGGCTTTTAATGATGGTTAGATTTGCATTGCATGTCGCTATTGACAAAACAATTCATGGCCGCTAATGAGAGGCAAAATTACGAGGATTTTTCCAAGAAAAAATTCATTCAAGTGACCATGACCGCATTTGAGAAGTGCTGCTATTGGGAGGGTGTTTTTCAGTATTTGCTTTTGGAATCTATTTATAAGTGGCTGTTATTAAAAGGTGGCCGTAAAGGTTTACTGTAATTTGTTACCTTGTAGGTTTCAAATCCTTAATTTCGAACTTAAAGCTTTTAAATTTGTACAACTGACTTTTTTTCCATCTTTCAGTCACGAATCGTAGTTAACAATTTGCATAGAAGAGTTGCTTTTGAACGGCTACTTGTCTTGCTTTATAATAAACACTTTTACCACCATACACTTTATATTTTCTGAAATTTCACTATGAGCTCATTTACCTTATTTACCTTATTTATTTTACATTAGTTTACCCTTCGTATCTTCAGTTCACTGTTGCTCTTTATGTCTTTGGGACAGTCGTAACAGGGAAACGCGTTACCGTAAGCAAGAGTGGCCACTATGACAACAGTTTATACCAGGAAAAGACAATGTACAATATCAGCCTCTAGCAGAAAAAGAAAAGATCATAATACCACTTTTCCACGTGAAACCTGGGCTCATGAAAAACTTCGTAAAGGCTCTCGAAAGTGAAGGTGTTAAATACCTTCGTAAAAAGTTTCCAAAATGAACACAAGGGAAACTGAAAGAAGGTATTTTTGTTGGACCTCAGATACGAGAAATAGTAAATGAGGAAATCTTTGAAATTGAATTAACAGCGAAGGAAAAAACAGCTTGGCTCTCCATGGTATAAGTTTTCACGAATTTCTTGGGAAACGAAAAAGCTGACAGCTATAAAACTTTAGTAATGGATATGTTACAAGCATTTCACGCTGTCGGCTGTAATATGTCCCTTAAAGTGCACATTCTACATTCTCACTTGGATTTTTGTCCGGAAAATATGGGCGACGTTAGCGATGAACACAGTGAGCGTTTCCTCCAAGACATCATGGGAATGGGAAAACGGTATCAGCGGAAATGGAATCCTGTTATGTTAGCAGATTACTGTTGGATGTTAAGAAGAGATGCTGTAGATGTTGTTGTAGAGACGGAGCAGTATTACTTCACATTTCTAATTACAATAATTTGGACTATACATTAAATTATGATCTAATCTAAAAAACGTTTTCATTGAAATATAAAAAAAAATCGAGCTAACTTGACCTTCTACCTTTTATTAAAATAAATGTTTATATGTTTTCTATTCAAATTTATGGTAAAATTAAAAGTTGAAATTTGTCGGCCAGTGTTATTATACAGAATAGTCAGTTGAAGTTGTATATATCTGAAGACGCCTTGGAAATACTCTAATAGCATATAAAGAAACCAAAGATCGCATATTTTCAAGAGAAGTTTGTTTTATGATGATATGAATTCATAAACTTCATATTTTGAGGGGTTAGTTTTCTTAAGTTTCCTTTTGTGTTGTGAATGTTCTGATTGATGTTGTGGCCAGTTGGAAAGCAAACGTTAACAGCGATCCGATATGGTCTAGTGGCTAGGATACCTGGCTTTCACCCAGGAGGCTCGGGTTCGATTCCCGGTATCGGAATTACTTTTCTTTTCTTCTTTTTTGATGTACTTGAATAGAACACCAAACTAAGTATATGTTACTAAATATATGCTGGCGCCAATGATGTACATGTTTTGAATCTTGAATTTTTACAATTACTATCGAACCCTTGTTATTACATTACGTTGGCCACAAACTAGAAATCCATCAACAACAAGATTTAGCAAAATATTGTTAATTAATGTTAAAAATGCTTATCCTAAATGAAAGCTAACGAAAGAAAGGTAAATAAGGTCCGTCTAGCGCGTTTACGTTCACGTGTTAAGAACGTGTTAAAACACAACAACAAAACACGTGTTAAAGAAGATTTTCCGTGTATGTGACTAAAGCAGCGAAAAGTAGAATTTCTGTATTGATCAGGATTATAAATATTTTATGGAATGGTATGAAATTAAAATAAGAAGTTGTCGTTTGTAATACTGGAACGTATTTTGAATATTAAGAAGGTGCAAATGACAGTATTATGGTCTATGTATTCGAGTAGGGCACCAGACGTTAAACAAACATAATATAGAGAAAAGTATATCAAGTTAGCCCTACTTAATTTGAAGAATAAATGTGCAGAATATTGCCAAAAGAAGACAAAAGCTCCAATAAAAGCGAAAATTAAGAGACTTAAACAGGTGCCACCCAGATTTTTTATCGATAAAGATGAGGCAAATTTTTTAATTAATATTTCCATGTCTTTATTGGTAAGCATTTACATTGTTTCTAGTTATTTTAAAGTTAGGCTACGGTACTGGAATTCTACCCTCCATGTTGTTTAATTTTTATAATGTTAGCTCTTGAACCAGTAAGTAAAGATAGCACCCGGAAGCAATACATTTGACACTGTTCGCGGCAGGATTTGGTAAGGATATAAACGTATTAATACCTACAGGCTGCATTACACACTTATTATTATATCCAATAAAAAAGCTATCATGATTTGTAATTTGTGGTCGCAGGTTAACGTATTTTCGAACACCAATCAAAATGTCTTTGTATGATTAGCAATGAATATGAAATATGAAAATCGTGGATTTTTTGACATAATAATCCGCAGATCTTCGCTTCAGAAATGCTGTTAATGTGATATATTTTTAGATGTCAAGGTTTCTATTTAATTCTGCCTTCAACATTGAGTCAGTACTTCATACTGTAGATACTTTGTAGTCTTTCATTGTTTCTACATATGCAAACGGAACCACTTCACAATTCTTATCTACTTCGTTATACCATCTTCTTTCTTTATTTACTGAATAATATTGAATTTATTGCTAAATTCTTCTCCATCATAAGTATGTATCTTTATATAAAAATGATTTACTTTCGCTTAAATTTGTAACAGTAAAAGATTCGTCTCCGACAAATACTTTTTATATAGTATTTGTTGCAACGCTCAAGCAAAGCGATGAAGATGAAGTTATTTTACGGTTAAAAGCGTTTTTATATTCTTTGCAATTTAAAATTGAGTTATATAAAATTTTGTACTTAACATGTCAAAAGACATTTGGAATTTTATTTGGCCCATGTAATTTGCAAAATTCGCTCATTTCAATTTAGCCTTTTCGTAATTCGTCACATAAATACTATTTTTTATTAAAGCGTGGCTATGTTTATTCCTTGCAATGTGTAGTAAGCCTGAATCTAACTGCAATAAATCACGGTTACAACTTTACTTCTAAAGTAAGAAGTTGAAGCCCGTCAAATTCTAAGTTACCTGTAACGTAGGAATTATTTGAAGAAGTTGTGAAGTTTTACAAATAAGTTTAACACGAGTAAGTAAAGTTAAAGTGTATATAAACTCCTCGAACGCTCCAATGCCTTGTTAGAAAACTAAATTATAGTTTGCGATAGGCAACTAAACAAACTGTACGGCGAGAGCCAACGGATATTAAAAACAAAAATATTGAAGTAGATTTAAATTATGAGTTGGCGGCAGCGGCCACCAAACTATAACAAATGTACTTCTTTTTGTTCACTTCGTTATAACTGTTGGAAATTATCTTGCTCGTGGCATTTTATGCGCTTTTGTGTTTGTTTATCACCGTTTCAAGTTCGGCGGTCGTTTAATGAGGGATTGGTAATTAAATGATAATTTCATGAAGGATAGGTACGTAACTTTGGACAGTTTAGGTAAGATTGTGAAAAATAGTCAATTCTCGGTTGTCGACTAAATAGTTATTTTTTAACTTCAAGATCAATTTTCTGATGTTCAGGTTAAAAGAACATATTTATTGAATACGTTTGTTGACCGTAAAGCAAAACAATTTTCTTTCTATTCAGCTAAAAGTCGTCAAATTGAACTCTGTTGTTAATTCACCATAAGTATACATTAACTTGTAACTATCAAGCTTATGTAACGCTCGCAAGTAAGTACTGTAGTAAGTCAATTTGTAGTTGTTAAACCGTATACAAGAATACTAAGCGCTATTAATTGATTTACTTGTGGTAGTTGACTAAGCTACTTGGAACCAGTCGATTTTCTTTATCTCTCATAAAACTTCCTAAAAATGGTTTTCCCATTGGTCAATTGGCTCGTTTGGGTTTGTTTTGTTTTGCTGATGGAGCAATAGAGATTGGGAGAACATTGACTGATCTTTGAATAGTTGTACTATTAGTAGATTCTTTTGTATCATCTTTATAGCCACGACTAGATTTCAGTGCAAAACAGCCAGTAGAAAATATGCAACTTATAACACCCAGCAAAGCATCGTAAGCAATGATAGCATAGCATATAGATAGCACAGCAAGGAAGAATTCAGTTTAACGACTCTAATAAAGGTAAATTGAATTGGCACAACTGTTATTGATAAACTCAATTAATAGCTGGAAAAGGTCGAGATGAACATTTCAATCAATAAAATAGTGTTTCAAACTGTCGTCGTTAGGTTAAACATTATTTTTTTCGGCGAGGATAAGCGTAATTCTCGCCAACATTTTAGTACTTTTGAACTACAACAATAATTAGAGTACTCAATAACAGACTTTTAGATCCAAGTATTACCATCATCACTATTATTATTTTTCCCAATTACACTTTGTAAGTGAAAAAAGAGAATTGGGGACCAACCAGAAGTAAGGTCTAAGTATCTTTCTTTAGTAGATACTTATGTTTAGTAGACTTTCTGCGTAAGTTTATTACTGCAAAATGTATCCTTAAGCAATGTACGCATCAACTTCGGCTTTATTATAACAAAGAAAGAAAAAAATCATATATACAGATTACGTTGTATATACTTTATATGGGAGCTTAGGTGCTCATGAAAACAACGAGTTCGAAAAAGAACTTTAGGTAATTCTGCAAAATATGACGATTTATGATTCATGCACTTTGTAGTTGTTGTACAGAAGCAGAGCTCTCTGAGCATAATTGACGGATACTCTTCCCTAATTTTCAAGTTTTCAGGTGTGTCTTTGTAGCCACTCCTCGCTATTGTATTCTTTTTTAGCATATATTCATTTAACACAATCCAGTCTGGGTTTCAGAAAACTGTGAAAATTGCGTTCTTGTCTCGATGATTGATGAAAAGTTCTTATGAATCCTTCGCATAGACTCATCGCCAGTTATATTTGCATTGAAGAAGTCTTCATTTTGGAATAAAATAGTAAAATTCTCGCAAATTTATCGTTTACACTGCTTTGCCGAGATTGAGTAGCCTGGGAATCGATCGATGCTTTACTTCTTCACAAATATTCATGTAGAATTTTAATTTCTGTTTCTTTAGCAATAACTACAACTTTTACTCGGCGCTGCTCATCTTCGTTCATAATTTGTTGTCCAATAGTTGCTCATGTACTCTGTTCAGGAAGTTGTTGTTCGGAGGAAGGAACTATAGCAGTTTTGCATGTTCTTTCTGGTTTTTAAGTAAATTTGCTAGCACTTAAGTTTGGAAAATAGGTTATTTCTTATATGAATTTTCTTTTCTTTCCTTTGGTATCGTATGGGCTTATCACAACTTTTATAAAGCAACTACCATTATACAAGGACAAAAAGGAACACATTTAAGTGAACCAAAGAAATATAAATCTTTCCAGCGGCAAAAGGATAATACCCGCAGGAAAAGGTAATAAATAAAGAAGGCATTATTTTATAAGAAAAATATAATACATGCTTTATTATAAAATAAAACTACACAATACAGCGTACACGTCCCGAATATATACATTGGTGCGAAGTTTATGGACACGAAAACCATCCCGTGGAGAGAAGGAGAATGAGAAATTCTCGACGCGAGGAAATGGGACCCCGCCTTGCTTCGCGATCCACAGGTGCGGTCGCAGAAGTATTATTCTCGCTTTTCGGAGGCGGTCACTGATGGTTGCGACGGTGTACCATGTCACGCGAACCCATCCACTACATAGATGTCCTACTTTATTAAATGGGCACGGGGACCGTTTGTTTGTTCGACCGCATATCGACCGGAAAACTGCGAAATTTAATAGGCGTGTGGTCCGTGGATAGTTTTGAACCTTCTGGTCAACAGGCGGCGATTCTTTTGCGATTTCTGAAAATCCAAGGAAACAATGACATTGTTAGCGTACATATAAAATTAGGATGTAATAATTATTAATAATCTTAATAGGATTGATTCAATATAGGTTTTGCGGCAACAATTCTGCGCAAATTAGAGGATATTAAAGAAAAATGTAAACTCTGAGTATTTTCTGTGAGTAACTTAACGATTGAAACAAGGAGGCCACTTTTCCTAACTTCTCCCGAAGAAGCCTCATAAGATTGTGGGCGCAATGTTGAGTTTTTATTTAACTATAACACGGTCCGAATCCGGAAGAAGTTTGGTTTTAACCTTATTTTATTTATGCAAACTAAGATGTGAAGATCCTGATGGATAATTAACGAAGTTATGACGGTACAACTATATTGAGCAGTACCAACTTTCGATACAAATTGTTACTATTGCTGTATTATCTACCACCTATATATAACCAAACGATCTTTACACATCAACCTGAAGTAGGCCATTTACCCAAACAAACACACATTTATTTTATCAACATCATACAATTATTATCTTATACAAAAGTTAAATGGGGGCTGTAAGTCCAGGCAGTAATATAGAAACAAAGCAAATAATGTTGAGCTGCGCAGATAACACCCGTGAAATTACTTTGATCACAGCATCATTATTTTATAGATTTCCATCGTAGACATCTACACGGCTTAGATGTCGACAGGTCATTTATTCGAGCCATTTGCTTATCGTCGCCCACTAGAGATTGATGCTGTCGGTAAAAGTGAATATTCCTGAAGGTGTAATCGATTCTCGAAGGAGGAAGTGAGCCGTGACTCCGGCAATGATGTATCGTACCAATCCCGAGACTATTATTAGTTCACCATCCAGCTAGCGGGCGGCCACGTTGTATTTGCCTAAGGGTGGATGATTGATAGCGGCGTTTACACTGCAAAGCCCCGATAACCCTCGACTGTTAATAATTCCTCCCTACAGATGTATTGCTTGACGCGGCGGCGAAGGTGAGAATTACAGTTTGACGTGGAACGGCTTACAGGAGATTAATAAACGACAAATCCGCGTTCATTTAACGAATAAAATGTCAATTTATGCTTCGGTTTTAGCTTAATTGAACAAAATAACTGTACCTTTAAAATGGCAATGGTAATTACCTATACCAACTTAAATAGAGGATTACCATCTCCTTTCCTAAATTATTAGAGCTTCCTCAGGACCTAGCTTTCGATAAATTTATCTTTAGTGCGTCTCAAAATGAAGCTATTTCAGCAACTTCTATTTCGATAGAGCGCCAAAGTTTGTTAATGAATTCTTATTTTCTACCGTATAGATTTTAACAAATCACGAGGAAGGTTTAAAAAATTCTTATAAATCAACGGTTAGAACTGTCAAGTTACATGCACATATGTACATACATGGTTACCGTGACATTACTCTTTACCATAGCCTAGATCAGTTGTATAAGGAAAAAAAATTAAATAAAAATTATGCATCCTTTGCGCGTTAAAATAGCATCGAAATTATCAAAGTTTAGCTTGCATATTTATTTGATATTGAATGAAAATCACCGGGTAATGTCTCGGACTTGAATATCAGCAGGCAATTAGTAATAAAACCTATGTTGCCACCGGCTCGTACTATTATTAGTCTGGATCCTTTGGAACTGTCTTTCGTCGCTCCACATTATGGAAGACGCAAGACCACTATGAATGTCTTATCTGTATATACAATACGTTTCTAAAGAAATGAACCGCTCCGAAGGAGGACAATGTCGCTAATAATGTGTTGCATCTCCGCGTACTCTTATGCATTCAGTAATCCTTCGTGGCATGCTGGAAATCAGATGGTCGATTGCCTCTTGGGGCAGTTCATTCTAGGCTGTCTGTAGTTGTTGACGAAATTCCTCTCAAGTGTTGGGAGGATGAGGTAATCGACGCAGTTTACTGTCCATCATATCCCAGACAAGTTCAATAGGGTTTAAATCCGGGCATTCTGCTGGCCAAGGCATTTGCAGAACAAGATCTTGAGCTAGAACCTCTAATGTTATGCGAGCAATATGAGGCAGCGCACTATCGTGTGAAAAGACGACCTCTGGAACGTCTTGGAGGAGTGGCACTAAGACGGGCTCCAGAATGGTGTCAATGTAACGGCGTGCGTTTAAAGCGCCCTGAATGAATGTTAAAAGAGATCTGCCACTGCAGCGTATTGTTCCCCACACCATTACACCATTAGCAAACTTTAAATTTTGCCTCTGACTTCTAGGTCGTCTGATCCGTAAACGTCTGTCAGAATTCCATATATTGGAAACTATCGTCTTCAGCGACGAATCCCTGCTGATTTCGTCGCTGAAGACGACAGTGTCCCATTCATGTCTCCAATGTTGTTGAGTCATAGGAAGACGAAAATAAGGACGATATGTACGTAACCTAAATGTGCGTATTCGACGATATGCCGTACTGATAGGAAATCTGCGACCAATTGTTCGTACCCAATTGATTGCAACAGCATGCGTTGGTTCTACTGGGTCCTGTATTTCACTTCGCCTTAACAGCCGATCTTCGCGTGCTCATGTCATTCTAGGACGTCCGCTGTCTCTACGACGAGTTTCTAAGCGTTCTTCCTGCCAATCCATCCAAGTCTGTCTGATAGTGGCGTGAGGTCGGCCCATATGTCTGCCAATTTCCCGAAAACTTAAACCAGCCTCGTGCATCCCAATAATTCGTCCTCTTTCGAAGGGCTTAAGATGGCGAAAATTTGTCTTCGAACTGACTTCGCATTTCTGAAGCACTAACTTTATTAATGAAATAACAGCAATCATAAACAAACGGCGAACTACTTCGAAAAATACTATTCAACAACACGTAATTTCAGGTCCTAACAGACAGATAACTTCTATCAGCAGTGACGGATGGCCGTCAAAATTTAATCCTTTCTTTGTCTCCATGCACTAACTCATTCTACATAGTTGTAAAGTTCTGCGTCTACTCCTTCGGGGTGGTTCATTTTTTTTGAAACGCAGAATATATAAACAATGGATCAATTCTGGTCGCGATAATATTTGATCTTTTCTAAGTAATGCTATCATCAATTCGTAATGCTAAATCAATTTGTTCTATTAATACTACTATTATTCTGGACGCATCTAAACTTAAATCTCAAATCCGCCAAAATTCTTCTTAACGATCTTCCGTCCTAATACCCGTTCCATCTTCTGCCGCAGAGCCGATACCGTAACACGTTGTTCTTCTAATCGATGAAGTCATAATCTGGTAAGCTACTAATATTCTTTCGCTTCTATATCTTCTTTTCTGAACTTCTACATTTTATTTAATCTGGATTTGTCGCTATATCTCTTGAACAATTCTTTCCATTGTTCGCGCTGATACACCGGTTGCTTCAGACACTTATTTTGCTCGCATTTACTGATGCGTTTTTACTTTTGGAAAAATAATTATGCACACTCTAAGATACTTTGCGCGTTTGAGCAGGTATTACTTTAGCTCCCATCTGTCGCCATATGCGTGTAATTTGCCACGAACATTAAAACAGAAACGAACTTGATTGTGCTATGCGTAAGCTCTGTGGTGCATTATGTCGACTAAACAAATAACGGTTAGAAAAGTGGCATTAGTCCGTAATAAAACGATTGATGAAATTCGTCCATCCATTTCGTCTTAGTTTATATGCAAAAAGCAAAACGTCGACGAAATGTATTTTTTAAAGATATTATCTCCTAATTTATTCAAAATTAGGAGATAATGTGAACTGACAATTTTAGTGTGAACTGACGTCATATTAAAATCTAATTTGATACTTAGTTAATTAAATGCCTACATGGACTGGTGGTAGTCCAGCGCACTTTGCAACTTAACAAAACCCATTAGCTTTGGTTCAATTAATTATTATTCAAATAATTAAACTAATATTTGTGTTGGTGGTGCTTCAGAATATATTGCTTTTAAATCAACCATAACACACGTTCAGACTTGCACAATTAGCATAGTATCTATTTTACTTTCCGTTTTCAAAAATACTTATGTACATATTTTTTTATGCCCGTTTGTAATTTCTATTCTGCGTTGATAAGTCACTCAATAAGGGCTTCTTAATTTCTGAAATATGTATAGGTTATGACGAAAATTTTAATGTTCAAAATGTACATTAGCCGTTTTCGAAAGAAGAGCCGAATAAGTCAGCAAAGAGTTGAAGACTTCCTAAAGGTCTCTCCGAAATACTAGGATCTAGATTAAAACGACAATTTGCCTACTTCAAGAGTCATGTTTTAATCAGGAGAGTGAATTTCGCGAATATTTTGAACGGCATGGACCACTTGTTAATTGCAAAAATGTTGGCGACTTAGTTATTTCGCAGAGCACATACGAACATATATTTTCCATGGCCTCCTGGTAAAGGAGCTTTAGGACTGTTCTTTTACATTACAGTGACTCTTAAGAATATCCTCAAGAATTCAAGATTTATTTTTAGGTTAGCATTCTGGATTTGCAGAATAAAGAAGAATCGGTCAACCAGAGAGTATTCAACACCTGCCAAGAGGAATATACTGCATTAATATTCAACTCGATAACTTTTTTTGAAGAGTAGTAGCCGCCCAACGGGGTGTATAAGCTTTTTTCAAGCTTGTCATAACCTCAGGAGCCTTTTAGTGTGTAGGTTGTGTGTGTAAAGTGTTCTATGGCCTTGTTACTATCACCCCTCGCCGTAAAGGGTGAAGCGCAGTTACTTGTACGCCAACTGCGAATGGTGACTTGAGAGTGTACCGGACCCATTAAGAAAATTTGTTGATTCCAGCGGGACTCGCTTAATTCTGCCCAGTCAAGCGCTGGCCCTCTTACCACTGGGCCACCGAGCCATTTATAGCTCGGTAATGGAACAATTTGTTAAAGCTTTGAACAAAACAGGTTGATATTTTCAATTCTTGTGCGAAAAACTTCCTGGTTTATCAGAAACGAAGGTATCTTTGTTGGTCCTCAAATTAAAATTCTAATGAAAACCGGCGACCTGTAAAGCGGTAATGAATATCACCGAAAAGTGTATGGAAAGCTTGTGAGGAACTTTCTATGAAATAAAAAACACGCTGGACAAACTTAAAGCACTAGGTTGCATAATAAGCATTAATATTTACTTTTTACACGCACGTTTGGATTATGATACTGCTAACCTTCGCGATGTCAGGATGATGTGTGACAGGATGAGCGATTCTACCAGAATATTAAAGATATCGAGAAAAGGTACCAGGAACGATGAGATATCAAAATGCTGGACTATTGTTGGATGTTGCACAGAGATATTGTTATAACTCGGCGTAAACGATCAAGAAATGCAGTCTTTTGAACAAAAGAGAGGGATTTCCCAGGAGGAGCGAGAAGTAGTTTGTATTCCTTTCGCTATGTTTATCGCATTCTTTTTCTACTAGTACTGTGGATTTTTATATATTTTATAAGTTTGTACTCCAGAGCCAGGCTATTTTTAGTTCAAAAATCATTTTGTTTTTGGACAGCAATTTTATTGAATTAATATCGGATTTTCTCTAATTATAAACACCGTAATTTAAAATAATCTATTTTCCTTACTTTGAAAGATATGCTTGTAATATGTACATTTTAATTATTAGCCAAAGAAATTTGGCATTAAATATTCAATACCTTTGGATTGCCTACCGAAATTCATCCACAAGTAATTAAAATAATGTTTAACTGACTCCGTTCATTGCGCTACTATGTACGTGTTCACAACTATGCGTACCACACACACGCAATCTCTCACACTTCTGTGCTTTTCTATTTATAACTTACGATTTCAATTGATGTATTGTATTTTTGTCACTCACCTCGTATTTGAGTGCTTTCTTCGAGTCGTGATTCCTTTTAGCGAGGGCCACCCTAACCCACTCCGGTCTCTCCGGGATCGTTATGTGCAGTATGTATCTGATGCCTATCAAGATGTGCTCCAAAAACACAAACATCAGTATCCACTCGATCTGTCCTACGTCAGGGCCGGCTCTGCGCATTTGCGGACTCAGACAAAGAAGACCGCAATTTGTTAGTATGGACATGGCTCCGACCACTTCAAACGCTCTCTGTAAGAACAAACGTAGAGAAGCGTCAAACGAGCGAACTCAGGTAGGCCTCTAACGAGATCCCTTTGTCGGCCCATTAATGAAGAAAGAAGTTAACGTCTAGTCGAAGGTGTAATGGTGCCGCTTGATACATATGTGGAAATACATATGCGACCGAAATCACTTAGATAATGAGCAAAACTAGTGTACGATATTTTCTCCGTTTGTAATATAAAATTCTATTAAACGGATGCGAAAACGATACAAACCTGCCAGGCCCCGATATCTTTAACTCTTCTTCCCATTGGTCTTTGATACACCATACATAGCTTAAATGCATCTGCCCTAATCTCCAGGATATTATTCAGAATTGCCCAAAAGGCCGCTATTGGGTATACCGACGAAAACAGAACGACATATCCAAATTGAATATACATTTCCAAATAATCATCGTAGGTTCCTTCATAATCTTCTAACTCCCCTTCTTTAATAGCTGCATCGATCCTCGGATCGTCGGATTGGAGTTCGGGAATATGCTGGAACGGATCGAACTGGTCACCCATGATAAACGATTTCTTAAGGTCGTAGTTGTCCTTTTTACGGACAAATGAGAACATCTTCTTCAACTGGGCTACCTTAAAAAATAGCATGTTACGGGCGTATTGTAGAATACCAAAAATGAGATTATCGATGTACCTTCGCAATGTAAAACTTGGTAACGAAAGGTAGGACCACTTCCTGCAGATTATTGATCGCCTGGGAGATAATTAGCATGGTAGCACATTGGCTTTTTAGCATTTCAAAATCTTGGATGTAGAATGCGATGTAAAAAAGGGACATGAAATTATTGACGAACTCAAAAAGGACCAATTTTGTTACACGATGTCGTTCATATTGCGATTGCGTCCTGTGATTTTCTGCAAAAGATGGATTATTACTGAACCTTCAGTTTAATTTTTTTTTGAGGGAATACGATATTCGTTCCGCTCTTCACGATAATAATAGAAGAAGGATAGAATTTCGTCGTTGTAATATGTGATTTGAAATACGAAACGAGGTGTTGTTTGCTTGATTAATTATTCATTGTTAAATTTAGTGTATCATAAATGGTAATGCGACGCAGCGTACATACATATATGGAGCGAATTTTGAAAGTTCAACACGAATACACACAACTTATGGGCGTATGTATGCTCATTAAACCTTTCCTGCTTCCCTCAATGAGTATTATAAAAGGCTGTAGAAAGCGTTTGAATACCGTTCTAACAAAAAAAAAGATGTTAAATGAAGTTCTTTCTTGTTAAAATAATTTTTGAAAATAACTACTGTCTTGGTTACAACGCAGAGAAATATGTGCTAAATTCAAATACAAATCTTACGGTATGTGTAGTTTCTCATCTTAAAAATATGTACTACATATAGGTACAAATATACAGCGGTTTTCATTTTATTTTGACCAGTGCAAGAGAAAAAAACGTTAGGTTAGAATATTTTAATACGTCGTTCTTCATCAGCTTTTTCTTCCTATTTACCGTATTAAAACTTTTAAATATGCGCGAAAACATAAAAATAAAAACGAAAACAAACATATTAAACGTATCACACATCCATTTCGTGCATTTTTACATATCTTTCGTTTTGTTTTTGAAATGACTGTTCAAGTTCCTTAAAGCATATGTAGAGGTAAAAGAAGAGAAAAAGATGAAATTACAGCTATTCAATGGTGAAAGGGAGAATGTGAAAGGTATGGTAGCAGAACGAGATTGGCAGGTATTGTTATTATTACGTTTGGTTGGTCCTTTGTTAATTAACGAGGGAAAGTAATAAAATAGAATAAAAGTTGTAATAAAAAATGTAGAAAAAGGAGGAATTTGTAGATTGCCAACTGTTAAAATTATTGCACTGCTTGGAAACATTGCCTAAGATGTACGACGAAACCTAGTACAAAGAAATAAATCAACGGAAAGAAAGCATTATGTCTTCCTTATTTAAAAGATCTAAAGATCCCGAGGAAAAACTACTGAAAACTTTCTTTTGAAGATAATACTTACTAGCACGATCTACCAAATAACTTATCTCATAGAAAATTCGAAATCGGTTTACTAAATACTGCAATGTAGTTAAATAGAAGTGTCTCCCCACTGAAAAAAAAGGGACTGACAAAATATTTATGAAGAAATTTACTAAATAAAATACATGTTTGAAACGACAATATTATATTTTTCGAACGATATTCAAAGTTATTACTAGTAACATTTCTTTTTAAATATTTAATTACATTTTTGAAAGCTGACAAAGTTGTAATAGTTGCAACAATTGAGAAACATTGATGTGACCCATATACAAATCAGCTAAATTAAAATTTATAATCAAAGCTACTTATTATTATATCCTAAGTTAACAACGTAACAAAATTAGCGTGTTGTAAATTTGTTAAAGACGTAATTGCTTCTCTAACACTACTTGACAAAGTGCTGTCTAATCGTATGTAGAAAAACGTGAAACTTCTAAATGAAAAATCACGGTCAAAATTAACGCAAATTTCACGAAATAATTACGAAAACAGAAAGTAATACATAATCATCAAGATGTTGCCAAAACGTCGAAGAGAAATTTGAATACAGCGAAATTTGGAAGTTTCGGAACTAGTAATACGCATCTAACTTACATAGTACTTCTTATTAGAGATGACAAAGACAGGTGGAATTATTTCTTTTTTGCAGCGACTAGATAGACTTGTGGCTATTCGAGAGTCGACAAAACACGAGTCTGTTTAGTCTCTGCAAAAAAGTAATAATTCCATCCGCCTTTGTCCTCTCTACTTTCATGCAAGTTGAGTGCGCCATTGTTCCGCCAATGTTTTCGATGGTGATCAACATACTTCTAATAAAAAAACACAATTCGTATTTTCAAAAAAGATCGTGTTCCACTAATAACATACTGAATTTTCTCGATATTCAATTTTTCATTTTTTAGCCAGATGTTTTCTTCTATGCCTCTTGGATCTAAAACAAAAACAAGAACAATTTTCTTCCTTCAAAAACAATTTTTCTCTTAGTTTTCGCTCACGAGATAAAGAAAGTAGTTTAGCACAATGGACCCTTATTTTAGCGAAAAAAATTAATTAAACAGCATCATTAAGTAAATAACATAATTAGATTCTCTTTCCTTTCCCTTTTTTTAAATTAGTCTACCGAATTTCGGCAGCGAAATTGAAGCGTTGAGTGCACTCCGGCAATAGAAATATGGATACACACATATCTGACATACGCAGTCTTTTTGATTGATTACATTACAACGCTTTGATTCTATCGCGTACTTCCGTTAGATATCATATACATTATACTATATATTCGAAGCATTTGACCCTCCATTTGCGCCACTATTAGCTGTTGTAATTTTGGCAGCATAATACGCAATTTGCCTGAATTAGTTTGCCAGCTGTCATCCGATCCACGCCAAACGACGAAGGGGCTACTAGAAGAGCACTTTTCTTAAATATTACTATGTTATATGCTTTCTAACTAAACTTTAACTAAAAGCATTAATAGTGTACTTAATGCATATTTATATGCATTAGCTGGAGCAACCCGAATTTTATCGCAATATGTCTGATAATTGTTTTGTTTCCATCGTAGAAACAATATAGTTTGGAAATAAAATGTAGGCATGTACTGATTTTAATTCTTCCTTAAGTTTTAACTTCAAAAACTAAGCTTCTGATTGAAACGTAAAGCAGCAAACTGAACAACGAAACAAAGTTATAAAATAAGAGCATTGGTAGAGAAAGGAACTTTGCGCTTCGTTTTTCGCTGCGCACATTTCGCGTATCGAAGCGGTGTTGCAGTAAGACGACAGGATTAAATAGCCACTGTGCGGAAGTTAGCGGATTCCTCGACGTCATTCACTCAGCTACTCGTAATTACAAGATGCGCTTGGGCGGCGACGTTTGAAAGAAAGGAAAAAAAACCAACGCACTTTCTTAATTGAATTTCAACCTTTCACGCGCGAAACTACGTTTCAATATTTAATTAATCCGGGAACGATGTTCCGGAGTCTGGTGGTACCCGATCGATGTTCGCATAGTTTCCGGTTAAACTGTAGTAGCGAGGCCGACAGCGCGAATTCCAAGTTTCTGGGTCGAGCAGAATTAACCCGTGAGAGATTCTCCTGATCGGAACCACAACTTCCCGCCCTCATCTTCTACGACACTGCAGTACTATCTTCTTCCCTAATGATTATACTGTAGATAAAATTTAGAAACTGCTACATTTATAACTACAAGTATTGTTATAATTATATGTATAGTTTTGAGTGAGAAATATCGACCTATGTGAAGAACTGAAATTCACTATCACTTATGCAGTTGTAGGAATTTATTACGAATGTATGGCGTTGGTTATGCGCAATGTTAGACTTACTAATCCTCGCACTGTTGGGGGATATATTTGGTAAAGTTACTAGAGATCGCAAGACTAATCTAAGAATCTAATTCGTTTCACATCCAACAAATACTTCTAATTTTCCTTCTTGCGTTGCGTCAGCAACGTGAACAAGTACACTGGCCAACAAATTTCAACTTTTGATTTTGCCATAAAATAATTTATACTAATTTCAATAGAAAACATATCAACATTTATTTTAATAAAAGGTAGAAGGTCAAGTTAGCTCGATATCTTTTCAGATTTCAATGAAAAGGTTTTTTTTTTAATTAGATCATAAATTAATGTATATTTCAAATTATTATAGTTAGAAATGTGAAGTAATACTGCTCCGTCTCTTATAAACAATATCTACAGCATCTCTTCTTAACATCCAACAGTAATCTTCTAACATAACAGGATTCCGTATCCTCTGATACCGTTCTTCCATTCTGATGATGTCTTGGTAGAAGCGCCCACCGTGTTCATCGCTAACGTCACCCATATTTTCCGGACAAAAACCCAAGTGAGAATGTACAACGAGCACTTTAAGGGACATATTATAGTCGACAGCGTGAAATGCTTGTAACATATCCATTACTAAAGTTTTATAGTTGTCAGCTTTTTTGTTTCCCAAGAAATTCGTGAAAACTTGTACCATGGAGAGCCACGCTGTTTCTTTCATCGCTGTTAATTTGGTTTCAAAGATTTCATCATTTACTATTTCTCGTAGGTCCAACATAAAATACCTTCTTTCAGTTTCCCTTGTGTTAATTTTGGAAACTTTTCGCAAACGTATTTAAAACCTTCACTTTTGAGATCCAGTGCCTTTACAAAGTTTTTCATGAGTCCAAGTTTATCGTGGAGAGGTGGTATTATGATGTTTTCTTTTTCTACTAGTGGCTGATGATGTACATTGTCTTTTCCTGGTATAAACTGTTGCCGTAGTTGCCACTCTTGCTTATGGTAATGTTTTTCCCTGTCATGAGTGTCCTAAAGACATAAAAAGCAATGGTATTTGGTGTAACCAGATTGTAATACCCGAAATAATTACAGTTATTTTAAAATCTGCGCAAACATTCCAGGAATAGTCTTTGTACTTTATCGTTTTTAATAAAATTTTCAGATTTTCGTAAGTTTCTTTCATAGAAACAGAATGACCTATCGGAATACAAGGATAATGGTTTCCATTATGCAACAAAACTGCTTTTAGGCTGGTCTTTGAAGAGTCTACGAATAATCTCCAAGAACTGGGATCATGATGTATTCCAGAAGCTTCGGAAAGTTTATAAACATTATTGCAGTAGATTGGATTACCGGCCATACCATAAAGGCATTTTCTCTGTAACCAGAGCTAAGTCAATGTTGCCGCTTTTCGATTCATTTTTACTTTATATATGCTGTTCAATTTCATCAGTTACTAACGTAGGGTAAAAATCTTGTTGGTCAGTGTTATTAAAAGTTACTGCGAGCTTAAACTCTTAAATATTGTATATAGTGTGTTAAGTGTAGATAACTATATTAAAGTGAGCTAAATCCATGTGCTTCTTACTTAAGAAAATACCTCGCTGGTCCTTCGTCAAAACAACCGAATAAAAATAGTGTTGGAGCATTAATTTCTACAGTTCATCGAAGGTAAAGTCTAGCTCCAATTCAACGCTTTCCACTGGTTGTGTATTCCTTGTGGATAGCCCAACAGTAGCAATTCCGAAAACAATCGACATTCGACAACAAGTGCGGAACATCACCGCATATGTTTCAAAGCTAATATTAAAAAATCTCACCGTATGCTCTAGTGCATTTTCGAATTTTCTTCGCTATGCTAGCCATAGCATGGCCCACACATCTCGCCATTCATCGAACTCTTTCTTTGAAATGCACCCATTACATTAAAAATTCTGTATCTTCGTAACTACTGAAAATTAGACATATTAATTGGTGTTATTGCCTTAAAGAATATTTACAATTCCTCTTGATGTACTTGCAAACATTACTTTACTTTTTATGTATAGCAACCTACAAAGATCCAGTAAAATTTATAGCCCACAATTCATTGCGGAAAGTCACCGACAGGAAAATTCACCGACCGCAATTTACTGCGGAAAGTTCAGCGCAAAATGAATACAAGAGAAGTTATTCTCTGCTTACACATATCATCTCTCACTCATCCTTAACTGAAACCACAAATGTGAACCTGCATTCTGATCGATAATACGTTAATTTTTCAAGATACCGTTAGGCGTTGCGTTAAGGCTTTAAAAGTACGAGTCTTCTATGTGGTCTGGAAAAATTGCGTTCTTGTGAATGGAGATTTTGCAAAACGGTTTTTTTCTTGCTATAACTCCAATTGGCACTTTGCAGCTAGTCAAAGTTAGTGAATGTGTCATTCCTGTTATCCTTATTAGATTCTGACAAAAAAAGAATAAGGTACTATTGTCCTTAAATCAGAAGATTCACTGTTATTAAGGTTTATTCGAAAAATTGTTGATGCTGCTCTTCTTTGTTAATATTTTTATCTTAGTTGAGCTTGATTTTATGTTCTTCTTGACCTAAAGTATTACCATAATCACCTATTAGATAGAATAAGTTCCTTATAGGGCGCGATTTTTAGAACTAAAAGCAAATACCTGATTTTCTATAGAAAGGAATGTAAACGATACTAATCATCAATAACTATTTCAAGTTCAGTAATATTAATAGTAAGCCTTCCAAAAGTAGGATTTCGGAAGGCCCTTAAAATAAGGATCTGTTTGGGAGATGACTTCCTCGTTCGACGTCAGCCGTTGTTCCCCGAGTCATTTTTTCAGATGTGATGATAAAAAGAAGTAATTGGGGGCAAATCCGGGGAATACGGCGGATGTTGTGTTTATTCGAATTAATTCCATAATTTTATTAATTGTTTTGATGAGAGAGGATCTTTTTCATTTTGAAATGAAGTCGAATAATAATTTCCAGTTACTGCTTGTTCCGTTTTCATCTAATCGGTGTATACGATTCCGCGCGCGTTCCAGATAATTGAGCCCTCACCTTGCCGTCCGACTTTACTGTCTTCGTCCTCTTCGGAACCTATTCGCCTTTAAAAACCTACTGTTTAGCTGTTCACTTGTCTTCAGAGCGTAGTAGTGTTTCGTCTTGGTGGAGAAGCTCGCCAGGAATGAGACAGAGAAGCATCAAAACAGCCTCAGAAACGATCACGTAATTCGCACACTTTGATTCGTTGATTATTCAAAACCATCTCGTGGGATTTATCAATCATTTCGGAGGGACGTCGGGAACAATGTGCATTTTTGTGCATTTACTCAATTGTGAAGAGTTGCGAACGCAGAAGATGTGCCGTGAACTTTATGCAACTCAGCTTTGATCTCCATCGATGTTAAGCCTTTTAAATATAAATGTCTAATCATTGCTCGAAACTCACTTTTTCCACTTTTCTACATAAATAAAAGTTCTTTGCTTAAATCGAAAATAGAATTTAAACAGTGTGATAAATATAACTGAGACTTTGATAGCTGCCTAGATAGTAATAATTCCTGTTAGATACAAATCATTTTCGATGCTGCGAGTGCCATCCTAGATTTTCTCAGGATTTCTTGAACCATCCTCGTACCTACGTTGATGCTTATTGACCATTAACGTACGAAAACGTTCAATCTTGATTGTATTTTTATAGCCAATAAAGAAAACCAAGTTTAATTAATAGAAAAACATCAATAATGAGAAGCAACATCGAAACTTAAACTTCTTTTAAATAACTGGTATTTTAATTTGATACTTAAAGAATGAATATTGGAAAACTAACAATTACAATTAACAAATATCGAAGTCTTCTTTCCTTTGCGTGTTTCTTAGTGTGAAAGGCAATTCTTTGAAGGTTATCGTGAATTGCCTTTTGTTTAATAAACGATTATCGTAAAAGTATTAATAATGGACGACTGCACTCGAATTTTGGGCTGAACTTCTAATTACCTTTGGAATAACTTTTACGTGCTTATATAATTTATAAGTTACCCTCGAATATCTGCCACCTTACTCCTGACAAATTTTCTGTTTTTCTTAAGTTTTAATGATCCTCTGCATATAATCAATATTCTCATTATCAACTTTTCAAGCTTTCTAAAGTAATCAAAACTTCTTCCAAAGTCTATCAAATTGAGAAACGAAAAATCTATAGGTCTACGAGCGAACACACAAACAATGTCCACGCATTGATATGCAAATGTATAACTGTTAATATTTATTGTACAAATGCAACAATTAAATCATATTCTCAGTATTATGTTTATAATTTTATCATCTTTGTAATTTTGTAATACTACATAATATAACTATAATATAATAAAATAACTACAATAAACTAACGAATTCATATTGAATAAGAAATTAATGAACACCTAATTTTCGTGAATTTTTTAGTAGTTTTCTTGTCAGTTCGTGTATTTCGTTGTGATAGACTCTCACGGCATTTGATATTGACAAAACGATGTTCTCACGTGTTCTGTTGCACATATACATAAATAAATATTAAGTTGTTTGCGAAATTCTTAAATGGTGCCTGTGGTTATTGACCCCTTATGCGGTAGAATTGTATTATTAAGTTTAACGAAATCACATGTCCTTTAGTATGTATAATAAAACTAAAACATGGAAATGAGCTTGGTCGCTGGTTGGTTAATCAAACAATCAAATGAATTTTTTGACAAATTTCTTGATTAGTGTGGCATCATTGTAACTTATATTAATTCTTATTGATTGAAGATGTGAATACAACCAGTACGTAAGTTTACAAAGTAACACGCATCGACTATTGGAGTCGATACGTGAACTTGCGAGAAAAAGATCAAGGAAACAAGAAAAATGACTGCACTCTTGCCTTCTTTCGTGAGGGAGATTCCTTATCAACTCACTTGTTTTGTTGGTCAGTCTTAGTGTGACATTCGTGTCTCATTATCCGTTACAATTTTTGAAAAAAGATCTGTATCGTCAGCCAATGCCGCCAACTTTTCCTCACAAATCTGTTGCTGACACAATTTCTGTCCAGGAGTGAGCATTCATTTCGCAATTAAAGAAAAGCACTTGGTAGTAATTCCACAAATATCATTAGTTCTCGATGAATATTACGCGATGCACGTCAGGATTAGGCAAAAATAATTGGTTTCGTCCAGATAATTTTGTTGGAACCTGAATTTGCTTTATTAGTTGGGTTTCACTACTTTTTTGTTGATAGGGTCCTTACAAGAAGGACGCCATAACGTTTTTTGTCACAACATTGAACATGCCTGAAACTTGGTCAGCTTGTATGAAAATATCACAGACATTTAACGGCAAATAGTTGCAACGACATTTATTTTCTTCGTGGTTAGGTGGGTAACATAAAAATCTCCACTCTTAAATATTCTTTTCGGCATTCTACTTTATCACGTTTCTTATTTTCGATTTTTCTAATTCAGTACCCAAACCTACTAGTCAATATTATTGGCCTTAATATTAATTTTGTACTGGTCGCTAGTGAGAGGGGTAATCGGTTGGTTTTGCTGTGTTTTCTTATATCGTAATTATAATTTTGATTTTCATTTGAAATGAATTTTGTTTTTTCCTTTTCTCAAATCACACTGAATAACATCATAATCTGATTGAAGAACGCTTCCCGATTCTGTCACTTGCTTCATAAAAATATATTCCTTTCGCCTGACATTCATAATAATATCGTTTAATATATATTCCTCAATTTATACCCAAAGTATATTCCGCACTTTCCATTTATCAATCTCGCTTGTTTCGGCAACATATTTCATTTCTGAACGAGGAGGAACATCCCTTATCATATTTCAAAGCGTATATTCATCCGAGCGAGCTACCGAACTCGAACTCACGAACTTATAATTTTTTTTTTAAATCGCATCCTAATCAACTCCGGGGCCAACGACAAACCTTATGATTTATTTTCTTGTATTCGATTAATTCAACGAAAAAAAATTACATCCGCACGACGAAACTTAGACATAAATTTCACTTTGGACAGTCCTCGGGCGTCCCTCATTTGATAGATTATATAAATGTATAGCAATTGTACGAGAAATCGAAGAAGGAGCAGAGAAGAAGCGGGTTAGAAAACGATGTAACTTAGACCTCAGTAATCCGGCGACACAGGAATATGGTATAGGACCGCGCGAAAAAGGACGTCGAGAAAAAAACGTCTAATCCGCGTGGAAAAAGCGTACCACGAACGAATGAACGATGCGACCTCGGGCGACGTGAGAACTTATAAATGATAGTCACGAGGTGGCTTCGTCCCGCACATTGTGGATTGCCAGAAGGCATGATGATGGTGGTGAGCAATACAGCAGTTAGTTACGTGCATCGCTTTCATGGAGAGAGTTAGTAGCGATTAATTGAAAACATTACTAGTGAAATATATTTTCTCAGTTTGAGTGAGTAGCGCTCCAGTGATAGATACGAACGTTTAATTAAAGTAGAAGATGGAAAATTCTAAATTACTATGTTAACACATTACACTGACAAGAACAATTTCTCTGTGGATATGAAATGTGTCCATGGATGGCGCTTGAAAGACGACCTTTTTTATTTGTAGATTCATAAAAACGTCTGTATGCCTTGAAACTACCATTTCGAATATTAGACATACGATTGCTATTTTGGGTACATTACAATAAAATATTTTGTTCACATTTTCTGCCTAGCTGACGATTCAACGAATCGCGAACAGTTATCGTGGAATAAGGGGATAGCCATCTTGTTGAGAGTATAATGTTCCTGCATTTGTTAAAAGTGTATCTGGCAGATGACCATAGAAAAAGTATTCAGAATAGGCAAATGAGGTGGTTCGGTTTAAATTGTTAAAGATTCCGCTGCTTCTATTTGATAAATTTGCTTTATGTTTTTTCAAAAAAAGCTGCAACTTAAAAGAAAAACATTTTTACACTTTTTTAACATTGTACACTCGCTTGCCATAAAAGCTCGTAAGCGATAATTTTATATTTTTTTAAGCTGATACAATAATTTGTCATTGTCAGTGTCAATACAGCAGTAGTAGTAGAGTGCAAGAGTAATACGACTTTTACACAAATGCCACGACATATTGATATCCGCACAAGATATCGCGTTTTACAATGTTTGGAAGATGGTTACTCTGTACGAACAGTGTTAGAGCGCCTTGGGGTGAATAGAAATACGGGTTTTAGAATTAAACTGAACCGGGAGCAGGAACAAAATTTAACACAAATGACAACGGAAGCATGAAATTAAGTGAATTTAACCAAAATACGCCAATAATGTAAACATCGGAGACGGATAATCATAGGTAATACAACTGCCAAAAAAGTCACTAACACAAAGATCGCGCAACTCTGGTCGAGTTGGAAAGAGATACGCAAGCTGCCTGACAATGGAAAGATAGGGTAATACTTCATAAGACCCAATACTGATTTTTAAGGTGCGAACGAACTATAGAAGAAACTAATTTCCAAGTTACTTTGCGTTAATCAAACTTTTAAAGAAAACACCTAAATCTATGATACTGTATACTGTTGTCGTTGAAACGACCATCTAAAGAATACATAATATACAAACTTTGCTATTTGAAATATAATAGTTAATGTCCGTTTTCGCTTTAATCGAGAATGTCATGAAATTAATAGAAAAAAACATCATTCCCCATAGTATCACGCTCAATTTCAAAAAAGTACGATAATTATTTCGAGAAATATTACCAATAAGCTAGCATCATAAGTAACCATAAATGTATTGTTAGAATAAGAACTTTATCGTTACACAGGAACAAATTGCAATTTTCTAGAATCAAGTCGCTTCTCTAGTGCGACACCTCGCAGTTATTCCCCATCGCTCAAATAATTACAATGTATGCGTGATTTGTAGAATCGAATCATTAGAAAAAAGTATCCTGGCAATGGACAAATAGTTCCAATACTCATGTAAATCAGCACATAACGCTATCTGTATTCAGATTACACATATTCTAAATATGCATTATACATTACCTGTGGGAGTTCAATTACATCACATTGTAACAGATAGTAGCCTTGCATATCAATATGTCAATTATTTCTACGCCAAATTTTTCAGTCGGAACTGTTTGATATTACATATACACGAAAAAAACTAATTTTACTAACGCCTAGAAGTATTTGAATAAGTTGTAGGAAATTATAAAAACGGGCACGAAACCTAAATTTGGCACTATATTTTTTTCTGTGGTGATTTCTGTTTCAATTGCTCCATTTCACTTCGATTGCAGTGTAACCAAAAGATGTACTCTTTTAAAATTCATACAAAACTTATTTCACCTCCTTCCATAATTTTCTTTAGAAATGCGAATTTCTTTAAAATAAAACGGGAAACTATTAATCTGGGGAATTGATTTACCAGACATTTTATGATTAACTGTTAATTGTAGTGTTTTACGAGAAAATGTTGAAATTAAAGCTTTTGGAAATGATTTAAATAAAGTTTTCGGGTCCCGATATTCGGGAGTGTCTCTAAACCTTATTCTAGAAATGAAGTTCTCAACCAGCAGAAAGATCTTTGCCTAGTAATAGCGTCGTCGTCCTGGGTTGACCGAAATAAACATGCGTGTTATTTAGAACAAAAAGCGCTAAGCGAGGAGAAAACGCAAACATAATATTGTAAACAACTTAGCGAATATGTTTAGATGGAAAGACTTCCGGGAGTAAGGTACCTGTATCATTGCGTCAGCTATTGGAACGTAATTGTCGTTAATAGTCTTTAAATCTGCTGCAACTTGAGGATTTTGGAATTGCATTTGACTTAGCTTTATCATAGCTGCTTCTTTAGCGTCCAGTTGTAAAATTACTAATTTGGTCCTTTCAAAATATCTAAAATAATAGAATGGTGGTTTTAACCATATACTCCATCATGTAAGAATTAGCTGCGGCGGTTTAGGTATGTCGAGACACTTTGAACGAAATAGTCGAATATCTTTCGATGATTCTAGGAAAATATGCGCTATTACCTGATCCACATCGTGCTAACATTTTCGTATAGTGCAAGAATGTAAAGCATGAAGCAGACATGTAATGTACAGCAAATTCGGTTGAACAACTTTGAATAATTGACCCGGCGAAGCGTAACCACGGAAGCGTCGATAACCATCATTAGCACTTACTTTGGTCAAATGATGCACAAATACGTGTTTGCCCTCTTAGCAAACACAAGTTTGCAAAGTTTAATGCTTTCAATTTCGCAACATATCAACTTCGCACTGTGATATGTATTACACATAGCACACAGCACAAGAACACATTAGCACACAGCATAGGAGGTCGTGAAGTGCCATCGTGTAACGAAGCAGCTCTGTATTCCTCTATCCTCTCGCGGTTAAACGCCACCGGAAGGCAAGCAAAAATGTTGCGCTCTACTGATGACAGACACCCTCTGAACGATAGTTGCAACTTTACAGCATGAACACCTTTTCTGAAAAAATGGAAAGCAACTTAATCTGTACCATGGAGATTCGCTGAAATGTTAACTGGATTTTTTTCTGCCTCGAAGAAAGATAGGTGGCTCTACCATTTGCTACGGACGCAAATTGAAACGTAATGGCAACTGATCAATAAAATATTATTTAGTCTAGTCACATTTACGAATCTAAAAAGTCGTTCTCTTTTCTAACGTCGCGATATGGTGAGATACGTGAGTTGCAATCAGCATTTGCCGTGCATGAATAGATTAATAATATTACGAAAGGGGATCAAGTGGGCGGTATTTAGACGTTCACGACCTAAAACCGCCTAGCTTTTGTAATTGGGAACCACGGAGGCCCCGCAGGTTACTAATATTGTATTACAGCTAAGTTTAATTTAATTTGTTTAGATCTCTTATACGTGGAGACGGCCCGGTAGGGTATGAAAGCTACGAAGCTTATTGTAACCCCAGGAGCTTTTCAGCTTGTATGAGTGATCCATAGGTTAGTTATTATCCCCTCGTCGCTGAAAGGGGGTGAAGCAGTTAGTTATTCCCTTATATTCATAAGAGTGATTCGAGATTATACCACAAAAATTTGCCACCATCAAGTAGGTAATGAATGTACAGAAAACAAAGAGAGTTGTCGACTTTGAATTTAGTGTCTTTAATACGTGAATTTTTTCTCATCGGGTACGGCAAACGTTAGTTTCTTAACTGTGTAACTTTGTTCCATAATTTATTTTAATACAGGCTGGTTTCGTTTTAAGGCAAAGGGAAACACTGTGCAATAGTTAAATAAGCCAATAAGTTGGTTCCATTCTAATTTGATCTGAATTAATCTCTGAAACGATAGCAGCTGTTATAAATACTTACTTGCGTAAAGTTGGATAAGATATGTATATTTATTTTCTTGTTCCTCACTTGTTTTTAGTGCGTATGTTTTGCAATTAGAATCTTATCTGAATTCTATTTTAGACTGTAAGTACTGCTTTTTTTGCGTCTACAATATGGGTTGTGCATTACATTTTGATCAAAATAAAGAAGTATCCAGGATGTTCATCTAACTAATTCTTTCCGTCCAATCAAATGAATTTACGAATTAGGAATATTAAGATATTTGATAAATATAGCATTTACTGTGTTTTGTTCTATCCTTCTTCGAAATAATTAACTAAGTAAGGTTTTCTTATATAATTTAAAATTTTAAAAGATATCCTTACTTACCCCATTCCGCTAAGAAAGTTGCTAATTTTCTATAATATACGTTCATTACGCACACCAAACCAGCATAAAGGATACTTGGAATATTGACTAGTTGGTCCGTCCAAACGGAATCCATTTGCCTGAAGTAATCTTCTAACCAGAAAGAAATCAACATTATGATGAAGGCTGCAAGCATACAGATGAAGACGATCGGAATTGAAACGCAGTACATCTGAAAGACGGTTCAAACAGAATTATAAATGTGAATAATAATAATCTTAAGGTTACTTTAACGTTCGTTTTCCATCTGGGGTACTGCGGTTGAATTCGTCCAGTTACCGGATCAATTCCCATCTGACCACGATAATTTGGTCTCGGTTCATCCAAGCTGGTCATACCTATCGTTCCCCATTTGAATGCTAATTCATTACTTTTTCTCCTCCACACCTACGGAGATTTATTACCCTTACTATTGACTTATATAGCAGATGAAAAATTGTGCTAAATATGTATATTCGCGTAGCGTTCGTATAAGTACGTAAAAGCTACACTTACCTCTAAAAAGATCGTCATCCAAACAACATTAAATATGCAAAAGAAGGCGACGGTTTCCGTTGAAACCAACAGCTGTAGGAATCCCAGAACCATGGGGATAATAAGCGCCGTCGTATAAAATCCTAAGAAAGTGAAGTATAACGCAATAGCTTCGCCGAAATACATGCGAATATCCTCTGAAATAAGAGTATCGGTTGTACAAATGTCCAATTTAAGAAGTACAATAACTTAGGCATCGTTATGATAAGGCAATCGTTGCAACTTTAGTAATTACGACATAATTATTTTTTTAGAATTGTTGCAAATTCAGCACTATCAATTTTGCACTCGATACCTTAACCAATTGAATTAAAAATTAAAATTACTTTGACGTTTGTTTTTTTAAGTAACCTGATTACTGAAAATTGCGTTTTGAAATATTTTTTAGCCACTAACTCCTGAAGACGTATCTTCTACCATAACTTCAACTAGGTTCTCTATTGGTATTACCGTTCCTTCGTTCATTTGTTAGTGCAAGCAATTGTTAATTTTCGACTAATAATAATTTATGACAGGCTTAAAAACAATATATAATTGTTTAAAATTATATATTTCTTTTCAGGCTGCAGTATCGAGTTATCGCTAATGGTCCTATCATCCTGCAATGTGCGCATTCCTTAGCGAACCTGACGACTACTTAAGCTACCCTTTTTTAATTTAGGAAATGATTAAGGGTAAATATGTGTTTTGTAAAATTGATTAATTGAAATTTATTAATTTGAGCAACGAATAATACAGGATGAATATGAGTTCCTCAAGTACATTATTATAGTCGGGTATATACATATGTATTTTCTGACTAAAACGGCCAGGATAAGGAGAGTGAATGAAATTAATTCAAATAAATTTGAAGAAATCAGTTTTTGTTAAGAAATGCTCGAACAGGTCAATTTTATTCTTTGAAATATACAATTTTTCATCAATTTTAAGTCTCCGTAATTTCTGGTTTCCAAATGATGCTATCGATAAATTTTTTAATTGCAATTCCTATCATAATTTTTTATACTGCTACGATTAAAAAAATCTTAATATGAAGTGAAGGATTACATTGTAATAGTTTGCATGTATTTTAGAATATCATTGTATTGAGAAGAGACCTCAGTGCGAAGTGTATTGGAGCAGAAAAAAGCAGACGATTATGAACGCGTTTTACTATTTCAGCAAAATTTCTGCTGCTTTCAAAGGGACATGTAAGACGTTTGATAGCGGAGAGAGGAGAAAAACCGAAGAGGAAAGGAATTTGAAAGAATGTTCTTACACAAGTATATGATGAGCAAGTTCAAGCTGTTTTTCGTCGCAAGCTACACGCAGCAGTAGTATTATTTCTACGCTTAATAATCTATTAACGTTAGTCGATGTGGATGAACATATTCAAATTTGAAGCGAGCAACTTTGTATAAGTTATTGCCAATCGGTCTTGTATTTGAAAAGCTTGAAAAAAGTGTTATAAATAAGCAACATGGCATTCTATAGTTATTTGAAAGATATAAAAGATATAGGCAAGCCGGACGAAACATTCTTTACACGGATGCATCATGGGACAATGTAGAACTCCAAAAATTTCCAAATAAAGTATTTCATTGTAAAAGAGGTAGCGACGTTAAACTGATGGTTGAGTTATATATTATTACAAGTTAATTACAGCAAATGCAGGCTTAAGGAAGTCACAGGAAATTTTGGTCATATTACACTACGTTCGCCTTCACATCATTGCTCGCTAAACCTTACTGAAATGGCGTGGGCTCAATTAAAGCCCTATATCTGCACGAACAATGTTACGTCTAAGCTGCCGCAGATGGAACATAGTTATGATAAGGTTTCTGCAGAACAAGGGAGAAATTACGCGGTTCATGCTGGTATAGATTGTTATTAAATATAATAACATTAAATATAATATTATTAAATATTACATATAATAATAGTTCAGGTGTTGACTAAATATTTTTTTTAATTTTTCAATAAATTCACCAGTATTAAATCGACTGCATTGCATTGAATTTGAATTAAAGTAGAAATATGAGTTCTTGTATTCCTTGATGGATCCACTGAGTTGTTATTGTTAAACCAATATACAAATAGAGCTACACTATAATTGGTAAATCCATCGATGGATAATAGAACTCGCGTAAGATCTCACTTCTTTCCTAACTTTACTAGAAAGCTCATAATAATGCATATTTTGCAGTAGATGATTTACATACCCTGTGATTATACAGGTTATACAGATATAACATATAAACAGATTAGTCACGTTACATTTGAATGCTCAATTTGTCATTACCTACTCATTACGTTCATTGCCAACTACGGAATTAAATATCTTTTTTGCACATTTTGCAATGCAACTTGACAACAATGTGGGTACCCTACATGTAAGCCGTTCTGTTTTCTAAAGTGGGAACGCACTATAGAGTTATGGTGACATCAGAACTAAGAAAGTGTCCACACCGTTAAATTTCCTTATTCATACGATATTGATGTGATCCCATCGCCGGGTTTACATTTTAGAAGAGAGTAGAAGGTCAAGTTAGCACGATTTTTTTTATATTTGAACGAAAAGTTTTTTAGATTATATCATAATTTAATGTATATTTCAAATGATTATAATTAGAAATATGAAGTAATACTGCTCCGTCTCTTATAAACAATATCTACAGCATCTCTTCTTAACATCCAACAGTCATTTGCTAACATAACAGGATTCCATTTCCCCTGATACCGTTTTCCCATTCCTATGATGGCTTGGTGGAAGCGTTCACCGTGTTCATCGCTAACGTCGCCCACATTTTCTGGACAACAATCCAAGTGAGAATTTAGAATGTGCACTTTGTCAATTCTAGTGCAAGACGTGTTAGTGACTCTAGTGAAATCTAAGACATGTCCAGCTAAGCCAAATTCAACAAATAAATTCACTAGACGCTGTTGATCTGTTGAAGCAGCGGCGAAGTTAACGTTAAAATCCCCGCAAACAATAACAGACCAATCAGCTTTGAAAATATGTTGCAGCAAATCAGCCAATATTGCACAAAAAATATCAAAATTAGATTGGGGTGGTCTATATATATATTGATAATTATAAAGCTTCTTGAATTAAAGTTACATTTTATAGAGCCAACCTCAATGATTTGTTCATATGAGTAATTGCAAAGTTCAACTTTTTCACTTTTATGTGGTCTAACAAATATACAGCAGCCTCCATCCCTATCACTGGTCCTACCACTAGGTACCACACAGTACCTAAGCATATTCGGTAAGTTGTACGCTATATTATGTTTACGTTTTCATAAACTTTCTAATTATTATTTACTCTTAATATTGCGCACGTTTATTTCTGTTAACCCAGCGCAATGACGTTACTGCTACATAATGGACTAGTTGCGTTTTAGAAATAGCTATTTAGCATACAAGGGCGTAAATGCAGTTTTACGATAGAGGACGAAAATATTTGACGTTTATTTATATACTAATGATTGTCAAAATTTTTGTTATATATTAAACCTATTGTCATATAATTAATGATTGTCTTACGTCCACAGGGACGTAAAATACCATTACATTCTGTTGTCAAAGGTAACCAAAGTAAATAATTTGTAGATATCGCATCTGTCCCGTCAACGAGGCCTGCCATGATTGACGCAGGCAGTAGTAGAAAATAGTCATTTATACCACAAGGGACAGGTAAATTGCAGACCTCGGCTTTGTCTCGCTTTGCGAACTACACCCTCGACCGTAGAGCTACAATTACGTCCTTTGTGCCATAAACTACTATAACTTTTACATTTATATACAGTCAGGGAAATAAGTATTTATACATCTAACAAAACTGACGTAATTTTGGAAAAGTGCTCAATATGTTGAATTTTCCTAAACATAAAGATAGCAGGTAAAATAAACAGCGTTTCACAAAACAACATTTTATTCTAACGACCTAGAAATTATTAGTGGAAGTAAATACTCATGCATTGCGATGAATTTTTAATATTTCGCATCTACAGCAATGACCCCTGCTAGGCTGGCTTATCATAGATCAATTTGCTACAAATGCCGGGTGCAGCAAATATCGTTAGTCAGAGCTTATCGATTATACATTTAATGTAAACGTGTTGGAAATAAATGTTAATTACCATCAAGTGATCTATGACAAAAAAATGTTTTGAAATATACAGGGTTTTTAGTTTCTCTGGTACGTTGTTTAAGGTTGCTACTTTAAATAGAATTCTTTAATATTGCGAAAAAATTCAGGGACAGGTTCTTTAGATAAAAATAAGAAATAAAGTTCCCATTAACACGTTCTTCGTTTCCGAAATACAGGGCGTTCATTTTTTTCGTAATTTACTTTTAATAATGCGCTAATAACGATACGATTAGGGTGTCTGTCTTGATAGATGTCTGATTAAATTATCCTTTCGTGTTCAAACAAAATATAACTTTTATAACTTTACTTCTTCGCTGGTTTTCATTAATTTCACCAATTTAACTTGTTCATTCTAATAATTCTTGTCTCACTGCGCATTAATATTTGGAATAAACAAGTGCAGAGCAAAAGTTAACTTTAAAATCTTACAAAATAAATTATTATTTTGTAACATTTTGTATTATGTTATTAATGATACAACAAATGCCTCCTATTATTAAACATAAACCAGTCCATTTCCAAATAAATCGGTTAAAGGACTTTTGAAATAACAATTATTAAAAGTAGATTACAAAAAAATAAATAAATGCCCTGTATCTCGGAATCGAAACGTTTCCGGATACATGCTAATGGGAACTTTTTTTCTTATTTTTATCTAAAGAACCTGTCCTTGAAATTTTTCGCACTATATTAAAGAATCAGCCTGTATAATACTATAGTACCATAAATTTAGTATATATATAATAAATAATATATTATTATAATATTTTAAATATATTATACTAACCATTCATTTATATAAATATAAATGAATGGTTTTTTAGATATTCACTCTCCAAGAAATAAATACATTTATAGCATTTTCTCCAAAATTCGCAAAAACATTTTCCCGTTGTTTTGACAATACTTCAAATTCACTAATCAATATTAAACAACACACAGGACAATATAATTTGGAAGTATCTGTGAACAGTTGAAGCTCGGTTTTTCCGAACGAATATATATATTTCTACCCTATTTGGTATATATTTAAAATTTCTTCGATTCTTACAGCGCATTTCCTTTACCTAAAGCTCCTACTTTTTGAGTTATAATGTATTTATTGTAAAGCATAGGTAATTTTGAACAATGAAAAAGGCATATACAAACGTAATAATATACAGGCGTTCTATTTAAAATAACAATCTTAAAAGCCTATTAGGGAAACTAAACATTCTGTATACTACAAAAGAATTTTCCATTATAGATCGCTTGATTTTAGGCTTCTGTTTCCAGGACTTCCATTAAATGAACAGATACGCTCCAATCCGCCGCATACAGATATAGCTGGAAGAAAATTATTTAGAAAGGGAATGCTTAAGACTATCAAAATAGAGATATTGAAAAAAATAGTAACGCCCATAGTGATGTGTGGAGCCGAAGATAAGACAAAAATTGATAAGATCAGAAACACAACCTTTAAAAATCTGAAAGTGAGGCGCGTAGTGAAAAAAATTAGGAGAAGCAGAATTGAGATGGTATAGGCACTTAAGGAAGATACTAGAAGCTACGGTAACTAAACGTGTGATCGAAGATAAAACAAGTAAAAGGAAAGCAAAATCTTATTGAAATATGTTTGTTAAAAGGAATGTCTTCAAATTTAACATGAAAAAAGTTAATAAATCCTCAAATTCTAATGCTACAAGCCCGGCAATCCTATTAAACGAATATTTATCGTTGCTCGATGTGTGTCGTGCAGGAGCGAAAATAGATATCACTTGCATAATTGAACACCTTGTAAGGAAATCCACGTAGCAGCCAAATCAAGCGATAAAGTATTCACGCCTAACAATTTCCATAGAGTGATTGATTTTAAGATTTAATATTACATGCACTAATGGAAACGCTATCGATTAGATTTATTCATCAGGCGAAGGCAGTCCTCGTCGGTTGTGTTAATAACCATCTTAAGGGTAAAATTAACCAGGGTATATCTCGGTACATAATAGAGTTGGTTCGACGTTGCAAACGGTTCGAATCCCGATAATGTTAATGAAAATGTATACAGACGCCCGAGCGGAAAGCAATCAATCTGCAAACGAGAAGCGGGGACCTGGGATCACACCTTGTTTGCAGAATGATGGGTCGGGGAAACGAGCCGGAGCAAATTTTCCATACGGACCGCTCCAGCTTCTACTAAACATCTCATTTGAAATACTTTGCAGTACAAAGGGGCGAATGTTCATTGTCAATCGGCAGACAAAGACCACGCCGGTTTTCGACTTTTTACATTTATCTGCAGCACCGGACGCGTTCAATTTTGTGACGTAATTTGCAAGTCGAATAATCTCGTATCTCACAAAGGAGACAGATGTGATTTTCTGAGGTACTTTCGTTAAAACTTCCAATATTGGCTTACGGATTAACTTTCATTCGGTAGAATGTAGATTTTCAGCAAAAGTATTTTACGAAGTATGTGAACACAGTCAAGGTTCCATATTACAAATTTAGTCGCTTAGAAAGTAAATTTCAATTACATTTGCGAGATTAATAAAAAGCGCTAGATGGGTTGAGTCCGTTTGGATTTCGTGTTAGTAATACGAACGAATTTGTCATCTCTAAGAAAGATTTATCTTCATTCTGTCTCAATTGTGGCTTATTGTGGGTTCTAGGAACTGTGACTAAGCTCCCAAATTAATCTTTATCTGCAACTATGGCGCTTTGTCGTAAATTTCATGTACTAGCCAAATTTACAATTGTGACGTTTCTTGTCTGTTCATTCAACAAATATTTCTGGTCCATGATAATATAATTCATGCCTTCATTTCTCCCAACAGCACAGAGGGCATCGGCTAACCATGATATGATATGTTATAATAGGTTCAGGTTTACGCGGCCCTTCAAAAAACGTTCATCGTCAGCCCTAGACAAATTTAGTCCAAGGAAAACAACGAAAGCCATATTGTGATAGTGGCGACCTCCTCGAAGTTGATAGCCGAGCGACCTAGGTACTGCATCATCATAAGATTTGAATAAATATGGTTAGTTAAATAAAACCATCTGAGTGGTCCTTCATAAAGGTACTACATTTCATTTTTGTTACTTTCATACCTGTAGTTGTAAATATTTCTTTCTAGTTTCTTCTTTATACAAGATAATCCAAATCAATTGATCACTATTATTATCTCTCTTACTACTTCTTCCACAAAATTTGTTAAATTTACAAAATAGCAATGATTAAATAACATTATTCAAAAAATCAACTCCACTGTCAATACGCCAGCAAATGCTAGTAACAGTAATAAAGATACACCTGTTGGTTTAAATAAAGTGAATGAAATATTTGAGTACGGGCCAGCACATTAATCTCTAATTAATTTAATTTCATCAAGTCACTAATCACGATTGAACACTTGCATCGTCGATTAAATTAATTCGTGATTAAAATCAATTGTCACTTTAATATTTGCCAATATTAATGTGGTAATTTCTTTAAAATACGACGATGGTCAATTTGATTGTTAACTCGCGCTATGGTACTTTTGTGTTGTCGATTGCCTCCAATGTTATTTTAATTTTAATTAATTAATGGCGAATTAAATCTGCGTAAAGTATACGTAAACGGTAATTAATTTAATCACGAATTAAATTTTAATTGGAGACTAATGTCATTCAGAATTAAGACGTGTTCTGTAAACGGAGAATAGTCTAGTATTTATAATTGGCTGTTGCGAAAATAAGTTTAGAAGTCTGTACGTATATTTAACTATGTCTAAGTGTCAAAAATGTTCGTACGGTTAGTCGCTCAAGATGTTTCCTTTTAACTTATTGTATGTTGGGTGTATACATTTTAACATATTTTTGCATAATTACATTTAGTTGCTAACTTCACACATTTACTACATTATCATGTTGCCATATTTGCGAAAGTACGATGTTTTAGAAGCTTTTCTTCAGTTGAAGTTGAAGGTAATCAAAATATATAATGGAGGTGGTGAGTATTATAGGTTTGTGTTACATACACAGCCAGAGCTGTGTTACTAGACATTATTTTTTTTGTACGAAAAGATCAAAGAAAAACAATATTAGTAATAACCTTAGCAAGACAAAGTGTTTGATAGAACCTGAAAACCATTGTAATTTTCCTGTTATTTTGTTTACAACAGCATTACATCAGAAATTGAACTCTAAGATTTTGAAAATTATACAGGTAGCTCCATTTAAAAGAAATACTAAATTTTAATTTTCTTACAAGAATTGATTTATCTGCCAATTATACGTTAATCAACAACAACAACAACAACACTAATAGTTTTAAAAAAGCCTACATATTTTGTAAGAGTAATATCACAGATAGCAACAGCGACAAGTTTGGGTCATAGCACCGCGTATATTGCCTTTTGCTATTAACGCACACTTTCAAGACTTGTTCTCGAGGGAGTAGTCTGAAAACTAATCTACAGTGTAAGCAGTATCTTGCTATATTAGTTTCAATTCATCTACCTACCTTGATAGAGTAATTTAAGCCTCCAAAGGGTTCGAAGCATTTAATGTATTGCATACATTATTTCGTTCTGTTGTATACAATAAATGTCACGTCTTCGTTTTGCGACTTCTTCAATCATTACACCTGAAATCCAGTGCTTTGTCTTCCCTTTTCGTCTGTACGACATCGCAAATTAGAGTTTATATTTTTCATATATTATTCATATTTTCTAAGATATACGGCAGATTTACAATAAAATACAGCATTGCTAGGCATCCAGGAAAATCTAATTAAGAAGCTAATCGGAGCACTTTGCAGTTTTTTTTTTTTTTAGATTTAAACGCATTCCCGATGTTGCACAATCTGCACATATCTCACAACGCGAATAGTTTTCGAACGGCAAGTAATTTTAGAAATGATATTAAGGAAATTGGTTTATCTATATAATTTGTTACGTGATCTCCCCGGGCAGACTAGAAAGTTGAACGAGCGGCATATCTTTGTTCTAAGTTGTAAAGGGTGTCTTAGCATGAACTTGTGGATTTTAATTTTACACCATTTGCAAACGCTATCGCTTTGGAGGTTTATACTTGACATACATAATCTAGAAAGCTGTAAGCTTCATATTCAGCGTTTTGCCCTCGAAGAACGTCCAAACTTTTTACAAAAATGGCCGTTCCGTTACGAACATTATTCGTTGATTTCGTCTTATTGCACGGCAAAAATTGTGCATAGAAAATATAAGAAAACAAGGAAAATATTAAACATTCCGCTCGTCTATGTGACCTCCTTTCTGCCGAATGAATTCTTGACACAATCTAGGCATTCTTTCGATTAGTTTGGTCTAGGTGTCTCCAGGCTGTTTCTAGTTGGTCCCACAATGTAGTTGTAGATGCTGGAGCCGATTGTCGAATCAATCTCCCATCTGTTTGTTCGAAGTAATCACGGCATAATTTCGACGTGTATTTAGCATCATTATCCTGCTGATACACTAAGTTTTCGCCGATTATGCGATGGAATGGCGTGCTCCTCCAAAATTTGTTAGTAGCGCTCTTTCTCTAATATCCCGTCGATTCGCACTAAATTCCCTACGGTAGTCCCGGTGAAACCCCCAAATTATAACCGAACCTTCCCCATGTTTAACTGTAGGCACTGCACAGAGTTCAACTAATCGTTCTCCAGCCGATCTCCGAATAAATGCCCTTCTTCTCGAACCAAATACTTCAAATTTGGATTCATCGGTCCATAACACGTTTTTCCACTGTTCGATGGTCCAACCTTTAGGTTCTCGCGCCCAATTTAACCGTTTAGTTTTATTTTGCTTGCGTAACAAGGGCCTTGTCACAGCAATTCTTTCATGAAAACCAGCTTCCTTCAAGCGTCTCTTAACCGTGGTCAGACTGATTACTTTCTGGCGATTGGCATTCGCTTCGGCGGTAATTTCTGGCGCTGTTTTGCGGCGATTTCTTCTACTGATTAAAACGATGTTACGATCTTCTGCCGGGGTTGTAATTTTAGGACGTCCGAACCGCTTTTTGTTTAAAATACTGCCAGTACTGTTACATTTTTAAATATTGTAGTCCACTGTTCTCCGCGATAGTTTAAGTTGTTTGGCAATCTCGCGATTACTTTTACCGGTTTTGTAGTAATCAAATATCAGAGCACGGGTCTCTGTCGATAACTCTTTCGTTTTCGACATAATTTCAAGTTTATCCCTTTTACACGCTTTAATACACACACTTCGATGTTAACGCTTCAAGTTGTAAAACTAAACTAATAATTCTTCGCTTTCGGGGCCCATTAATATTTATAAACCTTCCATATTGTATTATTTGCATTTCCTGCTGCGACAGCACGCTCAATTTCCGAGAATTGATTCGCTACTTCGCTCATCTACCTTAAATTTTGAAAGGATGTTATTCCGTTTATGAGACTAACATATTTGTTTTTAGTTTGGGTTAGGAAAATACGTGAATTATCACGTTTCGCTAATGGTAGATGCACTTGTAGCAGGGAATAATATATCAAGATTAAGCTATACGCAAATATACAGATGGACAAATAATTATAGACGGCATTGTATGTAACGAAGTGAATGAAAAACGAATTATCCAATATTTTTATTATCCAATTATTTATTATCCAATATAAAGATTTATCAAATATTTTGTTCCACAGATAATTTTAAGGTTTCTACTTTAAATTTTATTCAGAATCAAATCTTAAAGTTTCAGTTGAGATACTCGTCAGCAGCTAAGTTCTAATCTTTATAATATCCTGAAAATTGCATTGCCCTAAATTGACGAACGCAAAAATTTTTCAATTTGTGACTGTTTATTCTGTGATTAACATTTCATAAATCACGCTCGCTACTAACATTGAAAGAAAGAACGGCAATGAGAATTTATGAATACAGATTCAAGTGAAAATGTCGATTCGAGAATTATACGGTTAAATAATATCCATTGTACGCGTAGCATTCAGAAATGGATACTTACCGAACGGCTGCTTCCTGAATACCGACAAGTACCACTTCCTCCCTAACTTCTTCAGTTCCTCCCGGTCGTGCAAAGGATAAATCTTAATTATTATATTACAATCTTGGCAAACGTGAATAATGGATTGACCCTCGTAGAGCGTATAGCTTGGAAATCCCGGAATATGATCGTCTTCGGCAAGAGCTCTTATGTTTTCGAGTTCGTGTCTCACAATCGTCTGTCTCTCCGAGTTCGTCAGTAAGTCCTCCACTGACATACCTTCCGGAAGAAAATCTTCTAGTTGTTCAACGGTAAACTCCCTCATTTGCCCGTTCTTGTCCATCTTAACAATTTCCATCTCTTCAGCGGCTTCGAGGAATTTTATTTTTGATGCCGATACGTGCAAAATGATGGACTAGGAAGAAGGTAAACCTTTTACGTAATAATAATGTTCGAAAGTTTGTCAAATAAGTATAATTTTTCCACACGTAATGTTGGGCAATACGATGATGGGTTGAAAGGTTCGTTAAATGAGAATAAAAAAATTAATTGTTTATTAAATTATTTAACATAATTAGACTCTACAACTTCAATATGCTTGGAATAATAACGGTCTAATTAGCCATAATAAGATCTTCAAAATAGTCATTTACAGTAACAATTTTAATATCCGCTTTAACATCCGTTGAAAATGTTGAAATTATTAAATCTGCGGAATAAGGCGGTTGTAGCGGCAATAATTTTTTTGTCTATAACAATTATAATTGCGAGAAGCGGTGCGTCATCGTGTAAAATGACATCTTTAGTTAAATCATTTCAGTTTTTTCCCAAGAGTCTGGTTATATATTCGCCTAGGATGGGGTGGTTAACCAGGAGAATCAGAAAAATGGAAACCACTCACTGGATGGGACGGCTTCTGGTACATAATGAGGACCAATAGTTTATCAGTAGTATAGAGTAGATTTTGTTTTGAAAACGCTTCAAACGCATCCGAGAAATTTTACAAAATTTTCCATCCACCTCTTAAAATGTAAGCTACGCATTCTTTGCAGGTATTTACAAATAATCTTATTTTTTATATCTTTAACGAAATAATTTAGCTGTTCTACATTTTGAACAATTCCTGGTGTAGTGGAATATTTTGAACCACTCTGAAGGAAAGCTTGTAATATTAAAAAATGAAACGTCCGAAGCCCTGAAGCCGTCCTGCATACCAACAAATTAATTATAACAAGAATTTTAACACTCGTCTATAGTAAGAACAGTTTTAAACTGCGCCATTATTTAGCCTTTTTAACCCATCCTTACTCGTGAAATCCCGTTCTTATACAATCTATGTAGAGATCAAAGGTAAAAATGAATATTCCGAATCAGATGTTGGGCTTTTGTTTTAAAAAAGTGTACAGATTTGGTAAGATTTTGGATGTACTCGTTAATAAATTTGATGTTTTTTTTTTTTAGCGCTATAAGTACATGATAAAGGAGCTTTTTTGCAATATTGCACCCCATGTTTGTACAAGTTGCAACATAATAAGAAGATAATTTCTACTGATCGCAATTTACTTTGTAAATGTGTTACCACAAGTAATTGTATCGCGTCAAGCTCACAACATAAGATCTGAAATGAAAATTACGTTCAATCTGGATATTATTCACCTCATTATTGCGAAGCGGTTGTTTGAGAAGGACTAGTTCAGCGCCACCGTCTCTTCGCTGTCCCTTTATTTTATCAACTAACCATTTCAGGGCGTTGGACGGTGTTTCCGGATTCAGTTGCAGAACGAGATAGGTTTGCGGAAGGACAGCCGTATCTTCTCCGTTTTCCTCGACCATTTCCGTTAGTTCCATGTTAAGGGATTGTTTGCTCATGTGACCTGCGGTAGATTACAAGACTAAACAAGAAATTCCAGCGCATGCATACATAAAGTTCTAATGTTTAGTTCAATTGGATACGAATACTGCAGAGAGTTAGAAACATAGTTTAATAGTAGATACTTAAAAAGACATAAAATTGTCTTGCTAAAAAAAAAAATAGATAACATTTAAATGTATTTATACTCATTAATTGTTTTAAATTCTTAGGTGAAATTTTGACGACTGTGGTGCAAGCTCTCCTGAAAATTTCTATGATTTTAAAATTCCTGTAAATATCTCGAAAACTATAACAAACGCATCTGTGTTAGAACATAATTAAGAATATCCAAAGATCTAAACTAATTATTATCGGAAAAAGTGTATGTAGAAGGCGAGGAGAGGGTGGTGTTTCTTTGTTGGTGAGAAATTATCCGATTCATTAGATAGCTTTATGTAATGATTGCCTCTAAAGTGTTAGCTCCACATATTTCAATTTCTTAAGGTTAAGAAGGTAGTGAACAGTGTTTGTTTTGTTACTTTAAGTAAACACTAGATGTGTTCTGTGTCGGTTTATCCATTTACACTAAAAACTAAAATGAAATGCTGCAATTATAATCAATCCAGAAAAATGAAAATAAGATGACTTATTTGTCTACACTGCCAACTGATACCCAAAACCATTTAGTTTCGACGTACGATTTACGAACAAGTGTTAGAGAAAATGTAAATTTAGGATGAAGTAATTCTTTGTTGTCCACCAATTGGCACAGTGAGTAACCTTTGTTTTGATTTGATACCTTCGTAAGAGCAACTAAGACTATTTTAAACATTTATATGTAAATCGCTATTACTGCTTTGATAATATTAGATTTTTCAGACTTCGATACTTCTGTTAATAAATATTTTCTTGATTTCTTTTTTTTGATAAGTCAAAACATACAAAAATTCATATATCTTTGAAGCGACAAAAGATATCAACTTGCTTTTTCGATAGTTCAATAGGCCATAGCATTTTCGTTTTTGTGGGCTAAACAAGACAAACTAATACCTAACACCTTTCGGTCTCCAAATAAAGCAGTGAAGCAAATACATATATTCGTCTTCTTCACCTATTTGACATTCTCTTCACAATGAGTCCCAGTTTCTGAAAATCGGTTAAAATTCTCTAAAAAGTTTATAGGGACTTCTATGCGATAAAAAATATACTGCCTCAGCCACTTTTTATATTTATAAACACAATCAGAAAATAGCTTCTTTTACGTTTATTTTTCGCATCTTTGCTTAAAAAATAATAACAAACGTTTTAATAACGAACTGCTCTACCTTGTAACAACTTCGGAATCTCCAAAATACTTTAAAACATGTTCCTTTGACCACATATGACCACTGAACAATAAAACTTGAGCTACTTTTTTTCAGTAACTTCTACCATTGCCAAACGTGCAGTTGGTTAGGCTTTTTCTTATTCATGCTTTATATATGACTACCAGCAGACCATTGTCTTCGATTGTTCTTAACTGCAACGCATTTGTCTTCGGCTCCAATTTTTTTTCATACTCAGTTGTTGGTACTGGGTTTCTCTGCAATTTTCGTAAACTTTCATGCTGCGAAGTGCCGAAAATTCTTTCGCGTGGAAGAATTGTTATCTGCGAGTACAAAAATGGACGCAATCGACGCATGGTATCGATATCTTTGATTCCTAAACCGCTCAATGAATCAATCCTATACCTATAAATTTTGTTTTTGGCGCGAAATTAACTTCACCTAAATATTTTTAACAAATACCAGGTTTCCAAAAATATTAGTTATGCCTTAGTGCTCCGCAACATCACTGGATTATTTCTAATTTGGCAACTGGTTATCTTTTTTAATATTTTTTAACATTTTTCGACAAAATTCTTCTTAATGTAGTGCATAAAGCTCCGAATTGGAATTTGGACATTCCGAACGAGTTTTTGGTCTTTATTTGAGAGAAAAGCTGTTCACTTTTTGTCAAATTCATGCAATGTCTTCTTTCCTGACACTCTCTTATTCTGTTAAGAATTTTCCGTTTTGGTATCCGTCCAACCAATCTTCGTCCTTCAACTGTATATAGTGCTTTAAAGAATGTGTCCATAAACCGTCCCTAATTTACCTCCCCCCCTATCGTGTCAAACCTTTACCTCTTATCTTTTAAAGGAAGAAAAAGTGGCAAGAACCTAAGTTGGTCGAGTAAAGGTGAGAAGTAACAACCATATCGTCTTTCGTTAAAAATGATTATACAACGAACACTTCTCTGGACATTTCCTCCTCACGTCTTCTTTTGATGGTCTTAGTACGTGACAATAGAGTTCAGTGTTCTAATCGTCTATCTGCTCTTGGTTTGACAGGTTTTCCTCGGCCGAAGGGAAAGTAAATTATGAAAGTTATGGTTCTGGGATCATATCTGAAATTTCATTCTCATAATCATTTTCATAATCAAATTTCGTTGCTCGTAACATATCCCAAAGAAAATCTGTTTCAGTTCGAAGTTGTGGATTCAATCGTCTCATTCATGCGGCGTTGCTACAGCATTTCTTAATTTTTCTGATAAAATCTTATGGGATAAGATTATCCGTTCGGTATTACAATCTTCTAGACAACGACAACATTTTTTCATTGACGGTCATTCATCAAGATTGGTTATTTTTGAGTAGTAAGTTTGCGTTTGACCCAAACTGTTGTCCCTACATGCTTCCCTTAATATTTCCTGTATTTCTGTGATACGCACACCGAGTTTAAAACAGAACCTGATCCAGATACACTACGCCTTCAAATAAGCCATAAAAAAATTGAGCTAACTTGACCTTCTACCTTTCATTAAAATAAATGTTTATGTTTTCTATTGAAATGAGTATAAATTAGTTTATGGAAAAATTAATAGTGTTGAGAAAGCATTTCAGCGCTAATAGAAACGTTTTATATTTTTTAATTTGAACATTCTCTTTTTCAATTGTTCGATAGCAAATGAAATTTTATATGAAAATATCTTGAAAATACTAGATCACTAAAATAAATGATGGACAGTGTAATCTACATTGGATAATTGAAACTGCAATAACTTCGTTTTAGAGCCGATAATGAAGCAGCCGAAACATGAAAAATAACTAGTTCGTCTATTAAGCACCGTTTATATTTTTTATAAATCAATAGAGGCTGTTATTCAGACAAAGTTCTCTTGAAACGCTAAGACTCCAAAATGAAAGAGAAAAGAGATACAATAAATTTGAAATAGGAAGATTTCAAATATGAAGCAAAGGAAACGAGCTTTGCTTTTTTGAGCTTTACAAGCCCTTTTTGGCATTGCGATCAATTACATAACTTATTAGCAAGAAAAGCGCTTCTTCACTTCGGCTTTTTCTTTTTAATTTATGTTTATGCAACAAAGTTAGCATTAGCAGTCCGGTAACTTTGAACAACCTGTACAGTATACATACATATATTCGTTCGCCGGATTGCTTTTATAATCAATTACTCTCCGTAACTGAAGTATTAGCTGAGTAAACTTTTCATTGGTAAGATTTGTTTATCTTTGAAAATGGGAAGTCGGAGACCGTTTCCTAAATTAGGAAGATACGCGAGTTCGAGTAGAGTTCAAGTAAGGTAGTATAAAGTTTCATTATAACATTAGCCTAGGTTTGGTTTGATTTCATGAAAGAGCAATAATTTCAAATCCTCGACACTGGAGCGCAACTAAGAACGTTATTTAATTAACGAATAGACTTATATATATGCCGCCATATGGGATCTTACATATATTTTTTAACTATTTAGTATATTTTTATGGGATACTCAAAATACACAGATGTTTATTTGATTATCTATAACTGGTGTAATTTCATAAATTCAAGTTATCGGCTAGGGTGTTCTTTTCGTACGTTTAAGAAATTACTACGTTTCAGTGTACAGAGAAGTGTATGTGGTGACATTGAAGCAATAGCCTACCAATTTTTTTTTCTGCTTTCTAAACGAGGTTATACAGACAGTAGTTTAATAGATAGATAAATGTGCAGCGTAGGTTAGTGAATAGTGAATTAGATTGTTATTTTCACATATTACAACGATACCTTGGCCAGTAATACATTTGTACTTCAGTTATCTACTTTCTAAATTGGTAAGTATAAAATTATTCGTACGGTAGCCACGAGGATACTGAACCGTACCTTGTTGTACCGCAATGATTAATTCTTTGTACGTACGTGTATGTACACCAACGTAAATGCATACCTTGCTACCTTTCTTCCGCCACTAAAATAGCAGCCCTGTAAATGAAGTTGTATACATTTTCTAGTGACCATAATTAAACATAACGATCCAAAGTTACTTGTTTGGTCATTTTGACTGTATTTAAAAAAAAGAGTTCTTTGAAATGTACTTTCTTAATAAGGCAACTGATTATAAATGGATATGAGGCATCTTAGGAAGCTAATATATTTATTGATACTAAAGACACAAATTTTAAGATGTGACACAAGATGGTGCAAAGATAAGTAATATACGTTGACTGTAGTGTGTGAACCATCAGGGAAGAGTCTACTATTATTAAATGAATTTAGAAAAAGGAATATGTAGAAGTTGAAATATGTACATATACTTGAATATTGAAATATTACCAAATTATTTTTCCTGAATATTTAATTGCAGCGACAATACTTTTACCAATTCAGTCTTTAAATGGCATCTTACGCACCAATTGGAATCAAAATTATTGAGTTACTTGCATTTTTACAAAAACAATAAAAGAAGAAAATTTTCGGTACAAATCGTCTTATTGCTTTTCAAAACGTTCTTGAAATATTATTCCATTCTGAAAGTGGAACTACCTTGGGAAGTTCCTGGAGGTGACAAGAAATCACTGTTCGGGAACCCGTTAGACGATCAGATAAATGAGATATTAATTCGATGTGTTTCTCCTTTAAATGTTGATGGGATGTTCTTTGTTTGACGTGCTTTGTGGGAGCTGGTATATCGTATAGTGAAGAATGATGCGATGTTGTCCATTGTTTTCGTGATTCCGTCGATGATTTCTGGTTTACTGTATACCATTCAACACAAATTGTTCTTCTGCGATCTTCTAAAGCAATGCTTGCAATATAGCAGCACAACGAAAGAAACAAGCAACGATTTTTTTGCAAGTGCTTCCTGAACGAACAACCTTTTGTAGATTCGGATTATTCGGGAACACCCAATAGGTTGCTTAATTTTCCGATCCTAGGGATGTATCCAAGTTTCGTCGCTTCTAACGATGTTGTATACGGATATGGAAGTTTCTTTATCAAATTTGTTAATCATTCCCGTGCATTAATTTACACAAGTCTTTTTCCCACTTGGAATTACGCAGAATCCATCCGAAGGAGATCATTTCCGCGTCTAAATGTTCATGCGAAATCGAATGTAATAAAAATCAAACGGGTTGCAAACGGTACAATGGTGCTTCATTATCAAAAGTTGAACGACGCGATTCAAGACATTGCTGTTGCGACGGGTCTTTACTAATATCATAAAAAATAATCCAAACAAAGCATTTGCGTGAAATTTGCATTTTTCTTTTCACGGGGTGCTGGCTGTAAGCAACCAGTTCGGCTGATCTTATTTCTTCAACAATAACAATTGTCAAATTTTCTAACAATTGCAACTTGAAATTTTAATAATACTATGTAACGGTCGTTTGTAAAGGCTTAAGACAGCTACCCTCGTATAAGTTTTTTAAAAAGCAGGTATTATATCGTGCAAGTGCGTAAAATGCATATGCAAATAAAAGTGCAAACATCGTCAATCACTTCATGCACATATTGATTCAATTTGAAATGAAACCGTTATGTGCTCGTGTTATGAACAGATGATTAAATTAGCTTGCCACTTTTTCCAAAGTTTACATTATACGTGATGTTTTATAATTAAGTAGCTTCAACTGGCGTTTGGCTAATTAGAGTTGTATTTTGGGAACGGGAAAATATAAATAAGCAGAGCAATAATAAACCAATCTATACGAAGGGCATCTATGCGAAACATGTTTCCTCCCAGGACGTTAGTGATGCACAAAAAATAGAATCCTCGGAGAGGTATAGCGCGTAACAAGTCTCTTAAACTCCCACAAATTTGTTCACTCTATCTGGTGAATTGGAAACTTACCGTTGTTTGGTCTAAAAATAGAATTCGCCTCTAATCGTCAATGGTCCAGCTTACGTGCTTCCTTTCAAATAAGCGTTCTAAGGCTTAGAATAGGTGAACCGCATTTTTCCTTATTCATATAAACTACGGTTTCACTCACGTATCAAAAGTAAGAGATTCCGCTAGACAATTTAATAAGACGTATAACTTTTGCCGATGAAGCAGTATTTTCTTCCAATGGAATCGCTTCCTATTGTATTGCGCTTGGTGAAATGAGAGCAATCCCAATTTTACCATAAAAACTCCAGATCCAGATCAAGATTTTTCTAACGGAACTTATCGTGTCAAATTTGTAAAAATAGAATAACTAGACTGAATTCCTATCAATAATCTATGAATTCCGAACGTTATTTAGATTTTTAGCAGCAGATCAAAATCAATTCCATAACTTTCTCAAGGAACTACCTATTCAAGAACGCTAACATACATCGTTACAACAGGACGGCGCATATTAGAACACGGTTCTTGATTTTAATTAACTTTTCTTAATTTTTTGATATTATCTAGAATGAGATACTTTACCGTTACATTAAATTAGCATTAAGTTAAAATTCGTATACTCTGACAAACGCTATATATTCAAAGTAAACCTTTTAGCATAAAACAATTTTTTCCTTAAACTAATAATAAAAAAGTTTTTCATATGTAATACACGGTACCCTTCAAATAGGTTCGAATCCTTAGCAATAGGATTACATATTATAAATACCAATTTGCAGATTGCGCCATTCCATTACTATACTTATAAGTTATAACGTGCCACAAAATAATGTATCCAGCGTGCGTATTTAACTTACCCCGCAGTTTGTCGAGAAACTCGTGTATTCCCCATAATTTATCGATGTGAGGGTCTTTATAGCTGAGATCGAAATTGTTTAGTCCGGCCGGTACAGATTCGGTTCGACGAACATTCATATTCTCACAATAATTGGGTGTTCAAAGGATCGGCGGCCGAATAAGATTTTCACGAAGGGATCTGTAAATAATAGAAGGAGAGGGATAATATTGGACATGACTGGGATGATAAGTGATGTATACTGGAAGATAAGGTTTTAGATTTTGCCGATATAATCACAATTGATTAAACATATATTCCACCTGCAAATTATGCCAAGCAGTATTACAACCATATACAATTCACCCTGTATAGTGCAGAGAGTAATCATCATAAGCTTAAGTATCTTTGATGAAAGATCCACCATTTACACTGAAATATTGAAGTAACATTTATGTGTTACAACAGCGCAAGTTAAAAGATGTCAAAAATGGTTTTGCTTTACTCAAAATACAGCTGACTACTTTATTACTACATCTTTACTTTACTAACTCTTCAAATACTGTGAATAATTACTTTAAGTTATACTTTCATCTTTGGCTGGTGTAATAAGCTATGGTAAATTTTCACTTATAATTTCTTAGTCGTAGGTACTCGTAACTTGCAAATCTATTAATCAGGCTTACTCTGGACCCAAAAATTACAGCTAGATGGGCGTAAGAATATAACTAGGATTAATTCTTTATTTGATTTGCCCAAGACTTTATACAAAGTGAGAATACATTGTATGAAGGGCATCAGGGTGACTATTAAAAGGATAATGAAATTTAAAAATGGAATAATACAAAAAGTGTGAGTAACGTAAATTTTTTTTGTGTTATTCTATCCTGAAATGTAATTATTCTTTTAATAGTGTTTCAAAAGAAGAAAATGTGAGAATCAAATCATCAAGAGGTTTGTTAATTCTTGTTAGAAAGTAGCATTAAGTCCTCCATTGACAACTACTAACTCTGTTTTAAGCGAGTAATATCACCTCAAACTATAACATATCTTGTGCTTTAAGCCCCACGTAAGCAATAATTAAACTTATTTGACCCGCCAAAATTGAATTTTCTTCGCTACTAAAGGTATCTCTTGCGTTCTCTTCAGGCGAGTTTTAATGTGACACTTTTTCATAACCGGATTTCTTAAACATTCCACTTCCTTTATTAAACCAGAAACACGGTTGAAATTCAATCTACGCGCCATCAGCGCTGATAATGCTCCAGCAACTCACAATTCTCTTAAAACTGCACGCTCACATTAACGGTGGTGTATCGTCTTAACGTTTTATTTTTACCGTAATTTTCAATGCCCTGCTTTAAAAAGTTTCTACGGCACTTTGGAATCCGTTAATTATATCAGCTATTTGCTTTCGGGTTTTCCATGTTCTCTTAAATCAATATTTTCCTTGTTTCTGGATGGCATTCGATTGTTTACCGCGGCGCATAATAAATCTTTAAATTGAGAAAGGCAATCTTTAATGTCACTTTAGTGGAAGCAGCGAATAAAATAATGCAGGCATATGCTGATAGAATATGAGATGTAGAGTAATAAAATACATCGAACGTAATTCACAGATTTCGTTTAATACGTAACTATCTATAATTTAAGTGCAATCTATTAATATATAAAGTTGAAATATACGTACATATCGTTTACGTCTAAGATGTAGGGGATTAATAGCGCCACCTGGGTTAAAAACATTTTATTTCCGGCTACACCAATCAACTTGTGTTTTTTCACATTTATGGTAAAATATCAAATTTTGGCTAATCGTGGATACACGCAAATTTTAGGAGAAAAAAATCTCTAATTCTCTCAAAAATCGGACGAGTTAAATAATAAATAATAATAATCATCTTGCAAAAGTAATAAAATACGACTACCAACATGAAGTTTCTGTAAATGTTGTAAAGATCAACTTTATATTATTCATGTGTTTGCAATTCTATATATACCAATTTCTGGATGGTTGCACTGTCAGGAGTTTAGCCCTTGTTGCAACTTACGAAGAATTTCCTATTACATAGTTTTGCAATTAGTTCTAGAAAGCGATTCACTCATCATCGATTTAATGCAAGATATACATATTAAAAATATGCGAATTATTAATTCAATAAATGCCATTATCAGTCAGTGTCTAAGATAGTATATGTATTATATGTAGCAGCATCAAGAGAAAGATATATAGTGCTTATAGTGGATTATTTAAAACTTTATAATTGTTATGTAGCAAAATGCTGAAGTTGGAGTGAAATTAGGTATTCTTGCATTCTCGTTTAGCAGCTCATATCTCACTGAATTGCTGATCACAAACTATTTGTTGAATACTATTTGGGTTGTATCATGAAAATATTCGCGTGCAATTCATGTAACATTCATGCAACATTCGTGCAACATGTAGATAGAAAATTAAACGAAAAGTTTTCGTACATTATATACGTGCAACATGCAATATACTTCAATTTAAAAAGACTGTAGAAACAATATCTTTTTGTAATGGCTTTTTTGTTATTTCAGCTTTCTTCAGTTTCATATTTGTTTCTTCATAGACATTTTAGTCTATCATTAATTTTTTTTTGTTTGCATTTCATTTTGACTGATTCTATTGTCTTTAAAGACGCAGAATCAATAAACGTTATTATTATCAGTATTATATAGAAGTTAATAACGATAGCAAGGACTGTGGCGTAGTATGGTAAACAACAAATAAATATCGGCACCCTCCGCACCACACAAGTTTAATTTATTATAAGTAATATGTAATAATTAGACCGGGACGGCCGTTTCGAGGATACGAATTGTTCTCATCATCATCGATCATCGTCATCACCATTCGGTCACCAGTTGATGATGAAGGCCATTCGTGTCCTCGAAACGCCCGTCCCGGTCTAATTATTATATATTACTTATAATAAATTAAACTTGTGTGGTGCAAAGAGTGCCGATACTTATGTTCGGCTAACATAAGTATCTAACTAACATCTAGAAGTGTTTAACTTTAAGTAAAATTGTTGATTTCCGTTTCTGCTTTACTCAAAATATCGGTCACATAAATTTTAAAACGATAGGTTTAACAAAATAAGTCATGAAATTGGCCATTTTCTAGTAAAAAAAATGTAGTCGTTGGATACGCGAAGAATATTTGGTATTTTCTCGACGTTCCCTATAATCTCAGTATTTGCCTATATATCTCTTCTACTGAATTATTCTCTTTGCTATTATCTCACATTATTACAATAAGTTAAATTATCTTTTAAAGCTTTCAGAAACGCATACTGTATTTCAATTTAAAAGATGTGCTTTACATTTACGAAATTGTAAACTATCAAAGATAAAGTTTACGCTTCTACAAAGAATAGGGCTTTGCCAATTTTGCATCATCTACTTATATATTTTGCATTCCTCCAGCAACGGGAAAAACCCAAAAACATAGATAACTATCAAAATACGAACAAGAACACATACGTACGATTGCGCAAACAGCATAAGTAACGTAGCAGTAAAACAATTTCGAGGGGTGTTAGTAATAATGATTACTTCTCAATAAATTTATTGATCAAATAAACTTCGGCTAATTAACATTTTAAATGTACTTAAACCATAATAAGATATCTCAAAGGGGTCACAAATGCCGGGTTGTTCATTGTAAGCGGGTACGAACTTGCTAATGGGAGAGTTCTGACAGGAATTGGTGTGACATGGAGTCAAGTGGAACGGATATGCGAAGTAATCAATATAAAAAAAAAATTTAAGCATGTGGATATATCGTTCATATGTAGATTGAAAAGCAATATTCACGTTGACAATCCATGTGGGGCGCCCGATATCATAGTCACCGTTCTAGGTGTGACAACGAATTAAAAAATAACGAAACATTTTAAATAAAATAAAATAGAAACAGGGCAGTGGTTCTCAATTGAGGCCTTATCGCCAATCTTAAGAATTGCCGTGGCACAATCGCGCATCCAAAGGAATGAGAAACAACCTGCGTGCAACGGTCTATTGTGAATTTATTAAAAAGATTACGAATTTAGTACATATAATTTTTAAATGTAAAAGCCGCATTCCAATATATCAATGTTGTAAAAAAGTATGTAATTCCTCCAATTTTGTATCGTAGGGCAACGAAGAGGTAGATTTTCTTTGCAAAGAACTGCTGGCCTGTGATCAGTGAAATCGTTTTATTTTGTGTCATTTTCCGTCCAATACTTATAAGCAAATAACGCGGCTTTGACGCTAATTGCGAGGTTGTATTTGCAGAAAAATTTGTTCGATAAACGGTATCTACATTTCGGCCTTTGACTGCCTTTATGCGCAGTTAAATTCGAATTATATAAACACCTAATCGTGCATTAAAATTCGCTCCAATTCGCTTATTTATGTGTACGCTCTTACATTCTATTGTGCTTATTACTTATTTTATTACGTTGTGAGATGATCTGTAACGTTATTGATCATGCTATTGTACAAATTACTCTAATCTAACTAGATCTAGTCTAAATATATGCTAGTCTAGTATATATTTAGTATAAAATACTAAATATATGAGCAAAATAGTAGCGGTTTTACATAAATGGAATTGAAATTAACAATATGTATGCAAATATATAAGGCCTTTCTTTTATGGTGAAGACCTGCGCCATCTCATGAAGACGAGATAAAATTATATTTCATGTGATGAGCTCGAAATGATAGCCTGTTTGTAATATATTTGGGAAGGTATCTGCTAATTATTTTAACACATACAGACAAAAATTAAATATAAATAAAGTTTTAGGTATCCTCCACTATCAATAATAAATTATATGTCTTTTTTTCCCAATAAAAATGAGCCTAGTCTAAACATCTGTTTTTATCGTACTTCTTTTTTGTGGAGTGTATTTTTGGACTATGGAAATCTTAATGGACGAGTGCCAAAACACGAATTATGTTTGGTCGTAACATGATTAGTATTACAAACACAATTATTAATTTTTATTAGTATTAGTTATACATTTCCTACGGGCTAAACTCCAATTATTTCTAGAATCAATAAATACTTATGAGACGATAGAGATGTAAAAAAAAAAAAACGTTCTTTTCATCGCAAACGTACCTTAGCAACATTCTAAGGGTCACTATATCCACACAAGTCACATACCAAGTAAATTGTCTTGAATTAAATGCGGTAGACGGACGTCTTTTTAATGCGGACGTAGATTTCTCAATTTAAATTGTATATGGTTTTGTAAGAGGTAACTATTTTACTCGGAATAGGTTGCTGTTCGATAAATACTACCGTGCGGAAAGTGCGCAGATATTAAATAAGAGATGGCGGCACATATATAAGAGTTTGTATAAAGAATAGTTGAGTAATATGCCTCTACCTTGCTTTCAATCTATTATTTTTTGAAATGCTTTCATTAGAATCTTGGATTTAGTTATATTTAGAATCACTGATAATCTGATAAATGCTGACAAATTTGAATGAAATTGTTGTGAAGAAATAAGAAGAGTTAACAAAACGGGTAAAAGTCAAAAACGAAAAATAATAACGAACACGAGGAACAATAATATAAAAAGCGTAGAATAAATGGAATAGTAATTTTTCTTCTAAAATTGAACAATAACCAAAAAGAAAAACAATTGGTGGAGTATATCAACAGCGACACAGGGTACAGTTAAAAATATTTTCGGAACTGCGCTAATAACTCCGATTTCGATGAAACTTAACAGATCGAAAGAGTACCTTAAAATAAGACACGTATTTTTTTTTATCGGTTTATCCGTACGATTTTCGTGCGAAATCAGAGGGGGACACCCGCCGGTGTTTCCTTGTGAGTAGGCAGAAACATGTCCCGTGGCTAGTGCTTTTTTTTCTCTCCTTGTTTACCGTTTGCCCTGAACAATTTCATCAATACCATGAAGCTAAATAACATATAAGTATCGGCAACCCCCGTACCACACAAGTTTAATTTATTATATACTAATATATAATTTTTTCAAAGAAACAGACCTTCTTTTGAGCCCAACACATAGTCGTAGGTGATTTTTCAACTACTACAGAGGAGTAGCCAATGCCAACGCAAACGTTTCGTATAACTAAGCATACGCTACGAATCGTACATTGTCATAAAGTGATTCCTTGGAGGAAAATGCATTTGGGTAGTACGGTTGATATTCCAATGGACTGTTGTTAACCTCTTAGATCATTTTTCGACAACAACAAATTTTGTTTCTCACAAGATAGGAACGAACAATGGAAAATGTAGGTATTCGTTTATAAGGAGATTTAAATATAAACACTGATAAGAATGATATATTAATTATAGCTAGACCAACCCAAAATTAAGCAATGTATTTGCCTAAAGTTACCTGCCATATTACATGCCATTCGCATATCCATAGTATACATCATTAATAATGACGAGCGTTGTAATTTTTTTTGGTCTTATTAAAAATTTTTAAAACAAGGACAAAAAAAGCGAAATTATATATCCGTACTATATAATACTACAATCGGAATAGTATTGGCTGATACTATACGGATATAGGTGGACTTCCAATATACGTGTTTACATAAAATTGAGCCAATTTATCTGACAGCTGTAACATTAAAAATTCCAATACGTTTGTTCGTATTTCCGCTACGATTTACAGGCACACTGAAGAGAACGAGTCAAGTATAATACCCTCCGCTGATGTCTTTTTAAAATTTGTGTCTATCAAAGAAATAAAATGAAGAAGGTGCGGATGAAATAAAAACGTATTGATTAAAAAAAATCGGAGGAGATGCTCGTTAAACGTTGAAGTGACATTCAATTAAGGATGTAAGCTTTGTTATTCTAAATTTATGAGCTCTTTAATTTTTCTTTATTTCGATCTAGAGTTTAAAACTCATTCTTATCAGGACGTGATGTTATTTATAGAAGGCAAATTGGACTTTATAGATTGTATAATTAATTGTTATTCCTGTAAATTATTTATTTATTTATTTGTTTGTTTATTTATTTATTTATTGCTTATTTATTTATTTATTTATTTATTTATTTATTTATTTATTTATTTATTTATTTATTTATTTATTTATTTATTTATTTATTTATTTATTCATTTATTTATTTATTTATTTATCTATTTATTTATTTATCTTATCTTGGAATTTTTCTGGCTTGTATTGGCAGCCGCACTTTATTTCGGATCAAATAATGAAAGCACGTTCTTTATTTATTCAAAATATTTATGGTAGTAAAGCTTCCTCCGTAACCATGTTCATCAACGTATCACAATTCATGAAATCCGTGAATACGCTTTCGGCATTTTGTACTCGCTATTAATGCATCTACCTCCGCATAACATCTGCAAATTTGTTCTGCTATAAGATGTAGAGCATGGATTTTTCAAGTGATTTGTAAAAAGTTGCTTCTTGAGAGACCGGCCTGCAGAACACATGATTGCGGCACCATCTGTTATAAACATTAAAACTTGATCTCGCGGAAGTTCAAATTTTTCCAACGTATCTAATACCGCTTTTCAATTCTTTTTCGGCATTACATTGTTATATTCGCAGGATCCGCAAGCAAAATTGAAGATGATAGTTGATGTGGTTCTATTATCGATTTCATTTATAGATACAACGTTCCTATAGTATGCACTATCCTTATTTTGCGTATATTATGCATATCGCTTTAATAGCGGGCAACTAAATGCTTATTTCATTTTTCCAGATATAATATATCTCTCTACTTCTACACTTATATCGGTCTCGCGATTCTCCTATATATAAATAAATACACGCATATATTGTGAATCACATACGCGAACGACTACATCCAAACCGACACCTGTGAAACGCTCGGAAAGTGGCGAACATTTATTACTATATTTGTCGCGTCCTTCGTTCCTTACACAACAGATTTCAAGTATTTTGGGAATCAATGTAATATAGGACTTTATATGAATTTTGCTTCTGAGCCAGGAACTCTTATTCCCATCACCGGGTGCCTAAACGATTATTACATTTTGAGTGAGTTTTGATTTCACGATGAATCGTGTGGTGTGGTTTAAAACCACCGATTATTAAAACCTTTACAGCGCCCTCGATCTTATCCTTATAGGCATAGCGGCTCTAACTCATTGCATACAGTAACGCTTAAATTCTTCAAGAGCATGCCACGCACTTTCCTATTATTTGATTCATCATCAACACCTTTGAAAGGATGTCATATATAGTGCAAAAAAATGTATTCATCGTTGTAAAAAATACATAAGGATAACAGTAAATTTTAATGAAAGTTCTAGGGTTAATTTTTGCTAGAGTAAAGAAGTAGCTGGAATATTATACTTGATAAAAAAAAAGAAAAACTTAATCAATTAGCTTATTTTTTTAAATTTATTAGCTTATCGCAGTTATTTATTGAGCTTTTTCTCGAATTTCGAAATTTCGTTCGATTGTAATTGTATGGTGTAGTTTCCAAGAAGACGAACAAAAAGTTGCAGAACAAGTATTATGAAGAAAATTTATATACCAGATGAAAAACGAGGATCGAATGGGGAACATACAATATTAATATGGGCATTTGTTTTATGGTTATCCGGCGCAATCGAAGGAATTAAAAAAAATAACTTCAAATAAATAACTATAAATACGAGAATTAACAACTAGAAGTTAGCAAAAATTCCAATTCACTCCAACGTTACTTTTCATAACATGGGAAGTATCCTAACATCGATATGGAAGTCCTACTAACTGCAGACTTTCACGGGGGAATAATCCAGACCGTTGATATCATTTTGATATAATTTATTAGAAATATCTATTTTTCTGAACAAAAATTATGTATTTTGTTAAAATGAACCACAGTATCGAGTCTCTAGCCCATAGCTGTATTTTGGCATAGCCAACGTGTGATTCCGACCCGAAATTCAAAATAACCTTTTTATAATATACGATTTAAATTTGTTAACTAACTTTGGTGGTAAACAAGTAGATAGAAAAATGCCCAAATAGATAGATAGTAGATAGAAAAATGCCCCATTTTTTATATACAGATTTCTTTATTGTATGTTCTGAAATAACAAAATGTATGTAAAAAATTAGCATTAATTATCATTAACTTTAGTATTTAAATTTTGTTAGCGAAATTGAAGATATCGAAGGACCTGATAGTAATCTTTTTCATTATACTTATCTCTGCCGAAGGGCGGTGATGTTAACATGAACAAATTGATATTCATTAGAAAAGTTTTGAAAGACATTATTACTCCGGTGTCTCTCAAATTATATAAATTTACAGCAGGTTTTTTGTAGAAAGTTAGACGGTGAAGAAAAGGTCGTGCAGAAGGTACATGAATAGGTGACTTACGTCAATTGCTTTCTGTGTTCTCCCTCAGATCCTTTTCGCAGTGGCTTGTCGTGCTGGGATAAGTAACTGCGCCTTAATTTTGCCCTAATGGAATTTTTAATTTGGTTAACGAATACAAGTTTTTGAAGTTTAACCTGTCACCCGTACTTTTAATCAAGTTGTTCCTTTTTTCTTTACAGTTCTACGGCTTTCTTTGATTATGACATAAATTTCACCTGTCAAATCTTTCGAAAAGGTATATTCGGTACCTGTACACCTACGCGTAGCTTGCTTTTATGCTATTCCCTACAAACACTTAAGTTTTAGTAATGTAAATGCCAAATTTTGTTAAGAAATTAAGTGGTTATTGACGCTAAATTCAGACAAGGGAAGTTACTACTTATTTTCCTGTTTATTTCAATGGCTAGATGTCAAGAGGTTAGTATTAGTGCTGCTTTTAATAATTGCAACAGTAGATGTTTCTATGTGAAAACTGGATATAGTAGAGATTTATAACAATGGAAAGATATAAACAAGACAGCATTTCTTTCTAAGTGATTAAACTGAATTGTATTATTCTGCTTGTAACCGTTTAGGAGCATCAGTCGATTCGTAACGGTTTAAAATTGACCTGGAGCAGTTGTAAACGTGGATATTTTCCTGCGTTTACTAAATTTTGTCTGCAAGCGAAATATAAATCTGTCCATTGTTCCTGAAGTTTATGCCTCTAGTTGAGGATCTGCACGTTCTTCATCAGAATGGCCATAATGGCCCAGTACGTAGAAAAAAATCAAGAATATTTATTACAAAGATTGGAAAAAAATCTTTCACTTCTAACGTAGGTGAAACATATGCTGCTTTTCAGCATTTTCTTGACGTCATCCAACCAAAGTAATGAAAGTTTTGTACATTTGTAAATTGTGCGTGTTGTAAGCTTCGGAAATGTTGAAGTAGAAATATAGAACTCTACTATAGAATTCTTTACAAAAAAAATGTATTTAATTTGTGCTCGTTTCGGCTGTACTCCATCACCAGTTAGTCAAATTTGAAGCGTTACTTAAAACGAATTTTTTCTGTTGATAGTTCAGAAGTATTACTATCTTTTACTTTCCGATTTTCCATTTCGCCTCCATGGTCCGCATCATGCCGACTTAGACCTAGCTCACCTATGTAGATCTTGCTTTACTTCCTTGATATTCTTCATTTAAATCCGTTTATAATTCAATATTATTTTATGTTTTGAAGCACATCTTTTGACGTAAGTCTACGGACACAAAAACTGACGTGCTGTCACCTTTGCCAATGGAAGACAGCTTTTACAGGTAACATATGAGGAATGTTGAGTATATAAAGTGATTTTCATATTGCGCATATTTGGTGTGGAGTGCTGCAAAATCGCCCATCTTTTTGAATAAATAACTATTGTAAGTTAATTCTACAAGACTATATGGAATCGAGCTTTTGGTATAAAGGTGAGTGTTTTCCATTGTCCTTAGCACATTTGTTGTAATTACAGTTACCTTCGAGCCATAAGCAACTAGTGAATATATTTGCGGGAATTTTCACTTAAATTACGTAAAATATTATTCGACAAGAAAATGTCGCTGGAGTTTCTATGTATGAAAAATTGGATTGTGTTCCTCTTAGCCTATTTGACCGTGCTGGTTTTGCTGTTCTGTGCTTCATGCGTACGAGGTTATTATTTGCTCTTCGAATATAATCAATAATTGTAATCGTACATTTTAGATATTCTGTTGGTGTCTTATCCGATGGTCACCAATGGGTACCTGTACATGCGGAACCTCTTGCGAAAGCGCGGAAAGTATACCCAAGAAAGAAAAGATTGCGTAGGAAGCTCCATTAATGACTAGTTTTAAACGCCTTTAAAAATTTATTGTCAATTCTGTACTACAAGCGGTTAGAAATTTTAGTTAAATAAATTGCAGATAGGCTTTTTTATGTAATAGGATTGAAATTGAAGAAAAAAATAAAATTCTACCGCGTTCAATGCTCCACTCAATAGAACAATTGTCCTCACAAAATTAATTGGATCGCGCTTCTTTCAAAGCTAACGAAGGGTTCACACTTCCGCCAATTAACAAACAATTTCGTTTATTGGTTCCAGTGAAGTACAAAAATACCAACCTACCCGGCTAGAATACTATGTTGTAATTTCAATTCCGGTCTAAAGAGGAAGATCTAAAGGGTGTTAGTCGAGAAGAAAATAACACTATTTTCGAAAATTTTTTGTTACCGCATGATAGCATGTATACAATAGCATGATTACAAAAAAAATTAAAATTAAAATTTTACCGTTGTCTGTTTCCTCTTTGACCGCAACCGTACAGGCAGGGTTCTGTGTCTATACGCATTCTGATTATAGAGGTATGTTTGTGAGACGTTCACAGAGACAAGGACGAAACCAGGCGGAAATTTGAAATCTTTTACTTTTAACTCTACGTATTGAAAAATATCGGTGATATTAAACGATAAGTATTCTAGGAGAGAAAACGATCGCTTGTAAAGGACAATCTTGTTTATGTACAGGATGTGCAGAAAGGGTAGGGAGTATTTGTAGCTGCGCCACCCATGTAACGGCGCGGTGGGAAGAGACGCGGTAAGGATAGATTGTTGCACTGCTCTTGGGAGATTCAGTAGCGACGGAAATGTACCCGGGAGACCATCGCGCTTTTTGCGTACCCGCCTATTATCGCAATGGTGATTCGATGGTCACAGCTCAACGTTTATATCGTGCAGAATTTAACGTACGGGATGCACCGAAGGACGATACCATCAGAAAATGGATTCGAATGTTTGAAAATACCGGTTCGATTGTACAAATTAACAAGCCAGGTCGCCCGCGCTTTGTTCAAAGCCAACAAACAATTGAAGAAATCCGTGAAAATCCGTCTCAGTCAGTGCGCAAACGCAGTCAAGAACTTAACATTAGAAAATCTTTAGCCTATAAAATTTAGTTTGTTCAAAAGCTTAACGTTACTGACTATCCTCTACGGCTGAATTTTGCAAATGAAATGCTTCAACGCTTCCCAATGTTCGATAACATTATGTTCAGTGACGAAGCGGACTTTCACTTAAATGGTCACATAAACACGCACAACTGCCGCTACTGGGCCAACGAAAATCCAAGACAGAAATATGAACGACCATTGCATAGTTCAAAAGTTATTGTGTGGGCTGCCATGTCTGGCGAAGGCATCATTAGGCCTTATTTTTTTGAAGACCGGCGCGGGCGAACACTTACGATAAACAGTTAACGGTATTGCGACATGTTAAGAAACTTGTTGGGTCTACGACTGCAGGTGTTTGAAGGTTGTAATGAGGAAACATGGTTTCAACAAGATGGCACCACTTGCCACACCTCAAACCAATCACTTGGGGCTCTCAATCAACTTTTCCCGGAAAAAGTGATCTCTCGTCGAGGCACCATCAATTGCATTTTTTTTATGACGATTAAAAATTAAAAAAAAAAATTCTGACATGTAGTGTTTTTTTTATTGAATTTACAAGTATCCCCTACCCTTTCTAGACACTTTGTATTTCAGTCAAGCCACAATACCGTGGATAGATGTCATTATAAGCGACAAGAGAACAATAGCTTAGTAAATCAATTAATTGTTCATCAGTAAGTTGATTGAAAAGCGTATTTCAATCAACTTACTGATTTTTGTAGTGGAGTTACTATTTAGTATTTCGTAAATGTTACCATCCAGCAGTTAATTGTTTTTTACTGATTTTTAATATGTATTGAAGTACAGGCATGTGATATGTGGTGTCCATCGAAGGCGTCGTGCTGCTCAACGGTGTTTGTAATTATATCCGAATAAACAGGACTTTAAAGAATATTTACGACCGATTAATCGAAACGCAAATATTAAAACGTATTAATCGAGATGTAAGATTTTCAAGGAGAATTACAGTAGATCAGGGGGATGACATTTTATTAGGAATTGTTGATGATCTCTAGTTAAATGCTGAACGGTTACCACCAAATAAATGAAATACTTCGTACTTTTTTTTACATTTTTCGGAATATTAAAAAAATTTGGCGGAACTTATTTCCCTTGACTGATGAAATGTGCACAATTTACTACGTTTCAGTATCTTATATTTGTCTTTGTGATGAAACCATTTTCAGATGTAGAGGCCTTCTAAGTAAGAGAACTTGTCACTATCAGGACAATGAAAAAGATAAATGTTTGGCGTGAACCTTTTAGATACTGAAACAGGTCCCTTTGAATTACCTGCAAACTTAAATAGTCATTCTTGTTAGTAGTTTTTTTCCAAACTACGCTCTTAGATGAGTTGGAACAATTGCCATTAAACCTAAGAAGAGGTACATGGCTTAAGCAAGTTGATGGCGTACCAAATTTTATTATTTTCAATAATTTAGAGAATATTTTGTGTAGGAAACACATAAAATTCATATATCAAATAAACTACATAGAATCCTGTAGTTAAAATTCGCAACGTCGTCTATAACATCGGGAATGATCATCGTTAGGCGAATCACAAAAAACAAGTCGACGGATTGGCATTCCTGTGAAAACGGAATAAACGAATGAACGAATAGAAAAAAATCTCTTTTGACAACGGACACTTTCGAAAAACTTTTAGAAATCCAATTTAAATAACTTTAAATTATATTTAACGTATTATATTTATACAGAAACTGTTAAAAGTAATCCTTTGGAAGAAAGAAATGCTCGGATCGATTCGAATGAAAAAAAAAATATAAACTTTGAATGCGAACATTAGCAACTGAGAAGAAAGTAAAAAGAGAAAGTGCTTGGAAGTTAGAAACTTAAAATATTTTCTTCCAGATCGTCATATGGGGTACTTGACAAACGATAGGGATATTAAACTGATAAATGCGGATGTTACATATAGATCGCAGGCCATGGCCGGAAAGTCATCACCTCCTCTTGCGATTTATGATGGCGCGTGCTTGTATGGTGATAGCGATGTTAAGGTGTAGATGATAAAAAAGCGATTCATATTCATTATGTTAAAAGTTGAAATCGTAACATATATAAGGCTAGCTTTCTAGTATTTCTCCAAGTCCATTTTTCTAAGAAAGATACGTTTTACTCCCGCAAATAAAAATCATATTTTTAATAAATACACCCTGCTTTATATCTCCCATAGAAAGAAAGGAAGAAAAAGCATTGTAGTAAAGGCCATTTCATCTAGGAAAGTAAAAGGAAGGAGGTTTTGTAACAAGAGGATTTGCTACAAGTTTTAATTGTGGGTGTCCTTACCTAGAAACAAGCGTACAACTTCTTAGATCTCTTCGGAGGAAATTGCTGCTAAAAGTTGTAACTGTTAAACAAAGCTCTGCTCATATTGCTACCACTTGTTATTTAACTCTTGTTAATACTTAATTCACATAAAATATAAGATTACCCTATTTGTTAATTAATAATAAACAATGAGCTATTTGCAAAGGTAATACTATAGCCTCAACAGGATACGCATCATTGTTAATTGGACGAAATACAAGCATGTTAATTATCCGCGTTTACTTTATATAAACTCGTTATTGTCACAAGGGTAATTTACGTAATCACATCCCTATGGCTTAAATTTAACGAACGAGAAGGCTTGTCTGCGGAGGATGTAGTAAATCAGGCCGTAAGTCTTATTCACTAGGCCCTTGTATTTGTAATAGATAATAGGTGTTGTTATTAAATACGAGTCGTGAAATTTCACCTATAAATTTTACGTTATCTTCGCAGCAAGTGAAACATCGAGGGAACTATCTAATTCGTACATACACATATTCACGTTAATCTAATTATTCATTTAGATTCGTTCCTTTTTTTTTCGTGATATAACATAATTATATATATATATATATTCGCTGTCTTATATGCAATGAAAGTCCAGCGAGTGAAGAGTTAGTGCAGCTTTAGCTTTATGCTGCAACATTTGCTTTAAGATGGAATGATAAGATACGCTATTCGTACTTTGTAAATTTAGATCTATTGAATTACTACATTCTAACGTTGATGCAAAGCTTGATGTAATTGCGAAGCTACTTTATACAGCATTGGTAGCTTTTGGACAACAGATACACATTGTTGACCTACAAGCGGAAAAGCCTTTAACACGATGCAGTAAGATAACTCTAATGAAAACTGATTTTCAAACTAAAATCCGCCCTGTTACAAAGATCGTATTTTCATGGTACTTACAGAGCAATCGTCCTGTTATGTAGGAAAAATTTGCCTCAAACGTGTTTAAGAGTAGAGTCTCTCCAAAGATCAGCTCCCTAAGAGTATCCGAATTCTGGAACACTGCGCTTCGCGAGTGTAAAGACAGCATCCCAACCTAATTAACTAGCTGTTCAAAGCTGGCAAATACATTTGCGTTGCTTCCGTTCAGTCACACTCAGCTTACAGTTAGTGAATACTGTAAATGGGAATAGAACTATTTTTTACACAGTAGTTTTGGTTGATTCTGTATTTACATCTGATGAACCTTAACAAATTTGCAACCAAAACACAGCATACTTAAAGTATTAGATCGTGGTGTTAATACTAGAATTAATGATTAGAGAGGACAAAGGCTGATGAAATTATTATTATTTTTTTTACAGAGACTAGACAGACTCGTGTTTCGTCGACTCTCGAAGACACCAGTAGGCAACACGAACCCTTTCTTATGAGGCGAATAAACACGAGTCTATCTAGTTGCTGCAAAAAGGGAATAACTCTACCTGTCTTTGTCATCTCTATTAATCAATATATCAATATATTTCTTTCGATATATCGCATATATTGATGCATTCCGATATATATCATTCGATATTAATATTGATATATTTACAAAAATTGCCATCCTAAGAAGTGATTGTAATTCACGTAACTACTAACTGTTTTCGCATATAATTTTTCAGCACAGACGCATTGTGTTCCATGTATACGTTTGCATTTATGTATTCGCGTGGTTGCCGGCTAGACGGAGTATGTTCTATCTATTACGGTCAATGTCCGCAAATGTCAATCTTGCAATTTAAACACTCCAAGCTTTTTTCAAAAACAATCGAAGAAGAAGAACAAGAAATAAATTTTAATAGGTCATATGTAGAACAATGCGTGCCATTAGAGAATGGAGATATACACAAAGTGTTCTATTTAAAATAACGTTGGTTTCGAATATAATCGGAAGTAATTCAGGGTTACCAATATTCAAAAAACAAATGTCTAAAATTCTCGAAAACAAATTTTTCGAGCAACTCGGCTAGAGATAATTCCTAGTATTCGGTTAATCGACGATTTAGAAGATACGAGTTAAGAGACTTAAGGTATAGTTAAGAGACGATAGAAAATTGCCTCATTTTTGTATTTTTCCGACTTGCATTTTTCTCTATATAGACAGTACATCATTTCCGGTTAAACATTTCGTACTAAAACCTCCGTGATATTGAATTGTTTTAAATTGAATACAGGTTTAAATTGATGTTCAGAGATGTTAGTCAGTTATGTTTACAGGTAAACGTAAGAGCTGTTTCGTTCGTCAGCCAATTTTAGAAACCTACGGTCTGTTATAAATCAATAAGCACTACGTGGTTCGCGAGGGCACGTACTTCTCTTTTATTGTTTGATCATTATTGTCAGAAATATCATAAATTAGTAACTTCAAATGTGTTGGTATACTCTATGTTCTAGCTTTAAAAGTATTCAAACTGCCTTTAACAGCTGAATATTCTGACACTTCTTAGAGCGAAAAAAGAATGCTGGATTCATACATCAAAGTCTCTCGTAGAATACTCCACACGTCATATCGTAAGAAGTTCATCTATTATAGCTATGCCCATTGTTTTCGATTTTCTGCACAGAATGAACGGCAGCGATATTAATGAAACTTAATTGTCGTTTCTCATTTCGAGACTGAGAAAATTGAATTAAACAGTTTCGGAAATTGCGTCGCTCTTGTCGAGTACCAATTATCCAGAATTAAGTTTTCCGTCTGTTTTTCTTCGCTTTTAATTTCAATCCTGTACAATTCTAATTGTAATAAGGTCGTTCGTGTTCTCTCTGCTGAAACGGATACATAAAGGTGATCAACTGCCACGGACAAAAATAACACTGGTAACTAAGTTTAGGGGAAAATTTTACACAGGCTGCTGTTATGGTCGTTGGTATTAAACAAAAAAGCTTCGAAGAATATACGACTCGCTCAAAATTTCAACGGTACTTATAGGCATTACAGGTTTTCATTAGGAAATAATTTGGATTTATCGAGCGGCATTAGCTCCCAGAACAAATATTTGCAGTTATTAGTTAATTAACTTTAAGAAATGCGCTTAACAGTGCGTTATAGCACCGAGCAGGGTTCTGCTTTGAAAGTTGGAAAGGTTATCGGCTTAAATTATCGACGTGTACAGATGAATGCGTAAGTGTATTTGAAATGAGTTAAGATTTAAAAAAATATATAACTGCTGCTAATTTGGAGCGTAATTATATAAGATATGTGCCAAGTTTTAAATGAGAAATATCGTATTAAATTTGTCTACAGACGACTACAGTTAAAGAGTTAAGAGTTACAGAGTTAAGGAGTTGATCAATTCGGCATTTGAAAATCCATGGCTCAGATAATTATTTACCAGTGTAACTATTATATTTATATACCATTATATTACACTGGTACACAAAAGGTAGGTCAATTTTTTTTCATATTTCAATGAAGAGGTTTTAAACTAGATCATAATTTAATGTCTATTTCAAATTATTATAATTACAAATATGAAGTAATACTGCACCGTCTCTTATAAACAATACCTACAGCATCTCTTCTTAACATCCAACAGTAATCCGCTAACATAACAGGATTCCATTTCCCCTGGTACCGTTTTTCCATTTCCATGATGTCTCGGTGGAAGTGCTCACCGTGTTCATCGCGGCGTCGCCCATATTTTCCGGACAAAAAACCAAGTGAGAATGTAGAATGTGCACTTTAAGGGAGATATTACAGCCAGCAGCGTGAAATGCTTGTAAAATATCCATTACTAACGTCTTATAATTGTCAGCTCTTTTGTTTGCCGAGAAATTCGTGAAAACTTGTACCACGGAGAGCCAAGCTGTTTGTTCCTTCGTTGTTAATTTGGTATCAAAGATTCATCATTTACTATTTCTCCTACCTGAGGTCCAATAAATATACCTTCTTTGAGTTTCCCACTTGATAATTTTGGAAGGTTTTTACGAAGGTATTTAAAACCTTCACCTTCGAGATCCAGTGCCTTTACAAAGCTTTTCACGAGCCCAAGTTTCACGTGAAGAGGTGGTATTATGATATTTTCTTTTTCTACTGGAGGCTGATGTTGTTCATGGTATTTTCGTAGTATAAACTGTTGCTTATGGTAATGTTTTTCCCTGTCACGACTGTCGCAAAGACATAAAAAGCAACAGTATTTGGTGTAACCAGATTGAATACCCAACATAATTGCAATTACTTTAAAATCTGCGCAAATATTCCAGGAATAGTCTTTGTACTTTATCTTTGCTAATAAAATTTTCAGATTTTCGTTAGTTTCTTTCATAGAAACAACAGCATGACCTATCTGAATAGAAGGATAATGGTTTCCATTATGCAACAAAACTACTTTTAGGCGGTCTTTGGTGAGTCTATGAATAATCTCCAAGAACTGGGATCATGATGTGTTCAGAAAACTTCATTATTGCAGTAAACCAGATTACCGGCCATACAATAAAGGCATTTTCTCTGTAACCAGAGCTAAGTCAATGTTGCCGCTTTTCGAATCATTTTTACTTTATATATGCTGTTCAATTTCATCAGTTACTAGCTTAGGGTAAAAGCCTTGTTGGTTAGTGTTATTAAATAACTAAAGTTATTCCATAATAGTGATACAATGAGATACTGCTCAAAAGGAAAACAGTATTATCTGGATATATATCTAAATTTTCAATTTCCTCTATTTCTTTCATTTTGTTGTTTTTTTGATAACTTATATGATAGCACATATATTGTATACTTGTATGAATACTGTTTGTGGTATACGTAGGCTAGTTTTCTTGCATTCGCAGGAATTCCAGTCATGATTATTCTCATGTTTTAACAACAGCTCATTATAATGCTTCCATGCAAAGCATACAACTCGAGGACCGTATGCCCGTATTTTGCAGGATAAATATCCGATCTGCGTCGACGAATTTGCCCCAGAAAATGATACCCTACGATAACCTCGAACCTACGTGGGTGTAGTATGGCTTCTACCTGGACTCGAGCAGATATTATTCTTAACGCGTACACCCTTCCTAAAATTTTCTTTGTTACTTGTTCCTTCCAGTTCAGGACCCTATAATCGATGATTATAATAAAACGGAGACGAATTAGAATATTTACGAGGTATAGCTCAAAATAGTTCGTTTTGTGGATAAGATTAATAAATCAATAAATCAAAGCATATCAGAGTAATTACATTTATTTTATTAGACGAACTATCTTACCTTACCTTAACAAACGCGTGATGCAACAGGTACTCCGATGAAGAAGCCAACAATGAAACAGTCGACGATGAATGTTACCCGGCGATGAAAGGACCCAGATGAAAGCGCCACGATGAAATGTGCCGCTTCGCAGAAAGGTTTTTAATACCATTTTATGAGACCTAAACCATTGCTATCTCTTAGGGAATTGGCACATATTCGTATAAATATATGCTATTGAACATTCCAATTAGCTGATTACCTTATAAGCCCCTAACATACCATAGTGTAATGTTTTGGCGTGATTAATCTAAGGAAATTGTAGAAATTTTTACAATGTCAAAGAATTTACTAAAATTAAGGTTCGCGAATCCGGGGATGCTTCCAGACACTCTTTTGGCAAATGAAAGCCTTGTTTGATGGTAGTTATAAAACGAAAAACGAGGAATTAAATAACTACTAACCTTAAATGTTGTAGTCTTCGTCTACACAAACATCGGTTTTATATCCTTTATACCGCACTTTCAATTCAATATCCTTATTCTTCAAATGCACTTTTAAAAAACTTTTAACTTAAATAGTGAATCTAAACTGAAAATTTGAGGAATTTCTCAATACAATATATCTGAATGACATATCGACATAAAGTTTCAAATAATAATTAATTATTGTTAATTTTCTTTGCCAACAATTTTGCCTAACTTAAAATACTAATGATACATCAGTATGCTCAAAACTTCTATAGCAAAAAGACGAACCAGGAGAGTCCTCTGGTAAGAGCCATCACTAAAGAGAAATGATTACTTTTTTTGCAGAGACTAGACAGACTCGTGTTTTGTCGACTCTCGGGATCACCACTAGGCAAAACGAATTCTTTCTCATGAGGCGAATAGACGAGTCTATCTAGTCGCTGCAAGGAAGGAATAATTCCACCTGCCTTTGCCATGTTTAGCCAGCACAGTGGTACGGTAGCCGGCCAAGCGCAAACTACCGTGCTAGAGTTTCTCGGCGTTTGTACGACCACCAGAATGAGCAGCAAGTGGATCCGAAGAAACAACACAGTCGCCACCACAAATGACGAGGCTTTTTCAATATTTTCTCCGTGAGATATATTACACTAAACACGAAGAAAAGATGGATCCGCCAGCCTACAACGTACATAAATGCATCATTTATTTATTTGCATGTGTATATCGCTATTAATAATCTGATATGTATATAATATTATTCACAACACATACACCTTAATTGTAAGCATATATTACGCGGGAAAATTAAATCATTTGAGCAGAAAATATTACATACAATATGGATACGTACGATCGATGTATCTTATGAAAAACAATAAAAGATTTTTCAATTCAATTTAATTCCTGACTAGCAAGCGAGAGATGGTTCAGGTTCGGTACTTTACCGGAACATTTTTTCATATAATTAATTACGTCGGAAAACACCAAGGAAAATTCGGATTTGCAGTAGCAATTGAGTAGAGATCATAGGTAGATATAATGGTGGTCGTTGGGGATAAAATAACATTATAATTAAGCAATTAAATTGATTTAAATAACCTAAAGTGAAGGTATAGTGGAAACTTGGGGTCCGTTTAACCACTCAAATGTATTCCAGGTTCGAACCGTGTCATGTTGTTAAATTTTTTTTAACGACATGACATGGTTCGAACGCGGAAAACGTTTAGTTTCAACAGACTCCGACCGTGGAAACCTACGTTTTTATTTCACTCAAATGTATCTAACATTTTGTAGTCGTGTTATATGATTTCTTAAAAAGGAGTTTCTATTTTTTGAAAACCAATTTCAAGATTGGCTTAAAATACCTTCTAAATGTATTTTTATGCGATTGTGTTAGTGGTATTTACTGCCTTAACTACGGAAACCTTAACCATACTTCTACTTTCCAAATGCTTCTTGCTGTATTGAAGTCACACAATATATCCATATACATACATGTAAAAAATCAGCGAACGAATTCAAACCCTTTAAGTTTCTTTTACGTCTCCATTCTGCTGTATCCTTAGTTAAATTATGCGGGAGATAACTTTTTCTATAACAAGGATATTCAGTCTTACTCTCGTTTCAGATTCAAAAGGACGGCGTTTAAGAAGATTTACGTTTGTGTCTTCCTCAGCTAAACTTTACCTATTTAAAAGAGTTATTCTTGAATATTTCCGTACACTATTGTTATGCTTTCTATCCAGCTACAACGCCGTATATTCAAAATAGCTATTCTTCGTGAATGAAATATCGATTAATGTAAATTTGCATTTTATTTACAACATTTTTGACATTTTACAGAAACATTATACAGCTTATTGACGATATGCTTTATATCAAATAGTAATACATAGAGCAGTATATTATTATTACACTACAACAAATGGAAACAAAGAAGCAACTACCTTTATTAAGGTAACTCAAGTACCAGTACTAACTTAATACATGAAGAGAAATAAAGAAAAAATATGCCACTTTTAAAGGGAGGTTAGATAATGATATATTCACTCATTCGCAGATTAGATTAAAAGTGTTTCCAGAAGTATCCCTGACCTATTCCGGTGCAGCTGCTTCAGGTCTATCCTGGACCTTAATTGTTAGCCCATCATCTTAGTAGCTTCGTGCGAAATCTCTCTACGCCCTCTAGTTTATTTGTGGAAGGTTTTTGGGACTGCGTAGTATGTGGCCGACAGTCTCTCCATGGTATTCTAGTTTCGACCGGAATACTGCCATTAATTTGGATTGGAATACAACGGCGTGTTGGGTTAGGCTTAACTGGTGACTTAGCAGTTCTTGGACTAACCCAGTATTAACTGAGATCGGTTACAATTTCTTTCCTTGAAGTCGTTTTTAAAATAAAATATCGTTTTTAAAAAAGCTTTAGTTTAGAAGCCATGAATAAAGTATATTGAAATCCTTTGGTGACCTGCACGTTTCCTCTATAAGCACCCTTCAATTTTAATCCATCTTCAAAATAAATCAACGACAAACAAATATTATTTTAAATCAATAAAGCTAACGCCAATGTCACGTACAAAATTGATCTACTAGATTTTAGAACATGAAATAAGCGATGTATATAGACAGATATCCAATAATAACGAAAGAAAAGAACACTACATGTGCGTAAATAATAATCTAGCGTATATACCAGGTGTTTCACCGGCAGGGAATATCTCTGCGGACCCTTGACGAGAACTTATTCCTTTTCAACGTTTTGTAATTGTACAGCTATCTCCCTTACATTCTTTAGCTTTTCTTTTCTGAGAGACAGATATAATAATAATTCGGAAATAATTCGGACACAACAGTACTTGCCATTTCCGAACAAGCTTTTTTTCTCTAAATTCTATTATTTTGAATCTTTTGATATTCATTGTTGCTGTGAATTGCTAATGTCTACTTACCTTCTATCTTCAACAAACTTACCTTACAAACTTACCTTCTATCTTCAATAGTAAGCGGGATCCTGTATTCAATAAAAGGCTCAATAAATTAGGAATACATTAAATAAAGGATATTATTTATAGTATTATATTTATTATTTGCATTTGCATTTTATATTTTAAGTTGATTTAGTAAAAATGTCTTTGTAAGCATTGTTTTGGTTTATTCTTGCATTAGTTCGACTTGAGTTTAATTTTAAGTCAACTTCTTATAATGCTATTAGCTAACTATCAACCAGAACAAAATTTAGGTAGCTCTAAGTATCATTAACAACAGATCCAGCGCGTCTAATAAGTCATTGTAAAGGAGAAATCCCAAGCCGATGGCTATCTCTTTTCCGGTGAAGTAGAACAACAGGCATAACATATAGATAATGCTATTTCCTACAAGTTACCTGTATCGAAATATTTGGGATATCCACACACCTCTAGGGCAAAATTTAATTCATTGGTTTGCTTAAATTTATAACCGCTAATATCTCATAATCCTCATTTCCCTTATTAATGTTGCGCACTTAACAAAGTTTATGTTATCTATATCTATCTAAATTTCAGGGACAGGTTCTTTAGATAAAAATAAGAAAAAAAGGTCCCATAAGTATGTGTTCGGAGACGCTTCGTTTCCGAGATACAGGGCGTTTATTTTTTTGTAAACTACTTTTAATAATTGTTATTTCAAAAGTCCTTTAACCGATTTATTTGAAAAATTGACTGGTTTATGTTTAATAATAGGAGCCATATGTTGTATCATTAATAACATAATACAGAACGTTCGAAAATAATAATTTCAATAACTTTTGCTCTGCACTTGTTTATTCCAGGTATTAATGCATAGTGAGGCAAGAATTATTAGAATGAAAAAATTAAATTGGTGGAGTTAATGAAAACCAGCGAAGAAATAAAGTTATAAAAGTTGTTGAAAATGACCACTTCCAATTGCACTACATGCTCCAATCCTAACGACGCATTGATTGACGAACACGTTCAAAAATGCCTGAGGTGTGCCGAATTGTTTCACACGCTGTAACATTACGATTTCTTAATTCCTCGACGTTTTCAATTGAAGTGGAATAAACCAGATGTTTGAGGTGGTCCCAGAGAAAAAAATGCAATGGATTTAGGTCAATAGACCGCGAAGACCAGGCTTGTGGGCCTCCTCGATCTATCCAACGATTTGGGTGCACCGGATCCAAATATTGTCGCGCAATTAAACTAAATGTGCTGGGGCGCCATCATACATAAAATACATTTGGGGTTTTAATTGATACGGGACGTTTTCCAATAGTATCGGCAACTCCTCTCTGAGAGTTGGTAGGCATTGCAAGTTCCAAGCCAACTGGAGCTATTTTGTTTGAACACGATAAGATCTTTTAATCAAACACCCTAATCGTATAGTTAGAGGAATTTGAAATAACAATTATTAAAACTAATTTTTCGAAACTAGTGCAAAGAAAGTGACATTTTTCGCCATATGAAAGAATAACCCTGTATATGTGTATAAATTGTCGCACAAGCTACACATAACAATATTCTCCGTTTGTTTCTGAATCAAAAATCTGAATGGTAAAATGTCATACGGTGCTTCATGCATCTACACGAGGTCCTTGAAGTTCGGGTTTTGGTGCCTTGCTAAGCGTTTGCGGTCGACATTTTTCGATACAGGTAGCTGCAATTTTGAATTTAGAAGACTTTCTATTCTTATTTTTCGTAAACAGTTTTTCTTTATGATTTCAGAGTCTGTTTTCAACGTTCCTCATTACTGTCAAATTTTTCTTCATTAATATGAATTAATTCTTCTCTCGTGTACAATTTTGCGCAAGCTCTGCTCTTTGTTGTGATTTGTCGTATTTTATTGATTCGCTCAATAAAAGAAATGCCAACGCTGATCAATCTACACAAAGGGTACAATACAATTGGAAGAGCAAGTAGCGTACACTACATTCAGTATATAAAGATTCCTTCGTCAGTACCCTGTAGTTGACGTCCACATTTGCCATCCCCAGTAATAACACCGTTCATTTAGTTCTACGGGAAAAATTTATTTATCCGTATCATATAAGTAAAGTGCAGCCATTCTATGAAAACGATACAAATTTTTGTCAAAGATTTTTAAATAAAATTCAAGAAGATGGCGACTTTTTAAGATGTGTTCTTTGGGCCGGTGAGTCTATGTTTACCAGAGATGGTGTAATCAATAATTTTCACCATCAGGAAGATGAAAATCGTCCGGCTTCTCGGGAATACGGTCATCAAAGAAAATTTTCGGTTAATGTTTGGCTGGGGCGTTGGGTCAACCTATCTTCCAAATCATCTTAATACCAACGGGTACTGAATCCATTGGAATTAGTTATTGACGAGATGCCATTATGTAACATGTTTTACATGCATAATGGGCCTCCCGCTCATTTTGTTCGTAATGTGAGAGAGTGGTTACATATATACTTCTCTAACAGGTGGATTGGTCGCAGTGGTTCTTTCTTATGGCCTGTAAGATCTCCCCAGCTTGACCGTTTACACGTTTTTTGGAGTTTTATTAAGGAGAAAGTTTATGCAATGATTTCACAAGACACTGACGAAGTTAGAAGAAAAATTAACGCGGCAGTATTAGAAATTACACGAGAAACGAGAAACTCAGAAATTATTACAACACTATGCAACTGCAGCATTGCCAAATGTACGTTCGTGTCCTACTTGAAAATCTTATAATTTTTGGTAATTTTTGACAGTTAGTCATGACCATTAGGAAACAACTCGGCATTGCTAGAATGCTGACTTTTCCCGATTTAAAGTGTGAGAATTTGAATGTTCAGTCCGATCCATTGGATTCTATCAGGGCCATTGGAAGACGGTTTTCATAGCCGTGATAAATTCTGTGAAATAACGATTGAGAGAGTAGGTAGTAACGCAAGTTTTTTAAAGAATCTGAAGAAGAACAGTATAATGGAGAGGTTAATGTCTGAGCGTGCATTGTTGAAAATACGGTAAACGGGCAATTTTTCTTTGAAAAAAGCCTCATTGGAAGAAGATATCTAAGTTTCTTTCAATATAATCTACTCCAAGCGTAAGCTACTCTTTTTCTAGATGATAATGATCCTGATTTACCCAGTTCAACTTTATGGTTTCAATAGCGTAGTGCTCCTTCACATTATACTCAAGTTGATTTTTAAGATACGTTGATTTTAATCTTCCAGACTTTCTGTGGAACATTACAAATTTGGCGTATAAATCAAAACCTAACTAGAGGGAGTCCATTAGATGAGTAATATGATAAATTTGTGCACAAGTATACAGAGAAAAATTTTTTTATTTATTTATTTATTTATTTAGAAAAATTATTTATTTTAAAATTTATTCTGATTTAATATAAATTTATTAAAAAATTTGTATTCAATTGTAAGTGACCAGTTTTACAATAACAATATTTATTTTAAATATACCGTGTGTCCATTTATTTATTCAACAATTTATAGCAATTTTTATTTATTCTGAAAACGTCTTATATGCGATATGCGAATTTAACAAAGTTATCGTTTATTTTAATTGCACTCTAAGTGTAAATTTAACAGTAGTTTTTATTTTCCTTTGATACACTCCATGTTAATTTAATGCACTAACAATAAATAGAGTTTCAAGGCCGTGGGATTGCTACGTGCATCGATTTCTTCTAGAAATCGCTGTTGCAGAACTTCTCCTTCACGTTTTGTTAACTACTCTGATAGTTTCTTCGATAACACAACGACTATACATTACTTTTTGCTAGTGAAAAGTTTACCAAATTTTGATCGCAATTTTTCATTCAAATGTTGGTCATTGTTTCAAAGAATCCTTCCATTTGTGTTGATTTTCGGAAACTCTACTAATCCCTACAACTACAATTATGTTCAACACAAATACGTACTCATTAATATATTTATCTCTTTACGTTATTAAAAACTGCTCCTATTTGAATTTTGCCTAAAATTTATTAAAAAAATTTGCAACAGGCATCTTTAAAGCTGAATATTCTATTGCAAGAGCATATTTTCAGTATCATAAATTAGTTTTTATCACTACTTTATTGCTCGCTTATTTTGTTTCCAAACATTTGGATGTATTAATATGTCGAAAACCGTTAAAGATGTGTAGATAAAAATACGTAAAGTTAATTATGGAATTTACAAATTAAAGTGTTGCATTAAAAAACAATAATTGCTATACGCAGAACTTTTCTGATCAACCTTCATGATTCATTTCTTTAAAAAAAATCATTTCAAGCAAATAAAATCTATTGGTCCGAGAGATTCTTGATCAAGTAAATAACATTTCGTACAAAAGGCTGTTCAGCTTTAACGCCCAAAAAGCTTTTTTTTCTAGTCAAGAACAAACACACTCGGAGGATTGCATGAAAGAGCGTTAGTAAAATCGATCAATACGCTGTCATACAAATTATGGTCCACTCATTTGACCTACATAAATAAAAAATGATAGTCTTTTCAAGTGTATTTTACTACAACGCGTTTACGAATTTGTAAATTATGTAAATTGCTTATGTAAGTAATTTACGATGCAAAAGTCGACTTTAATTTTGGTGGCGAAATAAGTAGTAAGTGCTGTTGATATTCAACGCGAGATAGGTACCATAAACACAGTTTATGGGGCGTATAAACTTTGTTGTTATAAAATGCAGTTAAATGCATCACGGACATTGTATTACGACAGTTTTCGTATACGATTTAAAAAATTTACAAGCGAATAAACGTCCAGTTCTACGAGGTACCTTTCGAGAGTATCCGATTGGGGTCCGACGTTCCAGCTCCGATAAAGATAAATTTTCACGCACGGCGAAAGCTCAAAACTTTGTTAGAATTTCGCCTTGATAGCGAAAGATGACACAAACGTTGAACAGATAACGTTCGGCCTTACCTGGTCTTTCATCCACATTGTTCCTGAAGTAATAAAATGTTGCCAACTTCCCTCGTTTACACACAATAACCTACTGGGAAGCCCTCCAGTTGGTATGATGACTCGTAGATGACGCTTAGTATTATGGATGCTTTTTCGGAATAGCTCTCGCGTAAAAGTGTTATTTTCTATTTAATTACACGTGAAATCTATTTAACTAGATATACCTCTTAGTTTCTCTTCATATCATCATATCTCATATATTATCATTCGTATAAATCAATATGTGTGAGCTGTTTATTCCACGATAATAATAATCTTTACTAGTGCTATTACACAACAATAGTGTTCACACAAGTCACACAACGCAAAAGAAAGAAAATAGAATAAAACTAAATGTACGAATACATATCATAGCTATTAGAACACAGATATTCATCGACCGAATGAAAGGTTCGTGAAAGTAAATATTATTTAATTGTCCGTTTAAACGATGCAATCGGTAAATCCCTAGCAGAGTTTGGAATAATATTATAATACTTAATAGCATTATAGCTTACTCCATCTCTGCTTTTAGCTAACCTATGAAAATTTAGTTGTAAATTATTAAATATATATTTAATAATTAAATATATTTATTTAAGTTGGCTTTTACATACGTAACACATTCAAAAATATACAAGGAGTTGTGAGAATTCCCAAAGATCTGAACGAATCTCTGCAGTCATCCATATATCCAACGCCAGATATTAGTCTTTTTTTATGTTGAAATTTACAAACTGCAATCTATCACCGAGGTAAGATGTAATAAGTTTGATATTATTAGTGAATATATTATAATAATCTAATTTTTTAGCTAAAATAGAATGACTAATACAATCAAATGCCTTCGTGAGGTCAAAAAATTTGACATGAGTGTACAATTTATCCTCGAAGTTATTTAAAACTAAGTTTTATAAGTTACTGATGGCAAGAGTAGTTATATTAGTAGTAGATATTCATTGAAATCGGTGTTTGTTGGCGGCAAGTCATTTAAAATATTTTCAGCAAGATTTACAAAATAGCTATTAAAAGCATTAGCATTCAGAAAGATAGAATTATTGTGTTCTCGAGAGCTTTTATTTTTGATGACATTCCACAATGTTCGGGAGCTGTATTTATGATCAGTTATATAATTATCAAATGCAGCTAGTTTAGCTTTTCTTAATTTACGTCTATAATCGTTACGCAAAGTTCTTATCATCATTAATCATTAGTGATTAAGTTCGGATATCTTGTATTTATTGCTTTAAAAAAGTTTTCAAAAAGTTCATTGCTTTAAAATTTTTACGTAAATCGTTAAACCAAATGATATTTTTGCGAGAATTATGACTTTGATTTAGTTTAGTTTTTATTGGAAAACATAGATCCATAGATCGTGTGATAGTTTCCAAGAACATATTTGTTTTTTCGTATCTAAATTCAAATATGCGTCATTTATAAAGGACCAATCAGTTTCTAGCAAAGTATTATAAAGCTGGAACAAACCCCCCTCAGTGATAGGTGTGTAAGATATACGTGAAAGAAATTTACGTGAATTATTGCAAAAACTTAAAATAAGATAAAAATGGTCTGATGTAAAAGCCATTGTAAGATCTGAAGTAATGAAATTTCCATCAATACTTGAGAAAAAATCGTCTAAACATGCATTGTCTCGTGTAAAATTATTATTAAATGGAATTAAACCATAAGTTCTGCAAACTACATAGTGTGACAGCGTTGCTGTCCAACGTGTTAAATTTGATATTAAAATCGCCACTTCTAACTAGATATTTACAAAAATACTTATCCAATAATTCAGATAAATGATTTATAAACACATAGTAAATATATACGAGAGAATAAGGTTATAATAAAAAAGCCGTGCTTCGACTTGCAATATTTCCAGAAAATAAGTTTCGAACGTAAATTGGGGATAAACAGAATATATAATTAAAACAATATTATACAATATGATGTAAATAGATACAAAAGCCTTGGCATGATATTCAGGAACTCGCTTAAAACATAGAATGTTTTTTTTAAGTGTGGTGACGGCCCAAAGGGGTGTGTAAGCTTTTTCAAGCTTGTCATAACCTCAGGAGCCTTTTAATGTGTAGGTTGCATGTGTAAAGTGTTCCATGGCCTTGTTACTATTATCCCCTCGCCGTAAAGGGTGAAGCGCAATTAATTGTACGCCAACTGCGAATGGTGACTCGGGATTGTGCCGGACCCACTAAAAAAATTTGTTGATACCAGCGGGACTCGAACACACTGCGCTTAACACTGCCCAGTCAAGCGTTGGCCCTCTTACCACTGGACCAGCGAGCCAGTTAAACCAAATAAATGGCTGTCCATGAAAATATTGATTACAATGCTTTCCTTGAGATCAAATTCAAATACGATCAATAGTGATAGCAAGGACTGTGGCGTAGCATGGTACACAATACATAAATATTGGTAGCCTCCGCACCACATAAGTTTATAAAGTGGCATACACAACATGTGTAATGAGGAAGTTACCGATGTTTATCTGTTATTTCAAACACGACACCTACGAATCATTGAGTCGTGAGTACGCGCTACATACCATCTTGATTAACTAAGTTAAGTTTAATTGATATTTCGCTGCTTCCAATAGTTTTAAAAATAAAAATCAATGAGTTTAGGTTGGGAAATTTTGATTTTTGATCAAGCAATAAAACCTCTTTGGCCAATCCATTGTATTGCAAAATGTGCATCTAACCATGGAATGATATGTCCACCGTAGCGAGTTGGGCCGTCATCGTATTGAAACCACATTTGTTGATGATCAAGGATCGAAATACGTTCAAAATTCAAAAAGCGTTCTAATTCAAGCACTTCTCCGTAAAAGATATCAACCCAGGTGTTCACACTAAAATGGTGTTGAAATCGCGATTGCAGAATTTGAGGATTCATCTGTTCATAACATTCTAGTTGAAAATATTGGTGTATCTTTTTACTACCAACCAAGTAATAAAGCGTGCTACGCTGACCATAATTTTTCAGTTGAAGTATTGCATGCGTTGAATGTAACTGTTCGCAAGGTAGTATTCGCCAACATTACTTTATCTTCGTAATTTACCTTGTTTCCCTTAGATAGTTCCTTAATTATTACGAAGAACTACAAATGGACCAGTTTCTTTGAGTCGTTAAAAAGTATGGCCGAAAACTCTGTGAAAAAACTGACGTCTTTCAGAAAATCTTCGGTGGTTCCGTTTAGATTTCTGAAGACCATCACCATTCAGTACCAATGCACGTAACACAGTGCACAATTTCTACATATTCAGCTGCACTAAACTCATTCATCTTGAAAGCTGTCGGATTAACTTTTTTTACTTCGGCTTTTAAATATGCAACATGTAAACTCATTCATTATGAGAACTAACAGCTCGACTTTTTCAAATTATATGCTTTAGCTTTTAGACATAGACTACTAGATGATCTAATCTATAAGCATGCAACAAAACGCAATGTTATTTGAATTTTTAAATCAGTAAAATTTAAATCTGTTGTAACACTAAATAGACAAACTACAATTTTGCTACAATTTTTGATTTGACTTCTTGAATAAGATGCCAAAGTTTTTTATATCCATTATAAGTCACACTGTAAAGAACGGGAAGTACTTGACAAGACAGAATGCCAAAAACAGAATATTTCCGAGATGAGCCTCACTGTCTCGCATTTTTAATGAAGTAAATACAATGGATGACCGGTTAACGGACATTATTCGTTTGCAAACTGTGTCGATCGAGTTGTTCGAGAAATCGATTAATTCGTTTTAAACGTCCAAAATGAATATACATAACAATACTAAATGGAAACTAAGAAAAAAAGGTTCAGTTCAAAAGTGGTCAGTTCCTACTTCATTTCTTCGCGAAACGGTTCAACATCTATTACTTTGCGTTGCAGAATTCTTTCTTCGCTCAGTTCAAGTGATCCTTTTGAAAATACTTGGGAAATCATTGTCATCATTATCTGCTTGTAATAGATATTGTACAACTAGCAAACTTTATAACAATTGAATGGAAGTCTTGAAGACTGAATTGTTGCCACCCCTGATTGAAATTTCAACAGGTTTGCGACGGGAGGGGGAGGGTTATGGAACTAACCAATTATACTTCAAATAAAACCCGATAAAGGAACAAAGCAATTAAAATGGGCTATTCAAAATACATTACGGATCAAAGGAAAAATATAGCTAATTGTAAGTTACTATAGGTACATACTATACTGGATAAATATGAATTCAGTAACGTGCTAATGTACAGAAATTATACAGATCATAATACCCTCCAATAAATAATAATAACGATAATTCTAAGACTCCGTATTACACTCGCATTACAGTTTGTTGGTAACTTGATTTCTCTAACTTCTCTCCATTCGACATGAATATTCCAGCAAGCGCTGCACATGAACTGTTAATATGATATTCGCACATGATTGTTTAATTTGCCGCAGTTAATTGGTGGCCAATCTGTTATACGTGATTTGGAATCAATAATGTCCGTTTAATAGGCCAGCTTGCTACGTTTTACCATGGTTGTCACTCTCTGGATGGTGGATGCTCATATAGATCATTTATTACTATATGTGATTTGCTTTATAATAGATGATAAATTCAATAAGTAATGAACACCTACAACATCACAGGAACCAATCAATTTATCGCATTCGCTAATTTTCGTTGTCTAAAAGTATCTGATATATTATGTTTTCGGTTTTTGACTTGGAACCGCGTCGTATTCGTCGCTTGTGTCGACGTTTCTTCCTCACTATTATGGGTGCACCTTCAGGGCTGTTACTGCATTTATATAGGGTTTGTTACGGGTCAATGAAGCGGAAAAGAAAATGTATCAACCGTGGTCCTTGCCAAGAAGTTTAATCAGTTGGGATTTCCAATCCAAAGATGTAAGGAGTAACTATCGTACCAGCTTAAATTGTTGTTAAATAAATAGTGATGGTTGCTAGACAAGATACGGGTAGAATTAAATTGAATTTGGTGACCAACCGGCGCTTTTTTTTCACCGATGTACTATCGCACTATTCCACCAACGTGGAGCACGGAATATATAGGATAGACATCAGCGGCTTCCAGATGATTTCGGCCTTTGATACGAATATACTCCGAGCGGTTTGGCTTAGAAAGGTTTGATTTCGGAAGTTTGGTACGTACGAAGATCTTGGACGTTTCAAAGCGAGTGGGCGGCTTCAGCTAGAAGATCGATAAGAGTAGACAAGTAATGATGTCTTCGGTGGGGATAAGTTTAGGAACAAAGTTAGAGCCTTTGGAGGGTATAGCAACCTCATTAGGAGATAGAAACGACCGAAAAGGATTAATTTACAATAAGAGTGAGGACGAAATGTCGGTAGAAGCTACGACAACCACTTGCTGCTCTACCCGGAAACCAGGGGTTATTCACGATCGTGGAATCGAGTGCTCACGTTTATAAATAATAGGTATGGCAAATTCAGTGATTTGAATATAAATTTTATGGTGAATTCCTTCGAAAACTAAACGCACCATGGTGTCTGCGCTTTTTATGGAATGCAGAAAACATTTAATGGTTGTATAGACAATATTCTAGTGAACGCCTGTGTGTCTTTTTTAGCCAGGGATTAAGAAAAGAACGTCAAGTTGGGAAATAAAATTAACACAAACTTAGGAGAACTTTATTTAAAAATAGGAGATACTGGAGATGTCTGGAGACTTGTATTTTCAGCAAACATTTGGAGATGTTTAGGAAATACCATGATGTCTTGTTGAATATTTTCTGTACGGCATAGCCTGGAAAAGAAAGAGAAATAAAATTAAACAAGATCACAACGTACATACAAAGTACTAAACTTGTACACAGTGATCAAAGCAGGAGGTAATAAAGGTGAATATAAATTTTATAGCACACTGAAAAAAGAATGCAGAAAGAAGTGATAGGAGGAAGACGAAAACAGATAGCTTAAAGACTAGCGACATCTGATAATAGGATTTAAGACATGTGGAAGGTAATAAACCAAGAAACAAAAATAAGTAAGGAATACATAGATGTAAATAGTTGCTGGCCCTACTCAAGATGCGTTTAAAGTATTACAAGAACAAAAACAACTAGTATCATATTCCATATATTTACAATCTGCGATATCCGTTGAAATAATCGATAACAGCACATCTTACGAAAAGGAGACGTATACGGGCTGTCACTAAATGACATGGAATCTACGAAATTAAAGATTTTCAAAATTGTACAACCCATAAAAGAGGGATTATATATACCTATATCTTCTAAATTCTTTGAGGTAGCATTTAAAAGAAGATTAAGCTTTCAGTAACAGCCATGCTTTTTTGCGGAATACGAGGACGAGTACAGAGATTAGCACAGAGAATAGTAGAATCCTATTTAACAGATAGGGAACAAAGAATGAGAATGAGAAGAACGTCATAGTCAGTGAGCAAGTATAAATCAACGATGTACTAGACTGTATAAGTTACGGCAAAATATGTCTGCTTCTCCATTCCGATGGAAGGCACTGCTCTAAGTAAAGCAGACGGAATGAGTGATCTACAAATTATGAACGCAATAATTAATACCTGCAATTGAACATCGTTTATGGATTCGGCTCTGTTGCGGCAGGAAGTTCATATGATCTTTAAGCTGATAGGTTAATAAGAATCTACTGCGAAGAAGGATCATTATTATTGGATAGTAATGTTCGACATTTATTTATTCCTTTTATATGATTTAAGCAATATTTTCAGTAACTATGACAATTTTATGTAACCAATTTTCATTTACTGCAACATTTCCAATAAATTAACCTAACCCAAACAATTCATATTATGTTCACAAGTCAAAAGCAATAGAAGCAAACAATCTCCTGTTTCATATCCGCATCAATTTCTTTAACACATGACGATGCATGATAAGCATACGTTTCTATGAAATTCCATCTTAGATACGGCTACCGAATACCTAAGGCGGTACATGCCAGTTGTAATAATCATTACGACCCCTTGGCTACCTGCGGAAGACAGTACAACACCGGTAAATGCTACCGATAAGGGGTGAAACGCGAAGTCTAATTGCCTGCGTAGTACCGCATACGGTTCCGTCGTATTAAAGCTATTTCCAGTACGAAACACAGTATATCGGCACGTTTCAGTTAAATTCTTGGCTTAATTTGGGAGAATTTACGATGCCCCGCAGCTCAAGCGTACTACACTGGTTTATTTGCCACGGACGGAGAATGATAAAAATGTTGAATAAAATTTTAAATAGCGTGAAGTCTGAATTTAGAATTGACGGCTACACGCCAAAACGAAGTGTGCGAAATAGTATATTACTTTACGAGGGAAGTAAAGAGGAATTAACTTACCGAACCTAGTCTGAAAAAATGGTGAAATAGGGCAAACCCTTACTTCATGTATAAAGTATATTATTTTTTTTGCTGTTAGGATTTTATCGGAGAAAATTATTGGATTTCTAAAAACTTATTATTGTAAATAAATCAAGTTGCGATTTGTGTACCATTACTTTAATGTTAATTAAAAAAATAATGGAAGAGATAATAATTAACAATCAACTCGACGAAGTAGATGATTTTGATGTAAAATCAGCAGCTGAAGTTGCATCCTTGGAGTTACATACACAAAAATCTAAGGTTCGTTATGAAACGTTCTCAAAAACTTAAATCTCCTTCAAGTTTGTGGAGTGAGTACTCAATGTTGCGAAGTACAGTTTCATTTAAATCATAATGAAAATATTTCGAAATATTCGATATTATAAGCAGCGGTTATTAACCGAGAAAAATCAATCGTGTTCATACGAGCGGAGATTAACCGCTTTTTAAATTTGAGTTAATTTTAAAGCTAAATTTATTTAGTAACAAGTTCAAGACGCATATTGTGGTTAGTCAAAACCAGCTCTCTGTTCTAAGCATTTCGTGCCTCCTTAAGTTAAGAGGAAACATTTGCTTTATTTTTTCGAACTTTCTTCCTTCTTTTTGGCATTTCTGGAGAATATTTACATCAAGGTTTGGTGTTGCTATAGGGTCATCATAGTCATATACATCGCTAATTTTATCAATTTTTTTATATGTATATTTCCATGCACGCCGTCGATAATTATACCAGGGTGCTCCTTTGTAAGGTAGCGTATTATAACAGAATTTGGTAAATTTTTTTTGTAATCTACAAAGCATAGCAAGGCAATATTAAAAATCAACTTCTTATCCTATCTTCTAGAAAGACCTAATCATATAATTGCTTATTGTTTAATAATAATCCGCTAACGGAATAAACCCAAACACATTGCATAAACAGGCATATACAATAATTTCTTCCTTCCTATCAGATAAATTTTAAAGACTCTTTTTATTATTGCTATTATCATTATTTGGTTCAAAATCGGTATTGCAACACTGTCTTCATCAAAGTTCTCCATTTTCAAATTTAGCAGAAATTAGACAGACTGGTGTTTTGTCGGCTCTCAAGAAAATCACTAGGCAACACGAACTCATTTTTATGAGACGAATAAATACGAATCCCTAGCCTTTGCTGGCGAACTTTAGTCATCGTTGAAGTGCGTACCCATATATTACTTTTCTTTGTCTCTGTCATTTTTGTGCCGCTTGTAGGGTTTTTTAAGAAGAACATATCCATTAACCACTGATCCACTGACATAATCCCAACTCTTAATGCCAAAACGTAGCATAAGTACTGTATTTTGGTAATATGCGAAGCGTATGCTTTGTTTTTAGGATGGGAAAAAGAAAAGGCTAGTGGAGGTACCAGAGTTTGATGAGATGAAATCTTCGAACCTAGCTACTACAGATATCCACAAGTAAACATATCTAAGGTAGCGTCTTGATAAAGTACATACATCCAATAATACATGAAAGGTATTTTTGAAAAGCGTTGGTTACCGCGTTTCGGCATGGAGCAGCACGTAGGTGTTGGTGTACATCACCTCTAATGTGAAATTATTATAAAAATACGAAGGACGCTAGATTAGTGACAGAGTGCATTTCGTCATTTCTGTTTTAGGTTGATTTATTGTTAACATTGACAGCACATTCACCTCGATTCTTCTTCTAAGCCTGTTGTTTTAACGCAGCGTGAATTTCGCCGTCGTTTTCCTCGTTAGCGTGTTCCATGTGCTCGAACAATTAAACGTTTGTCTGAGTGCCTCGCGCAAACTGGGTCCACTAGAGATCTTGCAAGAAGTGGCCGGCCTCGTAGTACTCGTTCGATGGCACTATCGTAACTGTAAATGGCGAGCGTTCTAAACGAATATCTTTTGCCGCAAATTGCTGCATTGCGTCTCGATTATTGTTGGTTTTAACAGGACGCAGCTACCGCTCACACGGCTCGGACAACTGTGGAGATTTTGAGACATCAATTTACAGGTCGAGTGATCTCCCGTTTTGAGGATTTGAACTAGTTCGACCCGGATCGACAGATCTAACAGTACCAGAGTTTTTCCTTTGGGGCTTCTTAAAATCTCGCGTTTACCACAACAAACCACGAATGTTGCAAAGCTTGAAAGCTAAGATTGAAGCAGAAATCGCTAATCTCGATGTTTTGCGAGCAACAATTTAAAATGCCGTAAAACGAGTGCAATTATTCACCAACTCGAGAGGTGGCCATTTGAGCGATATAATTTTTTCCAATTAAACTCGTCAATTTTACACTTTCAAATAAACTTTTGATGAAAACAGAGCTCTTTTTTTCATTTATAACAAAATGGCAGCCAATTCAAATTATGACATAACTTTTGCGCCACCTTGTAGTTGCTCAGAAATTTAGAATTAATTCAAATATTAATTTCTAGCCATTTCTTTTACAAAGATAGGCTGTTATTATCCATCGTAGATAAAAGCCTAACGCTTCAACTGGTTTTCCCTACATATTAATTAAAAAGCCATAAGTAGCTAAACATCGAGTACATAATAACTGAAATAATAGAAAATGTTGTTTTAACAAGTTTTCAAAATGATAACCATCATTTTCAGTGTATAAGCGAACTCATTCTTGAAACGAATCTGTAATCAAAACATTTGGCGTTATAGTTCGAAACCATATTCTTATTCATTCTTTCATATTATCGAATGTGGTTGGCGGTATATCATAAACAATATTTTTGGTACCTTGCTGGCCAATTCTGTGGACCATCGCATTCTATCCACCTGTTATTTAATTAATTTTGAACATTTATTTGGAACTGTACAGCACTGTCACCCTCACATTGTAATCAAATCTTTTGTTGAATATTAAGTTGGTATATCTTCCAATGTACTACTAATTGTCTCTTATAAGCTTGTCTCTTTCTTCTGGGGGATAATTTCTAATTGCCAATATTGAAAATGCTGTTACTGTCAAATGACTAGATGCAGAATGTTTAATTTCAAATAATGAAGTTATTTGCCTTTAATGATAGTGACAATTAAAAGTCGGTTCCTTCACACCCTGTATAATTTTCTAACATCATTTTTATTTTATTGTCAAGTGTAGTGGCCTAGTAGTAAGAGGATCTGAATGTTCCAGTCTCGCTAGGATCAAATAATTTTCTTAGTGGATTCGGTACACTTCCGAATTATCTTGACTTGCTATCGCACTTGAAGTACAATTAACTGCGCTCCACACTTTACAGTGCATAACTTACACACAAAAAGCTTCAAAGGTTATGATTAAACTTTAAAGCATTTTTTAAGTGTGGTGGCGGCCCAACGCGGTGTATAAGACACCTCGTTAAAAAATAAATACAATTTAAAAAATCTAGGTTAAGTATGCAAGAATGGCACGCCCCTAAAATTTTTGCCAACATTTTAAAGAATAGTTAATTATCTTAGAAAGAGATTAAGAGAGGTACAAGAAACAACAATGATTTGTCTTTATTTAATTCGGATTATCAAAATACGGGATGATATGTAGTGGGGGTGTTCCATTTAAGTTTTTACAACATTAGTGCGTAATTTCTTTTTTGGTTACCTCGTATATTTCACAATAATTTTGCAATGTGCTCCTAAACAACCCATATAACCCTTAACAAAAATTATTTTGAAAACATTTAACCCTTTTCTGTATATAGACCGACGGGAATGTGGTGTACCATCTTGTATAAGTAGTCCGTACAATAAGTAGTGCCCCAATATTGTTGTAACAATGATAGTATAAGCATGTATTTGTTCATTGTTTGACGAAAACGAAATAAACAAAATTAATTGCTCTAAAGACCTAGGAGTACTTTTCTTTTTTATTCAGGAAGTACTATCTACTAAATCATTTATTAAAGACTACTTTCTGAACACTTACCTTTACTTACTTACTTACTACTTATTTTTTAAATAGACATACGAGGCCCAAGCCGATGTTACTGAGAATAAAAACGTCCACTAGTCATCAAAAAGAAAAGTTTCCGTAGTTTAGGACAACCCTCTTTCTTTCAGTTGAGCTTTGGTTGTTGTACCCAATTTAAATTCAACGTTTAATGAAAAGCACTTCTTTGGCTACAGTTTACCAGCGGTATATTCTCCAAATGTGTCAGAACTTCTGCTTAGCATCAGAAAGGATTAGCACAACTTCGTACGACCATCACCGAAGAAAGTATTGGTGTTGTTGAGACAATAATCGAAAAGGACAACAGAGCCACGTATGCTGCAATGGGATTCGACTCCATAAAACTGCGTGAGAGGAGTGACGGTGCAGAAATGTTAGCGAATACCTATATATCTATGTGTTAGCGTCTTCTTCGCCCTGTTATTGACGTAATGGATATGGAAATTTATCTTAGTATGTACTAACATGTGATCGTAGCTATTCTTAGTTTTGAAATCCCCGTAGAATTTTCTCTGCTTCGTACAAATGTGCATAACGCAGATGTACTAAGTTTTCGGCGTTTGAAAATATTCTACGACAAACATGCATACAATCTATCTTTCTAAAGTTTGAGTTGCAAGAATTCTAAGTGATATATTAAATTTAATGGTTACCACTAGACATGCAGGAACTGTCGAGATAACAAGGTAAGTACAAAAACACTGCAAGATGTTCCTGCATGACCCAGTTGCGGCCGGGAAGTTGTATAAATTTCGTACTTAACATCTTTAACTCGCTGGTGTTTCCGTAATTACGTTTGCGTGCGAATGAAATATAATCAGTAAGTGTGTAATTACATTTGATACGCTACATTGTTCATTAGCAACGTTTTCATGTATGCGTTAATAAACAACGCAAGAATAGGTATTTAGTTGCAAATGCACGGGCCCGCTAATGGAAATCTCTTTGTTAATAAATTGAGTCCGGTCAAGCAACGAAAGCTTTTGGGTTTGCCAGTTCTATGGATATAGCTTTGGACGCCTATAGTGGGTCTACATATATACCTATATACGGGGATACGTATACATTCTTGACCGCTTTCGGTTTATATCGCATATGTATTGTAATGTTATGTGCGAGGGGAAAATTTAGGAATAGGTGAGCTTTCCAAATTAGTGCGTGACAATCAGAAATGTTTCTAGAACACTTCTTCGACAATTTAAGTTGAATTGGGAAATGACGAAAACAACTCGCAACGAGAACTAACCTGGTAGCCATTTTCCAATATATAAACGCTGTTAAAAATAGGATGTTCACATCTTATTTTTTGGAACTTAATTCTTCTAACCATGTACGTGACGAGAACTTCGAAGTATTACAGTAGAATTCTTGCGATAAACGCTTTGAAGTTGAAAGTGCAACCAAACACAAGCTGCTTCGATGCCAATTCGTCAGAAACTAAACTAACGTCGCCTTACTCCTTTATTTAATCGCGATAGCGATTACTTTTAACCACTGAATTTTCATTATTTTACTTTTCCAGAAATACGTTGATGACGAAACAGAAACGGAAATTCTTGCTTTTATTAGCAATACAGAGCATTCGATGCAGGGGCAACATTGATTCTATTCTAACTATATAACGTTTTACACCATAAACAACTCAACAAATTGAAATTTTACTGATGGGGAAGACGACTATCTAATGAACAATAATTAACTCATAAAATTACTTTGAATTATGCTTAAAATTATACCTAAGATTGTTGTAGGGTAATTTTACATTAAAGTGGATGTTTAAAGAGATTAAGAAAATGAACAGACGTGGAGTTATTATATCGTTTCACCACTACAGTCATTGGCTAGACTTATAATGTCTTCCTAACTCCTGTTTATATAATAGGAGATACGCACAAGCGCACTATCATCAGAGGAACCTTAACCTAGACCGTGCGAATATATTGGATCCAATATTCGTGATGTATGCGTGGTGCTAATGATAGCTAAACTTGATGCTAAGAATTTTGACGCTATAATGTCATCTTTATTTAGTAACCTATTTAGGTTACTAAAGATCCTGGTAAGTATAATAAAGCTAAAAAAGATCGGTGATCGTTTTCGATTAATTCCCTTGATTTTACATAACATATTATGTCGTCTTACGACGTTCTCACTGAATTCCATTGCTTTAATTGAGTTGTTATTTGTCAGTCATTAAGGGTACGATTACTTGTAGAGACGTTGCCAATTTCAAATCATATCAATGGTTTCATTTTCTTTGATGTGCTTGTCACTCTATTTAAAACTCCACCAGTTTCCTATTCTTTCGTGATATCGGTCCTATTGATACAGGTGGTTTCAACTAGAACTCATGTCTCATATCATTTCAAAATATTTTTAACCTATCCATTGTGTGTGATAAGGTTAATTGCCTTTCTTCTAGTATACACGCTTTATTTCACGCGCACGCTCCTCTTAATTTACGAGATTTATTAAGCTGAGGTTTCCGTAGCTTATGGACAATTTAAAATTACTAATGACTTTAACAGGTAAAAGTAAATCCAAATTTCGCCAAATATGAAATTTCTATGAAGATTTAGATAAGTATGAAATGTATATTTTAATTTAATTTCCAGAAATAGCAATGTCAAATCTCTTTGGAAACTGATACGACTTGTGGGTGTTGATGGCGATTCTCAATATTCCTGCTTGCTTAGAGGATCCGGGCAGTACTAATAATTTCGTTGTTATTCTATATCTTCCACCATCTTCTTTTGAGCAGGAATATACCGATTTCTTAATGGTGTTGCATTCTAAATATAGCGTTTGATACCATTAAGCTTTTTTGGTTATCTGTTTTACAATTTCATCAAGTTGTTAATAAAAAAAAATTGTTTGGTTGTAGAAAATTAGTAAAAGTAAGAGACAACATATCTCATGTTGTATCTCAAGGTTCTTACTTCTATTCTCTACTTCAAGGTTCTGTAATCGGTCCTATTTTGTTTACCATGTATAACAACTTCGAATTCATTTAATGGACTTAAGAACGTATACGTAGATGGTACGCAGCTTGATTATTCGCTCCAAGCATTCAATGGAGAACTACTAAGGCCAGCATTAGCGACGATTTCTATCTGTCTGCAACGGGTGTCGGTTGATCATTGCCTAACTATTAATTCTGACAAGTCTGTATAGATTATTTTTTAACATAAGTAAAAAAAATAAGATAAGTTTTTAACATCGAAATTAATCAAACGAAACTACTACTTTTCGTAAGTGGTGTTAAAAGTGTTGGAATAGCAGGTAACATCAATATATATCTCCAGTAAATTTGCATGCATATCCGTAATGCTCGCATGAATCTTAATGACAACAATATAAACAACATGTAAGTATTGGTACCCTCCGCACCACACAAGTTTAATTTATTATATAGTCACTTAACAATTAGACCGGCACGGCCGTTTCGAGGACACGAATGGTCCTCATCATCAACCGGTCACCGTATATTTATGTATGTGTTGCTTACTATACTACGCCACAGTCCTTGTTATCATTATTATCATTATCATTATGAAAATAATTATTATTATTTTCATACTGTGTTCTTATACATTCTGCGTGAATCTAGTCAAAAATGGTCCAAGAGTAGTGATTAAATGGTTATATTTAAAAGGTTTAACATCGAAAGAGATCAAAGCTGCGTTGGATGGTTTTGAATGATCGACGAATCAAAGTACACGAAATAGTTGAGGCTATAAGTATATCGCAAGATACAGTGTTCTCAATTTTGCATGAAAAATTGGTTATGTAAAAAATCCCAGCAAGATGGGTGTCGCTTTGCGGCACTATTGCTCTTTTTCGTCGTAATCCTAACGAGATTCTTCGTCGATACATCACTATGGACAAAACACGAGTACACTCCCACACTCCGGATATAAACTAGTAGCAGGCTTTTGAAGGCGAACGGGCTCTAAAGGAGGCGAAGACGGGGAAATCGGCCGGCAAGGTAACAGTTTCTGTTTTTTAGGATGTACACGGAATCATCTACACCGATTACTTAGAAAAAGGACAAAAAATAACGGGGAAGTATTGTGCGTCATTATTGGAGCAGTTGAGCGAAGAAACCGATAAAAAGAAAAAGATCCTCTATCGACAAGACAATGCACGGATACACACCTGTGCACTTTCGAATTAGTACAACGTCCATCCTTTACACCGGATTTGATCCCCCAGCGACTTATTTTTATTTCCAAGTTTGACAAAGTGATTCAGCGGACAACGGTTCACGCCGAACAAGGAAGTCATCGCCAAGAACAAATGCCTCTTTTGGGGACCTTCCGAAATGCTACTTCTTGGGAGGCTTAAAATGCTGGGGAAACGCTCGGAAACAAGTATAGAGCTAAATGGAGATTATGTCGAAAAATAAATAAAAATCTACAGCTACTTCATTTCTCTAATTTTTCTAAGGAGTTATTGAACGACCCTCGTGCTTACGGGATATGTAAATTTGACCATATTTCGCACAGATTATTAGCTCGACGGCTGTACGTATATAGCGGGGACGTTTTGATGTTATAAACTTTATCGTAGAATTATACACTTTAAATCACCTCCTTACTTCTATCATAAGACTACATTTACAACTGATGTACATAATTTAAATGCGAGATTTCGGCTAACACTGCACTACCATACGAAACGACGATCATTTGCTTATCTAGTGTATTCAGGATACAATAAGTTACCAAATGAACCTTCTTTTATTGTGCCATGTGTAAGGATTCCTGAAAGGTATTTGTTTCAAAGACAGAGGAGTCGATGAACGCAGTTGATTTTTCTAATCATAATATAACGTGTAACGCAATTGCGTTCTTATATGTTTCTTACTACTTTTACACAATTAGATAAAATTAAAAGCGAATCCCAGAATAATATTAGCAACTATCGTCGCAATGTTGTCCAATTTCTCTCAAATTTTTAAAATAACGCTTTACTAAATTATTTCGATATTCCTATTATATCTCCATTGCTCAGTGTAGCTCTGTTAATAAAAACTAAACAATTGCGCAGTATCGTACAATGGGATTGGATATAAAAGAGGTTGGTCGTATTTACGCGGACATGCCAAAGACTTTGAATAACTTTAATCACTGTCTCATTTTAGATAAATTGAGCAGTTTTGGTTTTAGTAATCCTGTAATTACTTTTTATTCTGTCTTACAATGATGTTTATTCAGCAAGTTGTTTTTGACTAATTACTTAAGTGTGTCACAAGGTTCCAATCTAAGACCGTTGCTTCTCTTGCTTTTTATCAACGATATTTCTGTTGTGGATTGTGAGATACTAATGATATTAAAACGCTTCATCTATATTCTCAAATCAGCATTTGTTGCTTAAAACTACATACAAATTGCATACACGGAAAATGGTCATGTTGTTATTTAATTATACTGTTGTATTAAATACATTCAATAAAATAAAGAATCTGGGACGATGTTTAGCACTTAGCTGCGCTTCAATTATCACATTCTGGAGGTTGTACCTTCCATCACAAGAAGCTACTTAATACAAAAATGTCCACCTGGATTTATCCTGAAAGCAAAAAAGTTAAAATACATACTTAATTGTTTTAGTAACACTAAATGATAGTGGTAATAGTTTTCTTCTCACGATTATTGATTACCAATAACAGCTCGCAGCTCCCACATTTATTTCAAAATTCAAAATTTCTAATTATTAAAAAATAACAGAGGTTATGCGTAATTCATCTGAGTATATTAAATATACCAAAAAACAACTCAATTTATAGAAAAAAAAAAACTCGAATATTGTGCATCTACGTATATGTATTTGATCTAGGTACGATATTTGTGAATAACGATAGTATTTATTGCTGCTTATGTAAAAAAAAAAAATGGTAGTAATGTACTTGTTTTATGGCCAAATTTAAGAGAGCAGCTGTTGCTTTAAGTTACTATAAGGAGTTACGCAATTTAACTACTTCTACTATACTCGTGAGAAACGAGGATATTTCTAATATCTTTTGAAAAATAGTGAGCCAAAACGCTTATGGCAGGATCTAAAGTTCTTAAATATTTATAATAAAAACAATAACACTAAGTTATCAACGCATTTGTTGAATGTTAACATGATTATGATGTTTTAGAAGGAATAACAGCAACTTGCTTAAAATTTTGAAATAAATGTGGGAGGTAAAGGTTGCTGTTAGTAACAATAGCTGCAAGAAGAAAACTACTGGCTCTATCATTTAGTGTTACTAAAACACTTAAATATGTATCTTAACTTTTTTTATACGTCTTATAGTTTTGGAGATATTGATGCAAATACTGAAGAGTAGAAAACGGCCGATTTAGCAGCTATTTTTACACTAAATCAGTGTATAAACCCGCCAAGTTTCACACTTGCTCAATTTCGAAGGCATTTTTTTTTACGAGATAATATTGAAAGTATCCTGAAGATTGTTGTAGGTTAATCTTACATTAAATTGGACGTTTTAGTCCCCTCCAGCACTATCGTAATATTCTTCTAACTCCAACGCTACCTATAAAGCAAGAATGGAGCTTGGCAGGTTCCATAGCCGAGATCATATTCGCCAAAAATATGTTAACTTTGAACGAGCTCGATGTTAGGATAGAGCGCTAGATAGTGTATGTATAATTTTGTCACATTTTTGATCCGTTTCATGCTTTCGATTTTTTGCCAGAGTTGCTATCGGCATTACTGTTATTGTAAGAAGCTAAGTTGCAAAGCAGTTGATCTGAGCATCATCTTAGGACTGCGGCTTTCTCAAGTTCCCAACAAATCAATTATTATCAACTATTAAATAAAAATTAAAGCTGCACATGAATATCTGAGTAAAAAAACAATTTTAATTAGGTAGAGGTATTTTTCGTTTATCGAAGAACATATCTGCAATAGAAATTCAAATATTAATACTTTTCTTTGTAGTATTCGTACGGTGCAAAGAAGTAATTGGATAATAAAATCCAAGTTGCACTTTATCATTCGTGCTCTGCTGCAGCTGCAGTCATAACTTCCAAATGCAATTATACACTCAAAATAATTACGTAATTTAGGCGCATCATATATTCGAAAATTCATTTCGTAAACTGGATTATCACCGTTGCTGCTATGCTATCAGTTTTTGGAAACAAATGCGACTTTAACAGCGTTTTGGGTGAGTTCAGTTATTTATGCTTATATGCATGTTCGGCGTCCATAGTATCCTATATTTGCATAATTTACAAAATAAACGTCGGATAGCTGCGAACTTTAGCTAAGTTCATACGTACAGCTATGTGAATTATTAGCAATAGCTACACTTTCATATGTTAATATTAAAGTGAGTAGCAATTAATTATTATTATTATTAATTTTCTTTATAACGTTATAGTGTGAATATTTTGCGTTTTGATTAAATGAAGCTGAAATTGCTGCATTACATTTTCAATCGGTGTGTACGGAATACAAGCGTAAATGCATTTTGCTGCAATCGAATTTAGTGATAATGCCTTTGGTGTTCTAGTCTGTTAGATGCGCGTATAGCTATCAAATAGAATTTGGTTGTTATCTGGTACATATGTGCATTCACTATGAGATGCATTGAATTTCATTACTACGATAATATTTTTACTCCCTTTAAAAATATTCGTCATTAATATCTACACACTTTTGCGTGTTCGAATCAATTATGGTACCATGTTTATTACCCTGAAGATGGTATCTGCAAAACGTGGTTCTTGAAGACGAACTTCTAATTTAACATTTAAAATCAATAAGAAGTCCGTAGGTAATAGTTCTGCGAATTCGGGCAATGGGAAATTAATTCTATGGTTTTCTCGTTAAAATAGTCAATCGTTTGGTGTGTTGTGTAAAAGCTGGATGCTTACGATGATGTGTACGAATTTTATATTTTTTCTGGTGATTTTACCGAGCATTTTTAAAGGATACGAGTCTTTTTTATGTCTGGGTCAAATTATCTAGAGTCAATTAGAAATAGACCTCTTTCATATCTAAATGTTAAAGCGAAATCGCAGTAATGCAGCTTTCGACGTACGAAATTCAACAGTGACGGAAGCATGACCACAATAACATTTTACAAAGCAATTGTCGATAGCGTCGATTTCTGATGGTACTTCATTACCAAACGTTGAACAGACGATTCGATGCGTTGTTATTATTTATTTCTTTACAAAATGGCTTTTTCTAACGCTGAATGTCAAATTTCAATAGCGCCATGTAGTGGTCATTTATACAACTTAAGACACTTTAGTTAAAGCAAAGTTAACATATCTTCGGCTACAAAACAGCCGTATTCGCTGCGTTAAACTTCGTGGTCATTCATTTGCTGAATTCAGTGAATATTAAAATTACTGGAATGAATTGCGCTGTTAGAATTCATCTTTGACAATTTTGGCAATTATTATTATTATTACGTTATCCAGCAACGAGCTTTTTAGATCAGCTTGGCGACACAGGAGACAATTTGTCGTTGTAGCATCGTTGGATTCGTATTTCTGAAAGACCTGAAATATACAGTTATTCCAGTTAAAATTCGAAGTTGATAATAGGAATCGATCAATGTTTTAAATAAACTCGTTTTTGGAAGTATTCTGTAGGAAGAGATAGTCAGTATTGCGTATTACCATGCGACGATGTGAGCAACAATTCATAATTTCATCAACCATGCATATATATATACTTTGTTATGGCGTGACACAATAGTTTTCAAATTTCGAAAAGCTGGCCAAAATTTAAAAAATATAGTTACAGTTTCTAGAATTTTGATTAGCGAGTTAAGTAGAGGGAATGCTTAATTGTAGTAATCAAAGGTCAGAAACCTAAAGCATGGCCTAGGTTAGGCCATTTGCGCTTTATCTTTACAACTATCTACCATTTATTTCTTTTCCTATTTAATTTGCTTCAAAAAATTAATTTTTTAAATTCAAGATTACTTTGCTGTTGTTTGGTCATTATCAAAATCTACTGTATTATCTTTTTAAGGATTTCGTCTGATGCGGCAAGGGATTACACTTGCATTCGTTTGAATGATAGAATTAATGCATTAGGTGGTAGTGCAGCTAATGTTGGGTTTATGCTTTACCATCAGATATGCTAGTAGAATCGTAGTAAAATTGCTATTTACTTTATATCAAAGTAACACCACTATGATAACTGGCAAGTTGGTAATTTCATCTTTTTAATATCTTAGGGTCATTTGAGTTTATCCCTATAAATTCATCAAATGATCAAACATCTCAAAGGATAGTAATTTTGTATTTATAACGGTGAATATTCTGTAGTTTGAATTGAAATAACACTATTCATTTATTGATTGTTTTGTCCTTTGTGTCTTTCTTTTTTAAGCAAAACTACGCGGTATGAATTTAATAGTGGTAAGAGGGTGCTGGAATGCAGTTTATACTTTCTATTCAGCACTGTGCATTTAGAAAATAACGGCGTGAAATGTATGAGTACAATGGTAAAATATGAAAATAGAAAGAAATGATTTAGGATAGCTGTCACTTGCCCTTTGTTGTTGTTGAATCGTTTAAAGAACGAAAATTTATGAATGCTCTCACATGGTGAAATAATATTCCTACTGCAGTTATCGGTATCCTTCTTTAAGGGCTCGGTTTAATTAAGTGCAGATTAATTACGACAAAAGTAATTCATAATTTGTCATATAAATGTCTTTTTTTCTTTTTGCTAGGTAAAATATCGTCACGAAAAATTATTACGTTGGAACAATAGATATGATTTTGCAACACCAGGGAATCTGAGACGAGGAGAACAATTATCCTGCTGTAGAGGACCTACTTTGGTACCAAGCTGGAGAATTTCTTGGTGAATTTTAATTAATCTCAAAGTATCTATATGTATTTATGTGTTGGTGCAACATTTTAGTATCGAATGGGCCAAGTTCTAGTTCGCAAACAGCGGCAATAACATCGAAAGGGAAATGTAAATATTCTAACTCTAAAACGGAGAAATCTTTTACTAAAATAAAGTAATCTTTTACCGCGATGGAAAAGTGTTAATTCTAGAGCTGAGGGACAAATAGCGGCGAAATAGGGATTCATTTCACCATGGGGGAAAAGTCACGAAAATAGAGAAGTTCGTCACCGGAACGGAACGTATCTAACAACGAAATATTTTAAAATATGATTCACCCTTGTTCCTTTGACTAGAATACGTCGACATTCTCAACAATAGGTGTTTGCTATTAAAAAAATTACTTTTTCTTTAGTCGAACATCTTAACGATTAAACTAGGCTTCTGGAACACTCTGTATAAAATTTTTCATATGTATTTACAGCAATAAAGACTAATTTATGCTGCCAATAAAACTAATTTACGAATAAAGGACATTGAGGTTTAAGTTAAATTCCGCGTTTGTAAAATTTTTCAAAAAATATCTATGATATCGAATATCGTCGAACTTGCCTTTGAAAGTTCTGTCCAAGAGCCCATAATATACAGGGTATTATACCACTTGAAATAAGAAAGTTAATATCAACCAAGAATGTCACAAGTTTAACAAATATTTTTAACAAAAACATTATTATCTGTAATGTCGCTAACTAAAGTTTTAAAAAGTTACTTTAATTATTTCCATAGTTTTAATAGGTTGTCGTCGGAAATTAAGCGGTGCAGTATGTAAACATTAGCAACTCGATGTACGCATTCCTGCGATGCATCTGAAATGGCGCGCACGTACTCTATGGCGGAACTCGTATCTAAACTATGTATCTGGTTTACGAACTCATATTCAGGCATTAATCCGAAACAATTTCGAATGAATAATACATTGTAGCAAAGCGCACTGCCGAATAACATGTACGCTTTCGTAGCATAAAAATTCATATCCGTATAAACGGTATTGTTCATACACCGCCGAAGCATCTCCATCAAAAATTTCTACGACCACTCTTGCTACCACTACATAAAAGTGCCTCCATGCGAGGGATCGATGCGGAATGCTTGGATGTAGTGTTTGTACGGGGTCAACCGGGATAGAAGTGTCAAATGACCTCGGCTGAGAAAATCGCCCATAACCTTTCAATATCAATTGATATTCGACGAATATAGGGAAAATAAACAGACCTCACGGGTCAATATTGGTTTTTATAAAAAGGTAACCGATAGTAGTATAATATCTTTATTATTCGATAAAATGCATCTAAATATGAAAAGTGAAACAGGTATACCACATTTAAGGAGATTCTCAATTTTTTATTTTCTCACCAAGATATTTTATATTTAAGGTTATCGCTGGGATCGAGCAATTTACGGAAACGTAACAGATATACAATCGTGAACGCTGTATTATAAACTATAAATATTTTTAGCACCTTCTCGCAATGAAAATTGGGCATGTTTAGCAGATTTTTTTAAAGTTTTTGGATTTAATTTGTATTACAATGTGATTTTTGTTTATATGATGACTATAATAAAACGTACACACAATTTGTGTACACACTCGGCCGTGAATACGGATTACACTGACCAACAAGGTTTTTACTCAAAGTTAGTAACTGATGAAATTGAACAGCATATATAAAGTAAAAATGATTCGAAAAGCGGCAACATTGTCTTAGCTCTGGTAACAGAGAAAATGCCTTCATAGTATGGCCGGTAATCTGGTCATCATGGTAATCATGATTCCACTTCTTTGAAATTATTCCTAGACTCATCAAAGACCAGCCTAAAAGCAGAAAAACGGTATCAGGGAAATGGAACCTTGTTATGTTAGCAGATTACTGTTGGATGTTAAGAAGAGTTGCTGTAGATATTGTTTATAAGAGACGGAGCAATATTACTTCACATTTCTAATTATAATAATTTGAAATATACATTAAATTTTGATCTAATCTAAAAAAAACCTTTTAATTTTCATTCATATAAAAAAAATCGAGCTAACTTAACCTTCTATCTTTTACTAAAATAAATGTTTATATGTTTTCTATTGAAATTAGAAAAATTAATTTATGGTAAAATCAAAAGTTGAAATTTGATGGCCAGTGTGATGAGTCTTGCCTAAAATTATCACCTGCTCCGTGTAATTCTAGTTAATGCAGTTTTCAAACGCATTCTACTAAATGCGCTTGAAAAGTACTGGACATAACAATATTTGGTTAAATCTGACCAACGGAAAAAACAACCCAACAAATTACAAATTTAATTTGTTCAGTTTAATTTTTTCATTATCGCTACGCTACACTAACAGATTTCAATGAACATTTTGTTGTATATGTTTAGTATATGTGAAAGCAACGATCTAACAGGAACGCATTTATTAGAATGATAAACTCGTTCATTGGACCAATTAAAAAAAAACGGTTACATTAACACATTACTTTATTGTATTTACGTTTTGTGTTGGCAAACATTTTGAGTTTGCTTCGAGCTAATTGAAAGTGGAACTGAGAAATTAGATTGTGATATTCAACTATATTCACTAAACGTTTATATAATGCACTGAATTGATAACTTCGTGTGAGTTTATGGTAATTGAAAGTAAGAGGTCGATAAATGAAAAAGAACTAAATCTATTACTTAATTAATCTACCGATTTCGTATGAATCTCACCCATCATTTATATCAGCTTTATTTCGGTTGCAAAATAGGGAATCGAAACAAACACTGGGCCCCACATATCTGCTGTAATTCATGCGCTTCAAGTCTGAGAAACTTGTTAAACCATAAAAAACGATCTATGCGGTTTGCTGTTCGAATGCTCTGCAGGAGGCGTTAGTGATTGCTATTTCTGTATAATACCTCTTGTTTGGCAAAGCACAGGTATATCCAAGAAGAAAAAATTGGTTATCGCCGCCTACCCAAATATACTATCTGCCATGCGACCTGCACCCTATAGTGACGAATTTCCTATTCCAAAACTCCCAAAAACATTCATTTATCATCAACATCAAGACAACCTGATTTCACACCAACCACGTCGTACCTCCAAGCGCACAAAATAATCCAGTCAAAATCAAATGGTTTCATGAGAGATCCGGAACTTCCAAAAAGTAAGGCAGAATTACTAAGATCCAGCCTGCAGCAATTAGAAGACGATATTTCGATAATTTTTTTCGTAAATGACGCATTTAGTGACTCTAAAAGAATAAAAGTATATGTTTTTTTATTATCCTTTTAAACATAAATAAAAAAAAACTTGTTCTTGAAAACTGCAAGTAAGTTTTAAATGTCATTGTCATTTTCGTATTCAGCGCCCCAAAATTCACAAAAAATTGCACTTTTCAAACAAGATACGACAAATAAACTAAAATTTGTCGTCCAGCGTAATTTTTAAAAGAAGGATGCTTTACTCCTAGGACATATATTTTAAAAATAAATAAATATAAGGAATATTGGGTGTAAGTATTCCTATTTCTTATACCGGTAAAGCAGATGAAGTAATTGCTTTTGTTACTACGAGCGTCATTTATTTTAAGGACTAGGTAGTTTTCATCGAAAAAATCGATACCGCGTTGCAAATATAAAGTCCGTTGACACGTATATAATAAACTAAATTTATCGAAAGTGGCCTCGTTGTGCTGCCTTTCAAGTACCAAGACAAATCATCAGCAGACTCCAGGCATGACTTGAGAGTCCATTAACGAGAATCAGTGAAGGTAAGATATTTTAATGTTTGCTTTAAAGTAAAAGCTTCTTCGTCGAGCACCATCCATTCTCGAATGCTATTAAAGTTTAACGCGATTTTTATTGCTGCAGTAATTTTTCTGACAGCAAGTCAAGTAGATGTTTTTAGTTTTCCTATCGAGTACATAGGTGGCGTATTTAATTTGGAGGTTTCGAAATTAATTTGTATATAGTCTTGACGCTGTTTAGAAATTGATCCAAGCACGTCTAATTCGATTAGAGGAATTTTTGTAATTGGATAGAGCAACCCTGGTTTATTTGTTTGTATTTATTTGAAAAAATAGCAAAATGATTTATACCGCTGGATTAACCATACGTTGAATTTGTAGTTAAGTAAGTGTGATTGTTGTACATGCATACGTAGAGAGCGAGACGATAGTTTTGCAAAGTTCGTTTACTTTCCGAACAAAGGTGAAAGATGTAGGTTATAACATTAACAGAGAGGACAAAGGCAAGTGAAATCAGACCATTTTTGCAGCGGCTAAATACACTCACGTTTTGTCGAGTCTCAGGAAAAGCAGTAGGCAACACGAACCCTTTCTTATGAGACGAATAGACACGAGTCTGTCTAGTCGCAGCAGAGAAGGTATGGTTCCAGAAAAAAAAACTAAAGCTTAGTTGTTATGCGTCATTTGAAAAGCTAGAGCCAATTAGTGAAAATGTAAAGTGCATCTCTCCCGATCGAGAAAAAACCTTTCGTGTTAACTTGTGTAATTCATACTAATTATGTATAACATATTTTCCCTTTTGCACGCCTACATTAACTTTAGATGTAGATGATAACTTTCATGGAATTTAGGGAGTTACCTAAACGTCAATGTTATACTTGAGTGGCTACGCCTCGGTATGTCTGGATCTACGCCTATGACCCATTTGTTTATCTCAAATGATGTAATCAATTCAAATTGTCTTAAATGTCTCTTAAACGATTGAAGCGTTTGGAAACCACGCTGTAAGATTTTATAGTACTATTGTATAGTTCATACGAACATTCGAAGCTTCCAAATGATCGTGACGCATGGTGAATTACACATACTACCATTTTTTATCAGTGAGTATGTATATATTACCGTAGTTCTATTCTTTTTTCTATTTTCTTGTTGTTGTTGTGATAGCGTTACAAGCGCTAATTAGAATCGACGGTTTAACTCAAATGTTTTTATTAAAATTTGAATCATTGTTGTTATATATGCATGTATGTATGTAGATTGCTTTTTATTTTCACACACCTATATATGTATGTGCGTTGTTATTTGGTGTTTTCTATTTTATCTGGAATAACTGCAGATTTACTTGAATTTTTGTGTGTGTACATATTCCTATTTACTGTGATTAATTTTTGATAAGTGTGTGGAATTTATGAGTGTACGTGTAACCTGTTTTCGACAGTTTGTTTTATCACGTCCGCGTCGATACGTAACGTTTTTTGTTATAAATTAATAGTAAGTATACGTTTTCTATGTATTTGCATATTTAGAGTTCGATCTGGTAATTTGACATTTTAATTAATTTATATAGATTCTGTATACATATTTATCTATATGTTTCGCATTTTATATATTTATATAAGGATAACATTACCCATGTAAATATTCAAAATTGCCTCTTCGATTTAATAGGATTTTTGTATGCATTACACTTCCGTTGTATAACGCAATAGTAACGGAAATGAACGGGAAATAAATATTAACATATTAAAGTGAAAAATAACATTTGGTCTAGATTGTAAATGCATTAGTTATACTTTCGGTATGATTATACTAATCTTCGGTTATCGTTGTATAGCGATCGCTTACTTAATTGAGCGTGCTTTAGAGTTTTGTTTAATTTAATGAGTAGGACTTACAGAAATTGTGTTCATGATGTTTATATGTATGTAAACAACCGTGACGTATCACGGGAGGAACGTGTTCATGGCTATTTCGATTAATATTCTATTAATAGACAGAATTTGATTTTATCTGCGACTATTATATAAGCGTATCTTAATTTACATAAAGAGCATCTTGACGTGGGGGAGGTGAATGTTTAAAATGTTTTATTCGAAGATTACGCTCGTATGGTAATTGTCATTTTCAATTTAAAATTGTGTCGTGGAATTAACTTTTAAAACGCAAATATGTGATAATAATAAATATAGCATCTCCTTGCGTCCTGCCACATACGATTTTCATATTCAACGCGTATATATACAGGATGATTCTTTAATATTTAGAAAAATTTCACGGACGGGCTCTTTAGATAAAAATAAGAAAAGAAGTTCCTATTAGCATGTGTCCGGAAACGCTTCGTTTCCGAGATACAGGGCGTTCATTTTTTTTGTAAACTACTTTTAATAGCTGTTATTTCAAAAGCCCTTTAACTATACTATTTGCGCATCTCTGTTGATAGATATCTGATTAAATTATCTTATCGAAACGAAAAAGTGGCACCACTGCTGCAGTTTCATGCATCGCCGATCGACGGTTGCTACTAATATTAACATCAACCAGTCAGCAGTTTAACACAATAGATTCAGTCCTATTGGAACGCGAGGAATACTGATAATAGTATATTTTATTTCTTTTCATTCATCCATTCTATAACCGTACCATAATTCACGTATGCGGTAAAAATATGATATTTTTAGAAACTTATCTTTTAATATGTCATTGTATTTGTTTACTTTTCGAAAGGACCGCCTTGTCGATGACATAATTTTGTGTGTATTTGTAGATTGATGAAAGATAAAATGATGCGTTACGCAGCAGTTTATTAATGAGCATTTGTATTTCGAGGAAATCATAAGTATATATATGTATATAACCGCGTATAATTAATTACTTATTTATTATTTTTTTTATTTATTATTTATTAATAATTTATTTTGCTTAGGAAGCAAAAAAAGCATACTGGGACGTTAAATAATATAAATATACTGGAGAATTTATTCGGTAGTTTCCTTTAGTCCATCTAGTAAGTATATATATATTTAATTTTTAGTGTACGTTGTGTTTGAAAGAAAATTACTGTGTACTTATGGATGTTCTATCTGATAAACAGGCCCAATTTAGATAAGAATCATCCGCAGCGTAACTCACATTTCTATTAGATAGTTTTATTAGGTAAAATATAATTTTATATTTATAAAACTAACACACAACTTCAGCGATGAATTACCGAATTTTGTTAGCAACGATTACAGCAATATAGAAGCTGTGTGTTCCATAGTTGACAATGAAAGTCGGTTCACAGTTTAGCAACAACTAGTTATAAGAGAGGTCTAATAAATAATGCACACAGTAGGTCACAGAAAGCTATTACAAAAATAGTTAGCCAGAAAGAAGTTTTAATTTTCAATAAAGTCTTCAACTGCACTTTTTTGTTATAATCCTCGAAATGTTTGCTGCCAAGATGCTAAGCACGATGATATAATAGTGCATTCACACCGCTCTTGCCCTCCCAATGAGCGAAACGCGAAAAAAACCTTTATTTTACCCTGTTTCCCTTGACTCTTTCATCTTTGTAAGGCTTACACGCATATTTTGCCTTTTTTTTCGTCTTTTTCATATGAGGATTGTCTAGGAACTGTTGAAAGTGCGTTCGTAACAATCGCGTGTGCGCTGAACTTAAAACGCTTTTATCTCGAAAACCAGTTTTCGTAGATTGGATGGGTTTTATCGTACACGCATAATTCTGCGCGGAATTATGCGCCGTGTAAAACAGCTTAAATTCGTGATTAATTAATCACGAGTTAAACCAGCTCCGAATGTTTAGACGAACAGTGATAAATTTAATCAGGAGTTAAATTTGAATTTGTAAATTAATTTAATCCCGAATCAAAATGATCTGTAAACAAGTACACAGAAAAATGGTTACTGGACGAAGTATTAACCACTTGGAGAAGGTAAGCGGTGCCTTTATATAATAATAAGAGGATATGTTCTGGGATCAAGAAAGCCGCTGTCTTGAAAGAATTATTAAATTTGAGAAAGCGGTTGCTCGTTCAAAATAAGTGAAAAGCTCTTATCTAAAATATTTTCATTCAACTACAATAGATATTTTCAAAATAACTTTAGTCTCTTTATATAAAGGTTTAGCACTTTATTTGTATCCTTCCTTCTCTTGTCTACAACCAATTTGTTTTGCCGCATCATAGTCACCGTCTCTTTATTAGAAGTTTATTTGGAAACCCACTTTCGTACGTTAGGTCGCTTTTAGTAGAATGGACTTATATTCTATGCATAATACATGTATAAACGCAAACAATCTATATTTTGTTGCAAGGAAAACTTACTTAATCCCAAATTAAATTAGCAGCTTCAATTAAGCACGTCACACGTTTCATTTCAAGCAGCATATGTTTTGCCATAACAAAACCATTTTTGCCATTTTTGTGTTCTCTAGTAAACCTCAGCATAACATGTTCATTTGCCTTTGAAATATACAGAAGAATCTGGAAACTCGTGCTTGTTGCTGCATTCTACATTTTCACAATTCTTAATAGATAGAATGTTTAGCATAACTAGCTTAGCTTGCATTGCTTCACACCCTAATAATTTTCAACGTAATTTTATAAAGTTTCGCTGTATTGTTCTATTTGAATAGTAAGTTTCGAGTTTCTGATTGCATTTACAATACATCTAAAGCATTTTTAATAAAGGCCTAGCATTGTAAATAACTTGAATAAATAAAGCAGTGTAGCGTCTTGACAGGATGAACGACCTCTTAATACATTACCTCAATTAATTCTCACAGTAAATTAAATTCTACATTCTCAGTCTACATTAATTGGTGTAACCGAACGAAGTTTTCAATAACGAAAAACAATTTATCAGATTATTTGCCAGAATTTAGTATTTACTATCCATCTAATTTATGTTATTAACTAATCTATTGCGAAAAAGCACATTAATCCCAATCATCAGTTTAGATTCGTGAGGACCAAATTAATGTCCTTATCAATATTCTACTTCCCACTAGTCCGCGTAAGATATATGGTATGTTTGATGTATGTGAGAAACCATAACAATAATTCATTTTTGCTTGAATGAAGACAAATCGGTTCATAAGATTACCTATTGCGAACGTTAGGAGGATCATATATTTCTTGGTTTATCGTGGTCTTATACATCCAACTAAAATTGTATAGTCGGAAGAGTGCATCGTTTAACGGTTGTTGTATATGCGCAACATATATTTCTTAGATCTAGAATTGACAAAACGTCATTAATATAAGCTTGACTATTATTGATCATTATTGGTATTGATTATCGTCGTATATGCCTGGCGTCAAAAATAAGTTATTAACAATAATCTGGCGTGTTATTTTAAGCTCCTTCAAGGAAAAATGAAAACTGCAATTTATCTAGTATTCCCCTTAAACGGATTTTATGTGAACTATTGATCGTTATGTTGGTTGGTTAAGCTAGCTCTTCTTTTTTTTTCCTATCAGATTTGAAGGCGACACCTGTAACGAGCGTAGTCAGAAAAGCGCCAAGTTTCAACATCAAGATGGTGATACCGGTTAAAGATATTCTTATAATGTAACCGCGCTCAACGCTTAGATATCGTTAGTAATAGTTTGTGTAAGTCGATGTTCTGTAAGAATGGAAGAAATCGAATATCGAGCTGTCATTAAATTCCTGCATTTGAGAGTCGACGCAAATTAAAACCGAGATAGACATTGTTTACGATTATAAACCATCATTTGCGATAGTTAAAAGTTGCTAGGTGAGTTTGAACGTGGTCGTGTCAGCTCGGTTGACAATGAACAGATCAAAAACTCCTACCACATCCGAAATGTTTACTAAATGGCGCCAGACAACCGTGAAATTTTGGTTAGAAAGATAGCAGAAGCTATGGTTATCTCGAAAGAAGGTGTTGGTCATATATTGACTGAAGATTTGGGCATGAGAAAGCGCGTTGGAGCAAAGCCCTATTGAAGTAGCTTAAGCGAAACGAATGTGAAGCTGTAGCGTCGATTAATAGCACTAGACCAAAGATGGGTACATCAATACATTTCTGAAATCAAGACACAATCAAAGTAGCAGACTGCAAATGGTGAGTCGGCTTCGAAAACGGCGAAGACTGTTCCATCTATCTTGAAAAAAGGAAAAACAATAACGGGAACATGTAATGTATTATTACTTCATAAGCTGAAGGCAGAAATTGCAGAAAAACAGCAGCATCTGAAGAAAAGGAAGTTGTGTTCCACCAATTTATAGGTCATTTACGTTATTTATCAGGGTCATTTACGTTATTTATCAGATCTGGGCACCAGACCACTATTTTCTGCTTCCTAGACTCAAATTTTTATCCACTTAGGAAGCAATCACATTCATAAACATCTATTATGTGCGCCAGCGTCGCCATCTTGTTGTTAAGCAGACGGAGAACTGGTGGAGGGATGGTTTGGGGAACAGTATCCGGTTTATGTCGTTGCTTCCCGAACGGCAGCCATGCGTTTCTTTGGCACTAGAGGGGGGCAAGAAATGTCAAGTTTGTCGTTTTGAAAGTTGTGGTATTAACTGTGAGGCAACAGCGAAGGAAGGTATAGATAAAAAAATATTCTCGAAACCACGCTGAGGACGCCGGGTAGGCAGAAACATGTTCGTGTGTTAGTGTATTTCTTTCTCTCCTTTTGTTGCGTTTGCCATGAATTATTCCATCGATACCACTCATGGTATACTAGCTACAAGAAGCTAAGCTATCTTAGCAATATATATATTTGGTTATTGCTTATAGGCATTTTCTGATATATTCTATTTTATGCATAGATTTACAAAGAGACTACGTTGAGAAAAGTACTTTTCCTATTTGAACTGTTCTCGTATTTTCCTGATCGATGCTCTCTGATCTTTTTAGGTTATAATGGTGCGATATAGGAAATGCGGTTTTGGTACAAGGAAATGTTTACAAAAAGGAATTTGGAATAGTTTCCCTATTATAAAAAAATGAAAGACGTCAAAAAAAATTGGAGCTACATTAGTCCATCTCGTTCGACGTTCTATTAAAAACCAAACTTGTATTGCGCATAGCGAAAACTGAACAACCAGTGTACTTGAATATAATATTCTCTCTATTCTGCACCACTCGTTTTCAAATGTTTTTTCTTCGAAAACTTTTTCTTTAGAATATCATGGAAAGAAGTTATCTTCCATTCATGCACTATATGGACAAGCTGTATACATTTATATGCTCGCGAAAGACATTTGCTCAAGTCAGAATGCGTTTCATAATTTAATTGAGACAACAATCTTTACATCTCATTCAATTTTTATAACTCGTTCTTACCCAGTCTGTTTTATCGTTTCAGAACTGTAATGGACAACTCCAACGGCTTGTTCAACAAAGAAGATTGTTGCCTAATTTTAAGGAACCACATCAAAGACGAGGCAGCTGTTTACAAATCGCACGAAGTACGTGGCATATCAACAGTAGAAGGGTTAATTGGCAAGCACTACAAGTTAAAAATTGTTTACGAAGCGGGTGAAAATCAAAGGGAACTTGATTTATTCCTCAAAGAGCTGAACACCGCAAACAAGGTGATGCAGTACCTAATAGATTCCATCAAAGCATACGACAAGGAAGCATTTTATTACAATTACTTATTACCGGAATTTAATTCGCATAATATACACGTTAACTTTGCACCTAAATGTTACCATTGTCGTCCATCTTTAGCAGTTTTCGAAGATTTAGCATTAAGAGGGTTTAGAAACAGTCCGAAACGTGATATGCTGGATATAAAACATTGCAAGGTGGCGTTGGTGACACTCGCCAAATTTCACGCGGCAACTGTATCGTACGAAAAGGCAAAGTCGGAAGCAGATGAAAATTTTGTTAGCCTATTACAACAATTCCCTCAATACTTGGATGATACGGTGTTTGGCGACACACAGAACGCCGCTACGGAATGGTTAGAATGCACATTTAGAGGATTATTGGATTTGATAGATCTGCTTCCTGAAGATCGAATAAGTGCTGAGGAATACAAAATTAAACTAGCGGATATGATGGAATTACAAGATTCTAATCAATTCTCAAAGTACAAAAGTACAATATTGCATGGAGACTTATGGTCAAACAATTTCATGTTCGAATATAAGAACAATATACCCGTTAATAGTATTCTAATTGATTATCAAATAATAAAATACGGACCAATAGCATTGGACGTCGTTCAAATGATCATAACTAACGTCCGCCGTAGCATCCGCGATGTTCATTATGAGGAATTACTAAGTTACTACTATCACCAATTCGTGGAGGCTTGCGAGGAAAACAACTTCCGGGCACATGACTTCATTTCATACAAAGATTTCATGGCATGTTGCCAAGAAGTTAAGGTACTTGCGAAGATGCAGTGTGCCGCCGATCATTCAGTTACATTTTTATCGGACAAAACATACCAGGAGGCAATAGCGACCGAAGAACGTCTACGAAATTTTCTTTTCGAAAGTAGGAGTAAAGGTATATTGGAATCGTACAATGAAGATACCGTTTACAGAGAAATAATGGTCGAAGACTTGATGGAATTAAGAGATTTGTTGTTTAGTACATGACGTTATTTTTTAGGAATAAATTGTTACCTTTTTCGCTACTTCTATTAAAGACAATTTTACTACGAGTTGTTATAGTTTATTTATTCGTCATTTGAAAATGTAATGAACATATCAACCTCCTGTTGTTGAATCTATTGAATTACTTAGCTAACGTGTCAAGTGCTATTACATATTACAAGAATCGTGTCGTACTTTCACTACCAGCAGGTAAGTTACTTCTGTAAGGCGACGTAAAAGGCCTTTCGTGTATTGCGTGTGGATTTTCACCGTCCCAAAAAGGATAATTGTGCTCCAGATAGGTGGAAATTCATTTCGTCCCTCATGATGATCTTCAAAGGAAAATTGTTTTCATCACGGTCGAAGTTTAAGAAGACTTGCCTGTAATTTGCGGATTGCAGGATTTAGCCGATGCAGCGTTTGAACTTTGAGAATTTTTACGTTTTTTCACCAAAATTCGCTGTAAAGACCGTCTGCTGATATCCTGTTTTTTGCTTCGTTTTCTGCATGATGTTTGAGGATACTTCTGGACATCTGCAACCACAGCAGCGATAGCCTCAATCGAATGGCTGCTCCGGAGCTGGCCTCGATCAAAGACACTGACACAATTATTCCGAGTTCTTGAGCAAGAGTGGTGATTTATTCGCCGTCTTTCCCTTCACAAACGTCTAAGTCGCAATGATATAGAACGCCGTTAGCAGAAAATTAGAGTATTCCCTGATAAGGTTTTTGTGTCATTTATAATTTCAGAAGCATATTACTACGTTAGTTAATTCTGCTTAATCAAAGCCCATTATCTTTGTTTTAAATCAGCTTAAAACAAAGATAATGGACTTTAATTATCGCTGGAATTATTAATTACAACCTTTAGTACCGTTTTTACTAAGAAAAATGTGATCTGTGTTAAAATCTATATTACAAAGCATAGACGTATTTGTATTGCACATAATTGATTCTGTCGTATATTTTTCCACCAGGTAATCGAGCAGATTCGCTACTGCTCGCTCCGTATAACCACCATCCAGATGATTTGTGGGTTATATGCAGCGCAATGTAACAGCACTAAAATGTATCTAACGCACGTATGTTCATCATATCAATAATAGCGTACATTCATTCTGGAAAACGTGTCAACAAAACAAGTCAATTGAAAAGTAATGCAAATGCTCCTATAGTAATAAATTAGGTAGCTATTATATGGAAGCCATTTACTTCAAATAATATTCGTGTGTACGGCAGTCGATACAAAGACGCACATGCGTTAGAAATGATCGCGTATGAAAATTTAGTATCTCTAAAAAAGGCTATCGCATTGGGAAGTACTTATCTTGAAGGGTATGTATACAACGAATAGCGCTTTCGGCGGTGCTCCCGACAACTTTACAGTTAGTCGATTAACGTACGTGTTTAACATCAGGGCAGATCAGGAAATACGTTCTTATTTGTTAAATCTTGTCCCATTGATGAAGTCTAACAGTCCTTTACGATTAATTTAAAATAAATTCAAAAATTTAATATTGTCTCATTTAATTTAAAATGAAATATTATGAATAGAGAGGATAAAGGCGAGTGAAATCAAACCTTTTCTGCAGCGACTAGACATATTCGTGTTTTATCGACTCTCGAGGAAATCAGTAGGCAACACGAACCCTTTTTTATGAAACGAATAGACACGAGTCTGTCTAATTGCTGCAAAAAAAGGTATGATTTTATTCACTTTTGTCTTCTCTAATTATGAATTTCGAAAATAAAGAGAACCTCATTATAAAAAAATTTTAATTTATTCATTTCCAAATATCCATTTATTAGATGTTCGAATAGCAACAAGCGCATAACAAATGCATAATTTTTTAAAAACAAATTCAATTCCAAACCGAAAACATGCTTTCTATTTGTATGCATTATTGTCATTATACTTGTTCAAAGAAGTAATGACTTGTAGCGCTGCAACCAACGTAATATAATTTCAACATTTCACAGTTATATTATGAAACCTACTTCATAATATAACTGTGAGATATAAATAAAGTAAATCAAAGTAAAGTGGAGGTATAATGCATGATTAGAATTTAGTGCGGTCCTCTCATGATTATGACTGATTGATTCCCGTTGTCGTAAGTCCCGCTACCCTCTCATCTTATGCTTACACACGTTTATAATGGATAGATTTTGCTAAAGTGCTCAACGTGTCGAAGTTTGCTTCTCATGCTTAGCTGATAATCGAAAATCTCAATGCTCTAAACTGCAATACAAACTTACCATATTGAAATCTTCAAATACGGAAGCGCGTCGCTATAGAGACGCTTCAAACTAAACATTGCTAGTAGCATAAACGAAAATGTGAAATTCCATTTTCAATCGTAGGTAAACTTAAATAAATGCATTGCAATGAAGCATAATAAAAGGAAATTGAAACAAAGGGAAATTGTAAATCGAAAGTAAAGGCAAATATTACGTGTTACTAAAACCTTTAAACAATGCATCTATGGGCAAAACGTTGATGAGCTTTGATGATCTTTCGGTAAATGAGTCATCGACAAAATAAAATATTGTTATCCTGGCTGATAATTTAGAAAATATATAATCCAAAATCGAATAAATGTGTTGGCGTATCAGCCGCATCAAACAAAGCAATTTTTCGAAGCGAGCGGAAAGGAGTCTCTTTCTAAATATCTTACAAGAACTAAACTCGCTGTCCAAGATGAAGTAATAAAGTGCAAATTAGAACAGCATAATTCCTGAAATTGCGATAATAACGAAAATAAAAATATAACATTTATCTGGTTCGTCTTGCGCCGGACGAAACAAATTCAATATTCAAACCGGAAACAATTTTCTGATGCATGCACGCTTTTAAAAACTTCAAAGATATATTTGACGTTTCAACTTCCCTTCTTAAAAGCTTATTTCGGAAAGTTTCTGTTCTAAAAGAAAAATTAACTGATACATAAGTTATAAGCTTCCCTTCACTTGAAATGTGACATGTATTTCTGCAACGGATACTTTATGAGTTCTTACAAAATCAATGAAAAAATATGGTACAGGTTTCTTTTTGTTTGCCGTTAAAAGTTATATCTTATTTTTTTGTGTTTGCATCCAAACTAACAGGGAACAGGGAACAAAACGAAATTGTGATAATTCAAGTGAATACGAGATTAGACAATAACTCGATGTTTTTCTCCTTCATGTAGTCAACTATTTGACATGTTATGTGGAAATTGGTATTGTCACGATGAAGGATAATGCGACATCATCGATCAGTTTTCGTGATTTCATGGATGACTTCGGGCTAATAAATTCTTACATACACAGAAAAAAGTTGTGATCAATGAACGCAAAAGGCGTCGGCTCAACACATTTTTGGTGGTGTATATAAGCAAGGCAACTGGCGTTGTTGATTATAAATAAAATTATCTTCACGTTTAGTGCTGTTTAACAATGTTTTATGATGTAGCAACACTATATTTAGAGCCACTCTAATGTTCAAATAACTAAAGTTTGCCACATTGTGTGCGGTTCACAAAACTAGCAAAAACTTGACAAACTCGTGATTTGTCGACTTTCCGGAAAACCACTAACCAACACGAAACCATTTTCACGGGACAAATAATGAATGTATCTTAAATTTGTGCACATCAAATTTGGAAGCAAACTGGGCCAATGTGCATGTGAAAGACTGCTTTCCACCGCTGTGGACACAAAGTTTAACATATTTCGAGCTATACAGCTCCGGATAGTTAAACTACTGCACTGTATTTATATTTGTTGCAAATACTATAATATTAACGATAAATTAATGTTGGATCCAAACAAAACAGTTGCTTCAATATAAAATGCGAACACAAACAATAGAATTGAATCAAATGCAATTAAGTGTTAATTTAATCGAATTTTGGGTTAAGTAAAATCTGTAACACATTTTTTTGTGTTGAATTAACACAATCATTTTTGTCGGTGTACCGGTCAGCAGTTCGTCGATTTTCCAAAGCGATACGTGCGACATCGAAAGAAGCAAGGAATAATTTTCTTGTATCCGCTTTTCGTGCTTGCGCTTTTAGATTGGCAACATCGGGAATAAATTTTTTTATGTTAAATGTTAATGCAAGATTGATCGCACTGCAATCTTGGCTGCGCCTATGGATGTCTCTATCTCACCGTAAGTTACGTGTCGATCTTCTTTAATTATATTTCGCATAGCAGCAATGGTTTTTAGAACAGCATCTAATTATAGTCGACTTTCATGAAATTCGTCATGGACAGAATCACGGCCACGACGACATTTTATATTTTTTACTACTAAAAGTGGAGCGAAACGATTCGAGGCATTATTATTCTATTAGGATTTTACTAAAATCATAGGAAATCCTTCAAAATCTTTAAGTTCAATTTCCATTTTTTCAAAGAGTTTGCAAACAAAACTACCCGGCCAAATAATGTGTCCTCTATGATTCAATAACAACAAATGCAAAATTTTTAAAAAATACGAATGTAAAATTTCAACGTTCTTATACATTGATCTATACTTACATAATTTTTCAAAATGAAGTCACCAAGAATTATTTCTTTTATATATCTACCTACTGTATTCTTTATCTTGACATGTTCATAAAATTATGATTATCCACAAAATTGTTTACATTTAGGCTATGTTGCTGCTAGCATACATAATATGATACGCACAAGATATGTACGTTTGTTTAAGAATATACAGAGGCGATATAGGAAAAAAGAAAAACTATAACCGCAGTATTATATAAATATAGTTTATATAACATCATATTCATGGGCTGTAGCACACCCAATATTGTGTAATTACAATATGTATCTTTGTCGGGCAAGTACGTCTTGGTATTTACTCTTCATCGCGGTGCTTAGTAGGACATATGTAGAGGTATCTGCATACGTATCAGTTCAAGCCGGGATTGTGCGGCGTTATGTGGGTATCTTTCTATTTAGAAAGGAAGAACATATGTATACTAGAAAATAACGAAAAACTTTATTCTGAGAGTGACGAGTCCGAACTTCAAACCCAGCATCAGAGACTCCTAGCATAGCATACATATAATATATGCTAAAATATAAGACATTTCACGTAATCGAATCATTGTATGTTTGTTTATGATGTTCTACTGTTTGCCTATATTTGATATTGTCGAGATATCTGTTCAGTTGTATCTATTCAAGCAATATAATTTTAATCAATGTGTTATTACCGGTTTTGCGGAAATTGACACCAACTTTGTTATTTTAAACGGAATGGTATCCTTTTTCTCACACTTTGGAATTTTCTGTCCATAAACACCACATTTTTATTCGATTTTTCCATAGTTAAATGTTATCGTTTTTCAGTCATCTTTTTTTTGTAATTTTCATTACAAGCTCGGCCTATTGTTAAACCAGGGAACAGTCTATAAAACGATTTGAAGTACATTATCTATTATTCATATTAATATCGCATATTTTCAAATGCAAGCATTTTTTTTTTCAATATTGATCATTCAATATTGAAGGCGTTAAAGTATGCCAAACATAGAAAGGATTTTTTAGTTTTCGAAATTTCCGCTTGGTAATTGGTGATAGATTGAGATATCTATCGTTAAATCTTCTTATTAATATTTTCTAGCATTCTCTGCGAATAAAAAATAAATTCAAGATATCGTTGTTTGAATAGTTACTCACATTCATATTACTCTGTACAGAAGTGTGTTATTATTAAAGAGGACAAATTCGGAGTGAAACCGCAGGCGTGACTAACGGATCGGTCCCTGCATGCGAAATATTAATACAAAGAGAACCGGAAGAATTGTCGGAAAAAATGTCTATAAAAATATTCGGAAAATTGTCTATAAAAATATTCGGAAATTAACATTTATGTGGTTTCAACTGTAATTTTTGTAAAAAGAAAGATCAAATAATGAGATGAAGTCCTCATCGAATTTCGTTCCGTTTCGTGCTTATATCTAAAGCAACCGATTTTATACAATTTTGGAAGTTTGCCTTGGGTCGCTCTTGTACTATTATTTACGAAGAAAGAGGATCTTGCGGTCTCTATACGTTCGCTTAGTTTGAAGAACAATGCTGCTAGTCTGCTAGCTGCAGTTGCTCTTAAAATTAAACACAGTACGTGGATATACAAAGCATATCTATTAAATAAACAACTCCCTTGACAAAAATGAAATAAACATGGTACCCTTTCGCATATAACAAAATTCAAATACATAAGTAGCATATATGGATTTCATCATTCGATTCCTTCTTTGTCTACATATGCAAAACTACCAAACTCTTCCAAAACATGAGCGGGCAACAGTAGCAAATAGCCAATCACTACTGCAAAAAGATGCTATACTATAACTAACGGCTACCCATATGCTTGCGTTCTTACTTGATACGCCGTGTCCCCATGTATAAGCGGAAAAATCAGAAACCAACAATAGCGCGGGTCCGAGCGCTGCGCGACTCATCTCATGAGCGACGGCAGGCAGTCGTGTCAGTTCGTACATTCGACTTCCGACGAAATTTGGATATATGTACGTTACCGTCTACGATAACTGGCGAAAATTCAAAGTTTAAGTGATGCTGAATACGAATTACATGAATTTATACAAAGCAAAACAAATAAAATATACAATTTATCATGAAATATACATAAACAAAATATTAGTTTTACGAATAAATAAAAGCGGTTAAACGTATGAAATAAAATAAAACAAAATAAAATGTTAAGTCCTTAAAACTAACAAATGAAAACATTGAATAGAAGATGAAGAGAATAATTAGTACAGTTTCCTGCTTGTATAATGTTTAACATTAACGCCTACAATTCACTATAAAATTATTTTAAAATAAAGTTATTCATAAGTATCTCAAGTTGGAGTTGCTACAACTTTGATAAATTTTTAGATTTAAAGAAATTAGGTTTTATGTATGAAAGGAAGAGAAACTAAAATACGACTTTTTTTTGCAACATTCGAAAATGTCGGTGCTCATATATCGTTAGTATTTTCCGATGTACATGTCCGTTTATAAAGATTCTATTACGGAAACTAGCATCAAGCGGTACCTCAGAGTAACCTCGGAATAATATAATCCTTGCTGAGCTACTTAATTGAAAATGTACTTCATCTGTTTAAAAGATTTTATCTAGCCATTCAGCGTTATTCTATCATCTGTAGAGCGAAAATGGCGCGGATCTTCTTATCTTATTCAAAATTCTAAGCGTGTTTTTGTTTCATAAGGATGCAGAGAATATCGCTCTTTTCGCCGCACAGTTCAATACCTTTATTCATCTTTAATCGTTTGGCAGCTTTATTGGTACTAGAAACATCGCTCGCAGAATTTCCACGAGCGTTCTAAAGCTAGAGCTGCGCTGAATTCGTTTCGCATTAATTTTGGTCTACTCGATCGCTCTTTATTGCTAACTAATTTCCTTACATATTTGCGCAAGCTTACGAAACGATGTTACTGAGCGAGCGTCATTTCGAAATCTATGTATTGTTCGATAACTTTTCAATGCACTGCCATATTCTCCGTTGAATTTGTAGTACGCAGCTTTGAATGATATCAACACAAACCTTTAGCAACAGAAGCACTTTAACCGACATCGACTTAATATTGTTAAAATCAGAAAATCTAGCGAAAAATAGCGACAAAAATTAAGCAACTGCGCATGGAAAATCCCACTCGACGCTACTATTGCAATTGTAACCGGAGTCTAGCTTGATTTGCATTTGAATAAAATATACGTGAACTTCTTTCCGTGTATCAGGCGAATAAATTTCGCTTCGAAGGTAGTGTATGATATATATCTCAACGTTGACTGGAATTGTACAAAAAAATAGAGTCGCTCATTATCTTGTTATTCCAATTCTAACTTCGTAAATCGCGAGATATTTGCGTTCTTATATATAGAATATACAATTTAATTCGCGTATTATTTCGACATAAATCCCAGACTACACGTACTTCGCGAGGAAAGTGGAGAAACGACAGAGAATACTGGAAGTAAATTATCCGCAAACAACGATTCAGCTGAAACATCATCGCAAAAAGAAATGCACTCGGTATTTTCCCGACGGTCGACGTACTTGACGTTTCAAGTTTTTAATTATCGAAGCGGAAGCAGCAATTGAGGAAACTGTTGCCTTACCAACCGGCATCAACTAGAGATCGTAGTAAATTATAGAATTACTTTATACAGAATGTTAGATATTTATCAAAGGGAAGAGGATAATAGCTGTGCGTTTGGTTTTCTTCTACTTCTTCTCGAACTGTCTAACCTCTTTGGTGGTAATATTGTTCTATTTAAAATTCTATAATTTTTATTATGGAATAGCAGCCTAACTCTAATTTGACAACCGTTTGTAGTCATAGACCCTTTTCGTAGATTAAAAAGGTCAATGTGCAAGTTGCAAGTTCATTTTTAATTAAAACTTCCTCCTATCTGCATCGTATTTTCAAATATCTTGTTTCTTAATATGTTACTTCCGCGAAGTTAGGTTCTAAAGCTGCTAGCATCGATTCCACGAGAGGAACGTAAATTTGAAGGTTCCTGAAGTTGATAGTTTAAGAAATATAATTGACAAACTTTTAATTAAAACCGGAGAAGAAATATATGGCCGAAAGTTAGACTTGAAATCAATTTCCTCTTAATAGAATAGTGCACGTTTTCGGTTAACATAAACTGTATTAGAGATAGTATTGAAAGTGTTTTATAATCCAATACTTGTTGGACAAAATTTCTTTAATTAGTACGTACGCGTGCGTCACACTTTCTAAAGATCTATTTTCCAATTTTGAGTGAAAATACGGTATAAACTCATTGATATGAACTGGCCGGAGGAAGGAAACATTCAAATTAGCTGCTGGGTTTTGCTTCTAGGATTTTATAGAAGCAAGAACAGCTTAATCTCTAACACGCTATAGATCTAACAGTTGATGATCTGATATGTTATTTTCTGTTACTCCGTTTAACTTCTCGTCTTCTTCCTTTCTACTTGTGTAGTTTCAGTTAATGAATAAAATTTCTCTTCATCCCTGGCTATTCCTTATCCCTCAAGCCATTGTTTATGTTTTATATCTTCTAGTTATATCGCCTTGAAAAATTTCGTTGTTTATAGATTATGTTTATAGACTGGTCCTTTGTTGAAGCATTTTCTACTGTTGATAATGTTTCTGCAATTTATGTAACTGTTGGTACCATACGTCCTTTCGTTCTAACAGGTTCCAAGTTCTAGACGTAATATCCTTTTGTAGTTTAATGTTGATATCAAGAAGTACCTAAAAACAATGAAGATCCTTAATCAAAACACAAATCAAGCTTAACCATAAAATCTAACCATAGCCTAACCATAAACGGATTGAGAATCCTCTGATACTGGACAGGTCTTTGCAGATATGTTCTCAAATGGATTTACCACCAACTTTTCCAGCACCTCCAGTAAAGCCAAATTTTTCAATATCAGTCCAAGATGTTTTGCATACTTTGAAACAAACTCAAAGCAACTTTTGTTTGTGGACATGATGCGATTCCACTCTTTCTCATGCGTAACTGTGCCTCGGTGTTATACGAATCCTTGCATTATTTTCAGTTTAGTCATTCGCACATGTACCTTTCCATTTTATTAGAAAATTGGCAGGATAACACCAGTTTTCAAAAAAGACGGTAAGGGAGATATTTTCAACTACAGACTAATTAGTATTCTTCTAATTATGCTAAAGCTTTTTAATAATTTCTGTATGATAGGTTGCATAAGTTTCTCAAACTATATAAATATTAACCAGTATGGTTTTGCTAGTTGACGGTTAACTGTTATTAATTTAGTTGAAAGGCATACCTGCCGTTTAGAAAGCAACGACGTGAACCGAGTACTGTTACCCAATCCATTCCATGAGCAGCTCTCGAACTGCTTGACCACAAGATGGCAGCGAAGTCGATTATAATGCCTTTTGTAAGCACGTGAATTGTTGATGTCATGTTAGATATATATTGAACAAAATTGTAACATCTTTTGTATATAAATATTTCGTAGATCGTTAAAAGCTCTAGAAAGTTCATCCACTGTGTAGTTTGTTTGGAGTTACTTACGAAATTGTCTATAATAAGTTCTGTTGCAGTCAACGTATCTTTCGCTTCTAGAATTTTTATCATCAAGTCTAGCGGAACGCAAAAGAAGGAATCGTAGGTAATCCATACAAGCTAGTAGTACAAGTATTTCAGTTTTACTTGCATCCTTGTCAACAATTCTGATAAATTTAGGTAGAACATGCCACTTTTTTTACGCTTTGATTAAAGTAACACATAGTATTCTCTTTTAAAGAATTTGAGTTTCCGTGTTGAAATGTAAATGTAATTGCATCAGAATGCTGATGTTTCGTAATCGTTCGATGGACTGCTGCATGTTGCGGCGCTGCTGTACGAAGAATGACCGTGATGCGCAAAGGGATACTTTGATTCTAGTTTATCTCCGTCCAGTACCACGCAGAATTCTTGCTGGGGTTCTCATCTTGTGTTTGGCGTGGCCGTTGTCAGCCAGTGGAAGGTCATCTTCTGGGTGATTCTTCTAGAAGTCTTGTGAGTGATAGCGCTCTGCATGACAGCACAATCGCTACTCATTGTCTTTTCGAAAAAAGTCCTTGAGGTATGTTTAGATCCTAGGCGAAATTTTCACTAGAAGACCTTCGTATCGGATATTATCGAACGCCTTCCTCAGATCCAGAGGAACCAGAATGGTCGTTTGACTCTTGTTGAAGGCTTTGGTAACGTAGTCCGCTATGCGATACAACTGAAGGGAAGTGGAGCCCCTACTCTGAAACCGAATTGACTGCAGTCTCAGGTCTGGTTATCTTCCAGGTGTCAAGAGCTTGTCTTTTAGAGCTTCGTTGATGGTGTCCAGCAACAAAATCAATCGATAACTGCCAGGAAAGTGACAGTTATCTCTTCTTCGGTTTCAAAGCTGGGATAATCCCGGCTGATTTCCACCTGGTCGGATAATTCGTCAGTCGAAGCACGGCGTTAAAGATCTGCGTCAAGTTGATTAGCAACTTGAGCGGCAAATCCTTCAACACTCCGACTGGAACTTCGTCCTCCACGGGGACAGCCTTATAAAGACCGGATGCCGAGCAACCACTGTCATTTTTTGTACAACAGCTACGCAGTATGCAGCAGTTCACATGAAGCTCCATGAAATTGAGAGCGAAACGTCGACATTCTCATTCAATTACGACGTAGTTTCAACCCGGAAACGAAAATTGTAATGACCGGTTATAGTGCGATAGGCTCTTAATAAAATAGACGCCAGTTTTCTGGATTGAAATAAATTAAACGTTACGTAGATCGGCCGTACTTATCCCATTTTTACTTTTTCAAGAGCGGAGCATAGAACGGTGGAAAGGAATCTAAAACTTAATTGCTGCAGCTTGTGCCTGTAAAGTTCTCTTCGTACATCAGTTGGAGGGAAGCACGACGAAGCTTCATTATCGTAAGGGAAATAATCTCCCTTGTGGCTTAGCGGCACCTAAAATTTCTGAACTAGTTAGTTACTTCTTATAAACTCGACGACGGAGATTGCATCTAGTCGTTCTAGTTGCCTTCTTAATTGCGTCGATGTAAATACATACACTAAAACTATTTGACGGAGTTTCTACTGGGAGATTAGTGTTTTGTTACCGGTGGTAAGTAATAAAAATATAATTACTTATTCAAACTACAGGTTTCTCGGTTTCTAATATTGGTATCGTAATAGAAATTACAATATTGTATTATATCGGCTTGTATACAGAATGATTTCTATTGCATGCTTTCTCTAACATGATCGACAATATAATCGGATCTGTTTAACACGAACCTCTACGATCGAAAATTGTTCCTAAGGCGAAATTCATTGTATCGTAAGTTGAATTTTTAGGTTTCCCGACATTATGCTTGGTACTCACTATGTCCAGTTTTTTCACGGACCCATGTAAATCTTTAGAATAACATGATAATTATACAGATAGATGGGTCCTGTACTAATTATCAGTAATAAGATTACAATGAGGTATTGATTTGAGGTAAAGATTTCTATGGAATTATAAAGTAATAATTTGCCTATCACTTCCCTGAAGAATCCCCATATGCTTGTGGGCGAAACGTCAAGTTTTTATTTTTATTTTTATTTTAACAACGACATATTTAGTTTCTTACCTAAGTAGCATAAATAGAGTAAGATTGCATTAGATATGTTACCAAATTTATTTTATTCAACAGCGTTCATCGTGATGAAGAAAAGTACTTATATTTTAAGAATGACCGTTCGACATCTACAGATGTAAGACACGCACAATTAAAACAATCTTTATAGATCACACGCACCATCACCAATATGTATTAAGTTGGTGAAATAAAAGTCTTTTTTTACAACTTACTCGAATTTTTCTACAGCACGCCTATTACTTATAATCACTTTTAATACATAGTAATGCGGGTTCATCGTTCACAATTTGCATCGAGTATTTTGACATTTTTCTTTGGCGTCAAATAACCGACACAATTGTCTTGAAATATTATTTGGCTTTCCCAAATAGCTGCAGCTTTGCTTGCAATGAATTTGATGCATGAAAAAATGAAAAAATCACAAAAAATTCTATTTGCCCTAAGAATTTTTAATAATAGAAAGCTGCCATCAACCATGATCTCCAACGTGTGAAAATCAGCTCCGGTGGTTTGGGAATACTGAGGCACCCCCTGTGAAATTCTCAAATTCATTTGGAAGATTTTAAAAACATTTTTCTAATATTTGAAATTAATGCATCTACCCCCGCATAATATTTGCGAATCGTTTGTGTCACAAGATACAAAGCATGATCTTCACACTATTGCTTTAAAGAACGGCTCACGCAATGAATTGTTGTCGCGCGTGTATATACACTAAACCAGGTAGATAAATTAGCTCCGCATACAATTAAATTGTGGATGTAATAAGACCTATCTAGATGGAGTCTTTTCCTGTCAATACAAGTTACTTGTGTTTGTTCGTCTTGCAATATATGGCATGTATTTATCGAAATTTCTTTATTTAATTAATTTAATTAATTAATTACTTAATTAATTAATCGAGCAGAAGAAAGTATCGAAATTGGGAATTAATTCTTTATTGGAAAAAAACTAATGCGTGTCAGCAGGACTATGCTGAAATTCATACTTCTGATTAAAGTATGATAGAAAGCTTATTGGGTAGATTTTCCATAATAACTAATATGTCGCTTAGGTCTTACTTGATTACCACATTACAAAATACTTTCAATTGAAAATTCTCGCACGATGTATATCTCTGTATTATTTGGTAAATCTCGCTCCACTTCTTCAATATTTTCCAAAAACGCGGTGTTGCTTAATAATTTAAACGGTTATAGTTATGGTTAAGATCAGTGGATTGTAGGAGAATGTATTTATAGACCTGAGTGTCCTTTCTATACAATAATTTTGCGTTAATGTGTACTTTAACTAATTAAATCCGGTATTACTATTTCTAAGGTACTGTTTTCGACAAGCCCGTGCGAAATATGCAAATGGAAGATAAATGTGAATGATACATTTGTTTTCAGTTAGCGCATGGCTGACTCGTGGACAACGGCGAAAGTTTGCTAGCGATAATTAATTAGTTCCTAAACTTCATACACTCTTCAATAAACGAACAGCAAGAATAATAAGACGAATGACCGTTGATAAAGTTGTGAAGCTGCTTTTATCTCCAATGGCGATGGGCATTTGATTGTTAGTACAAAATAGAATTACTCTTACGCAATCAATCAGAGAACTTAAGCATAATATATTTTACTGTAATATTCGATAAAATATTTTTATTGTTTATTCTTTATTGTATTTTTTTCTGTTTATTTTCTATTTTCCAAACTTTCCAATTGTATTTCAAAATGATAAAAAAATATCCGCAAATGTCTAGCGATGAAATTGAAGTCGAACTTTTGGAATCTAATCTCTTTCTTTTCGGCTATCCGGAGAAGTACCCTGGGGAAATCATAGCAAAATAAAATATTTTCCGAAATAACATTACATTTCAAAAATATTTGTAAAATCTATCAGAAATCCACTTAGTTGTGTAATTTACTTTATATTAAGTTGGCACAAAATACTTGAATTTAGTAAATGTACATCTACGCATATCATTTTTGATTTGAATTTATGATTAATCTATTCGGTTAAGCGCCTTTGGAAATCACGCCACCTGTAAAAACTGCATCTCTCTAAAAACTCGTTACCTTAACGTGCATTCGGTCACCTTGATGGCTTAATGATGAGGACCATCTAAGTAGCCCCAAAACTTAAGCGATACCATTTGACACTAATAAAATGGTGGGTAATCTGGCCTCGGGGATGAATATCAATGTTATTATTATTTTTTTTATTAATATAATTTTTGCTTACACTTTTTTTATTAATATGTAAACCAGCAATTGGTGTCGATATCAGCACAGGTAATCATGTGACTTAGTAAATACCATGCAACTAACATTCTTAACACTCAAGATAAACACACATATACATATCATAGAACGAACAGTAAGCAGAGTACAACTACGTGCCCATCTCTCAATGTTTGAAGCCCAACGATTAACACTTAACACTATCCATCCGATTTTTGAATATTGGCATTAATAAAAATAAGATTTCGGCAAAATAGAAAACTATTAATGGTTAACTAGTTGCGCTTTAGATCACAAATAGCCACTATTGCCAAGATATATAGAAAAATATCTCTTTCTAGCTCTCATTGGCTAACATTTGATTGATAAACATTGAATTGATAAAAACCTACAAAATAGGCGATTCATGAACGAGCCCTAAGAGTTGGAATTTCTCAATATTCAGCAATAATATTAGTTGAAATAATTTTCGGAACTTAAGATAATTGGGTTGGCATTATATTCTATGTAACCTTACTTTTCCAAAATAGGACATAACGTAGTAGAAATTTCTTTCGGGTGTTGTCGCGTACTGAATATTTGACTTGACGTTTGGCTGATTCTATCAGCCAAACGTCAACGAAATCAGAAGATTTCTAAATACTCTATTTCTAAAGAGTCTTTGGAAATTTAGATAATATTCTTTTTTCATGCTTTGTAATTATATTTAACAGAATTTAATTTTTACTTTTACTGTAACTATGCTACTTATAATATGCGTACATTTATTGTTAAACGGAAATGATTAGGCATGATTTGTGAGGGGTGGAGTGTGTCGATATCTCTATTGTTTATTAATAAGTGTGATTATGCCGTTAACTCTGGGAGAGTAGAGCAAATAATTCTGGGACCAATAGAACATTTAAATAGCTACATCATTAGATGCAGAACGTTCATTTTCCAAATACTCCAACATATTTTCTTCTCGCTGTAGGAGTATGACCGAGTCATCAATTGAAGCTATGCTAATGATACACAGCGAATTTTTTCGTCAGTCTACATCAACAACACAATTAAATTGAAATGGTAAGTAATTACATACATTATTTTTAAAGATCATAGTAATCGAGCGGTACGCTATTGTGAAAGCGCTCATTTCTGCAGGCTCTCCCAGATTTGGTTGTTATTACTTATTTAAGTAAAAATATACAAAATCCGGTAATAGTTATGTGATGTTACAACATAATGTTATATTTAGAAAAAGTTATACTATGTCTATCTCAAAATATTTTCTTCCGAAAGGTTTTTCTAGTTTGCCCCCAACTGACTCTGCTGCCTCTTCCTTGACCTTGACTTGGTGCATAGCTCAATGTGAATAAGGAAGCTCCACATTCAGCTGCAATCACTATTGCGTTTGCATTTGCATAGATCAAGTATAATGAGGAAATTCCACATTCAGGTGAGGCAGGCCAAGATCAAATGAATAAATTGTAGGCTGAAGTGTGTTATGGTCGTTTCCTGTTGAAGAGCAAATCTAAAAGTTGGAACTCTTGTACGATTAAGGTATGAAGAACTTGTATACAACGTTACAGACTTTGTGTATAGACTTAATGTACTCAAAGTAGTTGTAATTTCATGGTAAATAGTGAGGAGTTTCCAAATTGTACGTTAGAACCAGAGAATATACGAGAGTAGTGATATTAAGGACCACAGCTGAGAGAAAGATTGTTGAGTACAAAAATGTTTTAAATAAATACGGATTTGATTCTGTGAAATGTTGAAGAAACAGCGGAAGAAAGGAGTGAATAGTTGTTAGGCTTGCATCGAAGAAGGATAGATTAAAAATCCATCCTTCCATCTATTTACCTAACTATTAACACTCTGATGAGTTCATCATTTCATGTAGTAAAACTTATTGCACTTCCAATTAGCAATTATCGCGATTGTCTACTTATTTACAATAAATGCTTGAAGAGTTCATTCTGTTACCGAGTTCAATAATTCGTGCGATAACCCATTGGGACGCACTTTGCGCTCGCAGAACTTGTTTAACTTTTCCAAACTCAATAAGTTTTAGGGATCCTGCGTAATATACTGTAATGAGGCTCCTTTTAAAAATGAATAAATTAAAAATTCCGGATTTCTTTGAATTTGAATTATTTCTTTGCAAATTGGAAAACGATAAGATATAAAATCAAACCTATCATGCGTGCGGAATACTATTTTATTTTAGATGAAGTCTTTAAAATATATTTTCCTAAAAAATGTAGAAAATTATTGTAATACCTACTCGTTGAACGAATTAAATTTAGAAGTTGATGATTAAAGAAAATTGAATTTATGCTTTATTTTGGCCAACTTAATTGATTTTCGGTATTTATGAAGAAGATACCATTAAAATATTTAATTTTAAACATTTCGTTTCAGAAAATGTTTTAAAGACGTCATCGCTAAAAAAGGATTTTCTACTTTTCTATTATTTTTCTAAGTTCCATGGATAAATATAATTATTTGAATTGCCTTGCAATTCCATGAGAACGGCGTGCATATGTTGGTACGTCTTGCCACGTACAACATTGTATTTATATTAGTTAAATGCATTAAATTTACGTAAAAAAGGAACGATATCACTTTTTCCGTCTAATAGAGGAGCTAATTTAGGCGACGAATTCGTTGCAAAGCGGCATGTATAATTTTAATGGAACTACATTTGAATAGTGCTTTGCTTTTGCTGAAATAATGGTATTGCAATTTCGGTCAAAATTGAACGGTTTAATTCCGACTATACCTTTGACCGAACGTGGGTAAATTACACAAAGTGACTGTATTTTATGTTCGTTTTCCTGCATTGCAAATAGAAGTCTTTATGTCCTCTAGTACTCTGTACAATGAACAATTGATGTTCATTCAAGCTAATTGAAGGCGTTTAATAAAAAATCTCTTCAGACAACAGCGTGACAAATATATATTTCTAATGTTTGGTTAAAATTTTCTTTGAAGCTATAAACTTGCGACATTCAATTACATGTGTATTGATGATGAACAGACGTTTATTCAAGAATGCGATTCGCGATTAATGACGAAATAATGGTGTTCCATTCCATGGCGGTCGACTAAAGAAGGACAATTATCACATTGTTTTATTGAATTAGAGTTCTTGCAATTAAAATAACTCATGAAGTGGTTAATACGGTTTCCGTTTGATACAATTTGATAAATAGGTGCAGGTAATGTGCGTATGTTTGATATCTTACAGCTTTGTTTTATTATTTTAGTTGTTGTCAGTTGAGGTCATTAGCATCTAATGCTATTAACTTTTTAGTGGTGAAAAGCACATTTCATTCTGTTTTATGTCTAGACATTTTTTAAAGGTTTGGAGATTCTTTTTAACTTAAGAATAGTAAGAAAGATGTTTATTTAATTGGTTTCAGATTCATTGCTGATTGTTTGATTATGTGAAATTTAGTTAATCTGTTCTTATAATTTTATATATCTTTTGATAATTTATTATAATTTTGTGACGGTCATACACAAGGTTGCCACTGCTGTCGAAGTTCTTTCAGGTCACCGCCAAAGAGTTAATTACTTTCAGTTAACATTCTAAGAAGCCGATTTCAGAAATCAGTAGGAAAAAATAAGGAAAAAATAAGAAGATAAGTAATCACTTATCTCCTTATTTTCCAATGCTGCAATTGCAATGTTCTTGGCCTTTAGATGTTTTGCTAAAATTCGCTTCGCCGTCTTAGATAATATCGGCAATTTCAAATTAATGGAAATAAAATGGGAATTTTCCTTCATGAACTGTCGACAATTTGGATTATTTACAGAAAAACAGTAGCGGCTAGTCGTATTTTATAAAATTTTGGTCCATTTTACCATTTTCAAGCGTTCTGAAATATAGCAAAATTTAATAACGTTCGGGTGATTGAATACAGAATTATAAAAAGCTGGAAATCTGCTAGAAATGAACATATAAAACTTATAATACGTTAGTTACTTCGTGTTGAAGAAACTAGACGGGTATCAAAATACAAAGCGTCCTGTTTAAGTCGGCAAAGTAGGTCTGTAAAATATTTTTTGAAACGTGCCATATTCTCCAATTCCAGAAGATTGGGACAGCCTGTGTGTTAGAGAGTTCCTTCTAACTTTCTATTATTGCGTGTATTCTGTATCGATCCTTGTTACGATCAGATTTGTGCTTTGTGTTGTGCACTATTTGATTTGAATGCTAACTGCATTAAGGAGTGGTCGTTTTAATGAAAGGAGAAATTAAATTCGAGCCTGTTCGAATTATTGTATGTGTAGATTATCGCGTGTCCATATTATAGAGATTACACTGTAGAAGAACGCTACGCTATATCAAGAAATTATAATTCGTAATGGGTGCACCGGACGTAACTAGCAAAACGAGAAACGAAGGGAATTTTTTGCTAGGCGCATTCCTTCAGATTCGGCGGGCTGTGTATTTCTGTTTGAGCGCTTTAATTTTACTCTGTAGGTTGAGTAAATGTAAAGGGCGCTACCACAGCTAGACATAAAGCGGATTTACGATCTTTGGTTAGCTATCGTCGTGGAATTTGTAATAACTTACACTGTTATCGTTGTTGTTTTTCTTCGTTTAAAAGTATTATGAGAACATCTTTTGTTGTATCTATCACAATATCCTACTCGCCGTCGTCATCGCAAATCCCATATTACCACATTGTAAGTTAATGTAAACTTACTCTAAAATATCTTAGCCCAAATACGATAGCAGTAATAGAACGCTATAAGGGTTCTGTTGCAATATTTATTAGTTGGCTAAAAAGTTAATCTCTTTATTCAACAAACTACGAAACATTGTTTAAACAAGTTTCAGCTTGTTTAAACAAATTTCATTTAAATATATATTTAAATATTTATTTAAATAAAAATAATACGTTGGTGAATACTTGTGGAAGAACTACTAATGAAGTATTAGTCTATTTAGTAGCAACCACACTCTAAGCTACACATCCTTTTGATTGCAAAAGAAAGAACTAGTTTATCATGCCGCCTTTTGGTCGTGTAGCAGTTGGTGCAATTTACAAATATTCTTTATAACGAAGTACGAAAACGTACTTATAAAGAATATCAAAGAATGCAGTCGGACAAAAAACTGACAAAGCATCATTTGTAAAAGGAGTTAACAAAGGTATAAGAAACCAAATAAAAAATATAAATTGATCTTAGTGACATGAATAAGTGTTTTATAAACCGAAGTGAACCGAAGTGTTTCCTTAAATTAACTGAAGTTAACGATATTCCAATATGCAACAATGAGGATACAAACAACACTAGAAGCAATAAGTCTACATCAATTTTACCAGCTTTTTCCAAAGTACTCGTGGCAATCGTTGAAACATTGGTAGACTTCTTTGACAACAACAGCATTATGGCCAAAATGCAACAGGGATTTCGTAAAAATAAATTAACCTCAACGGATCTGTCCGAAGTAATGACAACAGGTACAACTAACTAGTTATGATTTCAGCTAGGTATTGGATTCTGTGGGTCATGTTTGTCAAGGAGCCAGCTGCACTTTCATAGAATATGTGGTAATGTGTAACAGAGAAGCAGCAATATGTCATAATAAATTCAGTGAGGCCGACATGTTATTTATGTCAAGTCTTCTTCTCTTTTTTATATAGTGTCCGCCAAAAAGTCTGAACCATATACTTTTTATTTCTTCAGTTCTAAAGTAACTGTGTTTGTGGTTTGTCATCATTAGAAACCAGAAAATGTTAGACCCTTCGTATTCACATCAAGAAGTAAATATCTAAAAAATAGCTGTTCGCATTTATCTGGATACTAACAGTCTAAAGTGCGATTAAAAAATGTCAACTTATCGTTTTCTTCATAAGTATTAGTTGCAAATCCAGGATTCGTCTTAAAAAAAAACATTATTTTTTTATACGACTAATTATTAAATTATATGATTTGCATAGAAAACTTAATGACGCTCGTGGACTATTTTCGCAACTGAAAATGCTAGACGTGGAGTCACTCTGTGGTAAAAAATTAGAAAATGTCTCTGACTATTTTATGACCAACAAAAATTAAAACGATTTATTGCATTTAATTATGAATTTAGTTAAATGTAAGAATAGAAAATAACATTTATTAATTCAGGATTTTAAGAAGAAAGGAAAAAGGTTGCAGAGTACTGTACGTTCTAAAATAGAAGATATACAGGTCTAGAGAAAGGAATGGGCAAGAATGAAATGTATGGTGGGTATATAAGAAAAAAGGACGACATTATGCAACAAAACTGTTTTTAGGCTGGTCTTTGATGAGTCTATGAATAATCTCCAAGAACTGGGATCATGATGTGTTCAGAAAGCTTCATTATTGCACTAAACCAGATTACCGGCCATACAATAAAGGAATTTTCTCTGTAACCAGAGCTAAGTCAATGTTGCCGCTTTTCGAATCATTTTTACTTTATATTTGCTGTTCAATTTCATCAGTTACTAGCTTAGGGTAAAAGCCTTGTTGGTCAGTGTTATTAAATAACTAAAGTTATTCCATAATAGTGATATAATGAGATACTGCTCAAAAGGAAAACAGTATTATCTGGATATATATCTAAATTTTCAATTTCCTTTATTTCTTTCATTTTGTTTTTTTTTTTTTTGATAACTTATATGATAGCACATATATTGTATACTTGTATGAATATTGTTTGTGATATACGTAGGCTAGTTTTCTTGCATTTGCAGGAGTTCCAGTCATGATTATTCTCATGTTTCAACAACAGCTCATTATAATGCTTCCTTGCAAAGCATACAACTCGAGGACCGTATGCCCGTATTTTGCAGGATAAATGTTCGATCTGCGTCCACGAAGTTGCCCCAGAAAATGATACCCTACGACAACCTCGAACCTACGTGGGCGTAGTATGGCTTCTACCTGGACTCGAGCAGATATTATTCTTAACGCGTACACCCTTCCTAACATTTTCTTTGTTACTTGTTCCTTCCAGTTCAGGACCCTATAATCGATGATTATAATAAAACGGAGACGAATTAGAATATTTACGAGGTATAGTTCAAAATAGTTCGTTTTGTGGATAAGATTAATAAATCAATAAATCAAAGCATATCAGAGTAATTACATTTATTTTATTTTATTAGACGAACTATCTTACCTTACCTTAACAAACGCGTGATGCAACAGGTACTCCGATGAAGAAGCCAACAATGAAACAGTCGACGATGGATGTTACCCGGCGATGAAAGGACCCAGATGAAAGCGCCACGATGAAATGTGCCGCTTCGCAGAAAGGTTTTTAATACCATTTTACGCGACCTAAACCATTGCTATCTCTTAGGAATTAGAAGGATAATCGAACTTTCCAATTAGCTGCATTACCATATAACTGCTTCTAGGCATGGTCATAGTGTGATGAGTCTGCATGAATAGTCTCCAAGGAACTGTGGATCATGATGTATTCCAAAAGCTTCAGAGAAGTTTACTAAACATTAAGGTTCGCAGTAGATCAGGGATGCTACTGGCCACTATTATGGCAAATGAAAGCCTTGTTTGATGGTAGCTATAAAACGAAAAACGAGGAGTTAAGCCAACTGTTAGCCGCAAATGTTCGTAGTCATTCTTCTACTATATATATGCTCTTCAGTTTTATCAGTTACTAACTTTGGGTAAAAACCTTGTTGGTCAGTGTGATCGGGGAGGGCAGGGAAAGGAAAGTTTTCTGCTTACACACATCCAAACATTTGATTTCAATGCACAACTGCGAAAGTAAAAAGCGTATACAAACTCCTCATCATAAAAGAAAGGACCATTCACGTTCGACTTTGGTCAGCCGGATTCCGCCACAGGATACTATATATATATCAATGACTTGGATATGTTATGTGCTGATAATTTTTACTTATAACAATGAACAATAAAAGCAAAAATAAAAGATAATAAATCTACCAAACTTGAGTTGATTGTGGAACAAATGGGAAAGTGATTTTAGTCCAATAAACCAGAGACAAACATGAATAAAACCTAACACTTGGACTTGGCGTCAATAGCAGACAGGAGAGCAGCAGCAATTAGGTCCCTGGATTGTCGGTATAAGCTAGACTTAATTAGTTTGTATATATCAGCGAATTAATAAAAAAAGTACATCGGTTGCTATTTATACAATACTGCGCACACTACTACGGATGTGCACTCCCCACTCCTGTTCACCTCTCTCTATATATCCGCAGCCCTCTGAACATTGATGTACATGCTTTGAGAGCATTGAGAGTATTAAAGCGAAAAACAAGAAAAATGAACAGCCGCCGTATAAACAAGCATTTGTTAATGGAGGCACCATGGACGTTGATGTATTTCAGTACAAAAAAATTTAATTAAATGATCACAAGTTCCTCATCTTATTTTTAACGCATTTTACAAAATAGTTTGATTTACTTGCAGTAAGTATTTCGTGTTTGCTTTAAGATTTGTCTTCAAAATCCTGTTCCCTCTCTTTGCCCCAACTCCTTTTCTTCTAGATCCCTTCTGGTCATATTCTTTAGCTTCCCGTGGCAGTTTTCTTGTTCGCTCTCTTCAAAGTACCTCTCGAAATATTTTTAACTTTCTGGACTTTCTGAATACTTTTGTCAAAAAATATCTGTTATCAACAAATATGTTGTTCTATTTGTCCACTTGTGTACTCGTTATCCAAAGAATGCCAATCGAATGACTTCATACTTTTTGCACGTTTCTGATACGCGAATTTAGGCTGCTCGAATCCATACAGTGAGTTTGGTTATTGTATCGTACCATCTTTTCCAAATATAATTTGCATTTAAATAGAGTACCGCATAGTTGATTGAAATGTAAGATCGTATGTTTTTAATGTCCTTTTCACGTAACAAAAATAAAAGAATCCTTAGGGTTAACAATATCCTTACCATATAATACACGAAACATTCAAAAAGTGATGGATTACACTTCCTATTATAATTTTAAATTAGTTGGAATATTGTTACGAGCAAGTGAATGAAAAGCTGTGCCAACCAAACACGTTCTTCCGCTGTGTTCTGTTTCGCCAACCGGAAAACGCAATTTCTGCACACTGCAAAATGTTTCATTATTTATGTACGGCTAGATACTAACCGCTCGTGAATGTATGTTCGACGTAAGTACATAAATTATTTAAATATTTATATTGACAGTGTACTCAAGGGAATCCATCTTGAGATTTAGCTACGGTATACCTTGTCTTCGTTGAGGATTTTTATATAAACGTTAAGATGTTCTATCCTGTATCAAATAAAACATGTTTTTCACCGACACTCTATCACAGATGCTTTTAATTGAACAAAAATGCAAATGGAAACGGGAAATAACATCCGCAAATGCATAAAATCGTGTTTTTTACGCGATGAAACGGTCGATTAACGAAATGAACGTGAAAACACAATTTGTGTTCACGTTTACTTCTTTTATACAAATAGTATTTAATACTACTTGTATAAAGGATTACAGCATTCAGCGCTACAACAACGCAAGGCAATTTAGAATCCCGGGTACAGAAAAAAGTAGAAAGAAAGGAACTGCTTCGATCTATATGTGAAAGAATATTAATCGAAAGCATCTGAATACTTTGATAATGTATTTTTATTATCTAAGATTTCTAGTTATACGGGAAGTAGCTGTTAACTTTGTTATTTCGTACGGAAGACGTTGCATATTATTATTTTTTTAACTCCCATTTCAATTTTGAGGTTCACTTTATAAAACAAATTGGAAAATTAAAATTTCGCGTAAAATTAAAAAGCGAATTAATTTTTGGAAAACATTATATAGCATATCCATCAATCTTGGAACAAGTTAAAAAATTTATTCACAAAAACATCTCTCGCATCTTTCATGCTCCGTTTACTTTTCTCCACCTAGTGTATCCCACCATTTCCCTTCTTGTGGCTTTTATTTATTTATTTTTTTGGTTTTTTGGAATTAGCTTATTCTATCAAGGTTTTCTCATTGATGTAAAGCATTGAGCTCAGTTGTCTCTCGCGAGCGCCTTCCATCTTCTCCATCTTTAATTTTAATAATGATGAGAAGGACTGTGGCGTGGCATGACAAACAACACAAAAGTAATCGCCAACCTCAGCATTACACAAGCTCAATAAATTTGTCCCGCGAAGACCGTTGCGAGGACACGAACCGTCCTCATCCTCAACCGGTGACTGAATGATGCGAGAAACCTCTAAGATTAGAGAGAAAAATATTATTTACAAATAGCTACTTTTACGGTCTGCATGCTATAAACCCAAGATATGCGTAAAAATACGGACAAAAGTAATGATAGAACATTACTGTTCTATCATTACTTTTTAGTTAGCTTTAGAGATTTCTCACATCACTCGAACGAGGGTCATTCGTGTCTTCGAAATGGCCGTCCTGGAGATTAATTATTTAAACTTGTGTGAAGCGGAGTTTGCTGATACTTTTGTGTTGTTTGCCTTCTATCCTTAATGCCTGACTCCTCCAATTTTAGTTCTCCTTTGCCCGTAACTTGTTTAACTCATTCTCGCTATTCTTTCCTCGGGATGCCTCTTATTCTCGTTCTAGTGCTTCCTGTTCCGAAAACTATTTTTATTAATGTTGCCTTCTCTACCCACTTTTGACATGCAAACCATTTTACTTTTTCTATTTCTATTTTATTATGTTTTTTATTTTGTAAGTTTTCCATTTTCCTTAAGAATCATATATCGAAGGTTTGTAGATTCTCTTTGTAGTTTTTTTTGTTTGCGTACAAGTATCTGGAGCGTACGTAAGGTACGTAGAGTCGATATTGACATTATTTTATGGATTTCTACTTTTACTTATTTCTTCTTCTACCATTTTTTTTGCGCTTAATGCTTTTAAATTACCTTCTTCCTTTTGCCATTCTTTCTCTAATTTCTTCGTCCATTTTTCTGTCATAACGAATTTTAAATACTTGGTTTTCTAATTTAATTTAACTTTTTTATCCAGGTTTTCTAATTGCTAACTGTCCTTTTCTACATTTTTCCAAATTGTGTATTATGCAGTTTTGAGGTAAATGTTGATGCTTATATTTTTATCGCCTATACGTATTTAACTTCTCAGATAGAAATATTCCATAAAACCAAGTAGCGTTTATAGTGAGGAGTGCACGGGCTTACAACGCGGCAACTGTGAGCAAAAAGTCAAGAATTTTCAAACTTTTGGCGTTGGATTGGTATTAGGGAAGTAGTATGATTGGTGAAGTCTCCTAGCTGAAGTATCGTCTATTATTTTTTATGGGAATTTGTTAAGAACAACGTCTATAAAGTTCATGTCCCAAAAAAAAATTCCGGCAGACCCTGATGCAGAAAAGCCTTATAAAGAACATTTCAAAGACTTAGAAAACATGTGCAATTGTGCACTAATGAAAATGTTATTGGAACATTTTCTGTAAACTTTGCACAACGCATATTCAATTTTACTTGCCTTTGTTATCGTGATCGCAAGCAAAAATCATTTCTTGGTCGTCGGGAATAGAGCTCTCCATTCGCTCGACTGTGATTATTTAACCCACATTTTGTCAATAGCGGATATTCGATGCAGGAAAGCTTGACTTCCAAAGTCAAATCTATATTTCAGCGAGGATGCAGTATGAAGGCAGTTTTGCAGTTATTCAGCAGTCGGGCACTCTGGTCCCTCACTGTTCCTGAATAAAATTTGTTCTTATCCAAACCTCTGAGTTCGGGAAATGGATGTTGTGAATATTCCTGTCGCTTCCGAAAATTCCTGTCGTGTCTCACGACGATCTCTTTCAGGGAGATCCGCCGTAAACATGGCACTTCTATCAGTCGGTGTCTTCGAGCGTCCTGATATTGTGTCATCGTTTTTGCTCATTCGACCTTCACCAAAGCGATGAGTCCAGGAAGAAACTGTATTATGGCTCATTGTTAACTTACCGCATACTTTACGCAAAGTATTGCGAATATCAGTCGGATTTGTAATGCTTAAAGTTTCAGATTTAATATACAATCTTAGTTCTGCAACACTTGCAATACCCGAAACCTCTGCAGGTTCTATTTCTAACTTGCGTTAATAAACATTTAAACGAGCTAGTGTGAGGAAAACACCTTCTGCTTCCTGGAAATTCGAATTACAACTGACGTAAATTTCGCATTCTATCCGCCAACTACGCCGCAGCAGCGTCACCGTGTTCATTAACTTTGTCACATCCCGCAAATTGGTGACTACTACTTTTGTTAGTATTGTGGTTGGTTAGTAAACCACAACTTCCTCACTTAACCATTCAACTAAAGTTTGTGCGCTTATATTTTTGATTCATCAGAATCTGACATATTGGCGTTTACGACTTACCACAATACTCGGTAAACAACACCAAACATATGTTTTGTTCCTCGTAGGTTGTGTTTACGTACATAGCCCATTTCGGGCAAATTTTACCTTAAATTCTGATGTTTTTAAGTAAAATTATCCAATTTTCTGTTTCCCCCCACAAAAAGTGAAATCATCCCCAAATTTAGATGAATTTTATTATATTAATGGGATAGAATACATTATTTTTTTAAGTGCGGTTCCTACCAGGAATATTTCATATTTGAAATACTCCCTAATCAGTATTAGCGACTAAACCGCATCAACCATGTATTGTGAAAATTCGCATTAAACACGTGATAATCGAGAACACTCGCGCTACGTGTATAATTGGATTTTTGGTCAGTGAAGTCTTCGTTAGCAGGTCAAACAAAAGCCAAACAGCAAATGACTTTCGACGCGTTCACACTTTTGCGTAACATGTGTATCGCTTCGCCATTCATCAATCCATCAACTTCGCATTCGCTATTACATTGGCGTAATACCGTCCGTGCGAATTAATTTAACGTATAAAACGTTTTCGTTTTTCGAGCCAAAATAGCGATCTCTGGCTCGCTACTTTGGCTTTGACTGAAGTTACAATAACATAACTTTTTCATTGTAACTTCAAGCTAGTAACAGACTGGGTGCGGATTGGTGTGGAGCAACAAAAAAGGAAAAACACAAGCGGAAATTGTCGCAACTTGCTTCATGTAAAATAAAAGACAAAAAAATAAGGGGGGTGGAGATAAGAGAGGTCCTTTCTTGACTGAAAACGATTGCCTACAGAATAGAATTTTGTGAAAAAAGACCATGTTTATCTCCACATCTTCTATTTAATGTAGATATTAATGTTTCTCATCATTATGATATTCATTTTGGTATTTAGTGTAAAATGTTATATATAAGCTGATTCATGCTTCTTTACTATGGAGATCTAGCTTCTCAAGACCACATTTGATCTTCTAGTGTACTTGAAATGTTTATACGGCTCTTACCGGTTATCATCAATTTTCTTATTTTCTATCGGCGAAGTATTGGATTTTAACTACATCAGAAAGAACTTTCCCTTCTGATTTTCAGCATTTCATGTTGACAAAAGTTTTCGATATTATGCTCTCATTGATGGAGAATCTGGGATTAAATCAAAATGAAACTTCATACCGTCGACCACTCCGTGCATTAGTAATAGAAAAGTATCGTACACCAACGAAAAGAAATGGGGTATGTTAAGTATGTATAGGTATAAGTGTTAAGTAAGTTGCATTCAGAACGACAACAATTACATCGTTAAGTCGTGTTAGGAACTTTGTCAGGAAGGAATCGTAAAAAAATTGAGGTTACCATCTAATGAATAGTTATTTACATCATAACAGTTTTGTTAATAGAATGTTTTATGTTTGTGACCGCAAGAGCTTTTACGGTCTGGGTGTCATGTTCATATTGATATTCATTTCTGATTTAATCAAGAATACAATTAAATTTAAATTTTTAACAAGAGCGACCGTGGTGACTGTGTCTCTATCTAGAAAAATAACAAAACATTTGAAGGTAGGTAAGTACCAGTTAGGTACTAGTAGGTACTGGGTATAGCTTCAATGATTTAATGCGTGAGAAATTTTCTTGTAACTTTATAGACCATACTTTTAAGAATCTACTTTTGTGGGTTAGGTTGTATTACTAATAAGGAAGAGCTTTCGTTTAATGCAAGTTTCTACCATCTAAGTTCCTTATAAAGTAGTTTTTATATTAACGATCGATAAATACTTCTTAAAGAAACTTTTGTGCTCGTGCTTTGTACAATTATGAAGCACTGTGCTATGCTATATATACTTTTTATGTACTTTCGAAGTTCCCTGAAGAAAATAGAAAAAACCAGAAAAAACGACAGAAAGCAAAAAATTTTCCCCGTATTAACATTTTGAAGTAATTGCGTATACAACAATCGGTTAATTAATTATTAGCTACATGTATGTGATCCATCCAATTCGCGTGTAATTTTTCTAAAAGATTATCAACAATATACACTAACCTTTTGTAGTCACCGCTCACAGTACAGTAGAATGTAACTATTTTCCGCCTAGAATGTATCCGGAATTCAATAATACAAATGTAATAATTTAATAAGACAAAAGTAATGCATCAGGTAGGCTGTGCCGACTGTAGGCCATGGCAAAAATCATATAGCAACCAACTGTCAAATATCGTTGATTATCAACAGGTTTAATATTGAAGTAATGTCACAAATAGAAAGAAGAAAGTTGGTGGAATATTTCATGGACCAGTTTCTGAAAGACCGCGTAAGATCAGCGGAAACAATCTGCATGTTTAGTGACTTTAGGATGACAAAACCCGCGCCTAAGGCTTCGAAAACTGGCTAACAGAGTTGGAAATCCATGTCAAACAAGTGTGCGTCCAGAAACTCTTCGCTCATTTCATTCAGAAGATAAGGTTGTTTATGAAGAAAACCAAAAATTCCCTACCAACGACACCTCTACAAAAGCAACGAAGAATAGACTTTTACCAACGATTTCGATATAATATTTTCGGGATAATTTTTATATCCGACGAAAGTTGTTTTCAGCTTTCAGCAAATCATTTAAAAGTCCTATTAAGGGAAAATGTTACCGTTCAAATTTCCCACAAAAATAATAATTTGGCGAGCAATTTCTCAGCGTGATGCTACACTTCTCTGTATAATTGATTGCACCGTTAATAATGCAAAGTATTGTGAAACTCTTAGTGGCTTGCTTCTTGAAACGGTTCGTCCTTTATAAACCATTTGCGCGGCAGCCATGTGGAATTTAACCAGGCCATCAATTAATAAAGAGAAGGGAGGAGGCGTAAGGACTGAACCCTGAGGTAAATGATATAAGTACTTTATCATTTTGAAAATATTTCTTATAAATTCCGCATGGATAAATCCTAGATCATTCTGAGTACGTGGTTAAGGAAATCACCGTGCTTTGCGGGGGGAAATACATAACATCCTCGAGCATCTCGTTTATGGCGTCGCTATTTAATGGAGGTTATACGAAAATTGCGTACAAGAAACAACAAAATCGCTTAGAAAGCAAGGTAAACATACTTTTCTTGACAAATATCAATACGACGTCGAAAGCTCGCTTAATACCATTTAATAAGGAAGAATTTGTTTACATGACAAACGGATGGCTGGAAGGGAAAAGAAAACACGGAAAAACGAATTTAATTCAATTTTATTTTGGTTGATAAACATATGTACATACAATGGCACAATCATAAATAAAGCTAAAGCCGGGGAAAAAGGGAATTATAAACCAACATTAATAACGGTAAAGCTCCTTAAATGCAAAAAGGTAAGAGACCTTCTTTTCTTAAAAGGGAAGGTAACAGGCTACACCATGGTTACGTCAGTTGTTTACGTTACCGCTTAATATTGATAAGTATTATATAACCACCCTAACACCTTCACATCGATGTCTTCTTTTGAAAGCGATTTTTTTCTGCTATTTCTATTGATATAGCAGACTAGGTAGGTGACTGTTGTTGTTGTTAGCAGCATTAAATGCTCCACATACACCGGATTTAAACAATGACAAATTCGGAGCTTACTGTCCGCATTTGCTAACCAATACTATACATACAGTACTCGGTTGTGTGTCAGCGTGTCGTAGTTGGATAGGCTACATGTAACTATAGCTAACATGTTGGACATGCATGGACCGTAAAATACAATTTATACAATTTTTGTATCAACGTTGCGTCTGGATATGACAGTTATATATATTAAATAAAATACGGAAAATATGGATATTTATGAAGCAGCACAATAGCTGATTAGATTCATTTGATGCAATTCACTGTCGAAATATTGATTTCGACATTTTGATATTGATTATTGAGCAAATTTTGGCTATACTTTTTACCATCCGAATTTCGGACTTCGTACAAGGAAGTTTTAAATTAATGCTAATAAAAATTTATAATATTCATTATTAGGAAATTCATAAGTATTCTTCTCGTCAAAAAAATCATACCTTTGGATCGAGGATTACTTTTCGCGGGATCTTTTGGATTAATTTTCCTAGTGTATTGCCTAAGATGTAACAGAAATAATGGCATGGGATTCTAATATTTAGCGGTATTCTTCTTTCCGCATTATTCTTTCGGTGTAGCGTTTCTGTTCCGGAGTAAGAACAGCAACCCTAACTAAAATCAGGCTGAACAACCACGGTGTTTTATTGTTGGCGCAGTCCACTGCGCAAGCGCTCTCTTGTTAGTAGACCGTTTGACCTTTAACCTATATATATATATATATATATATATATACGTTGTTATTAATAAATGTTATATATATATATATATATATATATATATATAACATTGCAATAAAACTTATTAAACTAAGGTACTGCAAAACTTTCTCCCTTGGCCAAACTTCCGAAAACGGTAGCGTATATCCTCAAAATTAATTCTAAGTTCCTTCGTTTGTTTTGTTACAGTATTTGTTTTAACAGCAGTATTTTACCTGCTTGTCTTGATATTTGCACTAAAAAATAGACAAACACGGAAGTCTAAAGTAACCCGAAAACACGGAGTGGTTTGAAATTTATCAAAAGAGAAATTAAAGAATCAAGATATAGAAAAATTTTCAAGCTCTTCTATGAGAAATATTTTAAGATAGTTTCAAATTAAAAGGAACGGAGAGCGAAGGAAATTGCAAATACAGCTACAAACAGACTTAATTTTAACAATTCTTTTGCTAAGTTATAACAATGAGTGTAGTAATAATTACGGCTTAGTATTCTTTCAACTATAAGTCATAAGATAATCGTAAAAAAATTCCAGCGATTAATTGAATACTTAAGACAGTCTATATTTACAACTACCCCTTTGTGCAGTGTTGTTATGGTTACGCATAATAATGGACGAAAGAACGAGTAGACGAAATAATACCTAATCCATGCTTTTGCATCTCTGATAGCTTTCGTCATTTAGAACGAACAACGCCCGGCGGCAGTATTACGCCAGTGCTCGTAGAGCGTCATAAGGAATGTTTACCCCTCAAACATTCGCAAAAATTTAAAGGCAAACTACGAAGGGTTTTACTCTGAGAGGGTCGAGAGCTCGGTATTCGGACTTAGAGCTGCAAAACCCGTAGCTAGATGAGCGCATTTAATTATGAAAATATTTTGGCTATATAAACAGATCCTTCATTGGAAAAGAATTAAGTTTTCGTTTGCGAGATGTATATCCTAATCCTACAGAGAAAGAAACATTAGTCCATGCGTTGATGTACGTTTCGATAATTAAATCATCAATATGCATCTATACAAAAGCAATAGTGTTACTCAATTAATCGATGACTAGTTAAACAGTGTTTAACTAGATATATCGGAATAAAGGTATTTTTATAAATAAAACCTATTTGCTTTAGTTACTGGATATGTGTTTGGGTTTCTTTTTTTCGTAAATTAAATTATTTAAAATACTTAGTATATAGCCATAAATTCAGCGTAGTCTTTATATATTGCAACGTTACCAATAACGTCTTAGGGGTTGCCAGTCATCTAGTTAACTCGTGCCTAAATAAATCTCCAATTAAAAGGTGGTAATTTGAAGAATTCAAATTGAGCTAGTCGAAGTAATTATTCAAAAGTCGCTGAGTTTTAAATAGAAACCTATAAATGCCATGTTTATGAAGTGCAACTTAGATAAATAAGCTTAGTTGTCGTTTACATTTTTATATCTAATTCAAAAATTCATTTCTAAGTTCAAATTGGGACGCTCCCGATAAAATTTCGACATATTCTCAATTTTTCTGCGCGTAAAACGGTACGATATATAAACTGCGAAGAAGTTGTCCAAATACTGTTCAATACTTTATTAGCCTTAATTTCAGACATTTCATTAATGCAAATGGCAAGGTTTGCGTTTAAGATGCATCTATCCTGAAAATGGGCCGCAAAGTTACTACTGTTCTTACAACAATTAGATTAAATTAGTCTATAAACATGGAAAGTTTCATTTAAATCGGTATGTATCATTTATCAGAGTTCGGTTGTTGGTTATGACTTACCTTATAATTATAAAGGACAAAAGCGGGTGGAACCACCACTCTTTTGCAGCGATCAGACAGACTTGTACTTTGTCTAATCTTGGAGAAACCAATCGGCACATGAACCCTTTCTCATGAGACGAACAGACAGGAGTCGTCGCAAAAGAGTAACAAGTCCACCCGCCTTTGTCCTCTCTACTTATAATACCTTGCAATACCTTAATATACATACATAATAATAATTTCTTAAATATTTAAGCTTTAGTATGTTTACATCTCATTATTAATTATTCTCCTACTTGAAAACACTCGTCTTTAGTTTGTTAATTATACGTACGTCGGCTAAGCCAGGATAATTTGATCCACACTGACTGTATTAACTTCATTGGAACTACCTAATGACTAATATAGATGCGGAACCTGGCATTCAATATTATACTGTGATTAATCCACGCTGTCCGGGAAATAGCCTAAATTAGTTTTAGACAGGTAGCCGATCAAGATGCATTTTTAGATTGACCGTACTGGATAGTGTCAGCAGCAACTGAAAGGTAGCACTAACTTTGCCGAGTAATTAATATTTCAAGAAAAAGAAACTAATTTGTTGGATGTTTCACAATTAACTTTATTAATGGGGCGTGTCATTGTTTTGACACAGCTTATTTCTCAAACGAAGACGAATTTACAATTTAACATTTTAATCTTATAAGAGAACGTCTAATTCCGTCATTTCATACATTATTGGTATTAAGTAGTTTTGAAAGGTGACTTCTTTTAAAGAATGTCCAAAGTTTGGCATATTTTGTTGTATATTTTTGTATAATGCATCCTATTTTTCTATAAATTGAGAAGAGCTAGTGTATCTTAAAAATGATATAATCATCTTTAACTGCCACCATATGCTGAGAGAGAATCAACTTTTGTACTCAAGGATTATAAGAAGTTACCAGACATGAGTGAAATGAGTGATTATATTAACCTTAGTTTCTCTGTTTCTAACTCGAATTAAATCACTTCCTTGCCGGAAAATGATTTATTCTTACATACTCTTCATTCAAATATTTAATATACTTCGTTGTGCAAAAAAATTCTTTATATATGGTCTTCATTTATAAATTGCTTTTTCGAAACGTTCGACAGACGCCCCTTGGTTTTGTAATTTTTTTAGTATTGTATAGCTTTAACTATGTAATCTAGATCTTCTTTTTTTAACAACATGCATCTTTTTCTAATACATCTTCCACTAATTGTTTATGCAACATATTAAAAGGAGAACAAGCTTTCTTGTTGAGCACATACGATCATACCTTTCAAAGGTATCATGGAACCGAACGGTTTGCGATGTCAAAGGAACTACTGTGATCTTGGTTGCTTGAAATGTTGCTATTCACAGGTTCAATATTAGCTCCTACTGATCGCTACCATTAGGTCAAACTACAAATTTGCACTAAACGTTTCCGGTAACGGCCACTTTGTATATGCTACATCCACAGAAAGGAAGAAATAGTCAACGATTTCAATTTTATGCGTTATATTGTTGCATGATATCCATTTAGAATGACAAGTATTTTTTTTTATATCAAGCAATGACTGTAATTAATTCTTTAATTTCCTTTAATATCTCTAATACTTGATTATTTAAATTTGCCATGCAATATCATTTTCTACGCAAAAACAACTTTGTAATAAATAAACAAATAAATTATAGCTTAGGTTGGATCTCTCGTTTTAAATTTTTTCGAAAATAATTTATATCAGCATCTTACCATATAATATGCTTAAAATTATGTTTAAAAAGAAAATATATTGTTATGCTCTAAACGTTCACTTTGCGACAAAGGTGCGGTATCGTACCCTTGGCTGGAATTTTTCTTCGAACTCCTTAGAGAATGTCTCGTCTTTCACAATTTCGTCATTATCTTCTTAACTTTTATTTTTCGGTTATTACAGTTTTTTTTTTATATATATATTTTCGGCTTCGATAATTTTGGGAAAATTTGACACAAATGTTTGTGTCTCGGTTTTTTTACAATCTATCTAAAAAAAGCAATTTATTTTCCTCGTGTTACAATAGAGGTCGTATCATGTTAAGTATTTTTCGATAACTTCTCTGATTAGTTCACTTGAGTGTCACAAAATCTTTTTTGTCCTAGAACTTCAGGATTCTAATTTTTGGAGCTCTCTTCCGTATAGATTTCACACGAAGTTCTCTTTATGTGATACGCCTTAAGCAAGGTTTTACGCTAAATGTTGCGGCTTTATTCCGCTCACAGACGAAGTATAGTGCTTTCGAGAACGTAGTCTTCGTGAATATCGAACATCGAAAACGACGTAATTATTACGGATTAACTTGCCCTACTTCAACGCTTAGGCCTGCGAAGTGACATTTTTTTTATTTTACGAGAACTTTAATGAGGCATTAGAGGCATTTTGGCGGCTAAATAAAATAACCACGTTGCGCTTACGGAGAGCGTCAGTGCGATAATACGCCCATCTTCTGAAGACGATCTATAATCTGTTCAACTGGACAGTTAAGTAGTTCCTTTCCAACTGAACCGACGCAAATAAATAAAGCACCATTGTCGCCACGTCCGGTTAGCAATATTCTTTAGTCTTGAAGGACAAACGCAAACCGCGTAGTTGCTCACGAATAATAATAATCTTAAATAGCTACTTAGACTAAGATCGTTAAATGCCACGCAAAACTAGAGCATGTATTTGAGCCTATTTAAAAACAGGTCTCCAAATTTTTGTCAGGTTATCGGATCTATTCGAACATCCGAACTTAATAACTTTCTCAATTTAATTGTGGCCTGTTTTTCAATTTACACACCACCTTTGGTGACTACGATTCCTTACCTAATTGAAACGATCTACTTGAGCTTCGATTTCACCTAACCTTGTTAATCTGTGCGACTATTTTGGATTTGAATCTCGGTTTCCACGACTAAAGTTTACGGAAGGGCATCGGTGAAATGTAGTAGGTGGTGTGACTAGGTCAAGAAGGTTACTGCCTCTATCTGAACGACCATCTACGACTGGGCATAGCGGCCACGAGTGTTTCCCTTTTCAACGACGATTTCCAGAGTACATAATATCAACGTAATTCTGAGTGTACGGTAGGTAGATGTGACTTTTGTTAAGAGTAGATTTATCGCAATTTTCTCTTGTTCTTCCCCCTCTTGACTATAGACTAAAAGGTGTTCAATTTAGACGCTAAAAGATTGCACTATTCTTATGCAAAGATACTCCTCCACTATCAAAGGCATCATCGAAATCTGAATATTCGGGTTATCGCCGGTCACTTGTGCGGTTATAATTCGTGGAACTTGCGCGAAAACTATTTGCCTAAATTAAGAAAATTTGTTGAACTATATATTCAATTTGACTTCAAGTTAAGTTTTATCAACACTCTCTATTAAACGATCCATTAGATTACTTGGTTTAATTGATTAATGTTAATATAAAACACATATTAAATATTTAATAGATCTAAATCCGATTTTCAACGTGCTGGGAAATCAGAGTTTGCAAAAACCTACAAGTTTACAAGGTATTTGCCAAACAGACACGTAATACTTTCTAAAGGTGCGGTTTCTACTTATTGCGGTTGAATAGATAAATAGAAAATAAAATTCTTAAAGGATTTAGTATATAAATAATAAATCGCGGTGAATAGACAAATCACGCGAACAGAAATTGCGCAGACGGAAAATTCGTACCCGGTTCGACGGGTTCTGTGTACGCGCGCAACCCTCCAAACAGAGCTTGGCACAAAACACGGAACGTCTGAAAACGGAACAACGGCTGAAGTTTCAGTAATGTGCGGTGGTCCGACAAAGTTGGTCGCATTGCTAACTGGATACCCTTTGCCGGTCCAAGAACGGATACGCAGCTCTCGTAAGCGGTATTTCCGGCGGAAAGTTTGTTACACGAACTAATGCAAAACAAGTTCTAACGAAGTGACTCGGCAATAGATAGTTAAGAATTGACATTGGACGCTGCTATAATTTGCACAACTAAGAGTTAGCTTAAAAAAATATTATGAGATAATAGACAACAAACGTAACGATTTTGGAAACGATATAGCTAAAACCCAAAATAGTTTCCGAAGTATGTGAAAGTTAAGAGGAGGTTTCTGTGCTTAATTTAAATAATGTAGTAAAACGTGAAGCGTTAGTGTTCAGTGCGTCTCTCGCTTTCACGATCCGCAGACATCCAAAATGTAGAAGAGTGATAATGGGGATGATGTAGCAGGCAACATATCTGGATATTTTTTAGGAAATACAAGGTTTGTGCTTTTATTCCCAAGAATATTTCTTGTTTTGCTCGTATTCTTTTGTATGCTTTAAGGGAAATGTTTCTCTGAAACGCAAAATCAATTTGTTTTCTTGTCTACGCGGAAAATCCCGGAAATTCGGCCCATATTCTTTAAGGTGGCCGAACAATAAATAAAACAATGGGAAAGTGCTGAATAATAAATTATACGGGATTGGAAGATAGGAGTACGGCGGAATAATTTTCAGATATTGGCCGTTTGGGCGTCTATTTGCATACAAAGTTAATTGCATATTTAGGCAAGGGGAAAACTAATGGGATAACTATGATGATTTTGGCTCAAAAATAATTTTAACATTTCATTCTGTTTATCACTTATAAACCCGCTTTATTTACATTTTGACACATTTAATGAAAATTTTATAATTTCCTCAGAAGGTGAAACTAGCAATTCTCAACATTGTTGATGAATTCTGTTAATTCAAACGTTCCCTTTTAATTTGATAACGAAGTATAAGAATAAATCCTCTTACCTGATTTGTAACTTATGTTTTAAGTATATTCCTAGAATCTGCAGCGATGTTCGTCGTTACTTGAAACGCCAAAGAGCTTTAAGTCCATCGATGATTAATATTTTAGTCTTCTTCATATTTATTGAATCTCAATCTCGGTAAGCTTTTGAATTAATTAATAATATTAGTGACTGATTGACAAATGTTTGAAAATCAGCAATTTTTACAACATCCGGTTTTATTTAAAATAGCATTAACTTTGTATTACTTTGAGTTGCTAAAATATTTTATATAAGAACAACGAAGTCTAGCAGTTTAATTGAATTGAGATTACATTTTAGTTTAATTTAAAAAAAGTAAGTTGCGGCTAATAAAATTTGTTAATTTCTATTGTTTATATTTTTATTATTTTTGAACTATGATATAAATTATGTTTCGATAATGAGCTAGCATTATTTAAACATAATGTTAGCTCATATTGAGTGAAAATATAGGCATTTATATATTCCGAATCGATTTTTTAATTTAAGTATTATTTCATATATTGAAACTGTAGCCATACCCCGCATTAATTATTTGCTTAACCACTGCATGTAAGATGCTAGGAGGTAACAAATAATGCTGATACTTCTCGAAAATATCGATTATGTTGGTGCGACTACTTAACAGTAGTCACATTGTCGTGGTTAAAAGCGAAGGCTATACATCACAAGACCGTAAAGACGTATCAAAATACCAGAAATCACAGAAATCTGCGAATCTCCAAATTCTTAAGCAATTCATTGAAAAATGTCACGTCGCCAAGTAAAAATGAGTGCTTTTAAAATGCGTTTGAATTCACTAGATTAAAAGTAGGAATTACCGAAAAAATGGTTTCCTTTAATATAGTCTCTGTACACAAATATTTCAATAGAGTAGACTAAACAAATGCTCGAAAATGGGTGAGAATATATTAAATAGCAAACAATTTTCTCTCCGGTAAAATTCGCTAAAGTAAGTAAATTAACATTCGACGGTATATAATTTCAATTTAATAATAAATTTTACAAATAAAGAAAAGCTCAAGCTATGCGTGCTTCCATGTTTAATGTAATAGTTCAATCAGAAAAAATGTCATTCACTTTTATTCAAGCGATATGTTGACGATTGCTTTTTGATTTTACTTCGAAATTAAATACAATACACAATAAGAGATTTTAACATTTACATACCTATAATTAATAGAAGATACTATTAATTTCTCATAAACCAAATGCTTCCGAGAGATATGTTTACTTTTCTCAGCTTAGTAACTTGATCATATAAAACGTTTTACAAATAAACTACGCTTTCACTCATATCCGCTGCATATTATAAAACAAAATTACAGCAGCCATAAATTTCAAAAGGAAACTCGGTAGAACACGCAATGCATTTCCTTGTATACATTAAAAGTTGGTCTGAAAAACATTTTTACCTTTCAACTTTGAAGTTACATTATAAAGCTAACACAAGTTGGAGTCTCTCTACTCGATATTTAATAACAAAATTCTTTCTGATCTTAAAGAAAATTACACGGCATTCCTCTAATTTCAATTTAAATAGAATAGAAATACAGGATAAAAAAGGCAATTGAATTTGGCAAAACAAAGAAGGGAACATGCCAACATCTTGGTGACGACAAAGAGAATATAAGTTAAACATTTACCTAAAATTTATCGTAACTTGAAAAAAAAATAACGTTAATAATATACAATCGCACTTTACTTCCTCTTTTTGGCAAAAGTAACATGTTTACGGTGATGGAGCGGTTTTAGCCTTGTTAACACAATAAGGATTTTGATTTTCCAGCAATTAACGATAAAAAAGCTTAAACGGGCCTCTTGATATGTTGGTATTATTCCGCTTGTATAATTCCGTGTTGTATAACTTTAGCTTCGGATGAAGATAATTAAATTGTGGAAACATGATAATTGTTTTATTAAATAATCGAATCAATGGAATCAATATAGCTGTATAAATCCTTTTTTTATTGACATTACGACAAGGACATTCAAGTTCTTTTCATTAAACTTTGCTTTATTTTATTATTTTAATCAAATTATTTTAATCTGTCGTATTTAAAGCAACAAAATTAATGGTTTCATACACGAAGTACTTAAACTTTTCAGTAAATTTCACCTGCAATTGCATAAATACTACCTATAATACAACGAGAGGAAACAATGTTTATCTAACGGTTCTAAACGGAAAATCGAAGTAGTAGCAGATTCATTCTTAATGCAGTTTCTTTTTCGTGCATTGCTTACGAAGAAAATTGAAATATTACACATAAAAATAAGAAAAAGGAAGAAGGAAAGAAAGAAAGGAACTGAGCTAATAATAATTCTCTTCTTGCGTTTATACATCCCAATTACGCAGGCTAAACTATTACGTAAGGATAAAATCGTAATGTATTTGCAAATTACGTGCAAGATCTCACAATTTTCGAATCTCCGACGAGGATGTTAGCAATGTTAATTAAGCAGCGACCTAAAATGGCTCATGTTTAATTTGAAAGGAATTTTAGACGTATTATAAGCGCCGTTTTTAGTTAAGAAATTAATAATAAATAGTTAAAAATGCTAATATATTGTACAGTGTCTCCAGGGACGGAATTTTATTAATACTGCAGATAATAAGTGGTACTTTTAAGCTTGTGAAATATGTGTCTCAGGTGTACATTCTTGATGGCTCTCTTTTATTTTAATGTCTGAAATGTGTTGAGTAGTACTACGGCTGCTCTTGGAATTTTGTATGTATGCTATAGGCGCGTCTTCTGAAGTGTTAGGATAAAAAAAAGTTCCGTATATACTATATTCGAGAAAATTAATATTTAAGCAAACGTAGCCGCTAGAAGCTAATGTATTTAACTTACTTTTTAGTCGTACTAATTCATGTAGTATATTAGATGGGATAGTTGTATTCCGTTTGAACGATTATTGTATTCCTAATAATTTTCTTGAATCTATAGTCACTTCAATACCTCGTTCACACATATGGTAATCTAAGTCAAAGGTAATCTCCATCGATTTCAATACAAATCTTTACTCGTCGTTTTGCGTTGTTAAATGCGTTGACCAGGTGTTGAGGCGTTATCATGGAGCAGGAATAGCTTCGGCAAACTGTATTCTGTACGTTGTATTTTAGGCGCGGAAAAATAAAATTATCCAAAACAAGAACATAGAGAAAAATTTACTACGTAGTTATTAAGATATTCATGTAAGAAGTAGTGTTTGTGAATCGTGGCATTGGCTTGTTGGAAGTACACATCACTCGCATTGTCATCATGATGCAATTGGTTAAGAAATGGTTGTAATAAGTTACTATGTTATCTTCTTACGCTTACCGTTTGACGAAAAAATAACGAGCAAATAATTCTACTGCGCGAATTTGCCATCGGAAGGCTAATTAACCATTTTAGAATTGAATGGCTTCTGTGACATACGGCATTTCACCGAGTTGTTTGTTTCCTAGTAAAACTAATAAGCCGAACTCAAGAATTCTCTGGGAACGAGAATCTGTCAGTAACGTTATTACAGTTCATGCGATGCTCGAATCAATTGCAGCACCGTATTTATACTATAATAAGCAATGCGCTTGAGTTACGGTACAACAATTTTAAATGGATTCTCAAGATCTTATTTAAGAATATCAAGTACCATATGATAAATTAGTTAACTTCTTAGATGAATGATTTATACGCTTCCTCACATTCGCAATAGTTCAAGCAGTTTTTCCGAGTCCACCACTATTGGGTTTACTACCTACCATATAAACCAAGATATGATACTGCTAAATCTGGAAACAGAAGACGAAATTCATCCATACGAGAGACGAACTGATTTTTGCGGCCGCATCCCATTATTGTTTCTCTTATGGAAGTTATTAAGCAAGGTGCTTTATTAAAAATATGATTTTTAGGCGTGAGACCAAACGTACTGAATAACGGTAATGCGGCTTCAACTTATTGCATAATGAACATGAATTATTTTTTTTACTACCTTCAGCTTAATATCGTTATCGCTGTATGACACGGGCTGTTGTAGTATACAAGAGGGAATGATGGCGACCTGCGATGTACAATATTTGTACCTGTTGAGATATTTCGGTGTTTGACAAGAAGCCTTATCAATACAACGATCCGAAACAATTTCAAACCTCCAAACATTTTTTCAATTTAATTTCTTCTCAGTTGTTAGTACTCATTCCTAAAGTTCATATATTTCTTTCGTGTATTTAGTTGGTACACTTCTTTACGAATAAATCTACATATTTTTGCGTGGATTGGTTGTATTGTTAATGATCAAAGAGAACATCGATTTGTAAATTTATTTTATATTCATGGAATGTAATCGAATATTAAAAGGAATACGTCGTCTTTTTAAGAGAAATTCAAGCTAAGTTCATTATCACTTGCAAATTTTCAATTGCTATGAATTATTCCTTGCAACTTTTAAGGGTGAATATTGATTACTTTCCTGCTCAGGATAGCGTGATAGTGTATGCATACTCCATTAATAAAAATTCGGACTCGTTGAGTTAAATATCATTAGATAGGATCTCAAAATTTCGAACGTCTTCTATAAGATAGAATAATTGGTACAACATTACCCAAAAATCTCTCAATATTATTATTAAGTACAAAAATCGAAATAACTCAAAACTGTGGATCTTTAATACAAATCAATCCGTGTAACCGCATGAAATTTAAAGAAGCATTTTAACAAAATGATATATAAAAAGATAATAAAGCTATTCTCACCTACAAATATTTTATTCCAACAAGGCGAATGTGTTGATAATTTTCGCATGCTTATATTTAGAATACTTAAAGTACAGTAGTTTGTTTGACGTCACAATAATGGGACGTAGAACGTGAATAACGTGAATTTCGTTAGCATAATACCGCAGTTATCACTTATGTACGTGGGTAGTGATTTGTTCATGAATAATTCGAACAAGCTGAAAGGAGATTTCTGCTACTAAAATTATTGATGGGAATTTGCTAACCTTACTCGCAAAAACGTTACGCTGGCGTTTTACTTAAATTTTGAATGAGTATAAACGTATTCCTTAATGCTTAGTTTACGTTCAATAATTACTTCAAATTCTAGGAATGATTTTTTCTACTGACAAGATAGGCAAATGTGTCTCACCGATTTAAATGAAACTTAATGGGTTTATAAGACCAATCTAGTGTAAGACCAATGGCAACTATTTTAGCGGCCAAATCGCCCGCTGTTTCACTTAATAACTCAGAAACTATGAGAGATATCGAAAAAGAGTTAAGACAAGATTTTGTCTGTTTTATATGCCCTAAACGATGGTGTAATGGTTTTCCCGATATCAAGTACCTGTTTACGAAAATAACCTCCCACCCGTCATTCTTCTATACATTTCAGAATTGTTTATTGCTAAATAATAACGAAATTTTCTTATTTCTAATATTATTTATAATATTGAATGGAGAATGGCGCTTGGAGCTCTAGTCTATAATTTCATTGTTCTGTACATAAGCGGTATCCATGATATGAAAAGGCTTTGCCGTAAAGTTAAAAATTTGTTAAAAATTTGTCGTGGGTATTACATGATCGTAATGTCTCGAGTATTCTGTTAAAATCATGTACATACTATGTCGCACAGCTTAACAACAACGCTTTGCAAGCGAAGTGAACCTTAAGCTCACCGGTGCATAAGTTTCAAGTGCAAACTGATTCAGATAATTAACTTTTATCCAAGTTAACTATTTCGAAATATCACTTATTGTTAATGATCTTTAACTTTATTGTATTTAAATTCTTATCCGTAAAATCGATCTTCGGAAGGCATCTATATAGATGAAGAGAGACAGCTTAGAGTTTGATGACACTTGCATTTCAGTAGCTATTTCTTAATAATCGTTGCTGAAATCACGATAATCAATATTGCCAATGTTCTAAATTTGTTACCTACAACATTCCTACAAAACATCGTTGTTACATCTATTAGGCGTGAAGAATCATCATTGCAGGAGCTTAAGAGCAGCCAATGTTTGCACTTGAAACAGATACAGCACTAGAATTTGAAGACTGCGATGTTCCACATGAGCCGCAATTCTTTGAACCAAGAAGTGAGTGCGACGAAGATTACGAACACGAAGACTGTGTACCCCAGGAAGGAGGAACTATCATTGATATCGGATATAAAAGGCAATCTGTTGATTACTGGAGAAGTGCGAAATCGAAGCGACGTTAGCTGGAATCAGACCTGTCAATGTCTTATTCGGCATCAAGGAAACTAACCTCTCAGCATTTCAAAGATTGATTCAAAGATTCGCGTATACTATTTACGGATGAAGCAACATTCACTCGTGATACTATACACTCCTGCAGTTTAGTCCATTCCTCACGACTCACCCTGTATATTCTACATAGCCTCTGTATTCATGTAGTAATAAATAATTCTGAAAATAAAAAATGAGGGGATTAGGGGGTTGTTTTCGTAAACAGATACTCGATATCGGGAAAACCGTTACACCATCGTTTATAAATATTTGAAATAAATGAAATATTTGTTCATTCAACAAATTATTAATTGATCCAACTAACGGTCTGCTGGTACAAACGTCATACGTTAAATGCCCATTACTATAATGGCGTCTAGGTTTGTTGTCGGTAATATGGGTGATGCTACCTTATGGTAGCTGACATAAATAATTCAACGAAGCTACTACTTACAGAAACATTTATTTAGATGTACACGACTTTTAGATCTCTCTGTATGTGGGCAAACAAATGTCTGTAACAAAGTTTTGTAACTGGGCCGATAGTACTAGAAGAATTACAGCTCTATTTTACTTTATAATCCGCGAGTATGTTGTAGCACCTTATTATTATTATTTTTAACCATTTAAATGGATTTGCGTACTTGTAGTTCTTACGATACACGATTATTGGCAAATATTCATTCTAAAATCGAGGAAGAAATTTGACTGCTTCCTTATTATACTAGATTATGTGAATCGCACATATCCCGATGGATAGTTTGGAAAGAACGGTCCCGTAAGATGGCGTCGCAGATCTCCGTAGCTAACACATCGCGATTTTTATATATGGGGACATATTGAATATGCTGAGACTCCAGCGACAATAAATGTTTTTTCCATCATAACGTCTGATCAATTAGAGAGCCCAAAGAGCATTCACAAATATAGTCAATTTTTCAATTGCCCATTTCGCACTTTTCATCTTTGTATTCGACTATTACTTCAAATTAAATTAAGTACGTGATAGTATTTCATGGATTACGTTAAGCTTTACATTACTTTTAATAAAACATGAAGTTTGATATTAATAGATACGTTTTTCTTACGAGGGAAGAACCTTCGTTCGCTGTTTCTTTAAATTAATGCACATAAAAGTTTTGTCAACGATCTGGATTATTGTAGAATATGAATGAATGAATATGATATGTAAAAACAGTTTACTGATATTCTTACCCAATCCCAATCAAATTTTATTTAAGATTTTTCAGTTTCTTTTTTTTTTAATAGAAACCACAAAACAGCTTATTTTCATGTTAATCTGGAATAATCGAAGTGAAGCTATATTTTCAATAATGTAAAAATATACAGAATGTTCCATTTCTCATTTCTTTATTATAAACATGCACAATTAACATTACATTACAACCCCAATGTACCAAATTGTTATCTAGCACATAACCCGAGTAATAAAAAACGGATACCCTGTAAACAACTTGCTATGGAATCATTTGATATACTGCCGTGCCTAGGTGGCAAGTTTTCATATTTGCAGTGATTCATATTTTTATCGCTTTTGTTCTGCATGGGAGAACACTACCTCTATTTCAAGTTACCAATTTACTTCTTAGAAAATTTGAGTTCGGAACAGGGCAAAATATGGTATGCAACTCGAGCTTCGAAACTATAATACAAAGTAAGAAACTAGGACAAGAATATAGTCGGACAAAAATTATTAATAAAAACAACTAACTTTGTTGAGAAGTTGCTGCCTCTATAAGACTTATTTCCCTCAGACCTACTCTTCGATATATGTATGTACAGCTATTTCGTTGACCGTAGTCGTATTACTTTAATTCAATCCAATCTTAATCTAAGAAATAACATTAAAATGAATATTTATAGTTATGTAGGCTATATATAAATGTTGTAACGAAAGTGTTAGCTAGGCTAGAAAGCCACTGACGTTATTTGTGTTTAAAGATCCTTTCAACAATATCTCAATACATTCTTTTCCCAAAAGCACATTCGCTATGAAGCAATGCTTTTCAAACTTGGCAATTAAAAAACAGATATTGAAATGAATTATTAAGCAACATAGTACGTCTTTGCGTTGTTGTCACTTTTCAGGCTTCTTGAAGGGGCTCGTGAAAGCTGACCAAGATTAATCTGCCCTCTTTGGTTTAACGATTGCTTCTTCAAATGATTTTTCAAGCGATTACACTACACCTATAAATGAATTGTTAAATATGCATTTACTTGTTTCTAGGAAATCTTTTAATATCGATAGATGCTAATATACAGTGAAGTCCTTTAATCTCTTAGTATTATCGCTAGTTCAATTACAATTCTGATACCACCGGAGATGACGTCAATTTTATTAGCTTAAATGGAACATTTTTTATATTTTTATGTGTTTGGAAAAGTCAATTGAATTAAACCGCACACATTATACTTTACCTCAAGAAAAAAAATTTCAAGAAGAAAAATTGCACCTGTTTTCAAGAAAAAGTTGCAGCACTAGAAGTTTGCTTGTTTCCTTAAGGCAACAATTATTATACTGCCAAATTTCTACGTTCTTATTTTTAGCTGTCTTGTTAACTGTCGTTTTTTTCTTTACTTTCTAATTCTTCTAATTTTTTTAATTTTTAATTAATTAATTATCCTAGTTTTGTTCAAATTTATCAGTTTTGATTAGAAAATATATCTGTTTTGCAATATTTTGATATTATTTTTGGAATGACTTCTACACGAATCGTGGAAGTGTCGCAGCTTTTTTTTTACAAAAGATTTTGATAAAGTAAAGAATTAATAAGAATTAACAAACTAGATTGAAAATAAGAGAAAATAATGGTGAGAATAAAATAAAAGACGAAAGATACAAAAAGTGTTAAGTTAAGTTAGTTAAGTTCCCTTTACAAATTACGTCGTCAAAGTTAATAATAATATATGTATGTATATGCTGTGCAAAAACATCAAACATTGTTTTCTGGAATCTACAAACGAATGTTTCTGAGTGTATCATTCTTATCCCATTTCTGCGTTTTTACTTTCCGTTTTATCTGTATCATATTTAGTCCTTTAGGTTGCAATATGTTACGAATCCCTGGAGTGGTCGCAGTTGTTCTTTGTTTCGATCCAATATGGATTTTCTTGCAATCAGTTCATATCATCTCACACATCGCTAATATTTTTCATGTGCTATTTATTTTTAGTATTTATATTTTTCTTTTGCGAGAAATAACATCAATTTCTCCAATTTGTTATTACATGAAAGTATAATTAATATTATATTCTTGCCAAATTACGTGCGCCAAATTGCGGTAGGCATGGAAACATTAATAACAGCTGTCAGAGTATGAAAACTTTTTCGAATCCATCGTACCTTCACCCAAATAGTTCCACTATTAGGGCTCGATTTGATATTTAAGGTAAATATTAAAAAATGTTGACTCCAATATACCTCGAAATGCTGTTCTTGTTGATTCATCGAAGGCACTTGTAACGTTAACCACGGTGTTCTTCTTTATAAAATGGATCAACATGAAGCTACTTACAAAATCATCAACAGAAGATGCTTGTCGATTAAACTGACTCTTTATCTGTAGCTTTATCAATTGTTATCATTTAGCAAGTTAATAGAAATAATAAACTTGATTTGACTAACAAATTTGACATAAGAAAAATCCAATTATACAAACAAAAGCAGATTAAATAAAAAAATTTAGGATTGGTTTTTATTTTATATAAACCTTAAATCTATTATATTATTCCGGGCGGTTAGCATCCCTGCATTGCACACATATGATATAAGCCTGCTTTGAACAAAATATTGATGCGTGTAAGTTAGCAGATGAAACGTACCAGGGACTCTGTAATTGTATTGGGATACGGTAAGACTGGCTAGCATAGCTAGTTGATCATTAACTAATTTTATAATAAACTGTCAACGACTCGACATCATGTCTGAAAAAGAAGTTAGTGTAATCTGTACATTGAAAGAGGTAAGTACCATCGAATCCGTATAATAAGTATTTGAGAAATTATTTCTGGAATTTTTTGACGGTTATCAAAACATTCGCTTCAGCTTAGCTGCTAGCAGTCGACCGTCAACGAATGGAACGTTATTAATAATCGTAAAACGAAATGTATTTTACTCCATAAAACCATACAATGTAAATCATTCTTTAAGACATATTTCCAATGAGAGTACTACAGAATTTTATGCAGTATTTTCAGTAGCTTTGTTGACGAGGACTTATAATCACGTGACCATATTAACAGCCTTCCCAATGAATTGTTTAAGCTTTATTGTATTTGGTGTAGCTTCAGATTATGCAGTTTGAGTGTCTTAAAACCCTTTTACAGCTCCAATTTCTTTTCTTAGGTGACCTGTGATATAACTAACAATTGTAGTTGTAACTCCCCGCTTTCGCTACAGGAGCGAGCTAAGAGGATCATTTTCGATTTTTATTTGCAAAAGTCATGTAGAAGTTACTAGTTCAGATCACTTGAACTTTTTGATGGAGTCTACAATCTAAAAATTCTATGTTTTGATTTTAAACAGATCTACATTCTTTATGTTCATTTGTGTAGAATTGCTTATTTTAGAAGAGCGTTTATTTCTTAGGACATAAATTAAACGAGCGATGTTTTCAAAGCTTTGGGAATTTAGTTATAATTCTTTTATTTTGTCAATCTTCATCAGTATTACAATATAATTTTTCTATATGATCCTCATTGAACTGAATACATCAACCATGACGATAAACTAATTTTTTTAAGAACTTTTGGGTGTTTCCGTAGCCCACTTGCTTATCGTCATTACAATCGAATACCACGTAAAGATTTTTTCAAAACTGGGAAGATATGAAAATTGCCGGGTGAGAGATCTAGTGAGTAAGGTGGATGCGAGTGGAGCGTAAATCATTCAAAGCATCCTCGTCTTTCTTGCGGTATGGCCTCGTTGTAATAATGGATGTTTATGCAATTTTTAGGCCGTTTTCTGACATGTGCCTTCCGAAGTGGTCCAGACAATAGATTTGAATAATATTGTACGTCAATTGTACTACTTTTCGGTAGAATATCCATAAAAATAATGCCTTCAAAATCCCAGAATACGACGGGACTGCACGCAGAAACTTTCGTTTGATTTACGCTGTTTTTTAGATTGACTTTTGGTCTTAGAACTTGAGATAAGGAATTCGTTTCGTCAGTGGTAATTACACTGGCCAACAAATTTCAACTTTTGAAAACATATAAACATTTATTTTAATAAAAGGAGGAAGGTTAAGTTAGCTCGATTTTCTTTTTTATATTTCAATGAAAAGGTTTTTCAGATTAGAGGTGGTATTATGATCTTTTTTTTTTACTAGAGGCTGATGTACATTGTCTTCTCCTGGTATAAACTGCGGTCGTAATGGCCATTCTTGCTTATGGTAATGTCTTTCCCTGTCACGGCTGTCCTGAAGACTTAAAAAGCAACGGTATTTGGTGTAACCAGATTGCATACCCAACATAATTGCAATTACTTTAAAATCTGCACAAATATTCCAGGAATAGTCTTTGCAGTTTATCCTTTCTAATAAAATTTTCAGATTTTCGTAAGTTTCTTTCATAGAAACATCATGACCTATCGGAATAGAACGGTAACGGTTTCCATTATGCAGCAAAATATGCTTTTAGGCTGGTCTTTGATGAGGTCCTGAATAATTTCTAAGAACTGGGATCATGATGTATTCCAGAAGCTTCAGAAGGTTTATAAACATTATTGCAGTAGTCGAGATTACCGGCCATACTATAAAGGTATTTTCTCTGTAACTAGGGCTAAGCCAATGTTGCCGCTTTTCGAATCATTTTTACTTTGTATATGCTGTTCAATTTCATCAGTTACTAACTTAGGATAAAAACCTTGTTGGTCAGTGTTATCTGTTGCTAAGATTCATCACCGTAGCCGATTAGTAACTCTTGAAGTTGCTTGTTTCGGCCCCAACCCAGCCGGTTGAAACCTTGCTTATGCCCAAACAATCATATAAAGTGTCTTGTCGTGTATCTGTTCCTAGGCGTACACTAATTTGACGAATAGTCATTCGCCTGCCCTCTTTCAGCAGGTCATCGACGGCAGTAATATTTCTTTCGTTTACCGACAAATAATAAATAAATGGCAATTGCCTCAGTAAAGCTATGCCCTCATTTTCTAAATGTTTTATTCATATAGGGTTTGTGCAATTGTAACAGAAAGAGAATAATTCACTTATTCGTAGGTAGATACATAAGTAATGTCCCGGATGTTAATTTTACCCACATTCTTTTTATTTCGAATGAACATACTGGCGATTTTTATGTACATATCTATCTGTCGTTTTCGGCGTCATATGGTACAACGCTGTAGTATCTCTATTCGATTTTCTGGCCGTAACTGGTATATCGAAAACGCCATCTTCTTCCCTTTCGGTAAAATATTACGGTGAGCGTGAAATAGAACGGTTACATAATAACAGCATCTCCCCTTCAGATAAAATTCTTTAATAATTTTCTCTATAAAAGATTGAATGCTTACAACAGGATGTAGCTTATTGCCCATTTTACTGAATAATTGCAAATTTCGTGTGATGTTAGATAAACATTGAATTTTTCACTTGTTGGAACGAATTTACCCTTATAGCATTTGTTTACTATTCAAAATTAACAAAATTAAAAAGCAGTGATTAAGTAGTTAACATATTTTCTTCTATTTTTTTATGTAGTATTTGTTTTGTTATTAATACATAAGTGTCCGTACTTTAAAGTTTGATCTTAACATAGTGTTTTATTACATGAATAACACAAAGTGGACAAGATACCGGACCGTCTTTATTTTCTTATTTTTTTTTGTTAATAACTAAAATTCAATTCATGTTACAATTTTTTTCAATAAAAGTAAAAAATTTCGTGAAAATAGGGCCTGCAAGGAAGGAGGCCAGTAAAGTGTGTTATAATGAAAACTTTCTTTATTGACGGAAAGCATCCAGCTCGGGGTAGAAGTTCAGTACCAGAGCTATAGAACAACGCAAATGAAGTTCGCAAGGATGGAAGGAAATATGTAAGACCAAGGAGCAACCCGAAGCATTGAAGAATGTTGCAGTCAATCTATCAACGAAACAGCTATTTGTAGATGAGATGAAAGAACTTGCCCTGGGGATGAACTACGTCAGTACACCCAAGAAAATACCTACAAGAGAAATCACCAGAGAGGTAGAAGCAACTATCAAGCGTATTTCAAACGCAGAAGCAGGAGAAGTGCGATAAGAAGTAAACAGAACATTGAAATCATCAAAAACACCGAAACTTAGCTTTTCGTGGGAGGAAGAAGCAAATTTGAAAACTAAAAAAAGCTTCATCATCCTCAAAGCAGACAAAGGCAATGCCACTGTACTGGTGAATAAAGAGGATTATCGGAAGAAGATGAATGAATTACTCGACAGAAACATCTACAAGGAAGTAGGTAAAGATCCGAAGGAGGTCACAAAAGCAATAAGTAAGAGTGTAAAGAATTCATCCATACCCAAAGAGATGCAAAACAAATTACTACCAAGAGTTGCTAGATCACCCAGGTTATGCGGAGTACCAAAAATACATAAAGAAGTACAGCCAAAACCGATTGCTGACCTAAGTACCTATCAAAGTATTTAGCAAATCTACTGAAACCATATCCTGAACAAACTACCTCATGAAACACTTCGTCCTCACCGAAGACTAAGCTTACAGACATTTCAGTAAGTTTTGACATCACATCGCTATTTACCAACATACCTACAAAGGACATACTTGTCATACTAGCGGAACTAGAACTGTACAATGATATCATTGAATTAGTAAAAGTATGTTTTCTCTACGATACAACGGAAAGTAAAACGAGCATTTGAAGATGAATCCATAGTCTCAGATCAAAGTGCTGGCCGCGATTTTTCGACCGTACTTTTATAATATGGCAACCCGGAGAAGAGAAACTGTGACATTTCTTGAAAAACAGCTACAGGACTTAGCCATTAAATTCACTATGTAAACGCGAAACTAAACGCGAAAGGGATGCAGGATTTAAAAGAATCGAGCAATCAGCAGTGGCAAAACATATACACGAGACTAGACATAAAATGGACTTCCACAACGTAAAAGTGACAGTCATAACCAAGGACTAGGGAAAAGGACTACATAGAAATAGAAAACAACCAGATCATCAATAGAGAAAGAGTCAATCAATAGATCAATAGAGAATACTACCTTAGCAATACGTGGAAGAGTCTCCTACGCAGAACCGTCATGCTCATTGGAGCGAAAACGTCACTGTTGAATACATCAACGGCTTATATAAAAAGAATATCGAACAACAAAGAATTAGTTCAGTTATCCTGAAGAAGCCCCCGGCGCTAAGGGCGAAACGTTGATCGAAAGTTCTGACACCCGGCAAAAGCCGCAAGAAGTTAATAGCAGTGGCCGTATCAATATCTTCTTTAGATGAAAATCGTACTTTGCAAATGCCCTTTAGCTTCGGAAATCAGACAAAAGTCACATACTGTTAAATCAGATGAGTACGCTGAATGTTTACACAGGATGTGCAATGTGCTCAGGATAACCTTCGTCTGAATCAAGTAACGCTTGCTGGAAACGCATTTCTGCATGTTTTTCCTTACGACCAATTCCAACTAGGTAGGTGGCTATTTTAGATTATCTTTCTAGAAATTAACTTTCCCTTGTGTAGCAATTTTCCATTTTCCAAATTTCTCCAACAGTAATTATTCGTTCTTTTTAGTCGCGGATATTTGTGTTCACCATGGTTTTATTGTTGCAACTACGTTTGGTATTGCGAGCTTTTTGCCAACGACGTTTTAATAATGGATATTTTGGAAACCGTATGCTTTCACAGCGTTCTCGTGACGGATGGAAGTAATTAGCATTTGCATGCCAGCTGTCTGAAATTCCAGACTCTATCTACGTGCTTGCGCGTATCACCTGCTGGTGGGAGTATTTTCTTGCAGAGACCTTTAAATAACTAAGCTCCAGTTTTCTCCTTTCCAATAGACGTATTCACTCGTTCTTTTAAATTTATAACTATGGACTACTTTTTATTTTTTTTAATCAAACACCTGTTGCGTTTAAAATTATCAATTGCGTTTATTCGGTTTTCCTTTACTTGCATAACAATAAGAGAGATTTAGTCATTACATTATTTAACTATCAAAATTTGTAGAGGATTATCTTCACCTAATGGGATAATACAATGTCCGCGGAAAAATTCGTCGTATGGGAGTTATCTTTAATTCCTTAGTTTTAAAGTAGTTACGTTTTTAGTTTGTTTGGACATCATTAGAAATCAAAAACTGTTTAAAAATATTTATCTTGTCATATTTAAAACGATTTGAAAATTTTAAATGTTCAAAAATTATGATGAGGCAGTATTGGTTAACGTAGGCAATTTTGAGTTTTAAAACTATGTGGCGCACGCCTATTTTCGCTGAGAAGATGAGACATTTTAATCTTTGCGGTAGAGCAGGTTCGGGTTCGTTTACCTTTTTTAATGAAAAGGAGGAACGTGACACATTATTGGGAATTCTACTAAAACTAAAGCAAATAGAACACATCAGAAAATGCCTTTAGCTAAGTTCGCTTAGCTTCTCATGGATTGATTGATAGATGCATTGATGAAATAGTTTACGACAAACGCAACAAAAGGAGAGAAAAAATACTGCAACATACGTACATGTTTCTGCCTACTCCGCGCCATCAGCGTGGTTTCGAGAATATTTTTCTTTGTCTCTATCTTCTATCGCTATTGCCTCACAGTTAATACCACACCTTTCAAAACGACAAACTCAACATTACTTGGCGCCCTCTAGTGCCAAAGAAACGCATGCCTGCCGTTCAAGAAGCAGCGACATAAACCGGTACTGTTTGCCAAATTGTGAGGCAACAGCGATAGAAGGTAGAGATAAAAAAATACCGCGGGGAAGCTAACCCAACTAAGCATCTTAGGCAAATATTTTTCAATGTACAATTAAGTTATAACTGCTTTTGGTTCTTTCAATTTAATCGAACATACCAGGTCCGTTAACTGCTTACCGCTTCTTTATTGCTTTATTATTCTTTATTACTTCTTCTTTATCTCTCTATACCGCTTATTTATTATTATTATCGGTACTTCTGCATTTTCATGGAGCCATACACGATCGCCTTTACAGGCAGGTAAGTCGAAAAACGGAATATTCGTTTCATTACGTTACACATATCATACGATTAAAGTTCCATGGTTAGTTCTTACGCGCTCTGCATTATGAATTTGCAAATTTTTTAATGTAGGTGGTCGTGTATGATTGTTTTAACACCTAAAGATTCAATCTTGTGCTACTGAACTCAGCATACGTCTTGCTCAAGTATATTTTAGTGGTAACTGCTTTCTGATATCGAACAGAACTTCTTTCGCGTCCAAGTTTTTGTGCTACTAGCAAATTGTAATCTGTTTTGATATCAACAAATTTTGATTCGAAAATGGTCTTTAGTTAATCCCAGAAAGAGATTTGTATTAAATAACAGCGCATGTTTCATGTTCTGGAGTATACTGCATCTCTTTATTCGCGAAAATGTCAACTTCGCCCTTATGTTTGTTGGCAGTTGGCAAACTACCCGATCGAGTTTTTTTTTTTCAGACGATCATATCTTCAATTTTGAATTACGCCAACTATTGCATCATACAGGTGCAATAATGTCTCTGTGTATATCGTAAGCTCTAATTTTCTTTTTCGTAAAATATAAATGTAAACCTTGCGCAGTTATTTCTCGCTACCAGTAACTATTCAAATAATTACAAAATACCCAGACACTGTAACATTACAACAGAGCATCTGCTGTATGATGATAATGAAATATCTCTTCGATATTGGACTTGCAACTTTACTCACTTATATTCGTATTTCGACCAATGCTCAGAATCAGTAACCGGGTTCAATTGATTAATTAGTCCAACGCTCAGGTGATTATAACGTTTGTCAAGCTTACGCACATATGAAGCTGAAATTATTTCGCATTATACAAATCTCATTCAAAACAGCTGCATTTAATGGCAGCTAAGGTAGAGCAACATTAAGATTAATCATCGCAATTGTTTTAGAAGCTAACAAGGCAAGTATTTCGTCTATCATCGTCTTCCTATATATTATATACAGCTCTGTTATAGGTAGTAAGCTCTGTCTTTTCAATAGGTTTATTTTTAAACATACTATGGGCTACAAGCACACATCTATCGATCAAACTTACGGATAGCTGTCGGTACAATATAAATGTAATTGAATGATTAAGAGTCGTGTTTTATTTTTAACCTACGTCATCGATAAAGCGGTTTCTGGGCAAACCTTGAATTTATTGCTTCATAGGCGAAGTTATCATGTAAGCACACAATAATGTTGGCGAATCCCTCTAGAGATAAACCGCGTAAAATATTGGAGTTTTGACATGGCGCCGAGGAATATTTTCCGTCCCAACAAAACTAGAGGCGTCTATTGATGCAAAGTAAGAAGTTGAATATAACGCTTTCCTAAAGCTTCTGTATTAAAGGTTATGTAAGAATATATGTATACTGGGTGGACTGTTCAATTAATAGTGTAAAATACCTCAAATCAGACGAACTTTAAGAAAATGCTGCAAAGCAAGCTCATTGATTTTGACGGGAAAAACGAATTTCAAGTGTTTGTTGTTTGGGGGACATTTTCGGTTTTTCACAAGCTTAATTAATTAATCCGAAACAGTTGGTGCGAGGATGCGTCATTATCAACCGTAAGATAGGTTGTGCAAGAAAATTTTGGCAATCGAATGTAGCCTATAAGTTCATTAAAAACGAAACGGTTCTCTTATCCTTATCTAGATTTTTCTATTTCTAATATTATCTTTTAATAAATAGATACTTTATTCATAACCTTAATTCAAAAAGATACGATATTTTGACACCGCTGGAATACGTCACCCTGTATAAAGTACTTGCTAGGTTTTTTTACAAGAGGAAACTCAAATTTAGTACTATTACACTTTGATTTTTTAATTGACACCGCCTCGCAATTGTTCTTGCGGAAATTGTGACGCTGACTTTAATTAAGGTCAACCAGAGAATTAAGCATTACTTAACTTATATCCAGATTGTCAACCTGTTTGCCGAGACCAAATCATTGAGTTCTATTATTGAGATTTTGAAACAGACATCACCGTAATATGGCAGATGAGTCACAATGGAAAGCTTGACACTGAACAAGGGAACGGACTGACTAAGAAGACATGGAATGGAGCTAGTCTCTATCCCACCGGTATGTTGCCGACATAAACCGTTCAGAAAGGATCTTCGTTTGATTATTGGGATTCTGGCTAGATTTTTGGTCGGCCTGTAGCACTCCTTCGGGATACGATTAACTGATTGGTGTATGGTATGGCAAGCTGGAGACGAAATAGTGGAATATTTCATCCGCAAGCGAGCATCCTGCATTGCGGTCAATTTGAAGGCCCATGCCAGCTTGGTTGATCATCTAAAGATTTCAGGTTTAAGCAGGAATCTATCTATATAAACGAAAGCAAGGGAAAATGGCGAATCCCTTTAGATTTTAAAAAATACGTTTCACATTTTCTTTTTCTTACTGCACATCTTTATGTATTATGGAGAAGAGATTTTTAGAGTAGCTAAATAGTCAGAAATAGCCCGTCTCGTGTATCTTTACTCAAAACTCGAATATCTGAAGTCAAATACTGAAATACACATGAGAAAGTCAAAGGTACCTTCGTTTGATCGTTCCTTACCTGAGGAGGTAAGGAACCTGCTCTTCTAAGTAACCAAATTTTTATGAAGCTGGGATATTGCGAACTGTAGTCCTCAAGGATATAATAATGATAGCACTATAGATGGGGTGTATGGTGGAGTACAAGCCATTATCGAAGAAATAGACAATAAATTAATTTTCGCCGGGAAGCAGAGCAAGACATCTGTGAATGAGCTTCTAATAGCCCGTTGAAGTGCTTCAGTAAAAGTATTAGTACGTAATTTTGAATTGATGATGATGAAAGTATGAACTGAAAAGTTATTTGATCTATAAACCAATGTAGACGCCGAAGGCGCTGTACAGAAAATTTCGTACAGCTTCCAAATCTCGGCCACCCTCTGTTTAATTATGAAAATTTACGTATCAGATGCTTTATTCTAAAAATTACTTGAGATTGACAATGGGCAACGCGAGACTAAACAATTTTGCCATTATGAATACTGAATATGGGAAAATACAAGGTTTGAATTCTGAAAATGTGATTTCTGCGTTAGCATTTATTAAAGCCAGAAGAAAAGATTAAAAAAAGAAATTTCCAGCTCTCTTGCATTTTCAATTCAAATCATACTTTACGCCTCTTGGATATTTTATTTTACTTAAAGTTGGGTTTAACAGCTTGAGCTAGCTGACACCATTTGCATTCTACTTACCCATATTAACTACTCTACCGTCCGGGGTAACTTCCTATAATAATAATTGGTGGATGCGCCAGGTGAAAGCGATCATTAAAGTTTGAGATTATTCGTTTGTTTATGCGGATAGAGAAGATATGAGCTGCTGTGCATCAATAAATCTTGGCATTTTCAATTCTTAATGGCACAAAACTATTTTTTGCGAAATAATTAATTATATTCCAATTACGAAATAAATTAAGCTTGATTTCTTAAACAGAATTGGACATAGAAACGCGACGTGTGGCTAAAGTATCACATATTTAGAAAGTATCAGTTTTAGTTAAGCAGCCATATCCATTCAAGTGGTCTGAAACACCAACCCCGAAGAAATGCAATCTTTAACGTGTTTTGTTTAGAAATTGATCTACAAACAAGTTCTTTTGGTTGCACATTATATACCCGATAACACGTAAGGAATATTCAAAAAGTACATCTTACCTCTGCGCTAAGTAGATTATACACCTAAGACCTGCACTCACGTGAAGTCGGAAGTAATTCCAGCGTTTACGCTAATTTACTCTGAAACGATCTTGAAAACGACAGCGTATTGCAATTTCGCTTACTCAAGATGAGAGTTCACAGCACATATGAAATTAGGTCAGTTCCAAAATTATCCGCTATTCACTACTACTACCCGCCTACGCAGAAGTTCGGCATCAAAAAGATCTAAAATCCAAATCATACATGTACATGTGCATACATACCTTAGAAGCACAACCGTATCTCTTCTGCGGGAGCACAAACTCAGATATTTCCCGCTCCAGGATAAATTTAATTATACCAAGAGTCGTTGCACAGTAAACGAGATTTTTAGGTGCAGCTGGTGCAATAGCTACTTTAATATTTTTGCCTCTTTATTTTAGAATGAATAGCACTCTCACAAGGATCTACTCCTTTATAATTAATGCCTCCAGTTGGTTGAAATTGCTTAATCAATTTACGTCGACAAATCAGGAAGCGTCCGTATTCTCTAAAATGTAAGTGTCGTACATGTTTCTGTTTAATTTAATTGAAATATTTGAGCCATATTAAACTGAGAACTTTCGTATGAAAACGTTGGTTGCGACGGATCAACGTAATGCATTCATATATGCAGCAGTTGTTAAATATTCAAACTGAAGTAATCGTATTTTCGTTTTAAGCCTGCATTTCGCTCTAAAATATCTTATGAAATTTGTTTCATAGTACGAAATTTAATATCAAGGAAATCCGCTGTAGATACAACGCAGAAATGTAGTTTTATATGCAGTAGGAAGATAGCGTAGTCTGTATTTCTTTCGAAATAACGAAAAAGAAGAGCACTACAGCATACAAGCACAGTCTACTCAACCCCTTTTTTATAAAGTATAAAGACTATAGTTTACATTAGTAAGTGCAGCATTTTATAGCTTTGACATAGGGAACAATTACATTTTCGTATAATAATTACAATAGCTCATATGTAAATAATACATTGAATTGGTTTATTTGAAAATTCACAACGAAGTAAAGGTAGCAACAATTGCCCCTATCACACTCCTCAAATTGTAGAGTTAATCTTGCACTTTTCTGAAATGTAGCCTATTAAATTCATGGCTAGAGAAGGGACACCTAGAAGCTGTAAATCTGAATTACGGTTCAAGAAGTCACAAAATTATAATTTTAAGTTGTCTCTGTGCAAAGTTTGTGTGCAGCCTTTAGTGTAGTTGTGTGCTATGTGAAACTAAGTTATTATTGTAAATTTAAAATAAAAACAAACGGCAAACTAGCTGATGCAACGGGGATTCCGGTAATTAATTAATCTTATAGCCCATAGAAAGTCCAGATTTTTTTTGAGCTTTAATTTTAAAACTTATCTTGAATCCATCTTTCGTGTTGCCAAGGCACTGCGTTCTAAGCTGATGTATGCTCGGCTGTAGCTTGTTACGTGCAAATATTCCTTCCTTTTGAACTCGCCTGTACTTATGTTAATCTTGCGAACTTTTCCTTCCGATGCATAAGTAATTTGTTTATATTTAGGCAACTCATTTAGCATCATGCATATTTGACGAGAATTTTACATATTTTTTTCCTCTACTTTTACAGCTTCATTTATTCCCGGAAGATTTTATATAAGTGCCCTTATCCCTTTTTTTTTCAATTTTTATATATGACTAAGTTTCTTAAATTTTTGAAATTAAATAATTTAACGTCTACTTACCCTACTTTACAATACAGGTCATATAGTGACTTATCTTAAGTAAATTTCAATAGTATCTTTGATTGATCTGTTGAAGTGACTACTTTATTCTATAACGTAAGAATTTTCCGTTTTTGGAAGCCCTCTTTTCGGTTGAGACATCTTACATGTTGGGTGTATCACGAAGTTATTTTGAGTGCGCAATATAAAATTTTAGTCTTTAGGAAGGCCAACGCTATGTACTGCGGCTATATATTCGCCCAGTTGGATTACCGTGTGTCTGTGAATGGTCAAAATTCTAGTAAAATTCAATTGCCAACATAGCATACCGTTTTTATTTTCCTTTTACGGCTTAACTTGGAGCTTCGAAAAAGATCCAAATTTACGGAAGAACTCTAATCTCGGATTGGGTATGTGTTTGAACTTCTCTTCTTTTCCTTTCCTTTCGTGTAAACCTTAGGCTTATGGACGTATTCTCCGTTCTTAGAGTTCTTATACCGGACGAAAAATTTCCCCAAGAACCATCCTAGAGATCTTAAGGACGAATCCTTAGCCGTGTCCCTATCTGGGGAGCATAAACCACTAGAACCTGTCTCGACTATTAAGGTACTCCTTCACCTTCGATACTGGAAAGTAGGGAGCTAATAAGCTAATAAAAATCTAACAAGCTAAGGAACAAAATTAACATCCCCAATTTATTTTTCCTTTTTTTATTTATTTTTTTGTTTTTTAATGTTTGTTTTAATTTTGTAAATTCAGAATCCAAATAGATATGTTAATAGATTAGGTTAAAAAAAAAAATCAAAAATATTTATTTCAACTCAAATTTTGCCAACCTATAATTAATTGCCAATATGTAAACTTTTCAAGATATTGTCAAGTAGCCAAATCGAATCTAGTATGTCGACTTACCGAAATTAAGGTATTAGATTAAGCCGTTAAAATTATTAATTTTTTTTGTTTTTCTGGACAATCGAATATACATTTCAATCGACTATTAACTTACTCTTTTCTTTTATTATAACTATTTTTTTCTTTTTTTTATTTCTTTTTCTTAAATATATACATTTACTACAAAAAAAAAAACAGGGAATTTACACTATTCTCTGGCGACGTACCTCGGACTCCCACAGCTGGGGACAACGTAAGTCGTTTGTGTATTGAGTGGATGGCGCCTTCTAAAACCGTGTGGGTCCGTCTACGGGAGCCAGAAACTCAGAGTATTGCGACCTGCGACCGTCGCCGACTGGGATAGCGGCCACAAACGATTTTGGTAAAAAAAAAAAACGCCAGATATAGGGTAAGTGATTTCTTTTTTTTATTTTCCTGACATCCTTAACTTTGTCGAGAAGACGTAACAAGCTTATAAGATGCAGAAGAGTTTCCTCTTCTTCACCGCATCCTCTACATACTGAGTTCTATTTTACGTTGATTCTCGTTTAGCAGACGGTGATCGGAAAGCTACACGGGAAGCATGAAACATTACGAAGAGAATGAATGGAGACTCAAGCAAACGTGGAACAGTGCTATAAGGAATATGCTGGAAGAAGGACGGAGAGCAAGTTGTCAGAACACAGAAATTAATGCAGAAGCTCTAATAGGCGATATCACCGACCACACGTTCGTAATTGCGTCTTCGGTTATAAAGTCGGTCCATAGTGGGCGCGGGACGGATAGAAAAGTGCCCAAAAACAAGCAAAGGCATTTATGTAAATGTCAATGCGGTCGCGTCTTCGCTGGAATATCGTCACAACAGGAGAGCTTTTATTCTGAATTTTAAATGTCAAAGATAAAGCTTCGTGAGTATATATGCCTACTATAAACGTTTACCAAAAAATTTATTGATCCAAAAATATATTTTTTTATTTACATTATGTATACTGTATCGAAATGTTTATGATCGAAATTTGAAAAAATCAAGAGGCGAACATACGTGCGATATGAAGAATATTATCGTCGGAAAGAGGCTGATTCCGTATCGTTTTGGGCTCAGCACCGTTTTTCTTTTTTAATTTTCGCATTTTCAAAGGATAAGTTATTGCAGGCGTAATAAAATTGTACTAGTCAGGCACCCGGATCTATCGAATATATTATTTTTACCTTCAGTAGTGAAGAAGAATAGAAAATCCTCCATCTATTCGAATTTCGCGCGTCAACATAACTATTAACGATGATCGCAGCCGCTTAATGGTATTTTAACAACGATATTTCTATTATTTTACGTAGAATCGCGCGCAAAGCTCGTTAAAATCGAAAAATATCGCCCGGCAATATGTTTATTCAAGCACGATATCTCCCTTAAAGGCAAGTATCTGGAATATCATCATACCGATATACGCTAAATTAGCCCTATTAGGATACAGTATTTAAAACTTTCTGAAGAGAAATTGAAAGTTTTGACAATGCGAATGTCATCTAACGTACATTAAGTGTTATTAACATTTTTCACCGTACCAACTTTAAAAAAAATGGTGCGCTGGGTTATGTAGATTTGCCGGAAGCGAATGCAGCGTTAATCAGTACGCCGGTTTTGTATGCGATTCAAGTAGCTAACGGCGAACTTGTGGTTGAACAAACTACATCTGGTATTCCTCTCTAACCGTTCCTCTCCAAACGCTTGGGACTTGAGTTTTCCTATGGTTAATACATAAAGACCGAATAATACTGAAATATTGAAGCCATAGCTCGTTAAAAAATCATTGCATCATATCCTGATTAAGTTCAATGTAATTTTAACCCATGTTGCGTTCGCACGGGGAACATTCTTCCGAAACCATATACACGCCTCTCCCTGTAGAGTGCGGCGTAATAATAAAAATAAATAAAAAAAAAATTCCAATTATGCATAAGTAAAAAGAAAAGAAGCATGGAAACGGCGATTTAATGTGATTTGGTGTCTTAAAACTTAACAGCTTTTTTATGAACTACATATGCAAGTGAAATTAGGGTCGCTAGGTATACGTAATACTAAAGGGTACCGCCCGGTATTTAGGGATCCCATAATTCTTATCGGAAGAGCTGTATATTTTATCCTCTACAAGTACTAATTGCCAACTTTATGTGCGTTTGGCGTATCCTCTGTTCGCATGGTCTCATGCAAGTCGTTAAATGAGAACCGTTTAAAAAATAAATGTTTTAATATCCTGTTATTCAAGGTAATTTTAGGTTAACGCGCGATATATTTATTGGTAAGGTAATAAAACAACTCTGGGGATTTTAAATTTATTTATTTATTTCCAGAGGTTTTTCATATATTTTTATCCAGTGGGTGATTTTTTGCGTAATAATATGCCTTTTATTCATGCGAAATAATTTTGCGTATATCTGTATTAGATACTTGTACGTTCATTCAAAAGAAACAGAAAACAGGATTGTTCGACTTTCATTGTTCGAATTGGAACGACACGCAGACCTGGGTAAGCCTTCTCTGGCGCCTGAAATTGTACAACGGGTAAATATATTGCGAAATGTGAAGCCAAGTACGTCGAACAATAGCATTATTTTTTTTTGTATTTACGCGAGGCGGCGGTGTAAGGTTCAAAATACATTTTAAAGGGAATCGTATTTTCTTATCTCATGCTACATTATGTTATCATATTGACATTATATGAAAGTATGTCTGAAATGTAAGACCTCCTTCTTATTCAAGAGGATAAGTGCATCTTTTAACATTTCCCCGCAAAATACGAACGCCAAGAGAAGCTCATAGAGCTACGTGATGGAAAAGTGAGAAAACCAGAGGTATGTAAACGCATACTCGATTCGACGTTAAGTAATAAAGGAACGAGGACACCGCAATTTGAGTTGTTCCATTTGTTGTTTAAGGACGTTGAATTATCTATGTTCGTTGGAGTTCGCTAAGTATATCACGACCTGCATCAATTCGATGGTTCGACGACCGTAATAGTAATAGCAGAAATCTACAAAAAGTTCGATAAACAAACTAAACTTTCATCCAATGATTACACTGCTAGAAAGTCAAGATATAAATTTTCTCGAAGGAGGTCAATAATCGATTTGAAACGGAGGACATTTTCAATACTTCTTTTTAAAACTGAATGTATTCTTTGAGTGATATATATGCAATTATTTCTATTTACCTAAGTTTCTTATTTTGAAAACGACTGGGTTTATAAGTTAAAGTTCGCGATGTGCATGAGCCATATAGGAAACTGTGTTTGATAGATATCTCCTTTTACATGAAAGAAGTCATGAAAAAAGCAGGAGGCGTACCTTTAACTCTTATTATGTTCGTACTCCACACCACAGTTATTTAAATTTTTGATGGGGAAGACAAATCGTGCTTCTGGGGAATAATACGTTTTTAATTATTCAACAATTCTGCCCTGGAATAACAAAATCAATTTACAGCCTCGTTTTCTTGGAATATAACAAAATGAAAAATATTATTTACAAATATTAACAAACAGAAATGAAAGAAGCCGCAGTTGTTGAAATTTTACCAAGATAGATTGATCGTTCCTTCCTGCGCAGAAACAGCAGCACTATTATAAAGAGCTCGCGTGTCATGATTAGAAAAGACTATATTTTAGGCGAGTAATCATCGACGAGCGATGAGATTATTGCGAAAGTAGTTGCAGACAGTGTAAAAGCCATGTTGGCTAGGCACTACTGACTAAATTACTGATGTGTTCTCTCATATGCTACATGTGACGTGATTGTTTACACCTTTCACCGCATTTCTGAGCACTTATCTTAGAAACGAACCTGAAACTGTTGACAGATCTGGTGAAAAGCTTTTTAAAAGCACCATTGCAGTATATAGAGAAGAAATGCCCAGATCTCATGCGAAGATGGCTATAATCTGCTTTCTTCTATAAAGCAAAATTTGGAGCATATTGACGCTGTAACCGCTTCTTTGAAAGATTATGCGAAAAGCATTATTTAGTACAAACAAGTTCTTGAAGAATCTAATTCCATCCTGAAAAGAAACATGTAAATACATCAATTTACCAGTAATCTTGTAAAATAAAAAAATAAAATGAAATAACGAATAAATCTCTACATATTGAAACATTTTTTTTGGTCATGTCTCATTTAAACAATAGTCTTTTGATTCCTTGTTCTATTTTTAAAAAATTACTTGTTTTAAACTAAACTTGTTTCGGGTTTAAACCGTGTCATGTCGTTGTTAAAATAAAAATAAAAATAAATATGTATATGTTATATATAAGTATATATATAGTTATATTTAACATTACCATACTTAAATATCATTCATAAAATACGAAAAGACACAATAGGGAAAACTTTCTCTATTGATGAAAATGAAGCATCGCAGCTGCGATCAGTATACTCTTATGTATGTTTTGTAATGTTATAAATTAACATCCTTTGAGGTTATTTGTCATCAGCATCACCTATTCATCTTCGGTTTGTCCACCTGTTGAAAGTAAAGAATATTCAAGTGACAGGAAGCTCGATTTCTGAAAGAAAATTCGCTCTTCTGGCCTGTTATTTTTTAGAACGTGGGCCTTAGAAGGATAACAGTCCAGCTAACGACGGTAGTGGCGGAAGCGGACAATTACTTCTTGTGTGTTCTATTTTCTCATTTCCCAAAATTTAAATTTACATAGAATCCGTCTAAAATTCCATTTTAGAGGAGTTGTATGTAGGCCAACAAACCAATTCTAAAATTGTCAAAAGAATATTTTGGAGACATTGCCATATTCCATGGCTCTAAATTTCATTCAAAAAATTTCCGGAAACCCACAATTTCAAAATGTTCTAAATTCTTCCCCTCGCTAAACATTTCAATGCATATCATTTTTATTTGAGTTGCTATATCTAATTTTTCCCCCCATCTTGTCCGACAAACAAGCTTTAAATATAAATGAAGCTTGTGTACAGTGAAATTATGGAATAAAATTTATAATGCCTTAGAGAGGTTAATGTAAGAAAATGTCCAGACAGTACCATTCTTTTTATTTAGGGTGTTTTATGCATGAAATAGTTGCTTTCCCTTTCTTCGAAGTGGTGACGTCATTATCAATTTTATAAAAAAAGGCACGCATATTTTGAGGAGGTCGATAGGAAGAGCTCAAGAAAGTCTTACATTCTTAATGCGTTTCTTTGGTATCGGGAAGACAGTATCTCATTTTATTTTGTTCGACCTGTCAGGTAGTTACTTGAACGATATACTTCCTAATCGCTGCACAGGTAGGCGCTCCATTGCTGAATGGCCCGATCGGGCTGTTACATTTTTTTTTTTTGGTATATCAAGTCGCAAGTATACGTCCAATGACTTACGACATTCGAGGAATTACTGGAGCGCGTAACGTTGGAATGTCGAAATGATCCATCTTTACTTTGGTAAAGTTGAATGGATGGCATCTACTTAGATGGATAGTTGGTAGGTTTATGATTTGATTTCTTTCTTGTATTTTTTATACTCGGCCTTAGTTGTATATTCAGTCTTTGATATTTTAACTCAGGAAAATATACAGTGACCCAAGACACCTATTTGTATTTTGTAGTTTGCCTTTGATAAGTGTTTGAATCACTTCCAACCGTGCGCCCTTTTATATTTTTTAACTTTTAATATTGATAATCCAGCTCGTCTTCTTGTTGCCCAACACTCTGCTAATGAACTTTTGAGAGCGTTACAAATAGATAAATGTTCTTCGCGCTAACGTCGGTTTTTATATGAGAAGGATTTATTTGATCCTTAAAATCGAAGTGTGATAACGAGTCCACTTAAAACTGGGACAGCTGCACTTAGTATTCTAAGCTAAGAGTTAGCAATAACGTGCAATTTAATTACAACGAAGTTCATGAATGTTGTAAATGATTCACAGTCGTAATTAACTTTCCGCACTTCGTCGCGTTCTTAATGTTACAATTTATTCGAGCGTGACGTAAAAGCGTCAGAGAGGATAGGGAGATAAATGTGCACGTTTGGTGTTTTACATTTTGATTGTAAAAATACATTATTTGAAGCAAAATAATAATATATATATATTATTATTATCAAAAACAAAACAAAGGATTCCGCAAGATTCAGAATGTTTGTAGGTAAGAATAAATTAATGCTCCACAAACAGTGCCTAATTTATCTCTTTGACAATTGCGAAGGTAAGGAGACATTAATAGCGTATTTACACCCGTAAACTCACGTGACAGATGAATCATAAATGTTATATGCATTAAATGGGTGAAAGGATAACATTCGTAATTCTAACAGGGCTTATATTAAGCCATGATATAACTTTTTCAGCCGAAATATAATATTAACGCATTGTCGTTTAATTCCGAACTCTGGAAGTTACACTGCTGAAAACGTTATGCTGTGTAGATCTTCGCAAATAAATGAAATACGTACATATATCTGGAAATAAAGCGGGTAGCATATTTAGCCGAGCATAAATTGGTTATGAAATGAAATTATAGCCTTTGTACTGTAAATTAGTTCGGACTTCAACATTGTAAATATAGCTTTGTTTCGAAAATTAGGGTTAAAACGGGAAGAAACGCTTTTCCGTTCAGTGATATTCGTAACTTAATTCACGTTGACTTGGCTCTACCATAATGAATCGCACATATTGTTCACGTATCAGGGAAATCCTATTACAGGTGTTTGTTAAATCGACTTTAATTGTTTTATGTCGTAATTATGTATGAATTTTCAAACTCAATTTCGGTCGTAGGGATTCAAGAACGAATTCCTTAAGAAGTAGTTCAAAATAATAGCTGAATATGGTGCAATGTTCAATAACATCGAACTTGGCTATTTCAGATTTATTTACAGGACACCGTTTCTGAACTTTTTAAAATTTGAAATAAATAAATGACTTTTTAACTGGAGGTACCGAGATATAAGATGTCTCGGCGAGAGTTAGACGTAAAGATAGCGTTATTATTGTTATTGTTATTGGGTTTAGAACTACGCCATTGGACAAAAATTAGCGCTATTTCAAGCTAGTAGTAGTTGTAGTGCTGTATCCTACATACAACACTATAAAATGAAATGGTAGCCGAGAATTCTGAAGATGGTTGATCGAACGATTATTAATTTTACGAAATTAACTTCTTATACGACTGAAACATACACTGATTCTAGCCATGCAAAGAGTTCACAATAATTTAGAAAAAAAGAGAATGAAACAGGAAAGCAGTTAATGCCTGTTTTCCCCACAATCGTCGTTGGCTGGAGTTACAATATTTCGCTGCTACCTACGCTTCAAGGATATTTGGCTGAAAAAGGAATATCCTGTTCAAAATCGAGTTTTCTATCTCTAAAGGAACCCCTATTTTCGATGGGTGGACAAAATGAAATAATGAGAAGAGATGATGCTGACGACCATTTAATAATATATAGATTATCATATTTGAAAAACCGAACTTTTTTAATTTTGAAGATGATGGAATTTGGTCATTAAATTTTGGATACTCTGTATGCGATAATTCAATTGTCGATGTGGATCTAACCCAGCGGCGCTTACGGTCAGACGAAAATGAGTAAAAGGAGCAGTATTAACATAAAGCTGCATATTTCAAAATTTTCAAAATAATCAGGATATCTAAGAAACAAATGAAAATAGGGGAATCAGATGAAATAGATCATCAAATTTTGTCCGGAATTCAAAAACGAGATAATATAGCAGGTGTTCCGTATAAAATAAGGAAGTTAATGGTGACTTTTAGTATAACCGGAAGTAGTATTACCTTAAAAATATTTAGAAATGAAAGGGAATCTTGACTACCTCTGGAATCCAAGAATCTGGAATTCTGGAAGTTTTTTCTAACCACGGAAATTTCTAACAAACGATTAACGTGAGAAATCCTGTATATCCTGGGAACTCGATAGGAAGAGCTGCGCTCATATAACACGGATCCACGTATGTGCAGGAAGTGTTATTGTATCTGCAGAAAATCTCAAGTTCAAGTTATGCATATCTGTTCGAAATGAAATATAATCATATCTGCTTAGTGTTAACGATAGTATAATATAAACGAGAATTCATTGACATCCTTCTTTAAGTAAGCACTATCAACCGGCGCACCTTCACATCTTCACTATCAGACATTGTACAATTTATTAATTTTACAGTGGGTAAAACGAATGTCATTCTAATTCTTTGTCTGCTGCAAACTTTTAATAATACCTCTTTACGTAAAGCAAGCGCCGTCTGACACTATGCCAGGAGCCTGTAAGTATTAAAAATATGAAAAATATGTACTAATTGGCCAAATTCGACGTATTCTTAAAATAAAAATTGTTGAGCGAACGCGAAAGTATTACGTATATATATATATATTCCCCGTATCTACATTCACTCGGATGTTGTAACTTTTAACTAGTTTCCATTCGGGTTCAGAATTATTCTTGCTTCAAATAATTGAACTTATCTACATCTATGATGCATCAGTGGCCATTTAATTTTTAAGTTTTAATGAACGCTTTCGGAGCTTTAGTTTTCAAGAAGAACATCCAAAAAAATTTCCAATTTTTCACAGTATCAATGCACATACACACATGAGAGGCTATCATTTGTAAGCCGTACAACATTTACATTTCAGGCAAGCATAAAAACGCCAATGATTCTTGAATTCAACGGTAGCGAATTTACAGATTTTACAGAAGACATTGGTAATGTAACTTTTATAACAATTGGAATAGCTAATTGCCATAATCCGCACGTGTGGTTCCAAGAAAATTTAGTCACCCTTGATCGTTCCAACAAAAATTTGTTGCGAATGTTTGGTTACGTTTGCGATCACAAGAAAACCAAATGAGGAATCGTTGCCCGAAAAGACAACGGTCCCTAAGTCGTAAGAGGTACAGTAGCTTGGCTTTAGGTTTTTATACGTGGGGATGTTTAAAAGACAATGTACATGTTACGCCCGCTGCAAATGGGAATCATCTTTTTTGCAGATTTCAACAAGCATGCTTGGAAATGAGGGGAAATCAACGAGGTGATAACTCAAATATGTTGGCGCGGTATAGTCTTATGGAATTGTAGAATTGAGCCCATTTTGTGAGAAATCAAAATTTTCATCCTCATTTCCTAATACATGAATTATACTTGTTACGTAACTTTTTCTTATTTGAGCACTACATTTTGAATCAACAGTCTAAGATCAATGTTTTGTTGTCATTACAGCTAAACCAACAATCAGAAACCGTTCGTATCACCATACCATCATTTAGTGTTTAAATTTGACGAAAGTTTCGTGTTTAATATTAGGCAACCTCTACATTTCAAAAGCGAAATATCTGTGTAGAACTAAATAAAAACTGCTGGGATGGAAATATCTTGAAATTTGCGAGAAGTAGATACATGAAATCCATTTTTCATGTTTTTAGATGGAGAAATTTAACAGTATCCAGAACGTTCTGCAGCATAATGTACTGGTTCGCTACTTATAGATTACGTTGCATAAACGAGTTATCAGAAAGTAATACTGTTGATACAATAAGCGCAAATTTTATAATTAGAGAAGATTAGGACAGTATGTACGTACATAATTATATTTCAAAATAGAAAATACATATTACAAAATATTCGTTCTTTCTAATCTAATTTCTAATTACCAAAATCATTAACCTTTGCTAGTGACACGATCGATTCTACAAAGGCAAAAAGACTAATTCTTAAAGCATCCAATCAAGGAGTAGATAATATACCCTAAAAGGGAGCGGATTCAAATTAATTCCTGGTTTAGTTACACGAAATTTCAATTCGTTTCAGATAAGCATATACATTTATGCGTATAAAGTAATCTGACGATTAAGCGGCAAACTTTATGGTTTACTCTAATTCAATATTCTTGTTCAATATTTCAGCAGCTTGTTCGCGGTGAAGAGAAGTCATGCCTTAATATCGGTTTCCAAAATATAATTTCAATATTAAAATAACATTAACGGGGAACAATTTGTTTTAACGCATAAACTTTATAAAACTTCCGTTGATAATAAATCAATTATCAGGATAGACGAACATGCTAACAGCGCGATATATTTTGCGATAATATGCGCTTTATACGTCACCGAAGATTATCGCATTGTATATAATTATCTGCTAACAAAAGCTGAGCTAAACCGTGGCCGACATTAATCATAATTAGTTAAGGGAGATTACTTCTCACCAACAAACAGGCGTTTTGTTTCTCTCGCGTTTCGCTATATCAAAGAATTAATAAATTATATTTCTGAATTTTATTTAATTGGGGATGTAGAATATTTTAAAGGAAGCGTATTGTGCCTGATTGTATTGTGCATAGAGGCAAATGAATTTAAATCCATGTACCCGTTACAAAATCATTGACTTCTTCTCGACTTGTACCGTTAGGTTAGAAGCAATGGTTCTTTTCTTTTTCTTATTGTTTGATTTCAGCTATTAAGGAACAGAAAAAAATGGCAGCTATTGCTACTAATTAACAAAAAGAAATATTTTTTAAATCGTGAGTAAATAAAAAAATTATTAAAAAAATATAGTTTTATATATAACAGGTGTGTTTTTATTTTTTTATTTTTTTTATTATTTTTTAATTTATTTTAATTATTTTTTTTATATTTTTTGTAATTATTTTTAATTATTCTGTGTACGTTTTTTGATATATTATCCATTATTATTATATTCATAATACGCAGCGAACTAAGTACTCTTTTTTTGTCCAATTCCTCTCCTTGTCTTAAAGCTTTCTGATACTTTCCTTTCGTTGTATATGACGTTCTATGTGTTTTTGTAAACATTTGTAATCAAGTAATTCCTCTGTTCTACATGCCATATCTGTTCCCGTTTAGGCTATTAAAGGCTTTCTCTAGGTAGGTAATAAAGATTAGGTACATTTTGTTATCTGTCTTTTTTTCATCTAGTTACGGAAATCTTAAACCGATCTATTTGTTTGAAAAGTGGTTTATTCATAATGTAAAGTTAAAATTCTTACTTTAGTTGCCTTTTAAGAATCTGTTGATAGATTTTGTAGCGTGTGCATAGTAGAAATACGGAAGTTATTGCACTCAGTGGAGCGTCATTATTTATGTATTGGCTTTGTTATTGCATTGTCGTTCCTTTGAGATGTTTTATGCAAACTGCTTTCAGTATTCTGTGTAATAAATGCAGTCTTCTCTCATATATTTCAACATCTTCGGTTTTTACTCCATCTATCACTAGTGCTTTCGCTGTTCTACGTTTGAATATTCCTTTTAGTTGTTAGTTCTGATTACGATTAATTTTTTCTTCTTCGTTTTAGTCTTGTTATTCTAATGTTTTCAGTTCTTCTGCTATATTACCTTGTTCTGTGCCTTTTGCTTCCAGTACTTTTTCGAAGTATTCCTCCCATCTTTCTGTTATAGTTGCTTCTTAGGAAATTATTTCCTATCTTTTATGTCTTTTATTTCCTCTCTAAATGTCTTTGCTTGAACTTGATATTTCCAGTTACATTCACCTGCATTTCTCGTTCAAAATGTTTTCAGGATTGATCTTAGGCATCTTGCACCGTATTCTTCACTATTCCTCTTTAAGTTCCATGGTATTGCTAGTTACCTTGGTTCTTGTTTTTAGCTGGATATATTTACGTGACGTTTTCTTTTTCTTTATTTCTGCTTTTATGTCGATATTCCACCAATGTGTGAGTTTCTTTTTATTCGTTGAGTATTGTGATCATCTCTTAAAAATTATCCCACATTTCTTCTACGTCCATATTATTTATCTGTCCCTCCTTTGTAACAACTTCTTCTTATTACTGCATGGTAGTTCTACTTAGTTTTCTCGTTTTATAATTTACGCGTCCTTATACTCTAATATTCTATTGTCTTTGTTGTGTAATGTGAAATACAACGTAAATGTCGCACGTTATAAATGGAACACGTTCAAATTTTTTAAATTCCTGAATACTGTTTACGTGTTTGGTTTCACAAGGAGGTAAAACTGTAAAATCCATAAATTAGGTGTCACGTGTCAGTCACTAATTGCAAACCAGTTTTTTTTTCTTGTGGAAAGTTTTTTTTTATTTCTTTTCCGACGGCAGTAAATGTAGCCAAATTCAATTTGTTCAAGTGCTGCGTATATATCGAAAAATCCCTCAAGATGAACGAAAATAAATTTCGAAGAGAATAAAAGGGAAATTCGGACATTACCTTAAGTACTTAACAACCTAAGGTATTAAGTTTGTTTCCTGTAGTCTTGGAAATGTCGGTATTATTAATAACGACCGGACCACACCACATAACTAGTCTTGATAGTTGTACTTTTTCGGAATAGTTGGGCTAATCATGGAAAAGCTATATACTTAAGTAATTGGAGTTCTTCTGACTTAGTAACCCTTACTATTAATTTTATTATTACTATATTCAATTTAACAGAATAGAACTTATATCTAATTAGATCAAGGGAAGATGCACGAATAATAAACATCAGCCGTTATTATTTAGCCCATCAGGCAATAGGACACCGTTTTGTAAGATATTTTGTTTAAAGTTCTCAACAAATACCTCATTAAGAACAGACGCTGAGTTAGTGGTCGTCCAGCACTTATAAAACGAAGTAAAGATTGTTAATTGTTGTAAGATGCGTAGATCTACAAAGTAAGCATGAAGTTAAGAAATATATACGTAATTATATAGAATAGTATGCAAAGTTGATATATTTATATATATATATATATATATATATATATATTTGCACAGGTCATGCAGCACTAAATCACATGATTTATCTAAACCTTTCCATGTGATTCGCTGATATACATAAAATTTCTTATACATAGTGTATGATACATCAAATCAAGATTACATATTATTATTATTATTATTATATTTTAAAACTAAAGTTTCGTTAGAGGTACGTGATGTGTTTATTTTAACTGCTCTTATTCTTAACCTTAAGACTCTCTTAACTGAAAACTCTCTTACTCTTAACGTTGCTATGGAAATATTACAGCAGGTACATTATGAATGAAAAAGAAGCGCTAGCAAAGCTATTCTGGTAACTGGTTTTCGACTTGTTGGGCAGATTACCACGAAATACGACTAACATTCGAGAAGAAATTTGTACATATCTTATGCCTCTACAGTACGAAGGGAATGTGGTAATCCTACACATGCAAATTTAAGTAAGTTTTCACTCCTATCTATTCTCCCGACGAATCGTTGAAAACACAAACACCTAATTATGTAAAGTTTTCTGACGTCGTTTCTACAAGATCGCGCCTTTCTTCCGTTGTCTTTTCCATTCGTTCTTACGATTAGACACTCTCTTCCTCTGTAAGCCAGCTTTGATGCAAACGTACAGGAGCCTGAAGTTACCTACCCTCTGATACTTTCGTTATCAATGGAATGACGAAAACATTTTAATTAGAGGATTTGTACGATCTTTTCCTTGATGGTAATTGATACTTTATTTCCGATATATTTGTATCAAAAGTAAGTTTTTAATGAAACGTATACCAAGTCATAGTTTAATTTAAAATAAGACCATTCAAATTTTGATTTATATCCTTCCATAGTTGCAGGAAAAACGCTTAATAATCTGACCTGAAGTTACGAACTCTTGATGGATGTATTAATGGATGGATAACTTATTTCGATAATATCGAAAAAACAGATTCGTTCATTTTTTTGTTGATTAGTTGATGTTGCCTTTCGCTTGACGTGCTTTCTTGGTCGACGTAAAAATTGAACTTTTCTGTTTGAACGATTGATGTTTAGTCTTGGGATCATAGACATCAAGTTTATGATAATCTTACAAAGAAAATCCTCTTCAATCTAAAGCTCCTTCATACGTTGAATTGTTTCAACGAAATCCGCTGACGTACTCTACAATGCGTGTACAGTACGTCTTGAGTGGCTTGCTTACGATCATTCGCAATTGCATTCTGGACAACAACGACATATTCTGGCGGTATATCTTGGTTGGTGGTTGTATGGAAAGCCCGTCCTCATCAATTCAATCAATCAATTCAGCCACTTTTCAAACGTTTAAAGTATCCATAAGTTTGGATTTGGCCCAAAGATTCGCCATAAGTGTTTCCTTTAGCATGGTTACAGTCTTAACTTAAATCGATCATTCAGAAATTACAAGCACAAGTAAAGGCGTGCACAATTCCACGTAGCGGTATTGATTTGAAACTTGAAAACCACCTCAAAGTACATATTGCTGCTTTTAATGATATTTGTGACAATAATATATTAGTTGGAGTGCTTGTAAAACTTCTAGAAAAGAATGAATAGCAAAACTAGAGGAAAGTGCACACATCCGCCATCAAGTGGTACATTGCTCAGTAATAAACAGCAACAATAGTGAAGTTAACAATTGACAACAAATAGACTCAGATATTGTGCATATATAACTTGTTATTTAAGAACTGCTTACAATTAAGATCCTAATGTTGAATATATTTGTTCGTTAGAGATATTTGTCCACATTATTACTAACAGTAAACTATATATGTACATAGCGTTCGTATTAGTATCTCGCAAACTTGGATTCCTTTGAAGAACCTATAATCTTATTCACTACAATTTGGAATCTCGTACCGATTACTTTATCAGCTGCCGTTCAATATAAACAATAACCCTTGCGTAACTATGATTCTCCTATGGAAATGTTCATACGCAGCTTCATTACAAATAAATATGTCGTTTGTTTTAGATACACGTACCTATCTACACCTAGTGTATGCGCGCTAGCAAACTATATACATATCTCTATTCGAAATTATAATTCTTCCCACGTCAAGTCTAGAGGTTGGCAGTAGCTTTGTTAGCTGTGGAATTAATATGAAAAGGGAATTCTGAACATTGATCGAACTCAAAGATCATCTTAATTAGCGGCTTTTGGGCATTATTATTAAGTCGTTTGATTCTAGAGACCTATCCTGAAATATCCAACTTAATAATGATTATTTACGTAAATATTAGAACCATGGTGGAGAATATAGGATATGTCCATCCTATATTCTCTTTTCAGAATTGCCGGTAGAGATCTGTCTAAAGCGATTGTCCTGACAGGTTTGTAAAGTTCCATTTTCGCTTCGTTGTTGTAAGATAGAACTATTCCCAAGCGGAAAAAAGATTTTTTTTTTATTAACAGTAACACTGTAGCTTCGACAGTGCTACATTTGTATAGTTACATATCAGAAATTGTGTCTATAATTATAACATTCTTTTATAACAAAATCCGGTATTATTGTTTGAAGTTTTATATGAAGGAGCGCTAAGTATTGTATCAAAAATAAAATACGAAGGATGTTTCCAAAGTGATTCATTAGTGATAGACGATATGGTTCAGTGCGAGTCAGGTGTTCGATTGATATAGACTCGTTTTCGTAACATTCCTTTTGTAATCACGGAAGAAAGCAGGAATTTTCTTTTTGTGAAAAGGGGCTGTGAAAATTTCAGAAATTATTTAACGTCTACAAGGAGTGATTGGTAAGTCTGTAAAGTCCAATGGTGGTGTATATCGCTGCATCGATCGTTTTAAAACTAGTGAAGTACCATTAGAAGACGATCCACGCAATGGTCGTCCGAGTTCGTTGGTTAACGAAAGAAACATTATTGTCGTAGGGACCTACTGAAACAGGACAGAAGAATCACCAAATTAGTGAACGTCTTCCTTGACAGCTTACATGACTGTCTAGGCGTAGGCAACATTTCAGCCCGCTGGGACTGGAATAGAAGATCAATAGGTTTGATACTTGTCGTCAACTTCAAGAGCTGACCCGCTTAGCCCGTTAAGGTGGTGAACTTTGACAACGGGTAATAATCACTGACGAAATGGGGATTCCCTATTTGAATCCTGAGATCAAAAGGCTTCCATTTAAGACGCGTGCAGTTGCGTCTGTTGGAAAGGTAATGCTCACTATATTTAGGGGTCGCGAAGGGATTATTCTGCATTACTCGATTAATGCAGAATATTATTCGAATTTATTATCCGGATCACTGCGACAGGCACTTGCCAGAAAACGAGCTGGAAGGTTACATAAGCGTCTGTTATTGATGCTTTGAATGATTTACAATGGGAATCGCTTCTAACTTACACATCAGATCACCCACCCAGCGATTTTTATCCGTTCTCAGTTTTGAAAAACCTTTACAGAGCGTTCGAATTGACGTTTAACTGACGCAACACGTGTTTTATATAGATGGACTGCGAAAACACCGAAAAAGTTCATTGAAGACGGCTTAAAAAAATAATTTATCGTTGGAGATAAACGTATCGAGTTAAATGGAGATTATGCGGAAAATTATTGTAACATTGATGAAAATTGACAGACTAAATTCCCAGAACTTTGGAAACATCCCGTCGTACTTGTCTTCTAATGTAAAGTTTCGTATTACAATATGTTAGCAATAATCATTTCTAACGCAGAGTGCAAGTGTAAAATTCGTAATTCCGTCTAAACTTAAATTATTGAAGCAATCTTCATTTATTTCATTATCTAAAACAACCGGGTGCTGTATGTTCCCGTGTGAGTCCCTTCAGAATCAATTTTTTTTTAGTCTCGCATCATCATTCGCGGATAGGGAAACAGCTAATTATGCTTCACACTTTACGCCGATTTGGTACAATAGTAACAAAACTATGGAACACTTTGTACATGTAAAAGCGACTGAGGTTATGAGAAGCTCCAGAAAGCTTATACACCTCGTTGGATCGTCGTCACAAAAAGAATATTAGTTGATGTTAGGTAACACGTATAGGTGCTCTATAACTAAGCAAATGGCGTAGCAATTATACTCGTAATTCTTGCTAAAAACGTATTGTTAATAGGATTTGAGTTATTATCAGTTATACATGATAGCATGTATATTAGTGTGTTACTACGAAGGAATCTGTACTCTAACGAGATATCTGTAATTGTTGCGATCATATGTATTGCTGATATATTATCGCTGCTATCATGTAATCCTAAAAGAATATTAGACATTCACTAATCATCTTGCCATTTCGAGTTTCGACACATGCTATATATATGTTATATGCCAAACTAAACAGACTAGATCGCATGTCTGCTAACATTTTGATCACATGACAGTGCAATAACTTCGAGTAAAAACTAAAGATAATAAATACGATTAAAGTAATCAACCAGTACCTTGTATTTGAGTGAAACTTTTATCAAGAATCAGGAATGTCGACAAAATTAGGAGGTTTTCTGTTAAGATTTGCCACAATCTTGTCTTGCAGATCTCAATACAAACGTTATTGGAGAAAAGGCTACATTTGTGTGATATAGTACAACAGAAGCTTTCTCATATTTCTTCGTATTTAATTCCATTCAGCCTAGACCAAACTCTAAAGGCGCATTTAGAGAAAAATCTGAAATAACAACCTGAAATTTCTTTGTTTATACCGGACTCATCAATTGCATTTTAAAAAAATGCATTGATGTATCCCAAAGTTTGCTGGGAGTGGCCGTTTTCAAGTTTATATAAGCCCGGTCCGATACGTATATCAGCCCGGCTCGGCCTGGCACGTTTATTAGTTCGGCCCGTCCCGACTCGTCACATTTACCAACCCGGCCCGCTCTTTATAAGTGAGAGAAACAGATCAGTATGATCCGTTTCGTCCAACTGCAAAGAATACATATTCGAAGAATACAAATTTTATTTATATTGCTACTAAAATGTGAATTTCATTAATAACTTATTTAATTCGAATAAGTAACACGGATATACCAAAACTGAAAGAAGTTTTTCCTTCTTTATGACGACACTGTTTCAGCTCCGCGAAAATTAGACTATTCGGAATGAAATTATTGATTATGAATTTATAATGTGTTTCTAAGAAGCGCTTTTATTATTAAATTCGAAAACATTGCATTGTTATTCATTGAATTTTTACGATTGTATTGGTATTGATACAATCATCTTATCGCTAGCGAGAAAATGAAATAGAAGTTAAAAAATTAATGTACAAATTAAGCTGGTAATTCCGATAATCAATATTTTATTCTCATTGTAGTATACTAAGAAATAAGCGAATATGGGCATTATTGCCGGAATTGCCAACTTGAACTGTCTGCGACATTTAAAAATGTCTCTGTTGTTTTTCAAATATCTTTTCGGTATTGAATTATGAACGTACTTAGTATTAAATTCAAGAGTAAAAATGGGTGTAACTGCTACATCCTCTTCCAACTTTCTGAGCTGAAGTAAGCAAGTTGTGTATCAACCCCTTCCATTAATTGAAAATCTGGAATTTATTACACACCGGCGGCTATAAATACCTTCGGACTCAAGATTATTTTCCGAATACATTGAAACGGCACAAATCTCACAGATCTGCTTGCTTCCGTTAATCTTCATCCTGTAATAAATGTTTCCTCGAGCGCCACTGATACTACATCGTGCCCTTTAGACAATTTTTTATAAAGAGGTTTCTCGTGTCCAGTGCAAGATGTTCGGATTTTAACTTGTTCAACCATGTTGGCCACATAATAAAGATAGCGTTACCAGAAAAGACTATAACGACTGAATACATCTATAAATGGAAATATTGCGAAAAGATTGCGTTGTATGTTTTGATTTATTTTTGTCCAAAGAATTACGATGTACAAATGTATATAGATGTAAACATTCCGATATAGCCTTCAAATGTTTTGCCGACATTCGTTTGTATTATTTAGATATTTGTTTTCCATACGTCGAATGTAAATCTCGTGGAGAATTTTGGGTTTCTCCCGTTATTTTAGCTGCGAAAAATATTCTAAAACAATACTTTCTGACTCTAACTACCCTTATTTAGAAACTAAACGTGTTCCGGGTTTGAACCGTGTGCTAACTGTTGCCTATCACTCTTTTGAAGAAGCGGCATACGATTGTAGGCGAAACGTCGCGTTTTTTCTTTTAACAACGACATGACACGGTTCAAATCCGGAACACGTTTAATTTCAACAGACTCTGGCCGTGGAAGCCTACGTTTTTATTTTGCTCTTATTTAGATCCTTTTATAGATCTAATCTATACCATTCGATTCTCATGCATAAATTGAAGGTATATAGGTATTGCTGGTGCAATGTCGCCAACATGTTGGCATAAACAATTATACTTACTACAGAGCCTAAGAAATGCTTCTCGAGATGTTGGAGCCTAACAGGAAGAAAAATAAAGCGATTGCTACAATAAACAGTAGTATTTATCTAGATAATTGTTTAGGCGTGTATACATGTATTAGTGCCACAGGCAATTGAACGAGGAATACGAGATTGGAACGAGCGACAAGACAATTTATGTTTAGATGAAGTGGTCCCTATGTAGACGTACCCATATCCACCGCTCCTCAAATTCAGTCACGTTTGGCCATGCATCTTCCGTACGCCAACAAAGATTAGTACATTGCCGCCACTTGGCACTCGACTAACTCGCGCATCCAGCAGGCAGAGGGCGGCATTCGATGTAAAGTACTTAATGGTTATAGTTTCCGACAGACATGCAATATGGAACTGCACTTGATACACCAACACGAACGTCATTAAATTGTTTACGATTTCGTACGTTTCGCCACAATTAATTCCCGAAGTTGTCCTTCGATTGCCTACTAACAATTTATATGTCTATATATACTTGAGGCCATTTTGCTTTAGGCAAGTGTTCCTTTACTGCAAGGCATTCTGTAATTATATAGGTCTGCTCAAATTAATTCTTTTAAGGAATAAGAGTATAGAATATATAACGTACCGGCCTAGTGCGTGGGCACAAGATGATTGTTTCCGCGAGGTCTTCCTGGTAACTTGGCAGGAAGTGGATTGTGTAAAATTATAATTGAAATTGTTGCGAATTTTTATTTACGTTATGTAATGTTCACTTTGCACGATGTTCTAAAGTTTAATAGATAAAGTTAAGACAATTCTTTATGAACATTTCTCTGTAGAAAATTAAGTCAATTCTTCAATAAATGACCATATATCTTAATTCTAAATTGGCGTCGTAATAAAATAGTTTGCATTATACCTTTGAAATATACACAACTTTTGTAAAGTTGCATTTATTGTGCAAGTAGTAGGAAGCTAAAACATACTGATGAGATAACAGGCATTATAGAGTATCTTGACAAAATAGTTTCGTATACGCAGGGGCGGTCGACAGGTAACTTATTTTGTTATTTAAATTGGAATATACATTACCACGTTTTTGTTATCTCCATCTAGAAATAAACCAACAATATGGATTTTATGTGCCTTTATTTCTAAGATTCATATGTGTAACACTGAAACTAAAGAAGATAATTACAATTAAACGCGAGTCCTGCGTTTGGTATCAGCATTGTTTGGTTACTATGGCAAAAATATACAAAACATACTGACATTGCTGATCTTAACTGCTGATTCGAGGTTCTTAGCTTAATATGTGATTTATGTACAAGGCGAAGGAAAACGCAGACATTTTGAAGTGCAACACTTAGTGCACTTACTTAGCAGCAATTACGCACATCTATTGAGATGAAAGAAAGATAGTTATTAATTACACAATAAAGATTACAACGAAGATTATTAACTTGTCCACAATGTATTTCGTATTGCATGTCACTGTTGCCCTCTATGTTCTCGTAATCATGTTATCTGATGTAGGTATGTACACTAGATGTATTAGCATTACAATTCTTCTTCTTTTTGCATTGACATAATGATTGTTTCCACTAGCATCAAATCCTATCTCTAATTTGACAAATGCTTTCGGTTGTGGACATCGCCAATCAGGTTATACGTCCTATTAGCTGAAATACACCATTCCTTTTATTTTCTCCTAATACGTAAATTGTACCTACTGCTTATCTCCTCTTTACCCAGCTTCAATAATTATAATTCTCTGCTGATAATCCTCTGCTCACCTTACATCGATATTACGTCATAATACATCGACAGCTGCCTTCATCCCGCCAAGTAATGATGATAGTATGTTCCCGTTTTGTGATTTCTTCTCCAAATCCAGCCGATTAACGCTAACTATGACTACCTAAAAAAAAAAAACAGTTGGCATTACTGCCCCCGGTCGATTGAATAGTTCTCACCGCTTTCGGAGTTCATAGTCCACCGCTTCGACTGTGACGACACGAAAACTCCGATTGATGCTTAAGTTGCTCCAGCAGGACTTTGGAAATGTTAACTTAAACTCATTTTCGACCCTGAAGAGCGACACTCAATACGCGGTCAGCTTTTTCACACCGAAATCTTTCGAGATGCCCACACTCTCTGTTATACCTTTAACCTCCGTCTAGCGTCATTCGAAGAGGTTTTCTGATCTTATCCGTGGCGGTGACAGTTTGTGACCGACTCGAACGTTTATCTCAAACCAAGTTGACAAAACCACGTTTAAATTCAGTTGATCAAAATTTTACTGTAGCAAATGTTGATGCAGAGTTCCAGTAAACAGCGTCCATCTCCGCTTTAATTTGCGTAGACGTAATGCCTTTGAAGTGCAGGAATTCAGTGACGTTCGATAATCGATTTTTTTCTATTCGTATAGAAACACTAACGTCGAATGACACAAACAACTGAACATCCAACATAGCTGTTTAGATTACCCTTGTAGGAACATATACATTTTCCGTCCGATAGCGTATCTCTACTGACCTACACACGACCATTCACGACCTTGTCGTTGTCTGGATATCTGCCAATATCTACAACAAAATATCTTGATCAACACGAATTTCACGTTGGCTGAAGAATAATAACAAATTTATTATTTTCAATTGTGACTAAGCGCAGTAATAGTATCGAACGTAGCGTATCAGCTTTACTTGTTACAGTTGCAAGTAAGACAAAAGATACTATAGGGATTGTAAATGGTTATTGGTCTTTGGATTCTCTTGTATATCTTAATTTCGAAGTAAGAATAGCGAAAGATATACAGAGAAATTAGTCTTGCTTCGTGTCTAGTGAAAATTGCATTGCAGCAATAGATTGCTGTGCATTTCTATAAATTGCCCCAGTTTGTCGTAAAGCTTTGAGGATTTGTTCTCGAATAAATTACGAAAATTTAAACTTCAAGAGACGCTTCCTTCGCGCATAACGGTATTACTTTATCTGAAGTTTTGTTAGAACGAAATATGTATTGTGCAAGATGGTGGAATTTTATACTGTATATAAAAGTATATATATGAAATATAATCCGGTTGTAATTTACATATGCAGCGTGTCCACCTAGTGCGTGGGTGGAAGATAACTTCTTTCCTGAGTAATTTAGAGAAAAATGTTCAAATAAAGAATATGCGGAAAGGTTGTGCACGATACAAGTTCTTTTAAATAGAACCGCCCGTGTTCCGAATGTCTCAGTCACGTTAATTTTACGTATAACATCCTGTGTACTTTTTCAGAATTTGTTATGGGGGTTCTTCTAGTTTTTTTTTTTTATAAACATTTTGCTATAGGTAAAATGCGACTTTTTAAAATAAAGTCATAATCGTCCTAATAAACGAAGTATGAAGCTATGCTGAGATGCTTAGAGTGTCGCAGTGAAATATGTTATAACCTTGGACTTTTCTAAAAATATTCAATAAAAATGATACGTAACATCCAATCAAGTTGGTATTTGTTAAATCCACGAACAAAGTTGGTCCGAGAATAGATCCTTGCGCCTCTCTCTCTCTCCCCGGCAACACTACACCTATCCGAATGAATACTAACACGAACTATACTAATAGCGATTCGTTAAATATGATTTAAACCACATCGAGGTATTCCATTGATACCATACCTTTCTAACTTACGCAATAAAATGGAGTGATTAGTGCAGTCGATAGCCGTCGACAAATCAACGCGTTTTATGCATCCTACTAGTTAAATTAATTAGAGCTGTATTGATTGATCGGTTAGGGATAAAGCAATGTTAGTTCCTTATATATACATAGGATGCTAAGCTCATGTAAATAATATACGATATTTCTATTCATGATTGTTTCAATTATTTTTGTTATAATATAGTGTGTGATGTCCACGTTAGAAATTTATCCAAAATGTTTTTTCGAATGCTATTGAAAAACTTAGTGTGCGATGTTTTTAATTCATTTTATGTCGAACTCTAATCAACGTTTTAGAACATCTACGCTATTTATTATTTACAGCCGTCTCTTAAATTGCTAGACATTGTATGTTAGTTGAAATAGGTGGTGGAATTGTTGAATAAGAAACTTACGAATTAATTTTAATGTTCCACCTTTCTAAACGAAAAACTTATATGCATATCCTTGTATTTAATTTACTAAAGACCTGTATGTATATGTATGTAACCTATGTAAACGAAAAGAACAATCAGTGAAGAAACAGACAGTAAGTCAACATTCAAATTTTTCGTGATTGAAGCAAGTATTAAGGCGCTGCAACAAGGGGCAGCAACCAGCAGTGCCAGTTTTCGAGTGGCTCATGTAATTGCAAGACATGGCAAGCCATTCACTGATGGATTAATTAATTAAGGATTGGATAATTGCAATAGCAGAAGAAATGTGCTCCTAAAAGGTTAGCTATCACTCTATCAGTAAACTCTATGGCTCGTTGAAAGGTGGATTATTATCTCAACTGTCTGAAAAGATTGATTTTCTTGAGTGGCTTTCCTTGGCCCTGGATTAATCGACAGATGTGGTGTTGACTTCATTCGAGGGGTAGATACAAAATACAAAAGATTGAAAGTATCAAGTGTTTCAAGAACTTCTTGACGTTCATAATATTTATGTAACGATCACTGAATAAGATATCTTTTAAAATCTTTTTACCTTAAAAAAAAAATACTTTCGAGGTAAAAACTGGAAGTGTATCACCATTGATGGAGATGTGCGGGATAAATAAAGCAGTAGTTCCTCTTGTGTCAGAGACTGTACAAATGAAGGTGGTTCAAAATCATTTATCATACATTGCATTGTTCATCAACAGTCCTTGCGTGGAATATGGTTTAATGTCAGAAGTTCTAAAACCAGTCATATCAGCTGTTAATTTTATTAGGTCCCGTGTACTGAATCATTAACAATTCCGCAAGTTTATTAAAGAGATTGAGGAAACCGATTTACCATATTATATTGGAGTACGCGGGCTTACTTTGGGTTGTTATGTGCTTTTTTGAGTTTGAACAATTATCGAAATATTTTTGAATGAAAAAAGTCGCCCTCTTCCCGGTTTACGAAACAATGAGTGGGAAACAAGGAGAAAACCAGCTTCTGCCTGATTTATACACTCATATCAAGTTATTTAGGCGGAAAATGTTTCAATTTCAGTTAAGTAAAAGATGCTTTACATAATAAACATGTCAAACTGATTTGCAGTGCAGCGATGTATTCAAGCCCAAATATCTCACTCATCTCAAATTCATCTTTGTTCGAATTTTAGCCTTCCATTCGCATAGTTTTCCATGTATTATACATACCATTGTATTTTAGCTAGTAGTTATAGTAAATACAATATTTTAATCTCTTTAACCTAGCGAAATAAGCGCTACGGCGGTCCGGATTAGTGATACTAGCAAGTCGGTCTTCGCCCATACGCCGTAAGTTGGACACCGTGATCATTTTGAGAACGTAAAAAATATTTCGATATACTTTCGAAAATCCCAATAAGTACTGAATCGAATAAGATTCGAATCGCCGCTCTAGCGGATAAACGACGTCGACTGTAAAAGAAATAACAGCAATTCGATGGATTAGTTATAATATGCGAATATTTTCGAAATAAGCTGGTAATTGCTTACATTTTTTTTTTATAATTACAACAGAAAGCGATTGCGAAATACAACTTACTATTCCGAAACAGCGTGAGAGAACGCCGAAGTTGGCTCGGGCGAGCATCCATAACACATTCTTGGATAAATCCGAAGTATGTCTGTGAACCTGCTCCGCTCGGAGAGAAACCCTTATAGCGGCTTAGGTAGCAACAGAGATTACCTAGATATTGAGATTACGTAGCCAAAGTCTCGAACGGAATACAATTTATCTAACAATTTACAATAGATTTATGTGTCATAAAATATACAAATAGGTTCAGTCTAATTACGTAGTTATGTGCATTTATACTTAATATTGTACTTATTACTATTTTTATATATATAGTATATACATATTATTAGGTAATATGAAAACCTGATTCGAGTAAAAAATATTCTGTGGTTTATTTGGTATTTACTTAATTACCAATAATCAACGCGAGTTCTTAAGGACAAACCCATCTCTTCGTTGTTTTTTTTTTTTAATTTTCTAGAAAGAAACTAGCAAAATGATGTTGTTGTCAAGAGAGAATATAGAACAAAGTAATTGTATAAGTTAGTGTAGAACAGCTCTCCTTAAAAGAAGTGTAAATGAAATAAATGAGATTCTTTCTACCTAATCGTCCGTTTTCGAGATGTATGGTACTCAACATAACTCATACATAACACTATAGGCCTGCTGAGAATTACTAAAACGCAAGACGGAAAGGGATTTCAGTGGTCGAATACAACGGCCAAACGATCGTTAATGAACGATGGGCTCACAGGAAAACACTTTGTATAGCTTTCGCATCTATTTCGACTTATCTTCTTCATTGTAGATTCATTATAATCTGGAATTGTAGATATCCAACAGGCAAGAACTGTATGCGGTGGGCTTGCTCAGAATGAAACGGTATATGGTACAACATGGATAACATAGATGCTCCAAAAATCTGTATGGAACGCCTAGGAAGAATGTAAAAATTAACGGCAAAAAAAAATATTAGAAGCCCTATATTTGCCCATTTACATCGTTGTATGAGGAAACAAAAGTATATTTATTATTAAATGCGATTTATCCCACAGTATATAGGTATGCATTTAAAATTCAGAGGCTCAAAAAAATAAGGGCACTTTACCACTTATTTTTAAAAATACAGGAAGATATTAAAAAAGGTACACTAAAATATCGAAATGGGAATTAGGGGTACTCTTTCGAAATTGATCACTCTACAAGAACTGCTAAGGTTTACTTAAGCACTTTTATATTTTGCTCTGTCGCATTTTACAGCTCATATTTTTCTAACTAAAATTTATTTCGAAAGTTTAGGCCCTCAAGCAGATAAACAAGCTCGATCAACGAGTAGATACCATATGGGATCCTTTTTTGTTATAAAACTGAAATAACGCGGAATGTTTGAACGCCTTTTAAATGCAACTTATTTTCTACCGTATACAGAATGGTTACTTAAAATTGAAAGATGTTCTAGAGTAGAGTACTTTCTTTTTTCAAAATCGAATATATATTAATTAATAAATATAATATTAAATATTATATATAATATATAAAATTAATATATATTTAATAAGTTATAATAATAATAAGAAAATAATATTGATAATAAGTTGTTCAAAATCTAAACAATAATCCAAAAATCTCTTTTCCTTCTCAATCACCTTTACACACTTTTCCACATTTAGAACATCTAATTTGTTCATTAGTTTATTGTGCTTTGAGTTATTACCAGGAATTACTGAAATTTGGTAATAATTAGAGAGGACAAAGGCGGATGAAATTATCACTTACGTAGAAACTAGAGAGATTCGTGTTTTGTCAACTCTCGGGGACACAAGTAGGCAACACGAATCTATTCGCATGAGACGAATAGACACAAGTCTATCTAGTCGCTGCAAATAAGAAATAATTCCACCTGCCTTTGTCATCTCTAGTAATAATGTTTTCAACATGGACTTGATTGTGGAAGGATCATTTTTAGATTTCGGATAACTCAACGAATAACTCTAACGGGGTAATATCCGAGAATCGAGCTGGTCATGAAACGTTTGCTCCAAGAAATTTTGTACTTCTAAAGTATTAGTTATGGGTGTTCTGTTTACTTGGAACGTCATTCGTTCGTTGTATACTTAGAGGCGCTTCATTTAATAGATTTTCAAGTTCATTCAGGGGGAATTAGTGGGTTTCTCTGTGAGTTGGTTCTCGCTAAAGAAAAATATGTCAATTATTTTATTATTTCAAATACCACACCAAACACTTTTAAATGAATATTCCTTCATCTATAATTAAATTGGGGTTTTTATGGGTCCCTTAGCCGCTGTTCTGAGAACGCACGCTGCTTTTTGACGCAAAAATGACTTCGTTTGACTATATTTGAAATTTGATTTGGTAGCAGACTATTATCTCCTCGATTACCTTGCATTACAAAATCTTTGTCCTTTTAGAGTGATTACAAATTTACTTTTTTTTATAAGAATGTAAGTGATTTTTCTTTCTTTCTTTTTCTTCTGCCATTAAGTCTTTGTAAAGATCTTTAGTCATTTTCAGTAACATCCAATAAAACGGTGACAGCCACTTATTAATCGTGAGGTATTCTGAAGCCATTATTAATAGAATTGGCGCCTACATTTTCATAAAATTTGGAAGTATGTCTTTCGCCAGAAATTTTAGCCAATTTTCTGTATGCACAAAGCACAAACGAAAAAAGGTTGTAGTTTGAAACATTACCTATCTTAAAGGGTAATTTCTAGAATATTTTCCGTTGAGGTCCTAATTCATCGAGCAGAGGAACAAAATGCACCAAGAAATACATGAACACGTAAATTTCAATAATCTTTGATAATAATACAGAACATTTAGGAAATTCTACTAATTCCCCTTTTTCTTTTTTTTTTATTAATTACACCAAAATTAAGGTAAAGTACTAGGTGTAAATGTGGAATGCATAAAGGCAAAATAACGGTACTTCACTATTCAGCTCCTTTCGAATTTAAATGCCAAGCCTGTATACGGTAGAAGATACTGTAATGTTACAAATACATCTTGACGAGGTCAGCTGTCTCCAACGATATATTCGCATCCTTCCTTGACGTTTCACATTGTCCACCTATCGTGTAATAAGGGTGCATTTATTGGTAGGAAGCCTGATCACTGTAAAGAAGAGAAAAAAGATTCAAAAAGAAACGACAATCATGGGAAAGACAAATTAACTGCTCTTGTCTGTCATTCTCATTTCATCAAATTAATGTCAGAGATTTCTACAGAGCTACTTTCGGTGTATAGGTTATACGTACGTATAATAATTATCTTTGTCAACTAAAAGTCATTCGATTTGTTTCATCAAAATTTTCAGTGTCTTTTAACGTAAATAAAAGGTATACAAAATTTCATCATCAGTTGCGTCTCTGCATCATGGTACGTTAGAAATCGACTTTTAAAAGTGTCTTCAATGGTATAATATTGAAGAAATTGCGTTTGAGGAAGGACGTTATGTTTATGCGGTGAAAATTTTTGAAAATTTAAGATTAGTAGATATTTTAATTTCTACATTTTAAAACTTTCACTTAATAATTTCTCATTTGCCGGAAGAGTGTCTAGAAACATTCCCGGATTCATGACCCTCAATTTTTGTTAATTTAGGACTTTTGTCGTTTTTGAGAAAATTTTTTTCTCGTAAAATTTCTTAAATTTAATCGTGTTAAAACATTAAGTCGGCAAAATATATTTTGCATTTGAAAATATTCTGTTTCTAGTCTGTTTTCATTTAATCTATATCTTAAAAGGGCTCATTTTTCAAAAATATTGTGAACATGTGGCGAGTATTTAGAGATGAGTGTTCATATGGTTGACGCAAAACGCAGATTATCTTTTAATATTTAACGAAAAACAGTGGACTGCGCTATAGTAATCGAACAGATGACATGACATGATGTACGTTACTTCCTTATCACCCTGTGTAAAGGTACACATTGGCTCTAAAAGTGTATAAAGTTACCTACTTTTAAAAGTTTATGCTATTGCGAGAGCTTAAGTAATAATGAAACTTTAAAGTATAATCCCTGGTTTGTGGCTGTAATGCTGCAATTAGGTAGGTTTTAGCTCTTTTAATTAGGGAAAAATAGAGAAATTACTTTTCGCTGTTGATTTTCAAAATTATCGTATCAGAAAGAGCAAATTCAATCACAAGAATCGGTTTAAACATATTCCGGCGATCATGGTAGAAACTATTCTATGAAAAAGGTATCCAATTTCCGCCGGGCGCCGTAAATTCAATAACTCTCCGTAACTTTACAGAGAGATCTTTAATACAACAGGGCCGCCTCGTTGGAAATTCATTAATATCGGTAACGGAAACCTTAATTTCAATTCGGTTTCTATGGTATTTGCAATACACCGAAAGATCATTTTATAATATAGTGTTTATGTATATTGTGATAGGTCATTAATTATATTCGGTCGTTAGGAGGTAGTAGTGCGAAGAGCGAGTAATTACGAATTTATTATAAAGGAACGACAGCTTAATTTATGGGAAAATTGCGATTCCACACCTCGCATGAACACGATGGAAGGTTGCTATACAAATATGTCTAAAGGGATCTCGGCGTATCAGGGGCGACAGTAACTTCGTAGATAGTCTCACCGAAGGTCGGCAAAAAAGTGCTTTCATTAAAGGATAACACTGGCTTTTAAAGTGAGGGCGTATGCTGTCGCGTGGGGTTTAGCACGCATAATACAGGGTCATACACGTTACCAAAGTTAGTTATTTTACACGGTTTATTGTTCCTTGGCAAACTGTAATAATATGAAGGATTTTGGTGAAACCACATTTTCGTCTACCTATGGGCATTGTTAATACATAGTACATAAATTTAGTTTGACTCCTTGTCAACCTGTATACTTGATAAATTGTCACATATAAAGCAAACCTCATTAAAACATTATATTTGGAGGACACGCAAGTTACCCAACTCGCAGTCTACGCAGACCGTATTTATTGTTAGACAGAACCAGATCGGAAGTTTAATAATGATAAAGTTGCAATATTTTGTTCTAATAAATGAGGCGTGTTGCAAAATTTGCGTGCTTACAATCTTTGTAATTTTTACAACGAAGAGGTTTGAAAATTAATCCCATTTAGTGCAGCATTACTTTGCCCTCACTTTATTTCTACTTATCACATTATAAGCGTAGTAAGTGGTGCTAAAGCGATTAACAGAGTATTGATCTAATCATGAAATCCATTACTTCTGCTTGTGAATAAGTCAGGAAACGTGTAAATAAGCGGAAGCCCGAATGCATCTATTTTTGAGAGAATTCTCCTTTTTCCTTTTATTTATTATAAATCGATAATTTTAACGTGTTATTGTGAATATCAGTTTTTTGAATAATATTTCACGGTTTAGTGCTGCAGTTTCCTTAATCTCATAATTATTCTTTGATGCAGAATTAGAGTTAAATTCAACAGCTTGGAGAACTTTAAAAGAACATTTTATTTACTTCTTCGGTTCAATTTTGATTGTATTCGCCTATAGTTTTTCTGCAATTCAAAACGGTGTACATTCAATACTCTTTTTCAGCTTCATTGTAAATATAGCATTTAACCAATTATTATTATATGAAAGTATGCTATAGCTATAAGTTTTCAGTATTGAAACCCATAAGTGGAGGGAAATAAATGATTTTGAATATTTGAATATTTGATAATTTCGCTTTGATTCGAAAAGCGGCAACATTGGCTTAGGGAAAATGGCTTTATAGTATGGCCGGTAATCTGGTATACTACAATAACGTTTACAAATTTTCTGAAGTTTTTGGAATACATCATGATCACAGTTCTTGGAGATTATTCATAGACTCATCAGAGACCAGCCTGAAAGCAGTTTTAATAGAAGAATAATGGAAACAAATGAATGATTGGTCACTCAGTATCTGTTACTGTGAGCACAATTTGACTAGCAGTGTTGAGCGATTTAAATACTAGTCTAACAGCTACGTAAGGTCGAAGAGACCAATACGGCTTTATTGTGGTTAAATGTAATTTCCTTTGTAAAAAAGAGAACCATAGATGCTCATAATGAAGTCTACAGAATTATATGAGAAATAGCCCTTAAATCGTTTACTTGCCAATTCGGTAAAATGAAATTAGGTGGGTAGGACTTTGCGTTCCTGTTGAAGAAACACTGTTAGAACATAATTTGCTACAAATTATATCTACAGAATAAGACAACTGCTCTAGCAGTTGCTAACACAGGACATACCATACTACGTACGCCATCTTGCATTTTGAATCGAATTGAGATGGTATCGGTATCGATAAGTTAAAAACTATATTCGGCGCAACAACTCACCATTTAAAACTAACGAAATGCCGAAAGGAAGCAGAAAAAGGATATGGAAACGTCTTCCTTCTGAACTGGCGAAATGACGGTTACCTCAGAAATATTTTGGCGTAGAATGCTATAGAACGTAAGCGCATATGGCAACAATGCGCGCAATAACCAGCAATACTATAAGGAAGCTATCTTAGTATTGTTTTTTTGGTTATTGTTTCTATGTATTTTCTAACGCGTTCTGTTATATGCATCATGATAAGCCTATCGGAGTATCCACATGTGCAGTTTCCCAAAGCGCTACTTGAGTTACGATCTCGTGCTTAAGTAGTCCAAGAGCTGCGCGAAGGATGGTTTGGGGAACAGTGGGGAATGTCTGGCTTGTCATTTCGAAGTACAGTGGCATTAACTACGAGGCAACATCGACACAGGGTAGAGATGAGATATTCTCGGAACCACGCTGAAGTAGAATATTCTTTCTCTTCCTGCGTTGCGTTTGCCGTGAATAATTCCATTGATACCATAAGGGAGCTATTCTGGCGTACTTATTTGGTTATTGTTTCTACTCATTCTTGTTTCTGTTAAGACCAGTGATTATTTTTAATTTTTCATTTCATTCGAAACGTTCTAATGTAATTGGCTTTCGCTCATGTAAATTTATAATTTACATTGAAATCGTAGCTATATATAACAGAAACCTGTAGAGAAGAATTTTTCTAATAATTCTTCATGTCAGCAACAAGTAACACGGATCTACTTCTATATAGCCGCTCTATTGGAAACCTGGCAATATTTTTCTCCATAAGATCAATCTTTCGTTCTCAATTTGAGATCGGCTAGAGTACTGCAAGATGTATTACACTTAATTATCACTCTAACCGTTTAACACAATATTAAACCCTTCTGTTATTTTTTTGTATAACTCTGAATGTCGTTATATCGATTTTCGTGCAATTGATCATAAAACGAAATCAAATTTGATTCATTATATCCTTAAATTGTAACATCCATAAATGAAAACTTTACTTTTGAAGCGATGTGGCTTTGAAAATCGTGTAACGACCCCATGATTTTCATTACTACATATTATGCATAAGCTGTGACTATTAGCCTTCTATAACTTGTTTGGCCTTTCTATTTACTTATAGTGTGTACGTATGCAACTCGTCTTTATTGTCAAATGCTTTGCGCTTTTATAGAAACACCCTGCATTTGCTCGTTCGTGCCGGATTCTAATATTTGCGAAGCGATTTTCACGTCTACAGTACAGTATTAACCATGTTTTAATATAAATTATGCTGGTAGACAAAGTACATGCAGATAATTTTCTACAAAGGCTCCCTTTGAAACCGACGACGGAGCCATCAGAAACATGTGGATTTCGCTTTAAGTACAAAGAACGTCCCTGTTGATTTATTTCCGGAGTTCCGTATACAATAACTGCCACAAAATAAATGGATCTTAAGTTTAGTATTTTTCGTGAAATATTATTTCTGCAACGTTTACCGCGTTTTAATAAGCAGAAAACGAGTGACATTTAGGTAGTTGAACGGAATAGTCATAAAACAATAACCGTCACGGTTTTAATGAGAGCTGGCTAATTTGTGGAAATTTCAGGTGCACTGCAAAGTGTAGTATATAATAACTTAGAAGTTATTGTAATTATCGTACTTCATGTACGTACTCGTTGGATTACTTGATATTTGAAGATGAACCCATAACGCTTGCCGTAGTTGATCTTATTTCTTTATAAAGAATTGATTTCTGTAATCTGTTACGTAACTCCTTAATACGATGATCCTCCCGTTTGCACATTATGCCGTACGTGGAAACGTCTTGTACTGACACCACGTCTTCGGATTTGTATTGTTTAACGACGTCATTGCGCCATCTACATTTATTTCTTTATGCATCACAGCTGCAATCAAATGACGTTCATCGCATATCAAAGTGATACAAGAGTATTGCCACAATTGCGATTGGAGTAGTATTGATCTTTGGAAATAAGTAAGTGAAAAATTCAGCGCGGTCTTGATTTGATTTTTATTTTGTATAGTAGCTTCCGTACATTTGATAGATTCTTTTGTTTCACTTTTACTACTACTAGAGCCAGATTTTAAAGCAGAGCGGCTTCAGAAAAAACGAGTAATTTATACGACATACGGCTTAAAGTGTTGCACAAATAACATTATTTGTGCAACATATATATAGAATATAATATAGAAATATCTTGCCAACATATTAGTTCCTAAACATAACAATGAGTATAATAGCTTATGACAGTCTATTGTTATAAACAACGATAATGTGGCAAGTTTTATGGCTTGTAGGATACATCAGACGTCTTGACGTCTCTAGGACGTCGACCAACCTTTGACGTAGGCCAAAAAAGTACTCAGAAAGGATCGACTTGACTTGGCGGTAGGAGAGCCATTTCTCATCCAGAATGATTGCTTTTATTGAATGTCAGCTGCAAGGGAAGCATTTGGATGCCTTGCAATTAGCATAGCAGGACAGTTGATTCTAAGAGGATACTTTCTTAGCCGAAATTAGTCGATCAGAATTTCTACAATTAAGCACTTCAATACTGAAAACCGCATCGCAGTTGGCTGCGGTTGGAAACAGATGAACACTAGCGGGAACAGATCGTTGAAGAGGTCCCAAAGAAATCGAAGTGTTTTACAACGAAATTTCGTTTAAGAGAGGATGAGTTTTGCTGTGTTACACTCAAAACATAGACACTGCGAGGTATGATAAATATAATGTTTTTCTCGAACCAAGCCATTACATTAATTTGAAATCCAACTATCCCCTCAAATTCCAAATTAATTCGATTTTATCTTTAAAATATAGAATTACCAACTTTAATACAATTAACAATAGTAATTAAAGAACTTACGAAAAACTACAACAAATTCTTCAACTGAGTAACAGGATAACGGCCTTATTTAAAAATTGCAGCAACATTTTGAAAGTTACTTATCCAATTGAAAAACTCTTCCAAACTGAGAGGTGAGATACACCCTCTTGACACGTATGATGTTGTGCAAATTATTGCTTGCAATGATTGGAAAAGTTGGTATGTAGAGCAAACTTTTGAAAAATTAAAAATGGAAATGTCATCGCATAAAAGTAATGCCCGTAGTCATCAAAGTACGCTAATTGCAGCCGTGACAAACATATGATATGATATATGATAAACATACGTAATTTACTCAAACCTAATTTTATTGAAATGTGTCATTGTAAAACAAAAAAGTTCTCTTAATTCTAATATTTGCTCCGGTTTGTTATCCAATTCATTTCAAATTTCTCTTGAAATTGTTAGTACTGCTGTCTTCCCGCTGTTTTATACAGTTTTACATAACAATAATGCAGACTGGCACGGCCATAATTAGTGAGAACTAACCGTGTTCCGGATGGTTAAACGAGAAATCGACGTTTCGCCCACAGATCATGCATTGCTTCTTCAGAAGAGAGAAAGGTGGTTGGCAACAGTCAGCACGGTAACTCAACGTGTAAACTACGTCCAGAGGCGAAATTAACTGGGCGGTAAACAGTTGATCACGGCAATTCAGCAGAAAATATAAACTACGGAAACATCGCTCGTCAATGCATTCCGCATGAAAAGTGGTACGTAATTTATATAAAAATCTTTTTTATACCTATTAGATATACATAATACCTTACACAAATGATATATAGAGACCACAGAAATAGGTTAATTTCAAAAATGAAACTATTCAAGATTTCTTTACAACAGTGAAGTAACACAAAGAAAAAAGTATCTGAGACGCCTGTATTACTTTTCCTCCATCTTCCCCCTTTCGCTTGTAATCTTCAATTCTAGTGAGAGTGAATCACCTTGTACAGTATTTCCAAAGAAATTAATAATTGAAAAATGTTGTTGAACGCCTTAAATAATTGTCACTACATCTAACCACGTTATATATTATTTGCTTATTTATGTCCTTTGTTACGCTTTACTGTATCAAAGAGAAACTTTCCAATTATTGTTTATCTCTTTTCCAAGTAATATTGTGCAGATGATTCCGCGTGCATCCCAAAGATACCGAAGTCATCACCTTACCGGCCGATTTCACTGCTTTCGCTTCCTTCGGAGCCCGTCCGCTTTCAAAGCCACTTGTTTTGACTATGGAAAATTGAAAACGCTGTCGATATATCGTGACATATCGTGAATTTTGACAGCCATTTCTGGTGTCACCTTTTAGATTTTGTGAAGACTTCTTAAACTACCTTGGCACTTACGTACAAGCTACAGGAACATAGAAGTTTTAATCAGAAAGACGTGCTAGGAGTTCTCAAATATATCTTCTACATCTCTCAACATGACAGGGATAATAGTGATCGTCGGATATATTACGGTGAATATCGAAGGCATAAATAAAATCAAGTTTTTGTGTTAAAAAAAGGAAATCTTTTCGCAGACCTCTGCGTTTGATTAATCGAAGGAACTTACCGACATCTGTGTTTCTACTACGGATGCTCGTATAAAAAGAAATCCGTGCAAAACAACTAGATAGACGTTTCCAGTTGCTATCGTACCTGACGAAACAGTAGCTTAATGGCTGTATATATTACATACCAATTTATTACATCACAAATATAAAAAGAGGTTATCAAATTAGTTATTGTAATAACATTTATCTGTTATATGATCAAAGAAGTGATACGTTCGAAGTGTTAGTTACAAATGAAAAGAAAGATATTTGTAATGCGAAAATAATATCAAGAGGGCTTACAGTAACGGTGATACTCATCAACTGCAAATTCTTTGTATATTTGTAAGAATTTAGTTACATCTTTAATATTGGGAGTATTGGACACACTGATTTCTCAAAGGGTGATATTTGATGTTGAAGCATGTGTTAATCATAATAATCATCATCATAATAATCATGTGTTTGAAGCACATGATTATTAGCACATTTTGATTGAAGCACAACTTAACAGTTATACTCTCAACAGTTGTTTGTATCTCTTAATTGTATGATTGCTCTCTATACCTCAGGCTAGAAGGCTATGTTATTAGAAATAAAGACCATTGCGTTATTAGAAACCTTAATATACATATCTCGTGCATTAATATTGACTACAGCAATGCAAAATTTAGCGGCGCAAAGAGTTAGAAATATCACCTAATTCGCAATTTACAAACATCTCTAAGTTCTAGAGTGCATAAATTATATTTGTTATATTATTTATTATGAAATCTCAAGGCTCCGGTAGTGTAATGGTGTCGGATTTGCTGATGCCTACAGCTCCATCTCTCACCGACTTTCTCCATTTTCAATGTTTTGTTTTTCCCTTTCTAAGTCTATCTTCTTCCTCTTTTCATTCTCTCTACTCGCGCTTCTCTTATTCTGTTAACCAAACATACATTCAAATTAGGTTGGAAACTAAGGTAGGTGGATAAAAAGAATATTGAAGGAAATCGATATGAACCTAAAAAGGAGTAGCCAATAACGAAATAATACATGGAACGTACCGTTTAAAAAGAAACAAACTTGTGTTGTATTGTTTATAACGAAAACTGTATATCCTGTATACTCACGAATAATTTTATGTTGTGTAGACCATCCCTACAAATATTTGTTGTTCCAAAGCTTTTCTGAAAATTGTTCAGTAAAAGAATTATATTTTCTATAGACGAGTATTGCCTTATTATATACCATCTAAGGGACATTGTTACTACTTACAAAGTTATTATCCAATCCGTTTTAAATGAAGAATTGCAATCTGCGTTTCTTAGACGTAAATTAAAAACAAAGATATCAGCTTTGCGTATGGGGAGCATCGCTTGTAGGCAATTCTCAGGTTTTATGGAATAACATTTCCATTTCGGTTAGTATCAATTTTGCATCTACGGGTGCGATGATACTTTTACACAATGTATTAATCTTTAGGGAAAGCGTAAAGAAAGATGTAACACTGGAAAATCAAGTTTGAGAAATTATAATAATTTAGCAGGTATAGATAGATACGGTGAAACGTGCTAAGGCGTACACGATTATAATTCCCTTTCAATTTTGCCGACTTATTGTAGTATGAAGTTAAGCTTGTATATGTCGAATACCTGCTCCGCGTAAGCAAAGAACACCTACCGATTAGGACTGAATAATTCTTCTTGTCTATATACGTTTGGCTTATTACGGAACGTGGTTGTTAAGAATCTTGCTAGATTTACAGTACCATACGTCATAAACCGAACTATTTAATTTCCTTGGATTAGAATGCTTATCGAATGTTTAAACAAACAAGGACTTCTCTAGTTTTTGTAATTAGAAGTGAGCTCTAATTTAAAGTAATTTTTAAGCATAAAAAGAAAGGCATTATTTAAACATTTTAATAGAAAAGTGACATCTATCAAAAAAACAAAGATCGTTTATCATTAATATAGCAAAAGAATCTTTCCCTTTCTGAAGTGTCTTTATCAAAATACTTTAGGTCTCTAGCAAAACACATAAAAAATGCTAAATCTGTCTAGAAAACAAATAAAATATCCATAGACGATGTGCCATAAACTAAAAATATTATTTCCAATTTTATCTTTAATCATTCTAAATTAATAATTAAAAGGTACAATGCTAAGATAGGATAGCTTCCTCTTGGTATTGATGGAATAATTCGCGGCAAACGCAACAAAAGGAGAGAGAAAAAGGTACACTAACACGCGGACATATTTCTGCCTATCTGGCGTCATCAACGTGGTCTCGAGAGTATTTTTTTATCCCTACCTTCTACCGTTATGGCCTCGTAGTTAATACCACAATTTTAGAAATGACGAACTCGACATTTCTTGGCGCTTCTAGTGCCAAAGAAATGCTTTATATACATCCTGATAAACCTGCTCGAGGGATGATTTGGGGAACGGTACCCGGTCCTTCAATCCTTCGTGGTTTTCCCGACACACTGCACAGAAGCAATAGATGCAATAAGCCACTTAAAAGATGCCAGCACCGTAGCTTTGACGAAGTTTCAGCATCAATTCTAAAGCAGAGTTTAGGTCCAGTCGCAGTATCATTAACACACGTCGTCAGCAACTATTTTCAGGCTGGTGTGCTTCCACAGTTACTAAAATACACACTAAGAAAGCATAACTACAAGCGTGATAACAAATTATTGATTAGCGGTTTTGGTTTGAAATATATCAAAAATCTTTGAAACCTAATTCACAAAAATATAATTCATTTAAAATTAAACGCGTTTCGGGTTTACCCTGTCCATGGTCGGTAACAGAAAATTCGATGTTTCGCACGTATGGAGCTACTTTAGGAGAAGAAAATGTGGTAGGTCCCAGTTAACAGAACAACTGAATGTGGCACGCTACCAGCCTTCCCTCTCTTGAAACAGCCCTATATGATTGTAAGGGAAACGTCGAGTTTTCGGTTATCTACCATGACACGGTCCAAACTTACAACACGTTCAGTTTTAGCTGACTGTGGTCGTGGAAATCTACGTTATTGTTTCAATTACACATTTCTTAGCAATAAGTACGAAATATTAAGTAGCATTCAAAGCATATACGTAAAAGGTAGGTCAACCAGTCGATCCTTGTTTCAATTAATTGAGGACACGGTTACGAATCTTAACCAAAGACAATACACAGAATAATTAATCTGATTAAAGCATTACTGTGTTGATCTCTAAATACCTTACCTAAATAAATCTAGAATCAGTGGCTTTTCGCGGAATAGTTCCAAGCTGAATCGAATTTCTTTTCTAATAGACCTCAAAGCACCACAGGCAGTTATCATTCGAACTATTCCTCTTGCATTTACACAAGAGCCAGACCCGGTATGGTCTCTAATGTTATGGTTCCCAAATGTTATCGAGAGTCTAACCGTAATGTTTACCGGTGAGGCTCCGTCTATTGTGCGGTATATGGATTCATCAGAGCATATATAGAAGAAAATGTAGAAAACAAATTAATAATTAGCATCAAAGGCAAAGCGAAGCTAATTTATTTCAATGGAATCTTGTCGAAGTGCCCATTTCAAATTTGTTCGCAGTTGCGTGTTGCGGAGTAATAGCGACCAAAACAGCTGCAAGTGTCGAGACTGCGTTGTCCGCATACATATTACGCAAATGTCCATTCAAGATTGAAATACGGGATTACATTTTGGGACAGATGGGTAGACGTTAGCAGAATTTTTATTATACAAAAGCTTTGCGTACTAGCAATATTTGATATTGAATAAAGGGACATGCGTGCATGCATTTAAAAACAATACCTTAAACATGCCGTCAATATATGTCTTAGAACATACCGATGTTCATGTAAGAGCATTACAAAGAAATTCTCCAAAAGTACGAAGTCGGAAGGTATCAGCATACGCAGCATCTATCTTAAACTACTTCTGCCATCCGAAAGTGCAGAGAAATGTGATACACCGATGTATTAAATTATTTAATCATACGAGAAGAACAGTTTAAAGTGTGCATAAGAGGCAGTTGATAAAACAGGGTCTACTGATGCTCAAAAATAAGAAAACAATAGTTGTAATGTTTTTCCTATCTTGTAGTGAAAGTAAGCTTAATTGCAAGTAATTCTCCTTGTATCAACTTCCTACCACCACTGTAGAATTAAACTAGATTAAAGGCGCAACGAATTTTGACACCAAACCATTGGATTCTAAAACATAAGTGCTGCCACTAATTCAACCATCCAAAAATAAAAACGTCCATTATGATGTAAATATAGGAATGAATTCTGTTATTATCCCTAAAAGCTTTTATATCCTTTCTATTGAATTAGTAGTCTCTCTATAATTATCTTAATCACATAATTATGTTCCTTATGGCTCTCTTAATACAGTCTCTTTCCCTTTGACTGTGGAGGCACGGGTCACGCTTATGATATTGATGACGTGAGAATTTTGGAGGTTGAAGTAATCAATTTAAACAACATCTTGTAGAAATATTTAATATTTTCAGTAATTCGGATTTCATTAATTACCGAAAAACGCATTGCTTTTTGCTGTTTCCCGTCCTTGTGCGCTCATGTTCATCTTCTAAATATTTGTATGTGGCTTCAATACGTTCTACAACGCCTTACTTCTTACATTTTAAAATATTTGATTTGTAGTTTTGTACGATTACTTGTTTTTCGATAAACGACCTAATCAAGACTGTTCAAAGGAATAATTTAAGGCAACTTTTTTCGCACGCTTTCGCCTCTCTAGTTCGTAATTATGGGCTCCAATTCCATCCTACAATTGAGGAGTTTGAATTTATTAAAAGTACCCGTTACCCGATCGCTCACGTTAATCACATTATTGTTGCCCATATTACCAACGAACAGATGGATATTCTAATGAATAACTAATAATTTAACCAAACCACTTAAATTAATGTCCAGTTGTTATTGCTGAAGGAAATACGATAGATGATATATCAAAATTAAAATTTGACATGAGAAGTAGATTACAGTTCATAAAGGCTTCTAAAGATGTCTGCAAATGGTCAATGTTGTACATGTTCAAAACTACTAAAATTAAACAACTTTTCTGCTTACTCTGGGACTCATTTCATCATCAGTCTGTTTAGTTTTGGCTACTGTAGTTATCGAATCATTTCTACTTCTTAAAACAATTCTTGTTGTGTTTATATCTTTTTAGTTGTTCTTAATGTTTTCTTTATGAGATTTCTGGGTCTTTGTAATGGTTGTATCTTTGCTGCGTTTTTCTGTGTTTCTTAAATCATCGCTGTTTTTAATAGTCTTTAGTACTCCTTTCTTTTTATCCGGTGATTGAAACAACACATCAGAGTATCTTTAGTCATGTTATTGACCACCTCTGACGAGACTTTCGATATTTTTCTGGGACCACATGCGAAAATAGTTTGAGGCTGCCCTATTTAGGGTAGGTGTTGTACATTATGGTTTGTTGTTTTAATTTTTTACTTTATTCGCTAAATGTCATCATTAATTCGTTACTTTTCTTAAATTTATTTCCATTACTTTAGTTTGTAGATTATTTACGCTAGCGAAAGGTTCAAACAACTTGCAAATAATGAATACAAAAATCCTAAAAAAGGGGTTGATTAAATTTGAAGTGTATTAAAAGTGTAAAAGGACGGGGAATAGGATAAAATAAAAGCAAAATCACAACTTACAACTTACTTAAAGTAAAAGCGCCGAGATATATGGCAAAATTTCTAAAGTAAAGTTTCTGTTGTATATCCTGGTGATCAACTCCTCTGCAAGGTGGTATAGGATATACTAAAACGAGCCAGTAATTAACATTCTAAAGGTTACCATAATAGCAGAACTATTAGTTATGTAAATAGCAAACATTATTATTATTACTATCGGAAGGATGTTTCTTGGAAGTGCCATGTAAAAATAAAACCAATAATTACCTCGTAACACAGACAACTACAAACGGAGTCGTTTTCCCTAAAATAAAACATCTTTATTTAGGAACGGAGAAAATAGCGGTGGAGCTGGTAGGTAAAATATTTTTAATGCGCTTCAGCCACGCAAAGGATATGTTAAAGTTTAAGCGGATCCGTTTCGCAAAGCCATTAACTATATATACGGAAGAGCTTTATTTTTAGAGCAAAAACTATTTATTTGCACATTTTACGGCTAAGCGTAAAACATAATGCCGACCATAAAACCATTTTACAGTTACATTTCATTTTTACATTCAAAAACAGTGCATGCTCGTATCTCGCACATATTTATTTGCACGGTTAAATTGTGTTGCGATTCCATAGTTATGTGGATGTCGATTTACGTACGTATTCCGTGAACGGTAAAATAACATATCTACGTTTTCTGGTGTTAATATGAAATGATGTTCAGAGGAAATTTATAAAATATTCAAAACAATAACCTTGTTTTTTCATCGTAATCCCCTTAAAAATTTATACATTTAGGCATTTCGATTATGAAATTTTTAAATAAGTTTGCAATTATAATCCTTGTTTTGACCACTAGCACTTTACTATTACAAATGATTAAATATTCTCGGATTACAGAGTAAATAGTAATCGATGTTGTAGCAATTTCGATAAATTTAGTCCGTAAAAAAGAAACCCCTTCAAAATCGTAAGAAATTCCATAAAGGCAACAAGGTTCTATTCTGCCATTACAAACCTTTCTAAAAGCGTCTAACTACCCGAGGATCAAAGCTCTTTGTAACTTTCAAATTGCAGTATAAAAGGTACATCACAACGTATTGAACAGTTTACAAATGAAAACTTTTCGTGGTATTAATTATTTGCTGGTTAGGACAAATAGCAATTATCACAGAACCCATCGATTCTTGTCTTAATATACTATACCAAGATGCACAAAGTGTTAACAACAAATGTAGCAAATATACGTTAGCTAGAAATAATGTTACGCAATCGTCCTTATGGTTTTGTGGATTTATCAGATCATTGGGTGAATTTTTATATAAACATTGTCGGAGTTACTGCAACTAAACACTGCACCAATGTATAGCAACAACATAAACGATCAGTTGTTTTCTATGAAAGACTGGCGAACAATCGTGATCCGATAGATGCCAGTTAAATGTGAATTATAAGTTTTCCATAAGTTATTAAAAATCAAAGAGGAACATATTTTAATTTGTATAACATGACATGAAAATCCTCACAGCAGAATCTGTGAAAACTAGCAATTCTAAGCGATAAGAAATATGTTATAATAGCCTGTCCACAAAATAAAATTGAAATTTTCTTTCTATTTGGTTTGTATTGCAATCGATTACATGGCTCTGGCCGAATTTAGTTCGGTTTAATGCAATTCGTTTCATATGCTTTTCTTAAATAAATTATATACTTTTTGATGTTTTGGCATTTTCCCACACAGCACCTTAAATAACATAACTGCTAATAAACTTTAAGGCATAAACAAATGCCTTAAGATCCTATATGTGGCAAATATCGGGCCCGTTCTGAACTATGCTGTTTTATAGATGCCATGACAATACGTCAAGAAAATAGCTGCTTATCGTAACTCTTCGTATCGAACAGTTGATCGGCAGAATTTGATATTCTTAGCTGAAAAGAGACTCAGAGCGATAGTTTCAATCTGGGAACCTTTTTGAAAACAAAATCAGTGGGTGCTTAAGAATAAATACTTGTTTCTTGTTAATATTCATTCTATTGCAAAATTTCGCTGGAAATTGCTGTGACTTTTTTAATAAATAGTGTGCTAATAAATGTATTTCATAGATTTTGATTAAGTACTCGTTGATTTTTGAGATACGGCTTTTACAAAAAAAACCTTAACAACAAATAACGCATTTGGTGCGCTGTAGCTTTAAAGTTATCGCGGAAGATTTGCAAAATGTTTTCCTTGCTCTTGTAAACAAGGTTGCAGCCACCGACCAAGACTCAAGCACTTCATTAATTCCTTAGTTGTTGGCAACCGTCTACTATTCTTTGCCAAAGTTTATTCTCTGTATTAAGTTCCATGTCGTGAAAAATATCTGTTCCGTATCCCCAAACAAGGAACTTCATGGGAGTTGCATTAGATGATCTTGGTGTCTTGGGGCTGGTTCTCCCCGAGCAAAACATTTATTTTTGAGCCATGCATTTAAATAGTTTGTTACGTTATTCGACAAGTGTGCTACAGTTCCATCATACGACATTTGTTGAAAATCCATCCATCTAGCTGACTTTTAACACGAGTTGCGTGCTGATCCTTACAAGAAGGAAACGTAAATCCGGATTTACGTTACATTCATGTACAGACACCAGCATCGTGAAAGTCGGATAGGCGGATAATAGTTCCTCTGTAACCGTAGATGGTCATGTGACATGTTCAACGGTCTGCTAAAAAGGATTCATGATTTAACTCGATAGTTCTTCTTATCCGCCTGGTACTCACATGAGAATTGTTATATACGGCTTGTAAAACATTCTCTTCACTGTTTGGTACGAAGCCTGCTACTACCTGAATCTGGCGACTGAAAGCGTTCTGTTTCTTTGAGTCTACGGTCAACGTGGGATACGCCTCCATGGATATCTCTGCGAATCTCTACGAATTTCGATGAACTTTGCTATAACATAAATGCATATTTGTATTCCGCACGTGTAAATCTAATCGCCGTTGAACTTGTAACAAAGCGCGTATTGAAATGAAATTCTTGCAATTGTTTTTCTATCGCGTTCATTTAACTAGATAATGTGATACGGCATTGAAATTTAAAGATATAAATGAAAATTTAAAAACTTCATATCAGAAGAACCAATGAGTATTGGAACTCATTGTCAATTTATTCGAATCCTTTCTTTTGTTATCATTTCCACTATCATTTATCAAAATGTATAAAGTTTCCTAATTAACATCCTGTATATGTATTTTTTAATTTCGATTGATTTCACCTTAAAACGTTCACATTCTAACAAAAAATTGTCGACGTGCGATCCTAATTCAGTCACCAACCGACAGCTCTAACATCAACCAAGTTATATTGAAAAATATGTTTTTCAGTTATCTGAAAAAATCATAAATTTTTTGGATTTAGTTCAGCTTTGTCTAGAGGGACTTTTTGTGGAAATTATCTTTTCAAACTAAGGCACTTGGATAAACAGTATGCCTGATATAGAATAACATTAAGAACGAGTTCTGCCCTGATATTTTCCTTTAGTTTAGTCCGTATATAGTTTAGATATCACTTTCCAATATTGTTATTATTTTTAATTCGGAGTGCTTCCTTAACAAAATTTGCACTTGGCGCAGGTAAACTAGGTACAACATATTTTATTGTAACAAATTCTTTCCTTCCTGCTGTTTCAGTGAAGAGGATTCAATCGCCTGCTGTTTTATATCGCTCCTGATTAAATCACCTACCAAAGCAGCCAGTCAATTAACCTGTGTAGATAGGCACACTGACATGCGTTAATGAATGGTTCTAAGTGTAAATTTTGTTTCCACCATGTTGATTGTTGCCACATGAATGTTGTTCTTAGTAATTTGAATAATAAATAAGGCTTTCATTGCTCTTTCAAAAACACAATATGCTTCTACGAAAGATCCCAAGCTTATACACAAAATCCATATGTACAATGAAGGACTCTCTCCTACGAATATTCTGCTCAAGTTGATGTTGGCGCCTATATGCATAATTGTGAATGCCAGTAAATACTATGTGTACAATTAGAAATAAAAGAATCTGTACACAACAATCAAGCATAAAATGTAACGACAATTCATTTCAATAAAGCATTCAAATAAATCAGTCTGCGACAGTAATATAATTAATGAACATCTGAAAGGTACAAAAAACAAGCTTGTCTCTTTTTCCCGTAAAATGCCTCTGTATATTTTAGATAATATGGTAATTCTTAACTGATTAAGGCGACCTTAAATTTGCTAGCGACTTGCACAGCGGGTACCCATCTGTGGTTTCAATTAACAACGTGTTAGAAATAAAGTAAGTGCTGCAAGTATATTACAAAACTATAGCAAGCGATTATAATATCACGTGCAGATTGCACAAAATTACTAAATACTACATTCTCCGCTAAACTCATTTCAATGTAGGAATGGCGGAGGCGCTGGAAGTTACTGGTGTAATTCAAGGTTTGTCTTTAAATTTATCTTAATTTAGAAGTAATAGCGTCATTAGAAATTGGTGGCATAATCTAAGGCAGCATATTTAAATGCTAGTAACCTTAACGCGTTTCTAACTCTTTGTTGTTTATTTATGTTGATTTTATTAAAAGAACGGCCTGTAATAAATTATAACACAACCATATTTATGAATTGGAACAGGTATTCTGAGAGAATTTCTATCGATTTGCGTAATACTGATGCGGCATACAATATGGCGTGTATATTTAAGAACAATAAATTTCTTATAATAGACGCGCTGATGATACTCCGAGTAACCTCGAACATGATATAAGACGAAAGAGCTTGTTCAATTAATTTATTTATAGCGCACGACAGAGCTAGCTTCCTTTCAACTCGCAGGGCAGAAGTTGTTAAATAAAAGCATTTTAAGCTGTGTACGTCCCTGAGTTTAAATAGCGTTCCAACTTGTCATTGTTTTTTTTCCTCCTCTTGCGTTTCCAAAGGGCAACAAAACGTTTCCGCCGTTATAAAATTTATTACAATGTAGAATCTGAAAGCTCGTGTACCCTATTACACGCTTTTGTTCCTACCTGCATCGTGCGCAGGCATATTGTGAGCGGTACATGTTAATTTGATAGACGGACAGATGTATCAAACGTTAACGTGGACGTTAAGTCTCTGGCACAAATGAATTCATAAATAATTGGTTTTTACTCAGCTACTTTATTACAAGTTTTAGTACACGCGGTTATAAATTTTGAAAGCTCTATCATGAAACCGTTTGTGTCAAAACTCATCCGAAGAAATCGGTTAAAGAGGTAAATAATCCCGAAATTAAATATAGTTTAATGTTATAATTTACCACATCGAGCTTAACTGTCATCAGCGCTGGGGATAGACTTCAGTATGTCCACTCGTTTGCGGTAGATTCAGCTACTTTTATCTCCCTTTTTATTTATTTAAGTAGGAATGGAGTTAAGGGACTATGACGGTAGTGGTAGCACGGGAAAAATAATTTGTCTTCTGTTCAATTTCTTCACGTTCTAAACCATCTGCTTTAATATAACCTTCTCCTACAACAATCTTCAAAATAATTTCAATCGTATCTCAGTTGCAATTTCGTAAGCAACATAACGGTCGTCAAATAATCGTTTTGTTTGTCGGTAAATTTTAATATTGTACAAGCAATCGTCATTGCAATTAAATTTATTTATTTTGATCTGAACGAACTTTTGAAAACCCCTATGTACTTCTTCTAGTTGAGTAGGGAGTGCATAATCTTTCAATTCATATCCTCAACTTGTGCTTTTTACACCATACGTCATCTAAAAGAAGTCTCCACGTCATCCCCCGGAATGCTATATAAACCGCTCGAAAGTCCTATTTAATAGGAGTCTACTCTACCGTCTTCCCCGTATTTCTGTCGGCGCTAGACGCTGGCCTAGGCCCAACTCCCTCTGCATCACAGTCGGTGCTAGACACTAGCCTAGGCGGAGTCTTCCCTGTAACCGTGTTATTCATTTCTTTGCAAAGCTAAATCAGTTCGTATTTAATTCACGTTAAAGACTGTAAGTTGGACCGAACTTATTTTCCGAATTCCGTTTGATTTCATGGATCAAAGTTCCTTACTTGTTTTGTACGTAAGATTGTCACCGACTTGAAAGCTAGAATTCCGTTTGATTTTATTTCTCCGAAATTGTTTGTTTATTTTCTCTTGTAAATATAACAATTATTTTTCTTACCTTATTTGTAAACAGGCTGCAAATTTGCTAAAATTAATTATTTTCCGCATTTTAAAAAAATCAAAGTTCACCAGGTCCGATATGCGAATTTCCGAATATGTGAGTAGGACTAAGAGTCAGGCAAATTAATGCGTTACAAGGTAAGCTCACGAAGTCGTACATAAGTTGCGCGAATCGATTTTCTGATTTTCAAAATAAAGATAAATTTGACTATAGTGATCATGAGCAGCTCGTTAGACAATGGCAACTTTTTGGAAAGAAATTATTTTAGTGTTGTTTGATTAGTCAAAGTCAAGAGGAAAATTTACATCTGCTTTTGGTGCTAGAAAATGGGAGAAGCAGAAAGGAAAGTTTTGTAAACAACGATAGACAAAAAGGTTCCAACAATAAATATGGGCGAAACATGCCGAAATATAAAAAATATAATATTATTAACATGCAATATCATATCTTTCAAATTCGATTTAAAGACAGTTGCATTTACAGCGAATTTAAACGCTGATCTACTTTTGCAGAAATCGAGCAACTAGCGACCAGCAAATGATAAACGGTAACAATTATTTAGTAGCATGTAGAAAAACAAGCGCATTTAGATTGCATTGTACAAGTATCAGCGAATTGGCAGCAGTTATCCGCGATTGTTAGTGACCAGCAAATTTGGAGAAGAACTTTTATGAAAAACTTATTTGAAATGTTTAATTTTGTGATTGTCTCAAGAGCATGTACATTGGAATGTATGTTAAGTTTTGCAAGGATGGCTCTTATTTGATGCTCTCCTTCAATGGACTTTTGCTTTAAATTAAGATTACATATGCTCCGATTTATTGAAAACTTAATAATAATATTTAATATTTGCACGCACGCATCTTTGCTCTTCACTTATACAATAATTTATTGCATCCACATCGGGCTCACATTTGATGACTGTGGCATATCAAACGTTTCAGGCATAATTTTCTCTCCGACGTAAGTAACTTTGGAAAGGAGACGGGAACAAAGATGGAAACCTAGATGCATTATGTCTCAATCGTATCAAACGCTGACGAATCGAATTACACAATGTGAGAGGGATACACAATTCCACACGTCAAATATACGTATATTTTATTCAGTTTATCTTCGTCTGTTATCTCACGTTCTAGGTTTGTCGTACCGACCTGCACGAGTGAAAGTGAAGGACAACGTGAATACTAACGTACTAAAAACCTTGGTTGGCTAGCATCCATATTAAAAATATGAATTTTAAATATGCCCGCGTATTATTTTATTTATTGTATTCGTTTACTATGAAATATAATGTTACAATCACATTTTATTGTTTAACTAAATTTTAAAATGAATATATGTATAATGTTATGTTATTCAAATCCTCAAGGGACTTTTTAATCAAGAAACAACCAACTATGTCTAATTTAATTTATTTTTATTATAATTTTAATATTTACATATGTATATTGATTATTATCCAAACAAAGAAATCTAAAAATGACATATTAGAAGGTCCTTTGTCTAAATGTAGAACATCATCTTATAAGTCCTTTGCCGATATTTATTCAATTAAAGTTCTTAATTAGTATTTATTTAGGTAGGTAGGAATAAGTGTGTACCAAGCAAGAGGGTTCTCCCTCTTTCGTTTGGGACACAGTTCCTTTTCTAAATTCGAGGATTGTTTATGCGTTAGAGTCTTCCAAAATCGATTTACCTCTCCCGTTAACGAAATTATAGCGTATCGCAGTTCCACAGCTTATCATCCTTAAGAAATCGAAAGCTCAGGCTATAAAAACAACCAGTCAATAGTTTCCCGTCTGCAATCTTCAGTATTTGCCGTTTTGATGTTTTAACGTTAAACAGTCGGTATTTACTACCGCTTAGTCTTGTAAAAATTCGATTGCATTTTCATTTAGAGATAGGCAATGCGTACAATTGTTACGTAAACAGAGCAATCTTTCTTCCACCATAAGCTATGCTCTAAAGAAAAGGACCTTAATGAAATGAAACATGGAAATGTAACCCGCACAGGTTTTTTCTACTACAACTCAATTAGCTGGTAAGTTTCTGGGCGACACTACGTTTTTCTCGGTGAGTCGTCATTGTAAAACCTTAATTAAACTTAGCGCTAGCTGTTTAATTGGACCTCTGCTTTAGTAGAGATTTATCTCGTTAGCAATGAATTATTTGTTCTTATGTAAAGTGCGCTAGCTCATATCCAACGATTCCGGGTGCAACCTCCACGTATCCACACATCGACAATTACGTTGATATATGTAGCAGGTACAGTATGTAGAACTGCTATTATTACAAATTATAACTAGTTGGTGGAAAACCTTATCTACATCCCCTTCTAGATTCATATATGTATTAATAACTACAGCCAGCTCCTATTCATACTACAGGATTAACAAGACACAAAATATCTAGAAATCATGTCGTAGATACGTGCATATTTGCAGTAACAGTTTGACAAGAGAAAGGCTGGCGTAGTTATACAAGAATTCCATCGTCATTATAGTATTGTTTCCTTAAATCAAGATCTAAGCTTAATCTGATCGTGGGGCTGCTTTGTAAATAATTTTATTTAACAAGGGTCCCATCACAACAATTCCCCATGAAGATAAAGAAGCAAAATTTATTCAATAGATGCACATAATGTTATTTTAATCAATAGTAGTTTCTTACGTCGATAGCAATCAATCAAAGTTACGAATACATTTGAGTGCTTTTCGCAGGAAATATTGTAAGTAAATCTACTTTTCCGTTTAATATTTAATCGACTTTTGTCTTCTATTGAGTTTTAAGCTCTTGCTTGTGAATAACAAGGATCCCATACAACGACTACAAATTATAATTGTGATCTATTATACCGAAGTTGATGCAAATTTACTGGATTAGTCTCAGAAAGAATGCAACAATTGCCCAATGGTCAAAAGACATAAGTTTGAGGATGGTAGGTCTAGGGCTACCGCATATTAGCAACAATATACAGTGGTTTTCGGAAATGGGTTCGGAATACTTGAATCTCGAAACTCAACAAGATTGCTCACAACAAACTATAAACATGAGAGTTTCGGTAATACTTACAGAATGTCGTAGGTAATCTTCTAGGATTGTCAATTCAAGGCGTTCATTGTAGTGGAATAATGAAGCAGGGTGGGTGGATTTATATTGATTTAGTTGGAATGTTCAATAATTACCAGAAGTCTATCTAATATTTTTGAAATTCGAATTATTTTTAATTATTATCCAAATTCTGGCATTGTGATGAGTGATTCTTTGTTTAGTATTTATATTAACTTCTTCCTGGTCTCGTCGTGTGTCAATCTTTCGCTCAACGTTCCGCCGTTCATGCTGAATCGTTCTTCAGGATAACTGGACTGATTCCCCGTTGTTAGACATTCTTCTAATATACGCTGATGGTGCATTCAACTTGGAAGTTTCCCGTCCACTGAATATGACGATTTTGCGTAGTAGACACTTCCACGTGTTGCTAAGGTCTTGTTCTCTGTTGACGGTCTTGCTCTTGTCTATTTTTATGGTTTCCCTGATGAGTCTCCTTTCGTAGTTCTTGGTGGTGGCTATCAGCTTGACGTTGTTAAAGTGCGTTTCGTTGGACGCAAGATTCACAAGAATTGAGCAATCAGCGATGGCAGAACATATGTATACACGAGATTGGACGTAAAATAGACTTTAACGGTAGTAGCCACCACCAAGAGCTATGGAAAAGACTCATCGTGCCATAGAAATAAGAAAAAAGCAAGATCGTCAACAGGGAAGAAGAGTACCACGTTAGCAACACCTGGAAGGGTTTACTACGCCCTCAGTAGGACGGAAACTTCACGGTCGAATGCACCAACGGCGTATAAAGAATGGCTGACAGCGGATAATCAGTTCGGTTATTCTGGAGAAACCGTCAGCATGAATGGCGAAATGTCGAGGGAGGGTTTTGAGAAACTCGGAGAAAGTTATCCCGGCCGTGAAAGCCTTCGCAGTGTTAATTCTTTGTTTTTTAAGAGAGAGATTCCGTAAATGTTAATTTATGGGACCTAATCAAAGTCGCAAGTTATTTTGAGCAATCTATCTCTTAATAATATTTGTTTTTTTGTATAAAATGAAATTTAATAACCAAAAACCTTTTCATCTCTAAAAGGGGATATGATGATCGCTTGCTCAGCCATAAAATATCGAAGTCGTCGGATTGATATTTCTGCGACAACGAAGTAAACAAGACGACAGAAATGGTTTCTTAAACGAATATCAACAGTAATTTTGTTATGGAAACAGTTAAAAGAAGTCTAAACGAAGCGAAGACGGAAAAATTAACCGGAAGAAATAGAAGAAAAAATTCAAGAGAGTTTGACAACGGAAAGACCTAAAACATCGCCGAGAAAAAGGAAAAGGGAATGTTAATGACACATAGACACTGCTCCTGCAGCTATAAGTATTTATAAATCGATTATTGAGTAGTAAATAGATTATTGAGAACAAAAAGGATGTACTTATCCTTTAATTTGATATTTAATTCAAGGTATCTCAGCAGAGCACAAACACAAAAATATCCCTTGTTCCCTCTTGAAGCGTATTGTATGTTTGCTATTGTATAGCAGAAATGTCTTTCGTGTGTTGTCGCGTAATTAATATTTTACTTCACGTTTCGTTGACCATGCTGTCAGCTTCTTTAGAAGATTTCTAAAGATTACGCGACAACACCCGGAAGACATTTCTACTGCGGATTACGGTCGTGAAAGCCTATACTCAACCATGTTGTATGTTGTCTGTAGATTAAATTTATGCATTATGCGTACTTACCGATCAATATCGCTGATACCATGCAACTGAATTGTCGTAGTAGAAATAGAGCAAGATGGATCCATGATGAACTAGAGTTTCAGTAAGCTTGATTAATTGCGATAACCGTTGGAGTGAACAGTAGAAAGTCTGGGTAAGGGGTATATTGTACATGCCTATGTCATCTATAAATATCCTGTTGTCTTTCCCGTACTATCTAGATGTTAAAAAGTCTTTAACTTTAGCATAAGCTGATTCCAAATTTCTATTAAAGTCATTGTTGGATAGTCCTGAGATCATAGCAAAGGCGAAATCTAATACATTGTTATTTATTTCATTAAGATAGTTTATTGTAACAGTGTTTTCTATTTATCTTTAAGCTCATTTCCTATTTATCTTTACTCCGTGACTGTAATGCACAAAAAACAATGTTGCTGATTGAAATTCTAAAGCAACCTGTGCATTTTAATGAATGTCCAACCTCAAGAGAAGCCACTAAAATTTCTTCAGCAGTGTTAACAATTGCCAGTTACCTCTTGGATTCACCTTGTTAATCCACAGTAACACAATCAACCATTTCCATTTCTTAAAAACCGCTAAACAATTTTCTTTTTGAATACTTACGAAACACTTACGAAAGCTTACAAGTGTATCATACATGCCCTCTGAGCCAATAAAACAAAAATGACACGTTGCCAAATCAGGTAAGTACGAGGGACGTTCTATTACTTTTATAGTAGTAGTTTTATAGTATTACTTTTACATTCAATTACCGGATTCTAAGAGTTGGAATATTGGACGATGCGTTATCATGATACAACCTAATACTCTTTTTAGAGCCTCCACCGAGTACATTTGGTTGTAACTATTTTCTATTCATCCGATTTAGTTGCACATACCAGGTTCGTACGTACTTCCAGAAAAGACCGCATACATAGCTCTTTCCGTAATTCGCTGTTTCTTTGCTATTCTTCTTTCCGTAATTCGCTGTTTCTTTATTATAGTTGATGTTTCGCCTGATGTTTGTTCCTTCGGTTTCTTCGGCCGTACGAAGACGACCTGCTTCGATGCTGGATTTATATATGTATATGCTCCGAATTATATATACTTATATATCAGAACTACTACTACCTTCAATATAGATAATTCTATATCGAAGGCAGTGATTCTTGCAATGGGGCAGGACCAGTTAATCCACCCACTCGAAGAATTTAATAGTGCACATGATTGCGCTCAGAAATGAAAATCAAGTAAAATATGTTTAAGTCAGTTCAAATAAACTTCATCAACTGGAGAATAGATAACTCCAAAAATCGAAATAGATGTCACCACAGTTCCATGCGAAATATGTAGGGATGAGCCTAGGTGCCAAATGAAGATGAAAAGAGTATATCAAAAAGAACTATAAAGGTGTATTAAAGACAGTAATAGCAACACTATACAGACCTTCTAGAACACAGCCATGATTAATGCTTTATGATCTACCAGCAAGAAGCAGTGACATAAACGGGATACTGTTCTCCAAATCATTCCTCGACCAGTTCTATGACCGCTTAACAACGAGATGGCGGCACTAGTAGCGCTTTTGGAAACGGCAGATGTGAATATTCCGACAGGCTTACCATGATGTATATAGATAGAACGCATCAGAAAATGCAGAAACAATAACCAAAAATATATAATGCTAATATAGCTTAGTTTACTCATAGTAAGTCACGACGAACGCAACAAAAGGAGAGAAGAAAGTGCACTAGCACACGGACATGTTTTTGCCTACCTGGCGTCCTTAGCACGGCTTCGAGCGTACCTTCATCTCCATCAATACCATGAGAGAGCTAAGTCACCTTAGTATTATATATTTTTAGTTATTGCAATAGAAGCGATCAAAAGATTTGCTATGAAGTACTATGACACCTTCACCTTTATAACAAGACAAAAGTTCTTCAACTACTGGATTTTGAACAGCATATCCGGAGAATGATAAGAATCAAGCCATACGAACGGGCGCAGTGTTTTACTCAGTTAATCAGGCACATTAAGGGCGCTTGCGAATGAACTTTAATCAGATAAAATAAGTTTTAAGGTATATCAGATAAAAAATAATGGTTGAACAGAAAAATTAGTTTTAATAGGTTAAAGCAGTAAATAAATAAAAAAAATGCAAAAAAATGTGTTTTTTTTTCGTATTTTCCATGAGTTATATACATTTTTCTTTTTATTTATTTATTTTTTGTAACTCTAGGCATTAATAGCAAATTGTGATTCAAAGATATTTCCTAGCTGATCTAATTTTTTCATTCATGTAAGTACTTGGAAAAATTAAAAACTTTGGTTTCAGTTAGCGCAAATACAACAACGAAACATCAACTGAGAAAGAACTATATTATTAATCACGCTTTTGGATGCCCTTTCTCTTTACATGCAATCTTTTATCATTTCTTTATCTTTCGAGATTATTAATTTAATACTTTTGCGAAATATTACCAGTCGTATCTTATATTTAACTTGCTCTCTAGAGCGATAATTCAAAGTTTGTATGATTGAGCATCTCTTGGGGTCTTCCTCAATATGTGGACAACTTTTCTGTGTTGCGTGTATGAGATAGCCTTCTACGTTTAATTCATTCTATTTCAATTTCTTTTTTTTTCATTCGTTAATAAATTCAACAAGAATATTGAAAATAAAGGAGTAGGTTGGTTATAAATTCTTTATTCATTTAGAAATTGACGTGATCAACTTTGTTTTTCGATTTTTTATAAAAAAAAAGCACATCATCACACCAGAAGTTTTAAAGCCGGGTGGTATGATGACGTTTCTTTTTTTTGTTTCAGGAAACCGGTTGCAATCACTTTTAATTGATTAACGAAATTATGAGATAGAACCAATTTTTTTTTCTTATTTTCAACCTTCGCTTTTTTAATTTTCAATAAAACTTATCTTCTTTACAAATGTAAAAGAGATTCTTTATGTGAGTGCTTCTCTAATTCCTTAGTTACTATTATTTGTTTGCAGTTATCACGCGTTTCTTACCTGAATTACTTTTCTTCATATTAAAATTCAGAAGTGTTACTCTTTTACTATTATTCTCAACTTTGTAAGTAGGTAAATAGATTTCCGATGTGTGTGATTCAGAAGAACTGTTAAGTTAGTTTGATCTTATTATTGCTACATGGAAATTAGGAGTCAAATTTGCTCTTAAACCGATATGTACGCATACATGTCCCTAAAGCACTGATACAATTTGCGATGTGGGCATGGATGTGCATACAATATTCATCACTTGGGGGAATGCCGACACGTGTGACAGTCATGCAATTATTGAGAATCCCGTTGATTACATTGCAGATGTTTTAAATACTAAGGGAGGACGATGCTATGTAGAAAGAAAGGGTACGTTACAAATTGACTATTGTGTGGCAACGTGGCTTTTGTCTATCGTTAGATTTCCGTTATATTGACAGAAGAACATGTCGGTGATTACTATTTGTCTGCACTAATCAACGATCTGCACAATCAAACGGTATCGTCAAACCAATTTGTGGTTGAGCGATCGTCGTCCAGTAATTCAAATGTAAATCACCAAGTTCTTTAAATTTCACGAGCAAAATAAATACGCTAATTTTCGATGTTAATTCCGTTTGGCTTTCATGTAACTTAAATATTTTCTGTGTGTCCGATCTTCCTTAAAAAGACTATATATTAAAATTCCAGAGTTACATTCTTCTAATTGGAGCTTTCTTTGGACACAAAGATATTTTCTATCAGAAATATAGGAAATAATTTTAATTTTTTTCTGTTAAACTTTAACTAACAAGCGTACGTACATACCTATGTTGTAAAGGAAAGTAAGTATCAGAAATTGTAAATTGTTAGAAGTAAGAGATCTTCCAACTTCGCTGATCGCTAGTAGCCGCGACAGGGTAGCTGTTACTAATTCGCTAGGATCTGCAGAACATGGTTGTTTCCCTACATGGTACTGCGCAATTGTTATCAACATTCGTTCGTATTTCGCCGGTGTCTAATCGCTCGACCGCTTCTCTTAGTACTAGGTTTTCTTTTCTTCGCCTCTTTTATTTTCCAGCATCAAACAATAAAAGCAGATATCTCGCTTGAGGCTGTTATTTGTACAACATTAAAATGAGTGCTTTTCAATTAACTGGGGGATATTCGCTGGTGAAGATGTTGACGTGTTGCAAACCAGAGAATTCGGAAGGTCAACTCGCCTATATCGAAGATTCGTATTACATAGTAGCAATAGTAATACGAAGATACTTATTCGTTAAGCGTGATTTTAAACATATGTACATATTAGTTTTCTGTTGAACAAATACGCATATCAGTTCATCTCTTTGGGCTTAGGTAATACTTCTTACTATGTTAATGTTATTATCCCAATTTGACTATTTCGCCCTCTAATTACTAACATACTTATTTACACATATTCTTATTGTATTTTTATTTATATTATTTATTTATCTATTTATAGTAGGGAAGCAAACAGGCGAATTCGAAAGAGCTTCCACACATTGGCGCGTTCAAAAATGCAAAAGGGAACTAAGTTAGAAATTATGCTGGGATGATAAAGTGCAATAACGACAATTTGAATCATCGTAAATTACATTATCCACAGCTCTGTTGTATAGAAGAGAATTCGACATAGAACTTCGTAATAGCATATGCCTGACGCTTGGACGAAGTTTGGAACTGTAAAATTCAAAGTCGCGAACAAGCCAGGATCATTAAGTAGATTATTTACTAATTTATAAAGCACTACCAGTTCGTTAGTATAACGTCTGTTTCCAAGAGTAAATAAATTATATTTCCGGACGTTAATGTTGTATCGCAACTAGAATTGAAAAATTTTAACTTTAAATATTTGGGAATTTTTTTTCTTTTTCTTGCTTCCTTATACTCCTTTTAGTTTAAGTGTATTTATACTTAAAATTGTCTTGTAATTTGGCATAACGTTGGCCAATAAATTGTATTATTATTACAATTTCTTCTGCACCTTCTGTACCTCTTGTTACGTGCAAATTTGAACCATATTGTAATCATGTTTACCTTGCGAACTTTTCCTTTCGATGCTTAAGTAATTTGTTTTATATTTAGGCAACCCGTTTAGCATCTTGCGATTTATCGTTATTTAAATTCTATTTGACGTGATTTTACAACATTTTTACTATATTTACAGCCTTAAATATTCTCGGGAAGATTTTGCATTAGTGTCCTTATCCCCTTTTAATCTTTATATAATTAAATTTCCTAAATTTTGAAACGAAATAATTTATCCTCTATTAAATAGGGTAAATAGAGGATAAATTATTTCGTTGCAATAGAGGTAATACAGCGACTCAACTTAAGTAATTTTCGATAGTATCGCCGATTGATCCGTTTATGTAACGTTTGATCACAAAAACTGCTTCATTCTATAACGTAATAATTTTCCATTTTTGAAAGCTCTCTTTTCCATTGAGACATCTCATAGGTTGGATGTATCACGAAGTGTCTCTGATATGGAATATAAATTTTTACCTTCAGGAAGGTCAACGCTTTATATTGAAGCTATATATCCACTCAGTTGGTGAACAAGTCTGTGATTAGTTACTAGTTCTGGTGAAATTTAATTGCTGATACGGCATTCCGTTTTTTTCCAACCTCGAGAAAGATCCAAACTTACGGAAGAACTCTAATCTCGGTTTAGGTATATACTTGAGCCTCTCTTCCTTTTCTTTTCTTTCGTGAAAATCTTCGGCTTACGGACGTATTCTCCGTTCATAGAGTTCTTATACTGGACGAAAATTACTCCCAGGACCGTCCTAAAGTACCAAAGGCCGATTATTCCGAATACTGAGACCTTATCTAGGGGAAATGCAAGGTTGATCCTTCAAATCCAGAGTTTTTTTCATCTGAGGAGGAAAGAAAAACACCGGGACCTGCCGGGACCGCCGAAAGGTACTCTTTCAACTTCAAAACCGAATGTAGGGGGCGTTGCGGAAAATTTAATAAATTAATCAAAAAATAGCATATAAGGTTAACCTCGCAAATTTTCTTTTTTTATTTTTTTTTGTTTGTTTCAATTGTTAAAATCTCAGCATCTAAGTAGTTGATAACCTAAAAGTTTAGGGTTCAAAAGAAAACTTATGTAATGTTTTACAACTCTAAAAGTCACCAACTTATATTTAATTACCAATTGTAAACTTTACAAGATATTGATAAGTAGCCAAACCAAAAACTAGTTTGTCGTCATACGAGATGTTAGATTTAGTTGGTAAAATATTTACTTTTTTTTTGGTCAAAGAATATACTATTAAACTACCTTGTTTTTTAAACCATTTCCTTGTTTAATAATAAATTTTCATTGATATAAAAAAATTTATAGAGCAAGTGGAATTTACACAATTTTCTGGTAACGCACCTCGGTCTCCCACAGCTGGGGTCAACGATTGGTCTTTTGTGTACTGAGTGGGTGGCGCCTTCCAAAACAATATGGCTCCTACCGCGGGAACCAGATTCTCCTAAAAAAAACTGGCGACTGGGTTAGCGGACGCAAAAGGCTATTTTAATTTCAAATACAACCAGGTATAAAGAATTTCTTTTTATTATTATTTTGGATAAGTAATTTTTTTTCTGACACCCTTCTTATTCTGACGGGAAGGTGTAGCACTCTTCCTGTAAATGACATTTGTGTAGCTTCTCAGATTACATAACTATATATTCCAGCGTATCAATCACTAGAGATTTATAGTATTTATAAATTATAAAGAATTTTTGTTTGGAGGAGGGTCTGATGAAACCAAGATACTTAAGTGCTTTTCTGGCTACTTTATCAATGTAAAACTGAAAATTCTGAATCGAAAATCGAGTGAGATTTTTAATTTATGTAAGTTGCTGTATTTTCTTCTTATTAGTAGTGCCATCAAATTGATCCATTTCTTCTAAAAGATGAATAAACTTGCACATACTTGTGTTAATGATAGCTCAATTGCGACTACAGTAATCGTTTAAATTGTGAAGGTCGCTTCATAAGTTGTGTGAATAAGTGAAGTTTGATGTTGGAGACTCACAGTGTTATCCATATATATTTGCAGCTTATAGACCATTCATACCGACATGGTGTACGAAGATCACCAGGGACTGCTTTCGTTTCATGTCTCCAACGATCACGGCGATAAATAGCTTCTCCAAATCACTTCGCGCAATCAATAGATTCGTTTCGGAAAGAGAGACAACTGTTTTTCCATAAGCAAAACGTAAATTGAAACACATCATCGGAGAAGAGATATCTCAACCGGGGATTCTTTGGCGATTAAGCGAACTTTTAATAATCTCTTCGAACATGTCCTTTGTCCAACAATATTCTATTACATTAGCTTTACAGAATGTTTAAGAGTTTCTGATTCTTTTTATGATTGATTGAAGTCGATGATGACCACCAGTCGTAAATTCATCTTGATTAAAATTAGTAACGATCGCGACTGATTCAATTAATTTTAAAACATTTAAATTATTATTAATTCCCAGATATTGACGTATATTGTGAAATTTAGCTTTAAGCAGCTGATTTTCAATTTTCAAATCAATACATTCTTTTCCGTAGTCATTAAATTCCCTAAATATACGCTTAAATTCGCTTAGTTCAATATCGAAATCGTTTATAAAAATTTTATTATTATTATAAAGATTTTATAGTAGTACTAATGAATTGCAAATCGGAGCGTTTCGTCAGTAATAAATCATTGCGGAGCTTTGATTAAATAACCCTTCCATCTTCAAGACATTACAGGCGTTATAAGTATGTTGGTAGCTTCGGCCGATACCTCATCGCAGGCCGCTGCATCTGCTTCTGACATGCACTAGGACCGTGAGGAGTGATTGGACCGTCACAAAAACCACACTACAAGGCAATTGAATTGGAGAATGTAACTAGTTACTATGATAATTAGTTATTCTGCATTTAATTACGTAATTCAATTAACTTGTAATTTATTACTGTCCAACACCGGTAAGCACGAATTAATGACGTAGGAGGCATTACGATAAAACAAAAGAACTGCTCAGCTCAATGGAATTAATGTAGAGACCATATACCAATTAAACTATGCAGCCAATAGTAATGCTTACTAAATCTAAATAAAAATAAGAGACCGGCGGTAAATTTAGGACAGAATCAGTAAAAGATGAATTAACCGAATCTTTTAAGTGGTCAGGGCCAATTGCTTTGGTATAACACCATCAATCGCAAGATTTTGCAAAGACTTAATAATAGTTTCTTTGAGCAGGATCCTTTCTTTTAAAGTACACGAAAGTACTCGAAATATATTCGAAAAAAGCTTTCGATTGGCTAAAACACAATCTATTGCTCAAGAAATTGATCTGTTTGGGTATCTGAGACAAGGCTGGTGAGTGGATCGGTTCCTACGTTTCAGCGAAAATGCAATTCGTCCAAATATCAATAGGAAACTGCAATACTAGACAAACAATTATACCTTCCTTAATGCCAAATTATTTTGGAGTGGCGCAAGCTACGATTCTAGTTCCCACTTTGTTTTCGCTATTTACTAATTTCATTTGTGATTACTATCTAGTATGCGGATGATGTAACTCTACTTTCTGCGAGCGACGAAGAACGAGCAGAATTTGGTGTTAAATAGGATGAATCAGTGGTGTTGTGCTAACGGCTTGTCGCAAAAACTGTGAGAATTTTTGAAAACGCAAAAAGATACTACAATGATACTACGGCTTCTTTAATGTCTCTAGTTTCATCCATAGTTAGTCACAACCCCTCATTTACTGCTGCGATTGTTACATGATCCTCAATCTTCTCGCTCACTGACGGCAAATATCTACGTAGCGTCTAACTTGTTCACGTTTTTGCTCTGTTAGCAAGGAAGCAAGTTGGAGAATTCCTACGCTTTTTCAAAATTTTTAATGTTTTCCGTTCAATTCCGATACTTATTAACTTCGCACTGCGATACGTATTATACGTAGAAGGCCGGGAACTCCGGACATATATCACCACTGGAAGGCAAGCGAGAATGTTGCGCTCTAATTATTACTCATACGGCATAGTCAGTGATCTTTCATACAAATTTCGACGACTATGAGTCAGATTTTCTCCGAGGTTCTTTAAAGATCGTTTGGAATCTTACACCGAAGATAATTTCGAATCAAATTACATTCCTGTCATCGACTGCTTAGAATATTTGCCTTTCGATCCGAACGAAGCAGGTTCAAATCTCCGCGAGGGGACTTGGGTTTTCAAAATGGGGATATGCTTTTTTTTTCTGCCAATATGGCGTTGTGTGGTTAGAGTCGGCAACATTTTAGTCGAGTTGTAGGTAAAAATCTTTAATTGCAAACCTTGATTTTTGAAATTTCATGAATTATAATTTTAAAACGCAAAGGTTGCCATTAAATTCCGAATAATGATTACGTCGTTCTGTATTAATAATAATTTCGATTAACTTCGATGCGATACCTGCAAAATAAATTTGCGGCCGTGTATACCACCTGATGCATGTTGGTTCTAATTGTGCGCCGTTGTAGAGACCGGCGAATTAACATATTCCATTTACATTAATGAATATTAAAGATATAGATATGATTACTTTCGTTTAATTTGTATGCTGATGTTAGGCGAAGAAAGGTCTCGATGGAATATTTAGATCCTTTGTCAGATGCATGTTTTATCAATAGAAGTACCAGAGTATAAACGCTGTTCTATATTTAGATTCTAACATTTTTTCTCTTTTTGTAATTCCCTGACCGACTTTTGTATTTACTGCTTTTGAAAAGGGTAGGCTTTTAAAGAAATAAGCATGGGCCCCCTCGTTATTTGTATTCTCATGTTCTTTTATACCCCGTTCGACGATAAAAACTCGAAATTTTATTATTTGAACAACAATAACTTTTATTATATACGAAATAAATTGTCAACGTTGAGTGTATTATACTATATAGATCTATATCTATAATAAATTGTCTATTTCTTTATTTCCTTTAATTCATTTAATTTGCCACAATACATTATTGTCAATAATATACCTTAATCAAAGATAATTATCAATACTAGAACATACTGCAATAGCGCAATAAATAACCTGGTACATTAATCACTTCGGAAGTCTTTGCGTAAAACAGTACTTTCACCTGTTATCCAAATATTTATTACGTATAAAGTAGGACTTCAAGCTGCGCAACGAGAAAAGTTTAGTACCTAAGGTGAAGTGTAATGAATTTAATATCTTGCGATCTCAAACTTTCTTCAGTCAAGAAGTGTTATTATGGTGCTCTTGTTCTTTCGATAATCAATGTTAGATGAATGTTTACGCTCACGTAACCTTTATTGCCCCACACTACGTTCTTCCATCGGGGAGTATTATTGAAAACGCATAATATTTTATATGTTCTAACTTAAAAAATTGCCAATAAATATCAGAAGGAACGAGAGTGTAGCGTTCGTGAAATAGAGCCCTAATCATTTTAGTGTGGACGAGATAGAAAAGAAGACTACGTACCGTAGGCGTACGTTTTTCAATTATACCTAAATGCGTAGCGGAAGGTAATTTCTTTCCTGAGTAATTTGGAGAAAAAAGTAAAAGGTATTTGGAGACAAATGCTGTGGAAACTGAAATTATACTGAAGTGTATAGACCATTTAATTTACGCAGTGTATGATACAAGTTTGATTTTTTAAGTAGAATACTTTGTATATTATATTTTTGGACACCTCTTCTCAATTCATTCCAACTTTATTCTCAATATTATCAATATTCTCTATACACAGTAATGTGAAAGTTCTGGTTACATACGTTGTGAAAAATGCAACAATATGGTTCAAAATTTAAATCATCGAAATACATACATCCTTCACTTCGTTATTTATAGCAAAAATCAACTAGCGTTAGATAATACGAACAAGCAGTTTTTCCAGTTGCCACCCTTGTAGTTCATTTACAACAAACTCACACATGATCCAATTCCGAAATAACCACAATCCAAACTAAACTTACTAAATCGCCTGTCTGTTAAAATTTGAATCGTATCGTAGGCCATAATGTCCAATGAAGACTGAAAAGAATGCCATTGATGCATCCAACTAAATTCAGTTATTTGGAGTTTTGTATAAAAAAAAATCAATTTTCTCTGCACATCTCGTTGCAATCATCGTTGGAAGAAAGTAATATATTTACATGGAGCAATACAAATCTGGAGCAAATTAGTGTACTTCCTCCCATCATAGTATCTTGATATAGGTATCTGCAAGATCAAATGTTTTTGTTTGAGGAAAGTGTCAATAAATCAAAGTTAACACATATGCAATGTCACATTGTGCCTTTTCGTTTAAAAAGGATTTCAACGCCATTCTTTTTGTTTCAATTTTTATCGTGGCTGCTTCTTCGATTGTTACTTAATGTAAAGGACTAAAATTGCTAACAAACAAATAAATATTCTCTAGTTAAGAGAATTTGGAATTTCTTGAATTAATTTAGATTTCAAATTTAAATTTAAATTAAACAATTAAACCGGAAAGTATAAATATTTATATATTACATTTGTCAGTTATTTACAAAGTTTCGTTAATATACCTCCCGAATTCTTGCTGGTTCTTATTGAAACGTTAAAGTTATTCATGAATACTCTCAAGGAAAACATAATTACTCTATTCTGTTAAAGAGCAAAATTTTAATACATTCGCAAAACAAGAGTAAAAAAGAATATAATTATAACCGCTACCACCTGACCCGAAACAAATTAATCTCCATAGTACCGAGTAATTAAGTCTCTTTGGCGGAATTGTTTTCTCTTAGCCAATTCTTTCCTTATAAAGTCTTTGCTCGGCTGTAACGAAATTATCCAACGAAAATTGTTTTAACCTACTCGGTTGTGTATCCGCTGAATAGTAATTTGTAATCAAAGAACAGTTATTCTGCCAGATAAGATCCGTGCTAAGAGAGGTTCTCCGACTTGAAATACTCGGATATTAAAAGATTTACGAGCATTTTCTCGTCTAAAGTGACTACGATAAGTCGTATTTGTATTGTAAACAGTCTCGGTCCACCTTTTCTGTAATTAACTCCGAAAAATGACGGGAGTACCTCCCGCTTTTATAAGGTTTACAACGGGAGGTTCCCGGGCGTCGGATTCAGATTTTAACGAGTCTTGGTGGAGTCTTGCTGAGGTATATAGGTTTCTTTTATTTGGTGAAATTCACTTTCGCTTACAAGGGGCAAGTACTCCTTCGAAAATTGGTTGATCTTCGGTTTTTCAAGACAATTTCAGAATGAAGAAATGTTGAAAGAATGTTGTGTCATATTCAGAAGTTGTATTGGGGTATATACAAGGCTATTGTAACAGTACGTACAAAAACGACTGTATATGTACAAGGTGAGTTTAAAAGTACATTTTTTTTTTGTCTGGAAAACCGGAATAAATGATTTTTGTTCAATTGTTTGTTAATTATGACGTCATTTGTTTTTTTTTTATCAATTTTCTTCAATTGTTTAATAGAATATAAAGCATTTTTATGCTAAAATAACAATATCATGGGGTTGCATGCAAATAATTGGTTCGAGGACATGTCGACAAAAATCTAAAAATCACCTGTAGGTGGTGAGTTAACTCAAGAACAATCTGAGAAACAAACCACTCAACGTGCAAATCTTTAAAATTTATGCACCTATTGTTTCAAGAATACAAATTCTTATTATTGGGAGAACATTAATATGATGGGAACTATCTCTTTATCATCTACTTTCGATCGAATATTAGCTTTTTTTTGGTGGAGAATAAGGGTCCAGGATCGTTTGAACAACCTACTTACTTTCCCTTTTTAAACTTAGGTTTCCTATATTCGGATACATGTCTCCAATGCGGTAGCTTTGCATTTATTCGTTGCTCTTGAAGTAATGACTTTAAGCACTTTTTCACTTACTTCTGCGTGTATATTCGTATTATTATGAATACGCACACAAAGTACACTGTAAAAACTTGAACAGCTACTTTGTTTGGATTAATTACATTTGTATTCTGCGCTACAAGAAATACGAGTAAATCTAAACTCTTACCTTTATCTTCGTTGTCGAATTATGAGAAAATTCAAGTTGCCGTAAAAATTTAATACCTACTATTAAAGAGCTTGGTACATTCAAAGGTCCGTCCACATTCTAACTTTCAACTCTTTATTGCCATATACATTTTAGTCAGGTATATTTATGCAACATATAAGTTATACTTTTGGATTTAAGAAGGAAAAATAAGTAAATCTCTATTTACTTTAAACAATGACTAGTTAATATCTGTAGCGTCGTAATACTCTCAAGAACTACTTAGGAACTTTTATGTATGCATAAAGCATAATACAAACTGGCATTACTCAACATAAAAATTACTATATTTGGCACATAAGTTATAACTTTAATAATAGTTATTTATGCCACAAGGGACATAAGTGCAGCTATGTTGTCGAGGCTGTTGTTTGCAGATTACACTAGTACTTAGACCAGGAGTGTCATATTATATGTTTTCTACCATCGGGCCAAAATTTCGAAACCAGGTTTTTTTGAAAATATTTCAGACTTATATCTTGCATAACTGCAAAACTTTTTAGTTAATATTATGTATTGACATCTATTATTATGTCATTATATTATTACATTAAATGCCTAGGGCCATAAAATTCAATTACATCTCGTTGTCTAGAGTAACTAACGTAAATAACTGGTAAATAATTGTTAAATACTTCTTGTCTTAAGATGTTCACCTTAAGCATTCACTAGTTTACGAAAAATGTTACTAAAATATGAACCAACGGTTTGAAACCGGTGCTATAAGGCCAATATTTCAGTAATGATTCACTTACGTAACAGACAACAGAAAAACGTCATTCTAATCAGCAAAATGGATTGTCTGTCATTTTAACATCTGTTTGTAACTTAGCATGCCCTTACTTGCCATTTCAGACGATCAAATGGACATTGTAACACCTCCATATTAATGTTACTTATTTCACTCTGAGTAGCTGCTTGTGAGTCCTTTGGATTATTGAAACTATTCCACATATTTCATTTCAGTTCAGTGAGTTATTTTCATTTCATTTCATTTCATTGAGTGAGATCCGGTAAACGCATGGGTCGTAAATTTGAAGAAGTTAATTTACTACCAAAGATTTGTTGTAAATATTTCAAACAATTAAGGCAGTGGGATTGTTTTAATCGAACCATCGCATTGTCCGATTGAAAAGAGTCATGATACAACTCATCCAATCGTTCTATAAGCACATCTAAAATTTATCGGCATCGCTCAATATTTATGAAATACGATCACCTAAGTTTGATTTATTTTTGAAAGCAATGTACATCGTTTCACGGTTCGCGGATTGGCCAATCATTTCTGGTTCCATTACTTGACGTTTCGTTATGGGCGTTTTAGGAATGTTAAATTATATGAAAGATTATGTCAAAAAGTTAAACGGGAACAATGGCCACTAATAAAAATAAAAATATAGTTATCCTCAAGAAAAATTTGTAAAAAGTACTTGAATATACAGAGCGGTATAATTAATTGTTGATGATAAATGAAAGAGCATAGAATCATCAATTATCACTGCTGTTATTATTAAATTCATTTTTTTAAGGAATAGTAATAACTAGAGTGGGTACATTTGGGTGCGCAGCTAACGAATGAACTCTTTCTGGCGAAGAGAGTCAGCATGCAGAGATGGCTTTTGTAGAATATGAACCTATCTCGATAAATTATCTCGGATATTGAATGAATACGGGAAACTGCCACCTCTAATCATATTTATAAAAAATAAAATCGAGTGTGTATGTATCTTGATCATTAAAAAAAATTACCAACTTAAGCGTCTTCCGTGACTTGAAAACTGGAGAAGCTAGATTAAGTATTTTTAACATAAGCTGCGTTTTTAAAGTTATTTCTGCAAAATGCGTCCGCTGTGAGAAAAATATGTTATTGTATAAAGAAAACAATCACTCTACATCCAGTGATGTTTTATTTGGATAATTAAGAAGTCTTTGAAACAATTCAACGCATTTGTTGATGTACCTTCGCAAATTTGTCTAAGTTCAGCGAAATCTAGATCTTTGTATAAAACACATTCAAACTCAGCTAGAAAACATTCATTTTCTGCGTCTCCTACCGAACAAAGCTGTGCGTGTATATCTTTCACAATTTTCAATGATTCCTCTAACGACAGTGAATTTTTTTACTCCTTCAGAAACATAGCTTTTGTACTCACAATTAGCATATCGACCTGTAGATAACATCTACGAATTACATGTAAAAAGTTGCCACACTGTTCTTTAAGAGACCGGCCTACATAAAGCATGGTTGCGATACCATCAGTCATAAATATTAAGACTTGATCTCTGGATGTTTCGAGTTTTCCTAACTCCACTTTTGAAATTACTTGGACAATATATTCTTTTATTCGTCTAGAAGCTAATAATGAAGAAGATGACGGTTGATGTGGTTCCATTTTGCGCACAATAACATTAAGTACGAATTTTTTGTTGCAATCAGTTGTTTCATTCACATACAAGTACACTTGTGTGTGCACAAATAAATGCAAAATTGTCGTACTTGTTCCGAAATTAAATAAATGAATTGTTTTTTTTTGAACAAAGTAGACGCCAGGTCTACTTTGTTAAAAAGTAGACCTTAGTAGGCTTGTATTGTGCACATGCCGTTCATATATGTGTTTGTGACCAACACGTTAGATATCGCACACTAAATATTTAAGTTGTACGCCGTCATAAGTCAAATCCAGATAATCCTTAATGGACCTATATACACTGTCTTCAATGATAGCTGTTTTCTCAATCTATGTACCTTCGACACCTTCGTCTTATTAACAACCGAAGGCAGAGTATTTCATTGCTACTACTGCGTACGGTCCGGGCGGCAGCGAACTAGATACTGAGTCCATCATCCACTATCTACACAACATTTTCAATATTTTTCACATGTTTTATACAGGGACAAAAACTATTATTATCACCATCATGAAGTAATGCTAAGCGAGGCACAAAGTCAGTTAATCGTTAATTTCAAATTGATGCATAATCGTTGTGGATAAATTTTGTTGCTGTCTATGTGTCTGTCCATTTTACATTTGCTGAGTGCTCTGTATTCGCCCATAATTTAGCTGTACTTATTCGAACTGAAACCTCGAACAATATAAAATTTTCTATAGATTAATATCATAGTATTCAAGGAGTAACCTTTTTGCGTCCCAGGCCTCTAAATAAAAAACCTGCACCTGAATTCTGCACTTGCAAGTATAAGCCTTTTCTTACAACATACATATGAAAGAAATTTAGGCTCGTGATTGCTCTCAGTAGAGAATATACGCGATCTTATAGTTAACGTTGAGGCTTTTTGACGTTTTCCCAATCCTGATGCGTTTTTCCATAGATCGCCCAACAAAGTGATGGTTTCTTAGGATGCACGCAGAATCATCTACACCGATTACTTGGAAAAAGGACAAACAATAATTCGAAAGTATTATGCTTCGTTATTTGACTGGTTGAGCGAAGAAATCTGGAAAAAGTCTCGAGAAAGAAAATGATCGCCGTCCATCTCGCTGTTTCGATGTCCAAAAATATGAAACTAAAGTTAGAGAACCGCTTGGAATAGTGGAGAAACATGGAGATTGTGTTAAAAATGAAAATCTACAAAAAATACTTTGTTTTTGTATCTTTTTTGTAAAGACTTTAACGACTCGATAACGATTTTTTATGTTGCTCACATATTTATATTTACGTGCATTTGTGTAGAACTGATACTTTCATGAATGAGATTAAACGCTTTGGCATAAAAGAGAATATCTCTTGTCGATCAATATCTGCGTATATTGCGAAAATGTTGCTTATATGTCAGGTGTCTGCCAGTCTCTTCACTTTTTTTCCGTCGGCCAAATACATTTGTGCAGCGAATTTAAATTAAAGCGATTGAGTCTTGTCCTGAAGGAATGTACGAATTAGTATATACAGTGATTCCTGTTTCCCAACTTTATTTCGGGAAAAACACTGAAAATGTAACAATATCTCTTTTTACTAATCAAATATTCGGCATTATTCATTATTCATGCAGTAGTTGATTCGTTGTAGATAATTTCCGATGACTTTCCTATTTTTTAGGTCCAACGTTGCAAGTGTGTTAGCGTAGACGCAACTCTTTAGAAAATCCCATAAAAATCTAATGGCATATTTTTTGACAGCCGTTTGACGTCTTCCCCTTGCGAAGTAATGCAATCTTGGAAGTTTTTACGTAAAACACCTAACGTACATGCATGTGATACATGACCTTATGCCCATATGCGACAATTTTGTTGAACACCTTCAAAATTACTCTCTCTCAAATTACCGTGTGGTCCAAATAGGGAACCCAAATTAGGTGACCCCCAATAATTCGTTGAGGGAGAGGCATCGATAATTTCCAACATATCAACTTTCATCTATTAGATATAACTAAGAATGTGATGATATTTACTTTAGGAGAATCTTATATATTGATAAACGAAACCTCATCGTTGTTGTTTAACTTCGTCAAGGGGAAAGGTTTGACGAATAATACAGAACTTAGATGCGTAGATTGTGTGCTAATCTGATAATTACCAAATCATGAAGTCGATGATAGTACACACAAGGGAAGGAAAGGAAGAGTTTATCGTGCAATATTTAAATGGGTAGAGATTTACAAGGCGTTGTTTGGAAACAACAAATATTTAGAATGCATAATTAATTAATTACAGTACGCAGTTGCTTGTTTCAAACAAAGCGAACAACAAATCTCTTGAGAGTACCGACAAGTTCTGAAGCTCAAGACAAACAAAGATTGTATCTCCTATAATTTCCGTGTAGGAAATTTTATACCGTTATATTAATTGGCTCGAAGGATTGATTGGAAATAACCCAAAAGAGAACATCCTCGAGGTGGATAGTTTATGTTGAAAGTTTCATGCGATAGCCGACGTCTTCAATCCATACGAATAAATATCTGATCTCTTAAAATACTTTAAAGGTCACTATAGTAACTGAATTTCTTTCTTCTTTCAACACGCATGAGCATCAGCTTTTTCTAAGACTTTTTTAAAAGTATCATTTTCCCAAATCCAACGGCTCACAGAGGTGAAATTTTTTGAAATCGTGACCAAAATCCCAAAAGGAAAGGCCTTAATTGCTTTTGTCGATTAAGCTTAATTTCTCAAAGTTTCTTCCAAACTTTTTTCCAAATTTTTTAAAAATTGTCTAAATAGCAAGTCAGATTTCCTAAACAAGAAACCTACCTTCTTGTGAAAGTAAAGGTATGTACAGTTTTGGTCATTTAACCAATTTCTATAGCTCAAAAAACGAGAAAGATGATAGTAACAACTTACTCTATGTATATTAAAATAATGCTGCAGTTCTTTCGATTAGGAAATACAGAATGTTCTTCTATAAAGTACTCTAAACTTCTAAAATGTTATCTTCTGTGTTGCTACTATAGCATGTATCCTGGAAGAAATACTAACATTTGGGAAAAGCTATCATAGTTCCATTACCCAAGATTGCATTTCCTGTTACTTTAACAGATATTCGGGCCATTAGTGTCCTTTCCGCTTTCTCCAAACTTTTATTCGTATAATTGCTAGGTGAATGACACACAGATTTATATTCTTCGTAATTTTTTGCTACTGATTTACTGAAGCAAGATCTTGCAAGATTAGTGGAATACTCAACACGTCAATCTCTTTCGCTTAATTCTCACAAATTGTGCGTGCATGTGATAGTTTCCCGAAGAAGTCAATGACATGATCTTGCCGATTACGGATGCAGCAATTGGCGGGCTTCATGTGGCTAGAACCCTGCGGCTTAGAACCCGTATTTTCAAACGTCTTTAACGTGTTTCTTGTGCTCTCAAATTAATTTATCGTCATCGACAAATTCTAGACACCAAAATAAAAATATTTTGCGAAATTTCTGTCAGTAATTAGAATCTACTCATTAGCTTGAGAATTAGAAATTAGCAAAACCTCCATTTCAATTGTTTGTTAGTTCAAATAGTCTCTTTTATGTTGACTCTCACATCTAAATTTTAAAAAACGCCAACATATGGCTTTTGTAAATTCTGTATCTACGTGTGGAGACGCATGGGTTTATTTTTATTCAAGGACGTCGTTGCTATTCTTTATAAAATAAATCTTTTATATCTTTCTTGGTCTTATACAGGTACTCGTCATTCTAATTCAATTACAATTGTATTAATGATTTTATTTACATCTGTGATTTTAACTTACATATTATACATTGTAGATATAGATTTCACAATCCAATAGCTTTATTTAGTAACTTGATTACAAATTGTAAGTACCTCTTTTTTACATTGTTTCGATCGTAATAGGAATTATATGTGAAATCTATCTTAAACCATATGTTACATAGAAATATCTTTCGGGTGTTGTTGAGTACTTAATATTTGACTTAACGTTTTGCTGATCATGCTGTCAGCTTCTTCGGGAGATTTCTAAAGACTGGTGTTGTCTCTTACTCCTCGTTATGTTCCGCTTTACTGATCCACAACCGTTCTGATGAATCACGCCGTTCGATGTATGACGACTCCGCAATACTAACTTCCATCTGTTGCTTATTTTGTTTCCGTCTTCGCTATTAAAGTTGTTGGTATTTTTCATTATTTCTATCGATTCGCGTATTATCCTCGGGTAGTAGTGGCCGGTCCTGGCTAATACCTTAACATCGCTGTAGGTTACGCGGTGGTCTCCTTGTTGGTGCAGGTGTCCTGCTACTGTAGATTTTATGCCTAAGTTGTGCATCTCTCTGATGTTCTTTCACACTGCAACGAACACTCCGTCCTGTTTGACCGACGTAGCTTTTTCCACATTGGCATATCGAGTCGTATATGCCTTTTGTTTGTGGTCTCGGTAACACGTCCTTGTTGGAAGGAAGTAGCTGATCGATGTTGGTCACGGTATTGCATCGTGTTGTGATGTTCTTTTCTCCTAAGGTCTTTTTTAGCCTGTCGGTAACTCCAGCTGCGTACGGTATGCCTATCCTGCTGGTTGTTCTCGGTCTTCGTGTTCGCTTTTTCTCGTGCTTCCCTTATTTCTTTTCTACTCTAACCATTCTTCTGCAAAGCGTTTTTGACTTGTTCCACTATTTCACTATTTCTGCAATGTTCGTCGCTGATTTTCTCCGCTCTTCTTAATAATGTCTTGGCGAGCATCAACATCACCATGGAGATCGAAGAAGACGGAACCTTACTGTTGCTAGATGTCCCAGTGGAGCGCAGAGAGAAGTAGAGAGAGAGAGTACTGAGAGAAGTAGACTGCAACAGTGTATACCGTAAGAAGTCTCACACAGACCGGTACCTGCTTGTAACATCTCATCACTATCCACAGCAGAAGAGATACCTTCGCATGATCTGTTATTAACTTAAATAAAGTCATACAATAATTTCACATGATTACGTCGTATTCAATAATCGTTTCCATGATTTATTTGTGTGTGTATTGACAGTTGTTTAGTTTTAGAAATCGCTATAACGAGAAAATGCTTGATTTTACATTAACAAGCCCAGTTCAGCACAGATATACTGAGCAGCATGTTTCATTAAAGGAAATGGCCGACCAAGACATATCATACAACTTAAAGAAACACGTTAACAATTAAGAATTGTATAAATGTGTATTGCGTCCTCTTATGCTTAATCTAGAAAATGGCGTCTGCCTATTACATTCCTTTGAAGAAATGATGACTTATCTAAATATAAATTTCCGCCTTTATATACTGCCCTCCATAAAGGCAAAATCCTTCTAGCCATTCAGGCGTAATTCACCCAGTATATAAGTAAGACATTCTAAACTACTAATCTGCAAAGAAAGTAAGTAAAACTAGGAAATATCGCATTTAGCAGCGTTAAATTTAAGCTCGAATTTTACTTAAAAGGCACGTACAAATATTATAATTTCAAATTATAAAGTACAACAAATCGATATCAAGCCCACATTACGGTCTCGTATTTCCTAATAACACTAATCAGTAAAGTAAGTTCCTACAAGCGGTTTCATTTTAACGAACGAAAAAAGAGAGGAATCACACAGAAGTCATTTTTCATTATGTGAGTTTATTGGTAGAAGTCGGCATCTCGGAACAATCGTCAGTGACACATCTCAATAAAAAGAGAAACAAAAAGTTTCTCGGATGAGAAGGAACAAAGTTCTGAATTATTAACCCAATTCGAGTACGGCCGACGAAAACGGAGTTTTATTGAATGGCGATGTGACTAAATCCGAATCAATACCCAGATGAGCGAAGAAGATTTAAGAAACAAGGCTTGAAGATTGTGATAAGCCCTTTACAGCAATATACTGATGTTTGACGGAAAAGTATTTTGCCTAGTTTGTTATCTAGGTATTGATTTTTCAAAGATGTTGTAAAACGAATTTTAAGAAAGAAACATATGTTATTCCAGAATTGATGATTTTAATTCTGATGCAATGTATCAAATATTCACTTATAACTTATTTTTTTTGATTTCACTTATAATGTTCTTTCAGATAAATATTTATACTAGAAAACATTTTATCTACAGAGAGAAAGATTTTGGGCAGCAATTTAACGATACGTTTATTAATTTAGTAAAATTCGTAGTTGTCATAACAAAAATTCTAATTGGATTTAAAACAAGCGTATCTTAGCGTAAAATTTGTAATAGTAGCGCACAGCACATCAAGTCTGTCATCTTCCGCAGTCATCAGGAGGTTTAAAACTAAAACTAAAATTTCTAAGGGCAAGCATTGAATGTGGAAGGATGGTAAAGAATAAATTCATTATTTTTGTTAATATTTATTTCTTTTTTGAAGAAATCTCGAAGGGGTATAGCGATTTCAATTATTTTAGTTTATATTACATCATTATCATCTTATTACCTCATTTGTTTTTAGTTAATTTATGACGTCATAATTTTTATACGTTACAGTAGAAAATTATAGTTGGAATATTAGAAAAAAAACTTTATTGACCAGAAAAGAATTTTAGCAATAAAATTAACTATAGAAATATGCCCAAAGAAAGCAGTTTTTCATTGTACCAGATGTTCAAAATGATGACCCTATACCGTTTGACACTACCAAAAGCGATTATAAAATTTATTTTTTAACTTTTGAAGAGTTTGTTGTAATGTGTAATCTAATCTCATGTCAAATTCTTTGCTGAAGATTTACTATATGCAACTCTTTATACTAATCACTCCGGCAGAAAGAAGTCTAAAAGAGGCTATTCCATCGCACCACTCCTTCTAATTCATCTTCCTAGAAATACTTGGTCCAAATAGCCTCGAATATTATTTGCATAATGAGGCGAAGCGCAGACAAACACTATTGTTTGGTAATTCAGGATTGTTTTATTGGTAAGTAATGCAGCTAATGCATCAGTTTCAACTGTAACAGTTGCAGGGCATCTTTCTCCGGTTAAATTATTAGCAAAAAATAATAGGCCTACTACTTGGTCGCCAATAATTCCTGCCCATCTACTAACTTTCTGAGGATTCTGAGGATGGGTCCGCGATTATAACTATCATTTGTCCTCAGAATCCTTGTCTATGATCAAAGTCATCGTCTGCCAATTCGTGAACCAATTGTATGGGTGAAATTTTTCAACTTTCAAACATTTTAAAGTCGGGCGTGGCTTACATTCTAATCCAAAGCAATGTTTCTGCTAGTTGAATATTGGTTAATTTCAATTTCTGCGTCGATTTTTTGTAAAATTCTTTACGTCACCGTGTTCTCTAAAGTTGTTTTCGATTCTACTAACGGTAGATTGATTTAGGGGCTGACTTGGACACTTATCTCTAGACATCCGACACTTCTCGATGTTATCTGAGTCTGTCGCCATAACCGATCATCAGTAAAACTGGAATTCTTTGTTTCTCCCTTAATTGCGCCATAATGGAGCTTACTAAAGGTAAAAAATTTACTTTAGAACAAGCAAATTCGAATAACATTATTGCTTACTTTTGACAGCTGTAGCTATGAATTAATTGTTAATAATCGAACGTTGGGACTGTTTTTCTTAATTTTTTTTAATGTATTGAAAATTTTATACCATTGAACGGAATAACAAGTACTGCTTTATTAATAATAACAAATATAAGTTGTTATTAAAAAAAACATTTAAGGTTGTCATAACTTTAGAAACAGATGACGTAACAGATGACAACGATGTGGTATAAAGTAAAAATCATTAAAATCGCTGTACGTCTTCCAGATTTTTTCAAAAACATATGTATTAACAAAAATAATGAATTTAGCCGCTATTTTTCTTCCATGTTGTATGCATCTACATACAAATATACTGTTACAAAATGGAGAAAGCAGTATACTTAATTCAGTCTTCGCGGGAAAAGAACCATCTCAACGATCGAGGGACAGTTTGTTTTGACTGCTTGGTCGTTCAAAATTTTTCCCTAAATTAGATGTACAACATTTTCTCCTCTAATTGCCATAACATACCTACTTGCCGTTAAGAATTTAAGTTTTAGTTTTGAATCTGCTGGTGATGGCTAAGACTATCATTGTGAGTGACACCTTGAAGTTTAGTAAGCCGTCTATTGAAAAAGCTGTGATTGATTTAGAAAGCACCCTCAGTTGTTTTAATGATAAAACTGATAATAGACAAATTGTCTATTGTCAGTTTAGATAATGATAATTTCAATAGAGCCAACACAGCATTGTGACAAGGTTCTTCATCAATCCCCTGCCACAAATTATCAGAAAAAAGCAAACAGAATATAGCCGTTCGGCTATATTTGATACCGTTATGGACCAATGGTATCGAATTACTTGCAATGTAATGCCTACCTAAAATGCTTAATTTGGTAAAGAATATGAGACCCATTCCTTCTAATATCTATAGCTAACTTTTAAGATACCCTGAAATGTACAACACTGAAATACTTAGCTAGTTTGCTATACATCTTGTGAGTATTTGAAATTTTCATATGCCTCCCTATGGACAGAGTTCACATCGTTTCATATAAGCAGATTCCCAAATATATCCCGGAACAAAGATTGCTGCAAATCCCGACAAGCGTGACGATTTGCTCTCGAAATGCAGACACAATTCTTGGCGGATCTTCACAGTTGAACACATGCTCTAATATACCTTAACATCAAGCGGTTGGGATGGGAAACCAGTACCTTCCTGAAAAGTTGTTCACTCTCATAACCATTCTTGTATGAGCCAAAATGCATACTCAATTATGAACATCTTTCCCTGCGTCGCCTTACGAGACTCATCTCAACACAACGCCGTTTACACTCCTGGGAACGCCCGAAGACATAGATAGCTCTATCAACTTAACAAGCGCGTATGTGATACAGAGCTGCGCCAATTTCAATATTGTATATATATTATGGTTCATGCCGTACTTGTTTTCCAGGTGGTTGGCTGAAGAATTGAACTTGCTATCAACGCAGATCCCTGACTTTATCAACTAACAACTCGTATACATTGAGCTTACTAATAATGAAGGCCTAGCAGTCCAACCTGATGTTTCCTAGTAATCCAATCGTTTTAACATTGGATTATTTTGAACAATTTTTGTTGAATAAGCAAATGTATTGCGGCGTAGTTATTAGTTTAATTCCTTTGGCAAAACTTTTGCGACAGCTTTTATGAAGGAACGCCAATGGGTAAGAGGTTATCTTGTCTTGTTGCTAATTTCTTTTGAATCTGGCCTTAAGAATTTTTTCCGTATCTTTCTTAACTTTGAACCTGATACATCGATGAGATTTTCTGCATCTTTGACATCATCAGCAATTGCTTGGAGCAACAAAATTAAAAATTTCCTCCTATTAAATTTACCCCACGAAGAAGAAAAATATAAAAAGATTTTTTTCCCTAATACTTTAGTAATAATGTAAATAAGTTATAAGAAGACGGAGCTGGAATAATAGATTCACCTTGCAAGCTTCTAATTACCCATGAAATTATAAACTTTTATTAGCTTTATATATTATCATTGTGGTGCTGATTTTGTTTTTGATTTTGTCAACTTTGAATGTACCCTCCATTTCTAATAGTAAGCAAAATCTTGGCGAGAAAATAGTGGAAAATAAATGAAATATATATAAATCGTTTTTCTTTACAAGTTCGATACAAAGTATCCTTAGATGTTAAAATAAAAATATTGTGTAAGCATGTGCATGTTCTAGTAATTGTAAGTGCAATAGGATATATTTTCTTCTTATACGTAGGACTTTGCGAAGTAAATTTTCGTTAAGAATCGCTTTAGGAAGCACATTTAGACGTAGTTAAAGTTTTAACAAATATAGCAGTTTTCACTTAATCATCCGTGGGAGGAAATATTTGCGTCCTACAAGTAAGTAATGATTGGGAAGTTCTCTCTGTGGCACTAGTTGCGAATAAGTTTGACTTGACTTTGCAAGAATGCGGAGTATGAAAATTCCCGCTACTCGTTTCTGCAAAAATGTACGCACAATCAGCAAAACGAAATGTTCCTAGACTCGCTTCGTTTGATACATTTCCTTCCAGCAACATTAAATTTTTATTAGCTTTCAGTCATGTCTGTTATATTATTTGTAAAGCCAAGCAATAAAGCTGAGATGCAGTAAAATAACCGGTACAGTAGGTTTTCGTAATGTTTCTGTACTGCGCGAAGAAAACGTATCGATTTTCAATTTTCTTCGGTAGTTTCTAGTGTTTTGCTCGATTCATATTGAAATCATGAAAAGCGATTGGCTTTTTACCTGACAAATATTCCACAGATCTCTTTACTTTCGGGTTTTCCATAATATACGATTCTCCTCGATCAACGTCCAAAGGTAAGTTCGTTTTTTCGAGTGATTATAATCCGAAGGAGATAATCTGTAACGTAAAATCGTTGAAGGTTTAAGTACAACGTTCTTATTATTCCTTTTCTCAGAAAGTTAAGGAGTGAGAACTTAGTCAACAAATATTGATTGAGAACATTCTTGCTGGTTACATAACTTCTTCAATGGTTTTGCTTAATTGAGAAATGTTAAAAAATATACATATGAACGTTCTATAAATGTAAACGATATTATTACTCTTCTTTAAGAGTATATATATTAGTTAATTTCCTCTTTGATCTGATCTTTCGCGAAGGAAGAAAATGTCCTACGTCCAAGTGTATATCTCCGACATCTTACAAAAAAAGTAAATCATACTTTTCAGCATTACACGAGAAAATTGTTATTATTTTGTCCATTTGTCCTTACTGTTAGGCTGAGCTATTGCCAACTATAAACTCCCGATTTCGATTTTCCGATTCTATTCTTATTTCATATCCTAATTTAAACGTGGCATATTCCTCTGATGTAATTTATTAAATACATTAAATGTTATTCCCGATCCGGAAGTTAACTAAGCGCGATATCAAATTGCTTCCGTGCAAAAATTCGTGCAGTTTAATTGTTACGCTCTTTCCACTAGCGACATTTTATGATATCGCCATGCCGTAATGTTAGGCCCTGAATCAAGATAATTGGAAAATGTATCACACGGAAAATAAATTTTGGTGAAGGATCAATTTCGGCAATGTTTACGAAAGTAAACGGGAGCTGTACATAGCTATTCATTGTAGTTAGTGGAGGAGATAGATCATGTAAATGGTTCTTTTTATGCTGTACTCTCGTTGATAATGGCAGGCGAAAGCGTTTCGTCGATGGAAATGGACGGTCGGTCTAATTCTGAAGTGTTTGAGAGGCGTTCCAATTGGTTACGCAATTATATTTTAGTACAAAATTGCTGCATTTAAAATATGTAATAGCGGGGCTTTAGAGAAGCGGATAATTACGAAAGGAAGAACATAATCGATACAAAGTCCGCAACACAGGTAACGTGATGTTTAATTGGAATTTGATAAGAACCTCCGATATGAATATTTAATTATACAGACATCTACTCCAAGTAATGAAATAATACTAAATATGCGATTTATGATTAGAGAGAACAGAAGCTAATGAAATCATATTTGTTTTGCAGCGACTAGACAGACTCGTGTTTTGTTGACTCTCGAGGAAACCAACAGGCAACACGAGCCCTTTCTTAGGAGACGAATAGACACGAGTCTGTCTAGTCGCTGCAAAAAAGATATGATTTAACTCGCTTTTGTCTTCTCTACTTTTGCCAACATGCTATTTCTGGCTGAAATTTGAACAGAAAACTTTTCTAAGGCTATCAAAATTCATTATGGTACCAGTTAGAAATAAGAAACTTGGTAATGGATAGAAACAACCCAAACGTTATTTAATTATTTCGAGTACGCTATTTTTCCATAAAGGTGCTAGAAGTATGAGAAAACGAGCACTTTTCATTTTTTTTTGTCGTTTGTCCCAAATCTACAAGCGAGATCCGAATGATGAGGATCAAAAATGGATCAGCCTGTAACCATTAACCATGTAAAACAATAAGTACGTGGTTTCTTCACTTTTCTATGTCTCTACAGATAAAAGGTAGGCGTTCTTCGTTATACTTTTGACTTGACTTTTTACTTGACGATTAGACACAGACACTGTGTAGGTTATAAACATAAGCTTCATCAAAATCGTAGTGGAATTATTTACAAGGCTTTTATAAGCTCGTGCAAATGACATTTGCAGAAGACAATTATCCAATAGTTACCTTATTGGATTACATCTTTGGCAACGGTTTGTTAACTTAGATATTTTTGCCGATAAGTCGGCGGCTAGCGCGGTATGGACAAATTCCGATTGACGGGTGGAACGAAAGCTTTGAAACATTTGCAAAAACAAAATTTGATGCATTAGAAATCTTTAATTATTTCATTTCCCTTGCGCACTAATGAACAAGTTTGAAACTTCTTGAACATAACCCAAAGAGTAGTGATGAATAATGATCCGCATTTTCCAACTTGACACAATTTTGTTCAGAATTCTCTCTTAGGGCGTTAGCAACGTTCAATGCCAATTTTTTTGAGTTCAGTTTGAATTCAGTTCCTGAAATTATAATAATGAAAATGAGGTGAATGTCCCAAGAGCAAAACTGAAGATCTCAAAGACAAGCCCAAAATTAGTCTTCTGAGCGGAACGAACACGATCTTGGACGAAATTTCAAGCTATCAGCCACAAATCCGCACAAACGATGAATACCATAAATCAAAATTGACCACAAAATGACACCTCACTTGGAAGCGATACTCGTCAAATAGGAAGTATCTTGTGCTTGATATACTCGTTACCAACTTAGTAACATATGACAACTCTAAGACTAACAATTAACCCCGAAAGCATGAATAAACAAAAAACTTAAAATCGACAAACAAGAGAAAGCGACGTGAGAACCAATCCTCAATTTCAGCCCCCCAGAATGTCTGAATACGTCTACTTTATACTTTGTTTGAATACGGTAGATTATGCACCTGAATCACAGAAGGATGTTGTGCGTTTCCAACTATTGTATTGTCTATTACGTACGGGACTTGAAGCTAAGCAGAACATAATTTCGGAATTTTAGTAGTGCAGACTGATAAAGGATAACAGACTAATACTTCCTCTAGCGATTTCTCTAGATATTCTACTTGTTGAGTGTCTCATCAACATCTCTTATGTAAAAGCTAGCATTACCGGAAATATCCATGAGGAAAAGTGAAAAGTACCTTTTATTATCTTCAGGAATCGACAACGTCGAGGAATTCTGTGGCATGTCTTGAGCGTATTTTCCTGACTTGCTACGTTATCTTTTTTAATCTCTCCAACACTGGTAGTCTAAGAAACGTGAAAACGATTAGCAAATTTACAGATAGACGCTCTAATATAGATTTTGGCAATCTGCGAACGCCTTTCTTGGGCCCTAAATGCAGTTAACTGCAGTTGTTGATCACTTTTCGCTAGGTTTTGATGAGGTATACCTTCGTCGTCATATTCTCGAATTCAAACATGCGTCCAATTTGGCTTTTACCATTTTGCCAGCTGAATTATAAATATTCTTTCGCCATTCTAATTTGTAGAAAGTTCTGCAACAATCTGACAAAAAATTGCAAGTGACATGAATACGCAAGGTAACAATTGTATTGTTTCGTTGTACTTCACCCTTAAAGTTATTTTTCAAAGAGATATCCGATAGAATTTTCCATCCTTAAAAACATTATAAAAAATTCACTAAACCAATCTCACTACATGCGAATTTATGGAACGTACTCACCGAGACGTTCAAATATCAACATCAACTCCAATAACATTCAACCAAGTTACCGCCTTATTGATTGATGATTTGTCGAATAACATTGTGCAAATTATATCGAAATTGACGTGTCTTCAAAGGAAAAGGGAAGAAAATTTTTCGGCTACGCTTTCGACTGCAATCCATTTCCCTTTATTAAATTGACGTCATTTTTATGGAATTGAACTGTACAGCTCCGCCGCAAATCCTTTGAGAGGCATGGCCGAGGAAATTGTCTGCAGGACACGATTGAGGCGGAATACCATTCAGATATGTTATAATTGCGCGCGGCGATGTAAGCTCGGCTTTAATTTTGCCTGTAATTGCATCTCTAACGATGCGATCGGCAGCAACTTCTCGCAGCTGAATTAATGACGTCGAATTTATAACCTGGTATATGCTCATTTACTGCAAGCCGCATTCTGTGATTAAATTACGTGTCCAGCACCGCCATTAATCATAATCCCGAACGTCTTCTTCTGTAATGCATAACGTTAATTGCTTATTAGCTTTACAAATATTTTAAGATTAAGCTAAAAGGGATACAGCTACCTTCTGTTTTGTGTATTTTCACACACCTTATATATGTTGATTTAATTTGTTAAATTAAATTTGTTCTCAGGAAGTATTTGCTTTATTGCATCTCACACTAACATTGCGAATTGACATGCAAGCGCGAGGAGAAAGCTAAAGATTTTGTTTGCGCTTACAAACCTTTGTGTAATCACAAACAAGCACTTGCATTTGAAGAAATAAATCTTATGTGTGTTGATAATTAGCTGAAAATCACAAAGGATTTGTTAACCAAATTGTCCTTGAAGATAAGTAAACATTGTCTTAATTTCTTTTAGTACTAGGGACGTCGGATTTCTCCTTCTAAACAGGCGCCAAATAAATGCGATACATACGAGCAAACTTCGCCGATAAAACTGCAGGGACATATTTATGCAGCAGATGTTTACTCGAGCAAATATAGCTGATAGCATTGTTTAGGTGCGTGAGTGTTTCCTCATAGTGCGTTGTATGCGACAGCGTAAGTCGGGAGAAACGGACCAAACTTCATTAATACACCGTACACGTGAAAATAATGTAAGATAACTCGTACGTTTTTATCCGATTTTTATTTGCTTTCAAGTTAGAGCCTAATTAAAAATGTTTAACTAGCGTTCTTTTAAATGGTTTTTAATTTTAATTGTTTTGTTGTTATGGTGTTCAAGATGGAGCTACATCAATCGCCATCTTCAATTTTATTAGCTTCTGAACGATTAGAAGAATGTACTGTTCAAGTAGCTTCAAAAGTAGTGTTAATCAAATTTGAAATATCCAGAGATCAAGTCTTAACGTTTTTGATAGATGATGTCGCAACCATGCCTTCTGTATGGCACCATAACCACCACATTCGATCCTTACACGTTAATGAACATGGTTACAAGCTGCATTTTACTATCATATAAATATTTTGAGAGTATAAAGAAGAAAGTTCTATTATTCAATACGAAAGAATGAGCGGCTCTCGGAACAAGATAGAAAAGATTTGAAGATAGTTTAAAAATGATTCACAATTTTTTTAAATTATGCAAAAGTAACGCCACTAGATGCAGAGTAATTTTTTTTCGTACGAGAACATATTTTCCTCACGGCGGACGCATTTTGTAGAAATAACTTTGCAAACGTTTATGCAGCTTATGTTAAAAATATTTAATCTGGCTTCTCTGGTTATCTAAGTCACGTAAGACATTTAAAACGGTGAGTTTTTTTTAAATTATCGATTAAAAGAACACTCTCGATTTTATTCTTTAAACATATGACTAGAGACAGCAACATTCCGTGTTCATTCAGTAACACAGAGGTAATTTATCGACATATAGTCTACAAAAACCATCTTAAAAACTTCTTTACATCTATCACCCGAACGGCACCGTTGGCGACAATATATCTCTGCATGGAAGAGTCCATTCGTTAGCTTCGTTCGATGGTGCACACCCGAATTTGCCCACTCCATTTACAACTCACCGCAATGCATTATTTCATTATAATTATTATAATTATAATTATTAGGTAGCCGCGAAGGCAGCGACTTCCAGCGAAGGTGGTGGCGGTGCGTGGTAGAAGCCGACATGTCTATTTACATACATCTTTATATTAGAAGATCATCAGAAGACCTGCGTTGACCAAAGAAAGGGAAGTTTTAACATGTAAAAGACCCAAAATCATCAAATAATGTTACGCACACAATAATACGTATATATCGAAATGTCAAAATAACAAAAGGACATATGTCATATTAATACGCAAAATCTTCTTCAGGTGCCATTTACTCAGATACGCTGAAGCTAAGGCCCGCTTTCGTCTTTTTCTTTTTTGTTAATAAAGTACAGTTACGAAATTTTGTATGTTTGCCGTCATTTCTTTAATCCCTGTCTACCGTTCTTAGCAACGTTGTACATAAGCTTATTACCCATTGAATTAATTTATGATTTCAACGATTGTAACACTGTTTTTATGTTAGTTACAACTACGTGAAAGGCCTTCTCCAAATTTGTTTTTGGTCACCCAGTAAAATAACAAATGTTTAACGTATACTTTCCTAGATTTATTTACTGCAAATTGCTATATGCATTGACAAGTTTCAGAATACAATGGGATCTATTCGATTCTGAGTAAATGTTGACCAATCGTAGTTATAGCAATGCATCCGGTTATATTAATTTGTAACAATAGCATGTGACAATCAATTATGATATAATTATGGAGGAATCATATCATTACTGTTATTGATTTATGTAATACCGATGCAATAATAATTAGGCAGCATATCTACATATTAAATGAAATGAAACAGTAACTAGGCCCTTAACCAAATATTAGGCGACCACACATTTTGACTAAAAACATATTTTAATTAATTAATAATTTAACTAATTATTTAATTTAATGTATAAAGTATACATAGATATATGTAAATGTGGTACGTACTTTTATTGTCTTCATCACAGCCTAGCCTTGTTCGTCGATAGGTGCATAAAACAAGAGTAATTTTTTCCGTAGATTAAATAACTTACATGCTCGTGTAGATAGCAACTTCCCATGTGTTTCAGTTTGTAAGGCACCCTCCAAAAATCGTTGTGAAATTATGAAATTAAAGGTTGTCTATTAAAAAAAATATATTATTGGTAGAGTAAATTTTCATATCATCTTTCAAAACAGTTTCCATTCCCAATACATTAATGGAAGTATCTAACCACCATTTATAACTTTTAGTTATACATACATTAAGAAGAAAGGTAAAGCAGAGAATAATAATCGTACATTGAATCTCACAGAGAACGAATTGTCGTACCTCTACATAATTTTGGCGCTTATAAATCGGTACATTTTCACATTGCTGTTAGTCTTGTCGCAGATTGGTACGGTGCTGGTCGGAAATTGAGTGCCGCGCCGTTTTTATTGACCTTTATAGCTCACTATTGCTCCAAATGTTTATAGGAACATCTATTAATTAGATTTCTAAAATCAATGAGTCTTGCTTTTTATATAATAGAATCTGTTTAGTTAAAACCAAACGTGTTCCGGGTTTGTACCATATCATGGTTAATCCAATACTCAATGTTTCGCCCACAAAAAATATGGGGCTTCTCCAGGGCAGGGAAACTTAACGGTAACATAACGTGTAAACCACGCCAGATCGAAAAGTTAGCCTACGTTAGGAAGCTTATTTTATTATCTCAGAATTTGCTTAGCTTTATAAACATGTTAATTTCGAACCGTTTGAGCTTCAAAAGAGTTACAACTGAGTGTAGCTCAAAAATGTACCAGAACGAATATACCCACATTTTATTTCCAATTTGAGCATGTTAAATTTCATTTGCATTTACTACTACACTTCCTTTATAACCACTTTTATACACATTCAAGCTTAACAATTTAATACTTACTCACACGGTGTCGCCACCGATCATGAAGATGGTCGCCGTAATGCGGTAATTGCTAAAGTTGCAAGCGTACATCACGTATACATCAGCTTTGTGTTAGTTTGTTGTACAATATGTATCCACTTAGCGTGGTGAACAATTTTGGGAAGAAATTTCAAATAAAAACGTTCATGGATAAATTCTGCGGAACACGACATTGTCCTCAAATATTTAAGATATTCAGCTTTCGTAGCTAATGGTACAAATTTACTCTTTCAAATAGAACGCCCTGCATATTGCTACGTATTTGGAACCCCTTCTTCAATTTAAAGCTTCTAAAATCATTGACATAATCTGTGATACTTGCAAAATTCTGCCATTGCTTTGATGAGCGATATCTTGAATACCTTACGTAGTGGAGATGATTCAAACTTTACTCGATTGAATAGTTCTTATAGTTTTCAACAATACATTGAAACTTGTTTGGTATTAAGTCGTTTGATGTAAACCACTTCTTTTCTTATGTAACAACCTATATATTTCTCTAGAATACAGAAACTCCTCTAAACTTTCTTTATAAAGATTTCACTATACGTAAAATACGTGCTTGTCTAGTAAATTGAGTTTAATATTATGCAGATAATTCTTTTGTTTAAAGCCATTGAGGGCTGCGACGAAATACTATAAACTTTCATTGCGCTAAAGATATTAATTATAACCAATTCCTGTATTTACTCACTATAACAATAACTATCCTCCATACATCGTTTAGCAAATTAAAAACCACTTTCAAACAAAAAATAAACAGAGAAGACAGGGAGATAAATATTGGTTGATAAGTTCAGCATAAGACGGATAGTTATTTAAGACAAACATTGAGCCTCTTTCACAGCAAACATTATAATAAAAGCACATTGCAAGTCGTTTAAGAAATATCCCGATTTAGTTAAATATGAATGTTTATTCTTGAAGGTCTTTTAAAGGCAGTGCGAAACGTTACATATTATGCGGAATACAGCTTACAAATGTTCAACAATAGACGCTGATATATGCGCAAACTAAACTTACAAATATTTTAATGAATGTCTTTAGAAGAGAGTTTACAATATTGCACCGCAGCACTATGCAATAAAAAGAAAACTATCTGTTCAACTGTTATTTAAGTAAAATTCTGGAATAATTTCGATTCGCAGAGTATTCCATTAAAAGAAGCTAAGGGATAAGGTAAGGCAGTAGGCCTTACCTTATCCTTTAGTTGGTATTAAAAAATCGAATTACGGAAAGCTTAAAGAAACTTTCAATCGAGTAAAGCTTGAATTTCCGCTTCCACTGCGTGAGGCGTTGATGATATCGCTCGTTAAAGATACAACCTCGTTTCATATGAACCTCAAATAATTCATCTCAAAAACTAGCGATACACAGCGTTCCTTTTAAAATTGCATTACGCCATTACGTCCTGTATACTTCAGTACAATTTTATGTTTTATGCAGCACTTGTCACCGAATACGTTTATTATTGGGAAGATTTCTTTTAATTAACCCACTCGACGTTTGGAACCACGCAACTCAAATTTTAATATAATAGATCATACAGCGGTCTTTCACTAGCTCTTCACTTGTTCAATCTACTTGAATCTTTTATTTTTACGGTTAGTCGTTAAGAGGGATCTGTGGATGACATCGATTTCGTAGAAAACACAGATTTTGGCTAACGTCCAGATATCTATTTCCTTTCTTTTCGGCATACACAATAATAGCTTATTAATAATACTTTGCATAATCTAACCAGTTCGGAACTAATAATTTAGTATTCTAGACAAAATTGAGTATTCAGATAGAAATAACGATTTTAAATAACACCCAGATTTGTTTTTCCAGCGTTTTAACAAGTTACTTTAGAGGATAAACAAACATATTTCTTTTAAGAGGAAGTATACTAGGAACCAATATTTTCTCAAAATATTCTATAGCTATAACCCCAAAAATATCCGCCATCGCATGGATGCTAATATTTTACAGTTGTTAAAATCCTTTTAAGCATTGTCCCAGCAAGAAATCATTTTCCATCCACAAACTAACTAATTACATTATATGTATTTGCAGGAGATATAGAGAAGTTCATAACAGCTATGAGCACTCCCAAGCGATTAGTGAATGGTAAAAGTAAATGGAAAAAGTATAAATGTAGCCTTGCTAAAAAGGATACAATTAACATTATGCTCTTATTTATTTATAAAATAAACTCTTTTATTAACATTCTTAAATCAACGGGACACTTAATCTCAACCGATTTTCATTCTCGTAATCCTGGCTGTGCATTTACAATATAACATATATCTTGTAAACGTATCCAGATTACAATAAACGTGGTAAGTGGAAGGCCAAGCCTATCATTTCACGGCCCTCTGATCCCGTCAACTACCGAACTGACCAGTTCGGCGTAGATGGCGTTCCTGGAAATTGAATTATTTGGTTGACGACCAACACCCGAGGACAGCTCTTTTACGAGACAATTCTATATCATTCGGGCAAAATTCGGGATATTGAGTATTTTACGAATAAGGGTATCCCAATTTCGACATGGGAAATGGGGTCAACGAAATCTCCTTGTCAGTGCGGCACTCACCGACGTCAGCAAATTATTATAACTGGTATTAAGCGAAGACAGGAGTCTTATATCCGCAAATTAGAACGAAGTATAATACGTGATACGTTCCAAATATATTTATACTCGATTATGGTATTTACGATGTTCACTGTCTACAACTAACTTACTCACTTCAAAAGCATTCCGTATAGAATAGTCATTTCGAACTGTTACTTGCCTTAATTGATCGAGTGCGAATATTGACGTGAATGTAGGAATATATTCAAATAACACATTCAGCTAATATGCGATTACTAGAACGGACGATGTAGGTACTGAAAATGGTAAAATGGTAAGTGCCACCAATTGACAAGTTAGTTGTAATGTTGAAGGTCAATTTCGATTCGAACGAGATAGAGAAAACAATAGAAACGGGTAAGATCGCAACGGTAACTTTAAGAGTACGAAAACTAAAGGTAGGATAAAAGCTTTAAAAATAAAAAGCTAAAAAAATCAACAAATTTGTGATTGTTGTGCATCATTGTGCAAATTTTTAATAGTTTGGATGTTGGGATACAAAGGAAATATTAAAATAATAAAAATACAGGATGCAGACGCTTTATCAACTGAGAAAATACCTAAGAAGATAAATCTGGAAGAAATTGCGAACATTGAGACAATAGGTAAGCAGACATCTACAAGAAAATGTTGATACATATTATAATGTTTTACGTGCGGAAAAATTGAGAAAATTTCGAAATTCTATGCTTTTCCAGTATCTCTAAAGCACTTTTTTGGCAAGTTAGATTTCTATTTAAATCGATAAGTGAATCTTTGAATGAGATATGTTCATTTGTTCCCTTTTAAAATTCAATTGCGTCGGAATAGCTACTTTGACTCATTCTTAAATTACAATTGAAATTCTTCTAATAACCAACTTTTAACTGAAGATTTGCCAGGCTACCTGACAAACGGCAGATAGACTAAAAGTCAAATATAAAATTAGTGCCATTTAAAGCCATTGTTTAATCGCGTTGGCGATTGTTTTATTTTTATAGCCGCTTTTGATGACTTTTACAGTTTAAAATTTATTAATGTCGAAATATAAACCGAAACTATTTATTTTTGAAGTAGCATGATCCAAGATTGCTAAACTAAAGCTGAGATTCTATGTTCTTTAGCGACATTACTATAGTGCAAAATGAAAGTTTTTTTCAAAAAGAAAATTTTGATGGAGACTGACGTAACGAATTAACCGACGAAATTACCTCTTGATACGATTAAATTTTACGCCGAGCCTTGTTCTACTCGGAAAAGAGAAAATGAAACGTAAACAGTAAAGTTTACCTAATAACAAATTGTGCTGAACACAATCGAAGGCTTTAGTTAGATCGCAAAGTATACCCATGGGGCATAACCCACCTTCAATGTTGCGAATTATGTGGATATCGAGAGAGCGGTGGTTATGGATTTACCAGCCCGGAAGCCGCGTTGAGAAGAAGATAGGGTATCAAATTTATTTATAAAACTGTACACGCGATTAGGCATAGCGTATTCAAGTAGCTTTGAAAATAATGAGGAAATTGCGATAGTTCGGAAATTTGAGATTTCTATAGACGCGATCTTACGGCAATTCAGAGAAAATCCTTTATCGAATGATTGAAGCCTTATAATTTACAAGGCTTACAAGTTCGTGCTTGAATTCCTTCAACATGCACATACGAACCACAGATGCATTTATTTTTCATTTTATCGAATATTAAATTCAACGTAAGGAAATAAGTACATCAGATGTGAAGCTTGCTTAATGCGATTGGTGAGGATCGAAAAATTAGGAACAGAACAAGAGGTAGTGATTGGAGTCTCTCGAAAATATTTATTAAACATATTTGCGCTAACAGATGATGTCATTGTCCACTGTAACTGCTAATTTCCTATATAATATCTTTGTACCACGCAGACTCCAAAGAAAATATGCCAGAAAAGCAATCATTTTTTAGAAATCGAGCTTCTTATTAGTGAAGGTACCTTTACTATCGATAAGGGGACAAGACGAGATGTATGGGTGACGCTGATAACCTCTTTGATAATTTTGTTTTCTACGTACAGTAGTCCTTAGCGTGTAAATAGTGTATATAAAATGTTTCATTCGTTTGTTCTTATTTCCTAAAATTAGAATGATGGTTGAAGATTGTAACAAACCTTGAATAATTTGCCAAGAATTTTGATACGATGCGAACGCACTTCATTCTAATCCGTAAGGAACAAAAACACTGAAAGGATGGATTCACTTAAAATAAGCTTTTAACAAACGCTCAAGGGTAACGAGATTCTCACGCATACCAATCGATAATGTTTTCGTTAACGTAGATATCTTCATGTATACTACACATACTGCAAATCTTCAATTTTAAAAACCTTTCTGGAAATTACAGTATAGATAGTTCTATATATACAGGATGTTTCGGAAATAACTCGCAATATCTCAGATATAATTAATAATTGCCGAATAGAAGCTATAAATTCCAATAATTGTGCAAGAACTGTAAATTGGGCCTTTTGCAAGATTTACATGTAAACAATTTTAAGAATCTATGCGCGTTGCACGGCCGCCAATGTACTTAAATGCAAGTAGGCATTGATATTTCTTGACCCAAATGCAGACGCTTTAGAAAATCGAATACGATCATTGCTTGGTTCAGAAACCTGTTCGGGGACTATTTTCCGTCAATCCATAGGCTTAAATCTGCAGCCGGTATGTGCCCAAGAAGTAGTAAATGTAATACAAGCTATTGCCGTGAAATCTCCCGGATAGTATGGACAGAATCCCTTGCCATATTCTCAAGTATGTTACAGCAGAATTGGCTACTCCACTAAATTTTGATTGAATTGATTAATGAGGGCCGGACGAAGTGCCTGTAATGCCTGTACACAAAAAGGATAATCGTTGTAATGTTAGGAACTATCGGCCTATTACGGTTACATCTGTTTTTTCCAATATATTTGAAAAAACTATAAGTAACAGACTAAGCGATTACTTACATCGTAATAATTTATTCTCGCGTAGACAGTTCGGCTTTATGTCTACGAGCTCCACCACTGACGCTCTGTACTCCGTCACGAATTACGTATATACGGCGCTCGACGAAAAGAGTGAGTCGAGGGAGTCTATATTGCTACATAATATAGAAGCTTATGGAATACGAGGTGTGGCTTGTGATTTATTTCGGTCTTATCTTGCTGATAAAGAGAATTGCGTTTGAATAAGTATGGCGCAAGATGATACAACCGATCTTTATACATCACCAAGTACGCATTTAGAATATGGTGTTCCGCAGAGTTCTGTTCTCGCCCCAACCCTATTTCTGCTGCCATGTCAATGATCTGAGCACTGTAATGACTCGCTATATACTATCTCAGTACGCTGACGACACCAGCGGTAGTATCTGAATCTAATGTGGAGCAAGTGCCACACGTATTGTCTGACGTTGTGGGGAAAACGGAGCGTTAGTGTAATGAGTGGAGTCTTGCGTTGAATGGTCACAAGCGAGTATAATACGATTTAAACCAACGTTGCTTGCTTTATCTAGCTTTTATGTTCTCTTTAAAGGCAAATCCCTAGTAGAAGGATCATCCTTGTCCTATAATTTTCTTCGGAAAAAGTCCTAACGAAATACAGGAATGTCAGGAGACAATTTCAATATCAAACATATGATTAATGATTTCTCTGCTGCCTTAGAAGTAAATGGTATATTAATGTAATATTTATATACGAAGGTGCGTATTATAAACGAAAGCAGAGATGAAAGTGACTTTTCGTTGTTAATTAAAAGAGTAACATATTATTTCAATTATTTCCATAAATAATTTACATTCTAATAGCTTTTATTGACATTGCAATTGGAAAAAATGCAGACATTGTATCTTTCTAATATTCACTTCAATTGTTAATTCAGAAGTAATGTGTGCCGGATATCAAATCTCATATCCATAAACGGAATTCTGTTTCACTCACTGATATGTCGGTGTTGTGTTATTGCTATTGTTGATCTTTGAGAGCTTTCACGTCTTTTCACGTTAAGAAGACGTGCACGTCATCGATAGAACATTCAGCATGACAAATAGCGCTTCACCAAAATAACCATTTTTGTAAGGTATTTTTTGACAATGTTTCTGTCGTAGCGTTCACAGCGCTGAAAATCACTCAAGCACCAATGCCAAATTGTCAGTTGTCGTTCTGCGTGCCCTGTCATTTTATGATCGTTTTGTTTGTTATTTATATTGTTGGTTATTGTTGGTATGGTTATGGTTATTAGTTATCGTTGTTTTTTTTTCCTAATTACGTTTCGAAAATTTTAATAATTAAATATGCCGAAAGCATTTTGCAGTCAATGCAAATCTATGATTTCTTCTGCAATTGTGCATTTGGAAGAGGAACGTGAAAATAGCGGACCATTGTTACCTCTAAATGCTGTACGAGACGTGAATTCAATTTTTCCAGACAACCTTTACATTATTAACGTATTAGCCTTGCTGCTGTTAGTAGAATTTCCTCCGATACACAGATAGGGAAAGCACTCGACAGCCCTAAACGAAAGAGGAAGAGAAGAAAACCTATTGTTGATATTGATAACTTCAGTGAGCGTACCATTAGAAATACTATCTATGAAATGCATAGAAAGAGTAAATTTTCTAAACATTTTCGTTTATGAAGCTACAATTACAGTTTATGTATAATTACAGAGCAACATATTACATTAAAATCCCTAAATACTTTGCTACGTGAACGGGATATCTTCAATGGTGGTCGCACTTCGTTATCAAAGGTGCTGCATAATATTGGCTTTCAATATAAAACCGATGATCCTAGAAGAGGGTTAATGGAGTATTGACTTTTTATCTTAATGCATGCGCTTGAAGGAATCTGACATTTACCAATTTGTATTCACCGATCAAACTTGGATCTTTCAAGATGGTCCTATAACACGTTCCTGGCAAGACAGTGATAGGAGAAGTGTTCGTAGAACTAAGTTTGGAGGAAAAAGGTAAAAGTGTAATTTCTAATTACCACATTGCATCATATTTCTATTCTATTTTAGACTTATCGTATTGCATGCTGGAAATGTGAACGGCTTCATCGAAGCTGCAGAGCTTGTCTTTCATCTGCGACTATTAGTGGAGATTATCATGGCGAAATGAACAAGATCAATTACTTACGGTGGTTTGAAAGACAATTGCTTTGTAATCTGGAGGCACCATCTGTTATTATTATTATTGATAATGCCAGTTACCATACAACAATTTTGAACAAACCCCCTAAGCATCTTTGAAAGCAGATATACAAGCTTGGCTGACGAATAATGGCATCAGTTATGAATCTGATTTATTAAAAAATACAATTACTTGAGCTTGTTAACAGCTAAGTGTATATATCAAGCAATAGGTTTTTCCATTCTGAAATGTGTAATTCTATCTAGGAATAAGTCTGATCCTGTTTACGAAGTTGACGAAAGGGCACAGAAATATGGTCACAAGGTCCTTCGGCTTCCACCATATCACTGTGTTTTTAATCCAATTGAACACATTTGGCGAATAGCTAAATCTTATTATGCACAACATGTTGGGGAAACCGGAAGATCGCTAGATCAAGCGAAACCAATATGGAAAGATGCCTTAAAAACAATTACACCCGAGAAATGGCAAAATACCATTGCGCACACTGTGAAGGAGTTAAAAACATGGTGGGACAAAGAAATAGGCGTCGATCGAGAAGGTTCTGGTGAATTTGTAATTCATGTTAACCCAGACAGCGACAGTGAAGAAGAATTTCACTCCGAGTAATGTTTTTATCTAGCATATTTCTTTATTTAATATTTACCATATAGTATAATCCATTTGTTATATTGCAATTATTATTCAATTATAGTTACCTAAAAGTTGCCAAATTTCAATAAACTTTAACGGGTTTTATGTTCGCATTATAATACTTATGCACTAAATTCTAATTCTTTATTATTTGGAGGTTGTAAATAATTTATATGTGTAGTTAATACAGTTCTAAATGCAAGCCCGTGTCTTTTTAAATAAACACTCCATGGCTACTTTACTCCATAGAAGCTAATGACAGCTGACAAGTAAGATTAGGCATATATTTACATTATTTAATATTATGACAGCTGTCAATACTGAAAACTAACAACATAGTGACGTCTTCTTAGCGTGAACGGAGTTTACTAATACAACGTCATCCATATTGGATGAAACCTCCTTTAAATATTTGATGCGTAAAATTTGATAGACACCAGCATCGTTGTGGGTGTCCTGTTGCTATCACGTCGATGGATGTGACAACTGTAGGTGTCATCTCTAAGCTTGCTTATAACTTCACTTGATAGGCTCAAGCAGATATTATTACATTAATGTCTGTGGAGTAAAAGAAATGAGAACAATAAGAACAAAGTTGTTGGCGGTGAAATCGGTTGATGTTTGATCGGTAAACGTGAATGATCGTAGTAGTGTCGGTATTGAACCGATTGATTCGGTCGATGCTATTTTCGGTAAATATGAAAACGCGCCATGCAAATCAAAATTCTGCGTCTCTCCTTTCGGATAGGTGCTGCTGCATTAGAGAATCGTTGGTGAATTGTCTATTGTTGCAACGATATCTTTTTCATCGTCTATTAAATGGTTAATAGAGTCTCATGAATAAGTCTAACGCATTTAAGTCCTGGCGATGTTCAGATCATGAACTACAATCATCACGTTGAATCTGTAATGGTTATGTCACGATAATACGTGACGAAGTGTTTTATCATAAGCGTAAGCCATCGTAGTGCACGAATCGAAAAAGTAATGTTTTCTAATTGTGGTTGTGAGACGCGGTAGTAATTCATGAGGACATGAATGAAAAGATAAATGATGCAAGTGTATTTGCACCGTTTTTTATGGTGGTATGATACTACTGATTGTGTATGTTGCGCTGGAAACCGATTTCGGTAAACATGCCTTGTTCCTGTTATTTTCCCTGTTTCACCATAAATGAGAATCAAGTACCCTAGCTCGCGTACAACCAGGCGAACGTCGCTCGTGCGCTGTCATCCCTTATTCAAATACGAACTTATGTTGCACAGGTCTGTACCCGCGTATTCGAATTTCATTTTTGTTCCTCCGATACGCTTAAAGATAGATCGTTGATATACTTTATATTAAAATTAAGCCTAGTTGCAGCTATCATCTAGAAAGAAGGTTTTTGTTAACTGCATAATAGATACGGTTACCTTGCAACTTTCAATTAAATTCCTCGGCGTTGGAAAAGCAAATCATACTGCGACGGATTTTTAATATTACCATCAGTAGAGCTACTGCGGGTCGTCGACAGGATCACCGGATGCCGAAAAGATATGAATCATGGATACATTTCACATTTCTCTCGACCAAGAATTCTCGGCGTGATGAAATCTTTGAAATTCATATACAACGTAAGAGATAAATAAAACTAACGACAGATGCATCACTGATCGGCGGTCGCCGTTAATGTTAACATCGTCCATTCAGCAGGTTGTTAAGTACGTAGTTACTAAAACAACGAACTTAATCGACGAACCAGTTTGAAAAATTTCTAGAACAAAATTTTCACAACGTTTATACGCACAGTTGTATTAACATAGCAAAACCCAAAGAATAGAAAAAAAAATCTATTCTACTCTGTATAATGGGTTATTATCGATGATATTTCGGTATTTAATGTAAATTGTCATACTATATCACTAGTTTGCTTGTATTTATAGCGCTATCAGCATGAAGAATATACCCAATATCCTTCGTTAGAGCTACAATAACACAATGTATTTACGTTCCCATACTTCGGTATGTATTCGAAGACAAAAGAAATTTGTTTTTAAGGCAAATTTACTGAAGCTCTCAGACAATACTTTTGTGTTGTCTGCAATGTTTTCCGTTCTTTTATTGGAGGTTGGTAAAACGTTCCATTTGTTTGATTGTGTGCACACACAAGAGAAACATGAAGACGGGTTTCTTGGTCTGTTTATCTGTAGATGTATCGATTATTTTGATGAGCGCATAAAAATTATGTTTGATACTAAAAGAGCAAAACCGCCAGGAACGTGGCCCGGATTTCATTTATTTATTTAGTTTATCATATTGTAAGCGGCATGTGGAAATTCAGACACGAAGCTGGAATCGTTTATCCAGTTTATAGCGGTTCTCTAAACATCCAATTCAATTAACTTTGCAACGTACTCCCGGCCAGCGTATTATAAATACAAATTGCGCCCGAACTTGACCATGACTTGAACGATTAGGAAGGAAGTTCATCTGGCTATTTCGGTATTGACTATTCAGCTGTATACATTATGTATGCTGTAATTACATTATATATAATGTAGTGCTGGTTTATTAAGCTAGTTTATTAAAATTACAAAAGTTATAATAGGGCTAGTTGTATGTGGTTGTACAAACTAAAACGAATTTTTATTAAATAACAGTGTATAATATAATACACATATTACGTATATTAAGGTAGCATAATTATGAAAAGCGATTAAAAGATGTTTTAACCAAAAATAATCCTAATAAACATTGACAACATAAGCAATCTGATGGATACAAAATGCCTACCCGACGTCATCGGCGTGGCTTCGAGTGTGTTTTCTCCACCTAATGTCGCTTTTCACCTCGCGGTTTATATCACCTCCATTTGAAATTACGGCCCAAGTATCTCTTGCCGTCCTCCAGTGCCAAGGAATGCCAAAAAACCGGGTACTTTTCTCCAAGCTATCTCTAGAGAGCCGTTCTTGGACTGTTTAATACGAGATGGTGTGCGTAGGAGGACTTTTGATATCTGTACATCTAAATGATTCCCACTGGCTTACCAAAATCACAATCAACATCACAATCACTCACAAGAAAATTAGAAGAAATTATCAAAAAGCAATGTGGTCTCGGCGCAATCACCCTCGGCAAAAAATGGAGTTCCTTATCTCTTTAAATTGCTTTTGCCGTAGCCCATTCCATCAATGCCATAAAGATGCTGTATTAGCATTATTTTCTTGTTGTTGTTCACGGGCGTTTCTTGCTGTGCTTTTAATTTATCATAGTGGATGGTTAATGGTGCAGGAGTCATTTACATGTACAGACACCTTACCACGTAATAACTTAAGGGCAATTATTTAATTAATTAATTGCCCTCTTACTTCTTGTTGTAGAAATACTCGTATTATAACTTTTGTGTATGTTTGCCGAGTATGCCATGTATTTCGTCATCGTGATGCCTTTCATCTTTAAACCATGAAAATGATCTCTGGACATAGCAACTTGTAGTTTTGCCTTTAGTTTCAAAATATTACAAAATGTTTATAAATTCTCCTAATTTTTAATTTCGGTGATCTAAATATTTAATTACTTAATTGTATGTCAAGCCATTTTGTATACTTTAATTGGTTTGTTAGATTGGAATCCTAGAGAACTTCTTTGCATTGAGTAGCTCTTTCCGCGCCATCGTTTAAGGGAAAATACCAGTCTTAACCTGCTCCACATTTTTTTACATAAAATAAAGCAGCTTCGTCATCTAGTTAATGATAGGCGTAAGCAACAAGGGAAGCTTTTTTTCTATATACCACTACATATAATGGTATGTTTTTTTTTTACAATTTTTTGCTACATTTGCTGCGTAAGGCTTTTGTGTGTCCACTATGTGTGATAATACTTTTTCCCAATACATCACTCGTTTCGTCAATATTTCCTAAGTATGTATGTTAATTTTTTTGTAGAAATTGTAGGTTTCGCCATATGCCTATGTAAGGTGGAACACATGGAACAAAATGACCTACTGATGCTTCTAGAAAAGATTTTTAATATCCGACTATTTATTAGTATTGAAATTACAAGAAGCTTCTGCTTGAACGTACTGTGATCATATGATTTAATGATTTAGAGTACTACTTGCTCCCACACATTCCAATAAATAATATCTTCTAGAAATGAGAAGGAGTATGGATAGTCCTGAATCTAGTTGTTGCGTACAAAATGAAAAATTTATCTGGAATTATCGGAATAGCTTGAAAGTAGTTAGAGTGGAAAAGTACTGAGACTCATATGGCCTAAAGTTAAAATTTAAGAGGATACTAGAGAAAATCCCAAAGCATAACGACAACAGAACGGAATATTAAAGCCTGCCATTGGAAATTGGACGTATTTTGTAATGTTCCTGTAATTTCTTTTTAAATACAACAATTAATATATGTATAATTGTATTAATTAATAATGTTTTACCTGCTCAATAATCAGATTAAAATAAAGTGAAACGGATTATAAAAGCAAACGTTTTCCTGCAAGTTAACAAACACGTATAAATAATAAATGAAGAGAATGATCACCGCAAAAACGTTGCTTAGAGTTCGGCATAAAACAGAAATATCAGGAACAATTGCGGAAGAAGGCGAAGAAACTGTTAAAAATTCAGTTGTTAACTTTCCTACATTATCTGTTATATTTCCTAATGAAGCTTTGAGGTCATTTAATGTATTTGCAGTTTCATGTAATGAAAGCTTGATGTTCTCTAATTTGGGAAATTTGCTTTATTTGAGTATGTATTTTGGTATCTGGAAACGGTCGCTGACCTACTGAAATTGCTCGAAGTTCTTGGGGTTTTAAATTTAAGACACAAAGCTTAATTAATAACCTGTAAACATTTCTCGCAATATAAAAGAACTTTTATCACGTTTAAAGTTCTTTTATATGAGTTCCATCTCGTCAACACCGACTGTGATGGTTGAAGAATGCCCGGAAAAGTTCGTTTAAACTCAAGAATGTAATTTGGAAAATTAGTGAAAGCTCTTTTGGTAGAAACTATTAATTGATCAACTTTTGGATAACTGCTTCTAATAAATTCAGCTGCAAGATAACATGCTTCGAGGAAACAGGTTACATAAAACAAGATGAGACTGTTTCAGTAAATTTCCAGATTTACCCATGTTTGGACTTCCATCTATAACCATCCTTACAAGTTGGATTAACGATATATTGAATTTCTCAAAGGCATTTATTATAGTTTTCAGCGTTGGTCTTCCCGTAATATTGTACTGCGTAAAAGAAGAGGGACGAATGCCACATTGCTTTTTAACGCGTGCACTGACACATGTAAAATAAAATTCCTTTTTGCATTGTTGTTTCACCCATCGTCAGCTATATTTTTTATTTTTTAATTCTTCCTTGGTTTAATCCGTAAAATCCGTTTTTCACCCGCGGCAAATGAAATTGTAATTGGCCTCTTGTTGGCTACCTTCTTTCCAGAATGCGTTTCCCCAAAAACTTTCGAAATTCTTCATTGTTTACAATATTTTGCGGAACAATTCATACACTTAACATAAAAGTAAGATAAGTATATCCCGTATCTCTGAAGCGATTGTTTGTTTCTGTCATACTCACTTCTATTATCCTCGGGCGGTTGTTATTTCTGCAAATGTTTGCGTAATCTTCACATGTTCAAAGCGATAATTACGTGTTTTAAATTGTAAGTAAGATAAGCTAACACTGCATAATGAAATAAATGAATGAAATGTCTAGATTACGAATAGATCACTAATATACGGATTTGTTTTTGATTTGAGTCTTATTGGATTGGTTGCCTCACTACGGCGGCGCGCTGTCGCGATTTAAATTTAATTATTAACACATACACTGTACCGCAACTGCAGAAAGCGTCCTCTAAAAATAACCTGTAAAAATGAGGTACCTTTAAAGGACACTACACGACATATAGAAGGTTTATTGGCTAAATTTAGCGTAATGATCCTGCGGAAAGTTCAACGGGGATGTACTCCAAATTATAATGCGGTGAACATATTTTTTTTTTACATTGACGTTGTACAAGTATTCTTCAGAGAATTCTAAAATGATCGAGTTTTCTGGTGAGACAATATATAAATTAACTAGAAGTGAAAACAAAACTCCAGAAAATATATCATATTACACTCCATTATGCCATGTATATGTAGCAAGACCTCTTGCGGTGAACCTTTCAGAAATATATTTTTCACAAAAATGACGACAAAAAAAAATGGTTTCCTTGTGATGTAAAGCAGATTTAGTGACGCAAATGATCGAGTACAGTAGAAAAAAGAGAGCGACGAAAATACTAAGAAGGAGGCGACGTTAAATTGAATTTCTTATGACCGCGTTTCGGATCGCATTGCTGCTATACATGTAAAGGTTGTCTTACAAAAATGTATCTGTTTTATCGGACGTAAGACCCGGGTTACTCCTTCGAAAACAATCGACGTTGTACCTTCTCTGTTTTATTTGCGAGCTCATAATATTCCGAATCGTTTGCAGGCATCGTTCCAAACGTTCTTCGGATATAAATGTAGGCACGTTCGTTCTAAATTACCTGATATTGACAACAGTTGTAGCCCTTTGTTGTAAATATTGAAATCCTTTGTTCTAACCTAATTCATTTATTCCGCCAATATTTTCGTACGATTAAATGAAATCTACTTGGAAATCCGACGAAAGCTTGTTCAAGCTCAAGTCCCAGCAGAAAAATATGACGCATTTTGTGTGCCCGTCAGCTATTTTATTATAAAATACTCGAACAGCAATCAATAATCACAAATTCTATAGCCACTGTGGTTGATAGTAATATACTTGTAATACGTAGATTTTTCGTCTAACAGGTAAGATATAACAACAGTGGAGATAACGAATAGAAGCTTGCTTTTTCTTAATTGACCACAGCGTCGGTTCTATGTTTTCTCTTTAGGCGGAAAAGACAAAAGTTACAAAATTTCCCGTAGATGAAGTTGGATTTGCTCCAGTGTACACCAAGAAATTTTAGAACACAACTTTCCTCTACGTCATCCCGGTTTCTATTCCCCGTTTCTTGTTTTTCTAGTTCTAGTTCTAACATTTCCATACCTTAGTCAATAAGCTTGCAAACTTTGAATTGCTTTATAATGTGTTTGTCTTCGGTCAGGTCAGGATACAGATTGGGGTGGATTGGGGGATACAGATTTTCAGCTAGACGACGGTTACCCCTATGACAATGGCTGGGATAACTTATCGGCTTTCCCTACATCTCTGTAAGACATTTTGAAATGTTCAATCACTAAATTATTCCAAGATACTTAATTATCATGTATATCAATTTGCCCTAAAAATATTTTCAGTTTCATGGCACTCTTGATCAAATCGAAAGCTTTTCTCTTTACATATGTGGAATTGATTTGATATTTACCTATAGCTATTAAAGTGATAAGAAAAAGTTGTTCGCATCTTCCTAGTTACGAACTACTTGTACTTGTTTTTTCTTATTTGTTAAAAATGCACAGTATCATCATTTTGTGTCGTCACAGTGTCATCATCAGTCATTTCGAAATCGATGGTTCGTCTTGGAAAAGAGAAAATTGAGTTAATTTTTTTTAGGGAGGTTTATTTTCACAATTAGGTGATTTTGCGTAAGAAAGCGCGCCCTTAAGCTATTTTTGTATTTTTGTGACGGAAAGTATTAATAGTAGAGCTAATAAGCTGAGAAGTATACAAGCCTTGATTTTTGTATGATCAAAAGAAGTTTTGCCTCAAGAAATCTTTTTTCTCCGATAAAACTTTTCTTATGATCTTAAAAGTTAAGGAATCTTAAAATGTCTATGTTTTAGGTCCATTGTCTCTCGCGGAGTGAAAAATTAAAAGAAAAATATTAGATTTAATACGTTAAGTTTCGTACTTTAAACTTGTTTTTAAAAGTAATAAATTTGGCTGACCTAATAAAGTATGTCGTTGTAAAATTTGTAATTGTATTCTCAACAAACTTGTTAACTTGTCTAATTGTAACTTTTAAGATTCTAAAGAAGGTTTTATCGAAAAAATATTGAAATCAATCTGCCTGTACTACTAACTTTTTCAGTTAGGAAAGATGAACCCTCGGTTTCTATCTTAATCATTAATTGATTATTAATTCAATATTAATCTTAATGATGAATAATTATCCACTACACCTAGTAACTAGGCTGTTTCTTTCTACTACTAGCAACTATGCAAGCCAGAGTTTAGATTTGCAGGTGCCTACAAGGATCAATAATAATGAACGAACAAATTTGCAATAATAACTTCCATAACGAATTAAAAAATTATTTCAAAATTTCAATATAAATATTGCATTCACTCCAGCATTAACTGTTAAACAATTGTTCCTTTCTAAATTAAAAACCCCTTTACCCCTTCAACAACATAATCATATAGTACATGCGGTGAAACGCATTGACTGCTCAAGTTATTACATGGGTCAAACCACCCAGAGATGGCGCGAGAAATGCACCCAAGATGAGAGTGATAGTAGAATAGAGCCCAAACAGTGTGCTTTAGCTAATCATATCAATCGATCAAAACACGAAGTGGATTTTGAACAAGTAAAAATCTTATTCGACGAAAACAACTACTACGGAAGACTCTTCCTTGAAAATCTCGCCATTTATAAAATCAACGATAACATAAATACGAAAGAGCAGTCAACCGGTTCACTAAGACCATATAAACATGTTTTGCCAGATTTCAAAATTACTCTAAATACAACAACGGCACCTTATGCTGATCCTGATTAATGACCCTGTAGCTTTTGTTGTTTTCAATCACCGTTGCTCCTCTTGCAGTGACCACTTCACAGTATATTTGATATCTATTTTTCCGCTCGCACGTCATTACAAAAAAGAGCACCAACGTAAACGCTGTGCATCGCTAAATGTGCTTTACACATTTATACATATATTAATAAAATGCAAGAAAAAACAAAAGTAGAAGTTTGTTAAACGTACTTTACTGTACTCGTTACTTTGAGACAAACGTCTAATCAGTCGTCATAATAAAATTTCCTCCAGGTTACTGATAAGTAGAGAGAACAAAAGCGACTGAAATCATGCCTTTTTTGTAGCAACTAGACACACTCGTGTTTTGTCGACTTTCAGGAAACCAGTGGGCAACACGAACCCTTTCTTATGAGACGAATAGACACGAGTCTGTTTAGTCGCCGCTTTCACTCGCTTTTGTCCTCTCTACTTGTAAGTCATATAAACGTAAAAATATCAGCGCAAACTTAAAATCGAAATTGAGTTTAAAAATATTTAACGTAATTAACATACTTTTTGGTAATTCTTATTGTACTAACTGGTTGTAGTTAATTAGCTATTAGTTGTTTATTTATCTCAACTGAATGCCCCCTTTCACCTCGATACGTACACGCGGACGTTTGCAAGAACTATTCTAGAAGTAAATCATATATATTACTTTTATTTATATAGTGCACTCCATAAGTGGCTACCAAAGCACAATGTTTTGAATCAATAGGCAAGAATAGCATTGCAGTATATATTTTGTTTACCGTTGTCACTTGCAATCCAAACAATACTAACACCAAACACCACTTGAATGCATTATCCAAATACCAGACTTACGTTTATCCGCAAACATCTATTTTACTCTATAGGTCAGATCAATTTTGAGCGCAAAACTCGATTGCCTAGCAGTAGCGTCACTGCGCAAGGTTAACCGAAATTAACGTGCGTTGTTTACAACAAAAAACATATGAACGCGTAAACATAATATAATAAACAATTTGCCGAATGTGCTTAGATTGCCGAAAAAAAATCGGGAAGTTGGACATTCAACGACTGTATCGTAGTGTATGTTTCTACAGTGGTTTCTTTGAGGCCTGTCCGTTGCGGCGTATGTATCCACTTATACGTAAAAAAAGATAATTCTACATCTAGCGATGTAACATTCGCTTACTTAAAGCGGTCTTTGGATTCGCATGACGGATCTTTCGCAACGCTACTGTTAAAAATTTAATTTTTTTTCTAATATAGTGTTAGATTTTTCTCTAACTGAAATTTTCTTCGTCATCCAAAGTATATAGCACTGTTTGTACGTGGTCAACAATTTCAGACGAATCTCGTAAAGACAACAAAGTGTTTTACAGCTGCTTTTTTAGCAACCAATTGTAAAATCACTAATTTGATCCTTTCAAAATGACTAAATTAGTCGTCATAAAGCATGAAGCAGATGTGTTATGTGCAGCAAATTAGGTTGAATGGCTTTGATTAATTGACCTGCGAAGTATAAACGCAAATCGTTAACACTTGCTTCGGTGAAATTTCAAAGTTGCCTAGTGTTCTAATTGATACATTATAAACAGCTTCAGACAGTACATCCTTGCCATCCTTCACAGGTTAGCAAATAAGGATGTGACCGTCATTTCAACGTCATCGTTCTTACTACAATCGATACTACGAAGGTTTTTTAGTTAACCACAACCGTTCATTTTTTGCTTGGGTTTTCACATAACTTCCAATATTTTCGCGCACTGACGACAAACATCTACGTAGTGTCTGCGTAATTGGTAGTTTTCACGTTTAATTGTATTTCTTCCAAAACTAATGAAACTTCGTTTGTTAGATTTATGCATTTTTGCTTACATTTAACATCATCGCTAAATCGAATGAAAATTCTTTATACGATCTCCTTCTGCTTTTCTAAATTTGTTTCTTGCGCTACTTACTTGGTTCCTGCAAAAATATGATTTCCAACATAATAAATATTTATCGCCTACTAAACTAAACGCCTCATTTCTTCAGCATTATATATTAAGTCTGGAAATTGCCATGAATACGTGTTTACCCTGTTAGCAAACAAACAAGTTGATACATTTGCACACATTTTCAACAATTCTAATAATATCCGTTCAATTCCGATAATTATCAACTTTGTACTGCCATATGTATTACGCGTAGCATACACCATAGAAGGCCGGGAAGTATCAACATGTAACGAGAGAGCTCTGTATCTCCCCAACTTCTTGCGGTTACGCGCGACTGGAAGGCAAGCCAGAATATTGCGCTCTAATCATAATCAGGATAGTAAGAGGCATTGGCTTTCCAGACAGTGGATATAGAAGAAATATCTATTTAAAAAGATGACAAGTCTGGTGTTTGCGTTTGGCAAAGTTAATACTTAATAATATACAGGCTACTTCGCTTACAATAGGAAAGTAAGTGACTTGTTATGCCTTGTATACGCGGAAATTTTTTTTATATGTACCCTATGATTATGGCATTTGAAAATTTCGAGGCCCTATCACTTGTATAATAGGCAGAAATTTGCAATTCGTGAAGGTTGGGACACCTGCATTAATTAGACTTTGAGTTTTTGGAACGTTAATTAACAGCATTGGCCGTGAAAGGTTAGATATTAAAAGCCAATAAAGAGAGAAGGCAAATCGAAACCAAAGTGATAGCATTGACCAACAAGGCTTTTACCCCAAGTTAGTAACTGATGAGATTGAACAACATGTTAATCATAGACTCATAGGGATTATTCATAGACTCGTCAAAGATCAGCCTAAAAGCAGTTTTGTTGCATAATGGAAATCATTATCCTTCTATTCCGATAAGTCATGCTGTTTCTATGAAAGAAACTTATGAAAATCTGAAGATTTTATTAGAAAACATAAAATACGGAGACTATTCCTGGAATATTTGTGCAAATTTTAAAGCAATTGCAATTATTTTGGGTATGCAATCTGGTTACACCAAATCCAGTTGCCTTTTATGTCTTTGGGACAGTCGTGATAGGGAAAAACATTACCATAAGTCAGAGTGGCTACGACAACAGTTTATACCAGGAAAAGGCAACGTACAACATCAATCTCTAGTAGAAAAAGAAAGATCATAATACAACCTCCCTACGTGAAACCTGGGCTCCTGAAAAACCATGTAAAGGCACTGGATCTCGAAGGTGAAAGTATTAAATACCTTCGCGAAAAGTTTGCAAAATTAACACAAGAGAAACTGAAAGAAGGTACTTTTGTTGGACCTCAGACACGAGAATTAGTAAATGATGAAATCATTGAAACCAAATTAACAGCGAAGGAAAAAGCAGCTTGGCTCTCCATAGTACAAGCTTTCACGAATTTCTTGAGAAACAAAAAAGCTGACAACTATAAAACTTCAATAATGGATATGTTACAAGCATTTCACGCTGCTGGCTGTAATATGTCTCGTAAAGTGCACATTCTACATTCTCACTTGGATTTTCGTCCGGAAAATATGGGCGACGTTAGCGATAAACACGGCGAGCGCTTCCACTAAGACATCATAGGAATGGAAAAACGAAATCAGGAGAAATGGAATCCTGTTATGTTAGCAGATTATTGTTGGATGTTAAGAAGAGGTGCTGTAGATATTGTTTATAAGAGACGGAGCAGTATTACTTCACATTTCTAATTCTAATAATTTCAAAGATACATTAAATTATGATCTAATCTAAAAAACCGTTTCATTGACATATTAAAAAAATTGAGACAACTTGACCTTCCACCTTTTATTAAAATAAGTGTTTGTATGTTTTCTATTGAAATTAGTAGAAATTATTTTATGGCAAAATCAAAAGTTGAAATTTGTTGGCCAGTGTAGTTAGTCACTAATGTTATTCCCGTAAGTGTTCTACGAAAGGGAAAAAATAAAAAACATTGGATGTGAGAAGAAGAAGAATTGAGGCGTACTACGAATTAAATCTAGCGGGAATTATATGAAAAGCTAAATAAATGGAATTAGGTAAATAAGAAAGTACTTTTGTTGCAGATAGAGTCAAAGTTTGAAGTACAATTTTGTAAGTAGTACAACAATATAATTACAAGATATTGCGTATTTTTTTCCACTATAATTACGCTAATTAATATGCTTTCATTACAGTAATGTACTCCTGCAATTATGGAAAAGTAGTTCACAGAATTAAAGCCAAAGGACTCCCACTTTATCTCATCATGCAAACTTCAATTTTAGCAAGTCATTTCTATAGAAACCATTTCATTTTGGAAGGCATTTCAACTATAGTTACAAGTTTATTTTAGAATTCATATTTATAATCTAATGTAATTCATAATAATGGCGAAATTTCAATCTTCTCTCTTGGATAAGATCATAGATTATTAAACGTGTTGCAGTTATTAATCTCGAATAAAGTTAGTTCTCGCGAATAATCCCAAAGTCAAATAGTGGAAATTTAAATTTACATTAGAAACTAATTCATTTATACGTGACACGCGTTTCAATAGATCTGAGAATTCAACAACACTCAGCACATTATCGCTAGGGAAGATTTGAATCGCCAAACATAGAACAACGAGATCGGGCACACCACTAAAGCAGAGGACTCCAAATTAGTTGGAGATGTAAATTTACCCCTGGAATTAGACCCGTACAAAACTATGTATATGCGCTAATGAACAAAAAGCTGTCAAATGGAGGGTTAGGGAAGATGGTGTACCGCAACTCTCATTTTATACGTTTATCGATTTAGTAGTACCATCTCCTCAGTTTTGTGAGTAGACATGTTTTCTTCATATACGGAAGCTGGCAATTAAAAAGTGAGTATTATGGTCTGAAATCACTTTACGTTGCTACGAATGAACTCCTGAAATCTAAATTAGAAAATAAAAACATCTTTGGAAGGCAGCTGGCGTAGAATAGTGTCGCGGGAACTCATTGGACTGTATCATTTTTAAATTTATTTTGATGCAATAGTAATTATAAAACGAATTATTTGACACCCACAATAGTAACAAATTGATTCCAACATTGCACTTATTGAGTTAATCAATAGAAAATAATTTTTTGTCACGTAGCTTAAATTTAATTTGGTTGTAAGTGAAATACTTACATTAGACGAAGTAGAAATCTTAGCCAGAAATACGAAAAACTACGTTTGAACATTGCAATAGTTTTCACACATCAGAATTGCGAAATGTATTGCAAAAAATAAACCTATTGCAATGAATTATCTACAATTAAGACTAGAATTAAAGCTAAAATAAAACATAAATAATAATGTACCAAAATCAGTATTACTGTGATTGAGCCACCCCAAAATTGATGTGATTTCTTCAAATCTATGTATTTTTCAAGTCTTCAAAGTTTCGAATTGGTTGAGTTCCAATTTCTAAACACGTAAGCAAACTTCGACATTGTGTACTTCGATCCAAAATGTTTAATTCTGCTCATTTCGCTGGATTTTACTTAAAATCCGATGACCAACCTCAATTATGTACGTTAATTCCATGATACCAACGTGAATATAATCACCTCAAGGTACTGAATTTCCTGAGCACAAAGATATCCTCTGTTTGACAATGTTTACCATCAATGTTCCATATATATATGGTATAGAAGCGCCAATGTTTCGTATTGAATTGCAATAATTTCTTTCGCAAAATAGCTTTTTAAAGAACACCGTTGATAATTTTCAAGATGTCTGCTTATGTTGCCGTTGTTGAAACTTACTAATTTATTTACCTATAATAGGGCTAGTAGTTCAAATTGAACTACTTGTCTTTTGGGGCGTGGTCGCGTAATTAATATTTTACTTGACGTTTCGCTGATCATGGTGTCAGCTTCTTCAGAAGATTTCTAAACACTAGTGTTGTTGTCTCCTGCTATTCGTTACATATTTTATTTCTATTCCGCTGATCCATAACTGTTCCGTTCCACTGAATCGCGTCGTTCGTGATATGATGACTCCGTGTTAACTTCAACGTATTGCTGATCGTGTATCCATCTTCACGCTTGAAGTTGTTGGCATTCTTCATTACCTCTATCGATTCGCGTATTATCCTCGGACAGTAGTGGCTGGCGTCGGCTAATACCTTAATGTCACTATAGGTTACGCGATAGTCTCCTTGTTGGTGCAGGTGTTCTGCTACGCGTCTCTCTCGTATTCTTTCACTCTGCACTAAATGCTTCGTCCTGTTTGACCGATGGAGCTCTTTTCACATTGGCATTTCAGTGCGTATATGCCTTTTGTTCGTGGTTTTAGTAACACGTTCCTGGGAAGGAGTAGCTGGTCGATTTTGATATCCGTGTTGAAAGACAACAACACCAGTCTTTGGAAATCTTCTGAAGAAGCTGACAGCATGATCGGCGAAACGTCAAGTAAAATATTAATTACGCGATAACAGCCGAAAGAAATGTCTACTATTGATTACGGCCGTGGAAGCTTACACTCAACTATTGGTTCAACTTGAATCAATTTAGAAACTTTATTACGTTACTGGCAGTAACCCACAAGAACATGTTCATATCTGTCAGCAGTTCCTCAAGTATATTTCGTCGTAAATAAATAAATAAAACCTGTAGATTTGGATATGTACGTACAGAAAAATTAAAAGAGACATGTAATTGCTAATACTAAACGTTCCAAATAAACGACTCCTTTGATGACTAAAACTTCATTCAAATGCTGTATATTCCATGTTTATTCTATCCAACACTGCGCTAAGGCACTGTAATATCTTATGTGCTTCCATCTTGAAACCATAAAATCAATACGCTTACATAAATAAACAAAAAAAAATCAAGGACCGGAGAGCAACCCAGATGCAGAAAACATAATTTCGTATTTCGGCATTTCACCAAAAATAAACCTATGAAATATTAGGTAGGTTATAACCGGAACGTCGAATTTTAAACCGAAATGTAAAAGAATGGTTGTTTGGAAAGGGGTCGGATATAAAACTCATTACTTATGGGCTCTGAAAGCGACGTGAACGCCGCGAACGGACTTCGTTTAACCACGTACATTTCCAGTATTACCAAATTATTTTTTCAGTTTTTAATTCAATGTCGAAGGTAATAATTTCACGTACTGGCGGAGGCAATTCATGCTAGCAGCAAATCGGGACTGTTTTACAATTATTAATATGTATAACCTTCTTTTTTTTTTTAGATCGCAGCGCAAAACGTAAAGGTTAGTCGAATAGCTCTTAACACTGAGTTTAAAAGAAAAGCCAGATCGTGATGCACGTAAAAATTATTACATTTAATGGACGAAAAAAAAAACACTTTAAACCAGTCTGAAATTTCAATGCGGAAACAAATACATAAATCAGAAAAAAGTTTCGCTACTACCTCCCATATTGTACAAAACTTTTTTGGGAAATTTTAGGATCATAAATTTTGTTTTTCAAGAGGTTTGCTCATTTTTAATGGTCGTAGTTATGAGTTTCAAGTTTTTATAACGTAGCAGATTGAATGTGTGAAAAATCCTCTTTAATTTATGTTCAATATATAACAAGTATAGACATACGCTCAATATCCTTAAGATCTTAAGTACTAGGTTTGATAAATTACTTTTTTCTTTCGCTTCTGAAAAAATGGAAGTAAAAACAACTGCTTATTAAAATCATTGGTAAATAACAATGTTTGCCGGGTGCATGCATATGCTGAATGCGTAAAACGTTCTGAGAAATACCAAGACGTTACTTTGATATTTAATTGCATTTAATTCGCTTTCCTTAGGAGGCGAAGTAGTGTGGACCACCCTTTTTAATCCAGCAAACAATTATTAATACGGAACAAGAAGTTCACCAACGGAAAGTTCAATTATACTTCTTCACCTTAAAATTATGTTGCTGCATCGTACACGAGCAAGGCACAATACTATCATTAAATCAAAGTCGTTTTCATAGCGAGCATTCGAATTCATTGTACCCAAGATTATTGCACTTAGAAAATTCAGACAACATCATATACAAACCAAAAGACATATTCAATGGATCTTAATGTCATCAAGAATGTCATTTAATTCAATCTAGATAGAAAACTGGGGATTTGAATTAAAAGGCAAATGGAACGTGCCACAAACAAACTCTGACAAAGTCTCACAGACTTATTTTCAAAATTGCTTATTAAAGTATCAAAGTTTAAAGTTAATTTGAAACTATTTCATCGAAAAACTCATTGAGCAAATTCATTTCACCAAAATCATTGTCGACGGGAAAAAATTTGAAGAAAGAAATATTTGGTTGTAATATGGAGCCCAGAATACCAAGAGCGGGACCTAAATACTTCAATTCGTTGAAAAAGCCCGAGTGAAGGTATCAAAATTTATTATTTGACCAAATAAAAAAGAAAATTCAACTAAAACTTAAATAATAAATTTTAATTAGTTAAATTTATTTAAAAGTATTCTAAGGATTGCCGTTTAATAGTATCGTTAGAATAAAAATATTAAAATTGTGCTAACTGGTGCCTATCTTTCTCCTGAAGAAGCCCCATACGATTGTGGGCGAAACGTCGAGTTTGCTATTATTTATTTTTAACGGACATGACACGGTTCGAACCCGGAGAACGTTTAGTTTCAACAGACTCCGTCCGTGAAAGCCTACGTTTTTATTTCATGTTTATTCCATTCATGAAAGGGGGGTCACAAATCTATTTAGTCGCTGCAAAATTCCTCTGTCTTGCTTATCTCTATTGACAATAAACATACACATAAACATATACATAAACGTAGAGAAAATTATTACATTTTCAGAGTAACTAAATAGACTCGTGTTTATTCGACTCATAAGAGCGTGTGACTGTTTAGTCGCTGCAAAATTTCCCAACATTGTTCGTGTTTAGATATAACTTCGGTGTAATTTCGTGCGTTATACAGAAAATTATCAGTAGAGAAATTTAGGTAACATGACGATAAAGCAAACCATTCAGTATCGGCTGTCAATATATCAACGAAGTTGGTCTAATATTTTCCATTAATCCTTACATTAATTTCGCGCTATCTGAGCCTATTTGAGCAGTATTTTAGTGAAGTGCTCTAAAGGTAGCAGTAAAACGTTTGGGTATTTAAGTAGATAGACAATGAAATTGGGAACCGATTATTGTGTTTCTTGTAAGAAGCTGTTTATTTTTTAAATTATGCATCCGCTAAGATGTCATTCCAATTCCGAAACCAATGAAATTAAATTTACGTATTGTGGAAGGTGCTCAAAGTTTTCTTTGTAACTTAAGTCCTCTTAAGTCCTTCTTAAGGACTTCTTAAGTCCTTTTCAGATTATTTTCTTTTGCCCCAAACAAAAAAAAAATAATGATCATAATTATCCTAATTATTTCACACCTATTTCTAACAACCAACCTAGTATTTACCTTCGTTAACATTAACGTATAATTTCAGATTTGAAGCTTAAATCACGTAACTACATATGTTCGTGTTGTAGGTGTTCCGAGAAAGGAAACGTTTCGCAGGTATACGTAGATACCAATCACAATATCGTATGACTTAACATCAAAATTGCCATTTATTACGAGCTGCTATTGGTTTGAAGATTGACGTGTCCCACATGCACATATAATACTTTCGAATTGGTAATCCATCATTTTTTTCTCGCATATCATTCTTCTTTACGTCTGCGAGTGGAGAAATATGCGGCGACGGGAAATGTAGTGAAATGACATTAGAACCCAACTCGCTAACGTCAGACTCGATATTTGCGTTCCGCATTTCCACGAGACCTTTGAACCGGCTGAAGTCACTCACTTGCTCGGCTAATCGACTCGCGTCAATAACAAACGAGTGGAAAAGAGAAAGTTAGAAAACGAGATTATAGAAAATTTTATGTGCCGAAATGGATTCGCTCAAATTTGAACGAGAAATGGAAGTATCTACGATACTATTATTATCTCGCTATGTCGATAGCTGCTTAGGCCGAAATGTGATGAGAAGATGAGGAAGAGGAACGGAAGAAGTGAGAAAAGAACGAGCATTATCCGTTGAAGGATATATTAATTCCCCTTGTCAGATGTGTGCTTTTGCTAGACGTCGTCTTCTCTGATTTATGTGTTTTATTTAAATAAATCGAGCGGGAACGAAGAATGTATTAATATTAATAATTGTCGGAACCAAGATGAAAGGTAATTGGTGTGATTAATATTTGAGTTCCTTTAAATGTCCGTTGTACACTTATTCGGTTTTAAAATAGATCAGTGAAATCTACTAGATATTACATTCCATTATGTTCATAAGCTTTGACGTTTCACAGATATTTAAACTTTGCGAGTTTTATTGACTCGCTAATTTATTAAAATTGTGCCGTGTAAATGTTGACTGTACCACGATATATTAAATTATTCTTAGATATTTAATCCAAATATTCTACTGTGTGGGCGTGTAAACACTTGGAAATGGACACAAAATGAATGCTAAAATAGGAACTTGAAATCACCTCAAGTCTAAATATATATGAAGTATACACAGCGCGTCCGACCAATGCGTGGATGAAAGATAATTAAAAAATTATAATCAATTAAAAAATGCTATTTAAAAATTTTATTCAAGTGCACTGGGTGTTCAGTTTTCGCAATGCACGATATATATTTGGTTTCTTTAAAGCGAACATGCTGTACATTATTACGTATTTGGATGCCCACTTCGATTCATGTTAACTACTCTCAAATCAATATTCCTGTTTTTTTGACGGTTATCCTAAACGCTTTACGCTCTACATTAGTAATTCATAATTTTAATTAACCAAGTTTTTCGGCCAAAAAAACAGAGAGCTTGCGATCAAAAAGTATAAAATTTTTCTAAAGATACTAATTAAAAATAATCTATTAAAGTTGGATTTATGCCTACATCAGCGGTGCGTTATTCTTAAGCCTATATTTTAAATACTTTATTTGCAACTTCGCAAAGTATTTAAATGAAACCAAAGTATGCCGATGCCAAGGTAATAAAATAGTAGGTTTCCTAGAAAGTTTTCGGTTAAAGAGCGATAATTACGAATTCGAGTTGTTCGGAATTATTGCCCTGGAATGCGTTTAGCTTTAACGTCCAATGTATCGTTACTTTTTACTGCTGAAACATTTGGTATTACATGCTTTGAATAAATATATTCCTTTTATCCCAAGCTTCAGTTTATACTTTATTTTTATCGAATTGAAAGCAAGAAGGATATTGTTTTCAATATGGTTAACATTTTTTGGTTTCTTTGGTTTGGATAAATGTGTAAAATGTTTTATTAGAGCAAAAATCAAGGATTCTTCTTTATTATACTTTGAAGGAATCTACAAAGTGCTTCATTGAAAAAAGTGATACGTGCATCAAACTTGGAAACAATATCAACGACCTTGTAAAAATCTGGTTGATTAAAAAAAATTCTGTTCGATGATTTCTCAAAAACTTAATCGCATAAAATTGAAATCTGCACTACAACGCGTAAAGCGTTCAGGATATCCAAGAAGAGAAATAGTGGCATTGCGCAAAAATCTCAGATTATTTCAAAAACGAAGATAGATGCGTATAGGGATACGTATACCTATAAGGATATCGAAGAAACCTGAACTTAATTGAAGAGAGGCTTCCGAAAACGTCATAATACACAGGACGTTCCATAAAATGCGCAACAGAAGCTAAACATCGTATATATTTCAACATTGAGCTTTATGTTTTGAATCTGTTGTGGAGAACTTATCACTGAATACTTCTTGTTTGGAAACTTTTTCTGTAAATTGCTTATACACTAGATGAACAGGCTATATGTATGGAAGTTTGAAACATTACGCAATTCAGTTTAAAACCAGAAAGTTTTCTATCTCACCTTTGCTGCACCATTAATTGCGAAGTGAATTTGTTCGTCTGCCTATCATGTCATAAACGATCAAATTGTGTTCGGAGAAAACTCGAGCTTCAGACGCTGCAAAGGTTACATAGATTACTTGACTAACAAATTTTGAAATACGCGCACTATACAGGGTGGAAATAAAGATTGGAAACATCGTTTAGATGTTTTCAGTAGTTCTAACCAGTTATCTTAATCTATATAAATCTACTAGAAAGAGAATCAAATCTTCGTCGACATTACTAGTTTTATGCTTCTTTTACACCAGCAAATAACTTTTGCTTTAAAAATGTGAATTTCTTTCTTTCTAAATTTGATAATTTTTGAGATATTAAAGAAAAAGGGAAATGTAAAAACTATCCAGAATCAATGCAACTATTAAGCAGTACATCCTTTCAAATAAGTTGATAAAAAGTATTTAAATAAAAAACTTTCGTAAACGGAAGCATTTAAATTAACAGGTCGCATGTTATAACTGTCCATTCCAAAAGTTCCACTCATAATACCATTATTAAAATGTCTATCTTACGAATTTCATGAAATATCCTGTATATCGAAAAAAGTTCTATTGAAAATTTTCCGTTTGAGTCCAAACATATTTACAGGCTGTGATGTTGCTGAAACTTATAAGTTTTAGAACCAGGCGAAGTGGTTATATGTATCACAACGAAGTTATTTCAACGGACTATACTCCAAGGATCTAATTTAAAATTTATAGGAATAGTCTACTTAAATCACTTATCTGCCCAGCATTGGCCTGCGCTGATGGTTTACAAAAATAGTCGACAGTCTCTGCGTCTAACGATGTAGCTTTGCTATAATAATAGTGGAAGGGGTTGCCGAGTGGTGTGAGAACAATAGTCTGAAACTGGATGTTGGCTAAGTGTTGCAAAGTTACATATGCGCAGGAATATGAAAATCCCTAGGTGACACTTACCTTCTGTGTGGACCACCAGTGAAAGCTTTTACGATCTAATGGTCCTTTTCGATTCCATGCTTACATTTATTCCGCAGCTTAATGATTTGCGAAAGTTGGCGTGTAAAACGTTGAGATTTGTGCTAAAAACTTGTAGAGAACTCTCATGCGTTGAAGCAGATTCAGAGAAAATTGTTGAAGTTTATAACTTACAAGACAACTGGTGTTATTGCGGAGATTACAGTTTTAATGATAGAGAATGAATCAACTGCAGATGCGGTTGCTTACAACTGGAAGAGAATTCCAAATCGGCCGGTTTCTTAGTTAACTGCTCAATAAAGGTGTCGACTACCCCTAAGATATGCTTTAAGGTTAAGGTACTGATCCTTGCAACTTGCCATATTGCGCCGTTCTATTTGCCTGTTGTCTGGACCGACGTTTTGGTAACTATTGTGTTGTTTATTTTTGGTTCCTTTTGGTAATTACATATGTATTATGTATGCGGTAACCTACCTGTATATATTTGATCCTATTCTGGTGGGCAGTAAAGTTATCAATTTTTGAAGATTCATTCCAAGTATCAACAGCAGGACAGAGTTCGATCTAACATTTAAGATCCACATTCGATAAGACATGTTAAACATTTAACATGTCTTACCGAAACAGTGAATACAATACCAACGCTTCCATTTCTTCAATAGGATAGAGATAGGCTTATTTTCTTTAAATGTTCAACTAACCAAATTTGTTACATTCCATTGATTTTTACGTAAAAGCAGCTTTATATTAATATCGATGTCACCTTATTTACTTGCTTTCTGTGTACAAATTATTTCAACAGTTACCTGAGTGGGAAAGGAACATAATATAGCGACTTTAAAAGTTATGAACACTCAGCAAAACAGCAATTTCAAAAGGGCTTTGTGTTTGCAGCATAATTAACTGCGCCAGACTTTTCCAGTGAAATATGTCGTAAGGGTAAGTCTATCTAATCCCATTTACATTAAGTTGGAATACAGAAGCTTCATAAATGAGTTTTCCATGAATTGGCTGCGGAAGAAAAAACACACCGTGCATATACAAGGAACATCACTGCATTCTCTTCAAATAATTACGTAGTTGTATTCACTTTAGATCAAAGGCCCATTTAATCCATAGCAACTCCTTTCTATGTAAAACATTTAATACGTTACACCTTATTTTCTATTTATATAAGTTTGTACAGTAGCTACGTTAATATTGTTTGCTTTTTTTTAACTTTTTCTCAATAACTTGTAGCAACATCACGTTATGGAAAAGCAAGCAATGAAACATTCTCTTGGTACTTGGGATGGGATCCGATATTCTAAGATAGATGGCGTTTTTAGTTTAATCTGCTATTAATATTAATTGTATGTTGTCCTTAATACTCCGGAATACAACATATCCAATTATATCGGTTACCGATGAGATACTAATGACATTGCTTAACATAATGAGTTTCCATTAAAGCAAAAGCACTTACGCTGATCAGTAATAATGTTAAAAGCATATTAATTCACATTAATTAACTTAACAAATGAACTAACTATCTAGATTGTTTGCCAATTTATACGTTACTATCGGCATTTCGAAGATTGTTGGAATGATGTACAGCGTGTCTACCAATTGCGTGGTTGGAAGGTAATTAGTAAAGTTAGCCACTTTCCGTGCGTTTCAGAGGCGTCGGTATCGGAATGGTCGTGCGATTCTGTCACCCGTAAGACACGCGCAAGCGATCTTATTGCAGTTAAAACGCATCCAGTATGTGTTTGGTGGCCGGTTGGAATGCACGCGGGCGTAGCGAAGTGCTGCATACACGTTATGCAGAACTTCGTTATGTTATATACGTAATAGATCGTCGTCAATAAATAGATCGGGGAAACGACCATTGTTAGATAAAGTGAATCGGTTTATTAAAGATTTCCCGGATTTAATATACGAAGACCAAGTAAGAATTTTCTCAAATATCTTCATTAAAAGCTTTTAAACAATTTCAGTATGTTCCTATTTTAATCTCTTTCACTGTTGGATAGCTTATTATGTGATGCTTCAAATAATTCTATTCTATTCTACATGTGCTTATTAACTTTCCAGGTAATATGATGGTTGCCTCGAGTAAGCGCCGCAATTGTAGGATAACGTTCACACATCACTTTTAATATCTTTAGCAAAGCAAAAGTCACGCAGCCCATCTTTTTAAAGGAAAAATGTGTCTGCATAGCAAGAGCAGGGATATCGGAGAATAAACAATCTAGAGGAGCTTCTTCATTGGATTTTGGGAACGAAGCTTAATATTCAAAACATTGAAAAAGAAATCGATGATCATTTTGTAGAATCGAATTGGGATAATTGCTTTCTCAATCTGGTGCTGAAAACCCCAAATTGAATAGAATTTGAATCACCGTTCTAGCACCTAGTATCTTTCAAAGAAATAACTGTATTTCGTTAAAAGATCTTAAATTATCTCAATTATGTCAAAAGCAAACTAGATAAGCGTAGATTGAAGGGGAGCAGCCAAAAATACATAAATTGCAAAAGGTGCCACTTAAAAAACGAGACTTGTGACGTTCTTTAAATTATCTAAATTGCTTATTACGGAAATTTTCCTGCGCCTGCGCGCTGGGTGGACACACGGCATACAGAAATAAAAACCGCGCATTCATCAAAATGTAATTGTTAGTTATTTAAACAGTTAAATTTTTTGCAAAGACTACAAGAGAAATGCCTTCCCGTATAAAAAATTTTCAGAAACAAGTTGCAAATATGCCTAAACAACAACATTTTAGGAATAAATAAGGTCTCATATTACCCAGCAATTTGCTGTGATAAATTATTAACCTTACTATACAATCGAGTGTATCCGTATTAGACGTACTTAGGCTTTATACTAGTGTAAATATGCGGCACCGCAAAATAAATCTTATACTGAACACGGGCCGGCAAAGCTATATATAGGCCATATATATCTTAAAACTGACAGAGCGCAACTTTACTTCGAACACATGCAGGATATCAAATTCTGGAATATTACATTAAGAAGTTTGGATCGATACTATTCGGGCACGTACTTTCATTGATATATTATGTGTGCGTATATTAATATTTAACATGTACCCTCGCAAAAATCTAATATTTCAAATACAATAGCGACCGGAGAACTTTCTCGCATATTATTCATAAATATTTATATTTTGACATGGGTGTGTTGAGTATTACCGAAACATGTCATGTTGTGTATGTGTGTATAATGTATTTTTGGCTGCTACATTTACGATATTTGATTTACGGTCTATTCAAATAATACTTCATTCTACATTATTTGGTATGGCAGTACGACATCGGCAGACAACAAGTACAATTAAACAGGCAGAGAGAAGCAAGTAACTTAATTCTGCTTAGGAGAAGCAAAGCAAAATTATTAATAGCAATTATTAATAAAAAACAATTTTTATTTTAAAATATTTTATTGATTACTACTATTGTTTCTACTATTGTTGATTTATACTATTCTTACTATTGTTTTCTACTAAATTTCGGTAAGTAATAGGGTAATAGCATACAGACGCCATAAAGCGTGATTAATGCTTACCGAACCCTGTTTAAATATGGGAAATTCCGCGCAAGCACAATCTTTATGATGTTTTTCTGCGACCCTATTCTAAAGGATTAGTTTACGTTACACCTAAATATAATATAATTAACAAATAATTACAATGAAGTTTAGCTTCTTCGACCTTCGAAGAAACAGCCATAGTTTTTGAAAAAATAAAAATGCCATGTAAAGGAAACGGTGTCTACTAAATATTTTAAAAATATTTCGAACGTCAGGCTCACAATAAATAGCCGCTTTTTTTATTCATCATGTTATCATTTTTTCATTTTCATTTTCACCTATTGTTTCATTTTCTTTTATTCATCTTTTACTAAAATTACGAGGATCGTACGAGAAGTAACTTGTATTTGGAGACACGTGACGATTTGTGCAAAAATCTGCATTACCGACTGTGTATACTGCAGTATGGAAATCAAACTTTGAAATCACTAAAATCGACAAAGAAAGAGATTTGAAAAGTCCATACCATATAGTGAATAAACTGCGCAGTGGTGCTTAAAATGTACCGACTAACAACGAAAAGAAGGCAAATGTATCTCACCGATTTAAATGAAACTTGGTGGGTTTATAGACCAATCTATTGTAAGACGAACGGCAACTATCTTAGCGGCCCAATCGCCCGTGTCGGCCACCCTAACCTCAAGACTACCCTTCGCTGTTTCACTTAATAACTCAGAAACTATGAGAGATATCGAAAAAAAGTTAAGATAAGATTTTATCTGTTTTATATGTCCTAAACGATGGTGTAACTGTTTTCCCAATATCAAGTATCTGTTTACGAAAACAAACCCCCACCCCTTCATTTTTCTATATACATACATACTACTATAAGTACTACAGTAATGGTAATCTGTGTAAAAATGTTGAGAGCAAAGGAACTGCTTACACCCTGCACATCGAATAAGTGCAGGCTTTCCACAAATGCTGCATTTGGGTGTGCTCTGTGTATCCTCCGGGAAGAAATGATCTCGATACATGGATCGAAGCGGACGGTGGTATATTTGAATTTAGTTTTAATGAATTACTCTAATAATTGCTATAATTTAATAATGCAAAATAGATACCGTTTTCTATTGGTTTATAACTTATGTATTTAACTTGTATAATCTACTCAAATTAAATACCAAATAGTAACAGCGTCTCTAAAATAAGCGATATGGCTATTTCAGTAACCTTTGATATTCGAGTATATATTTATTACATTTTTTCGATGATTTATGTCCTTCCATATCATCTTGCAGAGTGTATATACGAAAGTATGTGTTCAATAATCAATCCAATGAACAGCCATTTACTAAAATGATAAACTCATTCGTTGGATCAGTTTTAATAAAAATATCTTACATTAACGTACTCTAGATATCTTTTTTGTTTACTGTATTATATGTAATTCTCTTTTAAATCGTCAAAAGGGCGAACGGGAATTAGAAACACTTAAGTGGCAAACGCAATTTAAAAGAAAATTGAGGCATATACATAAAACTTCGTTGTCTTTCGATAGCTTAGTTACTGCAGACTTTGCTAGAGAGATGTAGTCAAGCTTACGCAAGTTGTCGTAGCTCTAATTGGTCATCGAACGCTATACTCTGGATGTTACAGGACATATGTAATCTATGTACATTAACAGTATTACATGATCTATTCATACACGCAAATGAGAAGGTAGACATACTGTGGACGTCTGAACCATCGAACATTGCTATTAAAATGATCGTACGGTTATTATCTGTAGTGCTGCTTACTAATTTAATGGTACAACGACTGGCAGATGTACGTATCTTACACACACATACGTACGTACATATACGTGATATTCGAACATTTATCAGTAGTTTTATTAGGAAGTTTCACATGCACATCTACCTCTGTTGAGTGTAGCATGCTGTAAATTGTAAGAGGTAATAACTGTAACTAACTTTATAGAGAAAAGTGGGCCTCCCGATAGCTTTCATAAATTGATACGAGTGCTTTCGTAAATTATCATGCGGGATGGTATATGGAATTGAATAGTTTACTAAGGAGGATATTGCTGAACAAATTTTATTAGAAGATGCTTAAAAATAAGAATTACATATATACTTATATTGAACAGAAATTAAAAACAAGGTATTGTACATGGTGTAATTATTGCAACTGAGTATACAAGTACTTCACTTTCTAAATGGGAATCTTCATTGTTACTACTTTTATCTTACTGTTTTTAATCTGGATAATCATTGTAGGTTATCAGTAGTCACAATTGCCTCAGTTCACACATATTACAATTAAAATCAAAAGAAACTTGGTTTTGAAATTGGATAGTTATAATTGTCAGATATAAAGACCTGTGTGTTTCTTAAGATCATTCAGAAGCAACTGCATAGATCGTTATATGAAAGAGCATATGTTGGGAGTTTTGAAAACTTTGTAATATGCTAAAACCTATTTATTATTAAAACCTATCATTATTTAAATAAATTATAAAATTATTGAAGCCACAGTTGAAATTTAATGTTTGTTTCGTGCTACTGTTTCTAATCATACTTGAAATATTTACATTCCTCGAAAATTTTTGAACGGGTACATGCGAAATTTCACAAAACTGGCAATTTCGATCAAAAATGCGGATTGTAACCTCTTTTCAGAGGTTTAACATTTAACATTTGTTTACGCGTTGTACATCATTGAACAAAGATGATAGCAAGGACATAAAATGCAAACATAAAACGTTCTAGAAAAAAAATGTGTTCTTTACAAGTGCCCGTTTCTACCTCCTGCACGCCTTGAAACTGCGACATGCGAAAAAATATGCATGTACTGTCCCTTCTTCTCGAAAGAACATATTTTTTCTAGTAGGGATAGTACATGCATGTTTAGTTTTAGAAGAAATTTTCTCACATAATTCGGTCACCGGATGATGAGGGGGACATTCGTGTCCTCGAAACGGCCGCCCCAAACTAATTTTTATATATTACTACATAATAAATAATAAGTTAAACTTGTGTGGTGCGGAGGTACCGATACTTATGTGTTGTTTACATCCCTGAAATAACAAAAAGTGTCTTTCAAACGGAGCTAAATCAAATATGGCGCATATAAGAAAGAAGAAAAAAAGTGATGATGACCAGAACGAACTAAAACGTTGAATAAAAATTTTAAGTACACTTACAGGAAATGAACATTTTTGAATTTTTTTAAATCTCGAGCGTCATTTGTCACAGCTCATTTTCTTTTCAATTTAGTAACAAACGTGAAATCTAGTAACTTAACCAAATTTAACCCCAACCCAATTTAACGCCATAACCGGTCTTCCAAAACAACCTCTCAATTTAAGCAATATTGATTTTGAATTGTAACAAATCGCTGGTCGTTACAGATTCAAAGAACTTTTACTGAAAGAAAGAGACAATTTATTATATTATCAAGATAATAATTTTTTAATCATTCTTTGAGTCTTATTTGCGAATGTTTGATTAAAATATATTTATTTTCACCTGAACAAAGTTTTGGAAATCCCTATGTACTTCTTCTAAATGACGGTGCGTATAATCTTTCAATTCATATCTTTGACGTGTGTTTTTTGCACTGTACGTCATTCAAAAGAAGTCTCCGCGTCATCTCTGGGAATGGTATATAAACCGCTCAAAACTCCTGCCTTCTCTGTATCGCTGTCGGCGCTAAACGCTGGCCTAGGAGGAACCACCTCCGTATTGCAATCGGTGCTAGACACTGGACTGGGTGCAGCCGTCCTCCTTCTCACTCCTCCTCCTTCTTCCTCCCGTTTGACAGCTAGAACATATCCTGTGTGTCGGCGTCATCTATCGGTGAAAGACGCAACTGCATGAAATAAGCGAATACCGATTATAAATTCTGTCAAAAGTAACAAAAGGCGAAAAAATAAGGAATAAATTATTTTATTTGTAGACAGGTTGCAAATTTGCTAAAATTAATTAATATTGATTTTCCGTATTTTTGAAAACCAAAAATTTGCTGGAACCGATACACGAATTTCCGAGTTTGCGAGTAGAAGCAAGACACGCGCAGATTAGAGCGTTACAGAATTTTCTTTTCAAATATTTTTGAAGCAGATAATATTCTAGCCGTTTATAAACTCAATAGCTCGCGTCATGTTGTAATGGAAATACTTCTTCTTTTCTTACTAACCACAGCTTTTCTAATATTTTGCAGCCAATACTTTGCCTATTCAATTTCTCTATTGACACCAGTGTTTCTCTATCTGCTCCAAAAGTCACTGATATTCAATAGTAGGAAGCATAATGGAATTAACAACTATTGGCCAATTACTTTGTTATACCCATTAGCTAAATTATTTGCAATAATTCCAATAATAAATACAAAACTTTTAGATTATTTCCAGCATTTTATATTAACTATTTTTCCAGGTTAACGTTGTTTTCCAAATAACAATTCGACTGATACCGCGCTTTTGTATGGTTTACTCAAAAGTATACTTCCAAACATCATCCAGACATACATTGTCTAACAATTGAATCGATTTGTCAAAAGCTTGTATTAACATTAATCTTACCTTCAAGACAAAGAACAATAAGTTCTTTACTACAACCTTTGTTCAGACTTCAAAGTTGTTAATTTTGGCATTCCTTGCAAGATTAAGATAAGTATTGGCTATTATATTATTTGTAACAGTTGATACGCTGCTCCCGTCATTAATGTGATCATTGATGTTCCCACTTTTTCAGAGTTTACGGTTGAACTTGATATTATTTTTGAGAGCATATGAAGATGGGATTCGCAAAAAAAAACAAATGTATTCCTTTTTGCAACAATATCAAATATAAAATTCATCTCATAGAGATTTGTTGTGTTGGAATTTATCAAGTTTACGTTTTGCTTTATTCAATCTAACTTTTCAGTTTATCCAATATGTTGCCATTTTATTGCGGACATTGCAGGGATATCGATAGTTCAAGAAAGAACACTAAAGACTACTTTTAAATTAGGTCACTATGAATACACTATGAACAAATTGTTGATCACATACTGTCTGTACAATTCTAGAGTTTTTTGCTTTGTTGTTTAAGCATTCGACCCAATTCAGCGTTAGCGCGATAATCATAAGGACTGCCAATTATCTCTTATCGTCTTGCCATAACTTTTTTTAGAGAAGCATCATACTCATGGGGTGTTGTTTTTCTTTCTTTTTCAGTAGATTTACGTCGTTTCACGCCGCATTTTTGTATATTGCAAAATAAGGATCATTCTGTATTTTTATGTATTGTCTAAGTCTGATATAATACAGTAACATTCTTCTAAAGCAGGCAGTCTCTTATAACTCAACAAAAGCAAGTTGGATTATCATTTGTAAATAACCAAATATCTCAGCTAGAAATAACTGCGAAAGAACGGCGTCGGTTTTAAAAAGATTTCACCATATATGGTATTCAGTTCCTTGTACTTCTCATATTCAATTATTTATAAACGTAAAAATCCGGTTTTGTAGTCGCGTAAGATGTGGTCTTTGCAACTTTAAATAGGCTATTAAACTGCATACGTGTCACAATAAATAGAATAAAAGTAGAATGAATAAAAGAACGAAAATACATCAAGCATTTCCAAACAATGTTGTATAACTGGAACCAGTTTACACAAGAGTGCTTTTGTTGTCTCGTCTGGATTACGGTTTTTGAAGTTTGGATGATGAGGGTTAACTTTAAGATACCCTGATAAGCGTAGAGGCCAACACTTCAAAGACGGAAGGTCAAGAACGACAGCGAGAACAAGAGGAGAGTGAAATAGAAATGTTCCCAGACCACAAAGAAGGCGATGCATGTATGCAGTGTAAAATGAGCATTGATTCTCTTATCGTAAAAGCTAATAAAATCCACAAGCGGAATAAATGTCTACTCTATTATATTGCATTTCATAAGCTAAGCAAATCAACGGAAATCCAAGGAATTTTAATCTAGACAACATTTTAAAGTTAACGGAACTGAGTAAAGGTTGTTAAGCTCGAATCTTCCCTTCCAGACTCGAGTAAATATTGAACGGAATTTGTTAAAGAAAGAAACGGGTTGATTTAATTTAGCGAGACAGTAGAAAAGTCGAAGGGATCTTAGAGTTGGGTAATATCAACAGCGTAAGCCAAGATATCTAACCCTCCGACAACGATAGAGGTTTAAACTTTGCGCTTGTCAGGAAAAGTTAGCTTTTCATTATGGCAACACCTTCTTGTCAAAATGTTTACGTTAAATTTCAATTATGAAATACACAACATTGAGGAACTTTTAACATTGATACTTGCATCAAATTCATTTAACTGAAGGTTTTGGTTCTTAGAAAAGATTACGGTAAGGTATGTAAAACAAACGGCGACGATATAAATAAGAAAATTACATGTATTGTAATACGAAACACAATTTCCCGGGTAATGCAGTACAAACAGTAGCAAATAACTTAATGGATTACCAAATCTCTACTATAAAGATAGTAAGATACAATTTTAGCCACAGTGAAAAATAACAGGAAAAACATATTTATAACTAGAGTTCGAATATTTATGGAAATGTGTTGTCTGCTTTCTTGAGCTTTTGGTAACATTTAAGACTTTCACCTTTTTCTGGCCGAAGGTGCCTTTTCAAAACGAAAATTGCCTTTTCTTTAGATTTTACAAACGGCGATTACGGTTAGTGTTCTAAAACTACCGGCTTGGTTCGCACTAAACACTTTTGCTTTAGTATTGCTAACTAAACATTTTAATTTCTCTTATTGCGACAATAAAATGGAGCAAGGTGGGAAACATAAGTCTAGGAGTTATGATTCTCATGCAAGAGAGGAATGTTGCAGTTTAAATGTTGATGTGCGTGCTACCAGTCAAGGAAACATTTATAGAAAAAGGCAAAATTTGATAAAAATGGATAATGATTCCTTATTTTATCACGCGCGATTAAAAATTGTAAGTAAAGGAAGTAAAGGGTAATCCACAGTACACATATATACACAGTACACATATTAATTAATTCATACCTCATTGCTATCATACCAAGCGGTGATTTTTGAAAGGGTAATAAGTAGAGACAGCAAAAGCAAGTGGAATTATTCCTTTTTTGCAGCGACTAGATAGACTCTTGTCTATTCGCCTTATGAGAATGGATTCATGTTGCCTACTGCTAGGCCCGAGAGTCGACAAAAGGCGAGTCTGTCTAGTCTCTGCAAGGAAGTAATCATTTCATCCGCCTTTGTCCTCTCTAGTAATAAGTCCCAACAAGGAAGTTTCGAGATATAAAAAAAAACATATTTATAAATGAATTATTTAGGTTATCGATGAACGGGGATAAAATATAAGAAACCAGGATATGTACAAGGACGAAGTGCGTTTTAGCAATCATTGATGTAATACATATACTTTGTTGGAATGTGTAAACATACAAAAGTAATTTTAAAGCAATTTTAGAGGATACAAATTGATACTAATGAACGGTACGTACAAAACATAGTATAATAGCATTTCATTCATCTTCGGTCTGTTGATCTGTGATTGGTCACTTTGAAAGTTCCTTGTAAAATGTTCACGTCTCGTTATCTTCGTTATCCACATATTTAATAACTTGTTTAATACCATTGAGTTTTTTTGTATTAATTGGCACCTTTCCTGAGTGTGCCTCGTGTACAGAGGACATCGATACTGTGCGTTGACGAAGCTGCCGGAAATTAAAAGAATGACAAAACTGTTAATAAAAGGTATAGTAATAACTTTTCCAGGATTCTCTGAGGAGTATACATGCTCATAGAAGTGCGTTGGTGCCAATACAAGCTTTTGGTTTTTGGATTCATCTTCGCCTTTGCTGTCATCAGATGGAACTTTTTTTTATATATATAAAAAGAAGGCCGCTAGGAAGCAAAATCCTATATTTCTTCAGAAGATACTATCTTAACTGTTACGTTCTTACTATTCGCTATTATTCTTCAGTAATTCATAGGCAAAAATACACTGTTGGATTTTTTTTCTGTTTGGATTTCCTTCTTAAAGTTCCTATCACAAGGAAAGAATATATGTCCTTGAACCGGAACACGATCAACAATTTTCCAAAATTTTCCAGATTCTACTAGCGCAAAACACATAATTATCATTGCGTGGTTCGTATTTGACCAGGACATCCATCGCTGTACAAATATATGTCGATTATTTCATTAACAACACGCTTAATTAAATGGTCACAAATAAACGAATATGCCTTTTTGGGCAACACCTTCGTAACACATGTATATTTGTGCACTATACATTTTGTATGCAAAACGTGTTAACCCATAAGTGACCGTAGAACAGAACTAAGTCCCAGACACAATTCCATCGAACTCTCATTGCTATGTACTATCCGCAGATTGTTAGTATTGCGCTAATGGAATTCAGTTTCTTTCAACACCAAACGATCGAGGAGAAAATTTTACCCAGGACCATGAGTAAATATAATATTTACCAAACAATGGACTTGATGAGGCCTTCAACAATTGTCGATTTATATACAGTGTACATTTTTTCCAAGTTGGTGTAACAAAGAATACCACATCATTCAACATTTGACCTATAGCGTACCTTAGAAATAAATCCAACTAACAGCGTTTCGTAGAAATGTGTTATATAAACAGTAATAAAAGTATGTAAACTTTCACAGTGGTATCAACAACTTAAGCAATATGTATCTATATCCGTTTGGTGCTGGCTGCAAGCTTCTTAACGATAAAAATAACAAACAACTTTAATTAGTTCCTTCATCGAAGTTTGGTTTAGTGAAGTGAACCGTTTGACTTCATTTCTTGTAAGGTAGCTATTTTTGGGCATTTCAGTATGTCGCTTGATTCTTCTTGCATCTAGTACTCTTTTAGCTTCCAACCTCTTTACATATATAACTTCTCGAGTCAGTTACTTCCTCGCTTTTTACTTCGATCGAAGATCACTTCTAAGTGATCTTCGATTTTTTATGGTACAGATTGTAATTTCTTTATAAATTTACTTATATTTTTCGAAGAAGTAACATGTTAGTTGCGATAGTTCAGAATGCTCTCTAATATCCATCGCTTGTAAAGCTAGCTGGTACAGCCGTATTTCTTCTCAATTTAATTATAATTAGTATGCTGGAATTTGTCTCTAGATTTTGCTGTTCCTGGTGTCTTATTACGCATTGCTGTTTATAAAGAGAAACTTGTTAACATACGTTTACCTCCAGGGTCTGTTACAACAAGATAGTGAGTATTGAGTCAACGTGTAATTTTCATGCAACGTGAAGTTTTTCTGTTATAGTTTGAAAATCGGGATTTTTATTTGTAAGCACACACAATTTATCGGTTGTTAACCTTACATTATCTGCTAGACTTCCTAACGAGGCTTTGAAGTCATGTACCATATTTGGCGTTTCAAAGCTTGATGTTCTCTAATTCGGAAATAATATCTAAAAGAATCGTATACTTTTTGAAAATTCGCTCTATTTGAGTTGGATGTAGGTATTTAAATATCAAATGGGTTTAAGTCACGTTCCTCGTTTCGTTAATTCCGGCTATGTTGGATGAGTAGTGCCCAGAGAAGCTTGTCTAACTGACGAATACGTTTGGGAGATTTAATAAAAACGTTTTTGCCAGAAACTATCAATTGATCTACTTCTAGACAACTGTTAGTAAATTCAGCATCAAATTAGATTGTTTTAGCAACCTTTCAGCTTTACCGATGTTTGAAGTTCCCTCTGCAACCAGTACTACATTGCATTGTGCTACGTAAAAGAAGAGGCTCGGATACTAGACCGCTTTTTTAAGTGCGCACTAACGCAATTTAAATACAATTCTTTCCTGTATCCATTGTTTCATCCACCTCAGCCATACTTTTTTATTTTTTAACTCTGCCTTGATTTGATCCGTAACCGTGTTTTTCACCCGCGGTAAATGAAACTATAGTTGATCTTTTGTTGGCAGTCTACATTGCGGAACGCATTTCCCTCAAAGCTTTCGAAATTCTTCATTGTCTGCAATATTTTGTAGAATGTTGCACAGACTTAACATAAAAGTAAAGTCAGGTAGCCATTTATAATGTGGCCACGTTTCGCGTATAACAAGTGCTGTTTGCTATTAACGTGGCTTTCAGAGAGAAAAATACTGTACGAATAAATGTTGATATTGCAAACAATACAATTAAAAATAGTGCCGGTGTATTCTAATATAGGAAATCGGTTAAGAAATCTATTGAGACTTGTCGATCAGAACAAAACGCGCCGTCGCTTCGCCAACATCAATTCAACCTGTGATTTACTAACCGTATGCGTATGAATCCTAACATTAGCCATATCCTACTGCTTTCAAGATATATCATCGAAGCCAATAAATGCACACTCCTTTCTATAAATTTGGTGGTCATTACCCACGGCTGCTGGTTACACTGACCAACAAGGTTTTTACCCTAAGTTAGTAACTGATGAAATTGAACAGCATATATAAAGTAAAAATGATTCGAAGAGCGGCAAGATTGGCTTAGCTCTGGTTATAGAAAAAATGCCCTTAGAGCATGGCCGGTAATCTGGTCTACTGCAATAATGTTTATAAACTTTCTAAAGTTTTTGGAATACATCATGTCCCAGATCTTGGAGATTATTCATAGACCCATCAAAGATCAGCTTACAAGAAGTTTTGTTGCATATTGGAAACCATTATCCTTCTATTCCGATAATTCATGCTGCTTCTATGAAAAAAAAAAACGAAAATCTGAATATTTTATTAGAAAAGATAAAGTACAAAGACTATTCCTGGAATATTTGCGCAGATTTTAAAGTAATTGCAATTATTTTGGGCATGCAATCTGGTTGTACCAAATACTGTTGCCTTTTATGCCTTTGGGACAGTCGTGGCAAACATTACCATAAGCCCCATAAGTACCATAAGTCGGGAAAAACATTACCATAAGCAAGAGTGGCCACTTCGACAACAGTTTATACCAGGAAAAGACAAGGTGCAACATCAGCCTCTAGTAGAAAAAGAAAATAACGTAATACCACCTCTCCGTGTGAAACCTGGGCTCATGAAAAACTTTCTAAGGGCACTGGATCTCGTAGGTGAAGGTTTTAAATATCTTCGTGAAAAGTTTCCAAAATTAACACAAGGGAAACTGAAAAAAGGCATTTTTATTGGACTTCAGATACGAGAAATAGTAAATGATGAAATCTTTGAAACCAAATTAACAGCGAAGGAAAAAACAGCTTGGCTCTCCATGGTACAAGAAACAAAAAAGCTGACAACTATAAAACTTTAGTAATGGATATGCTACAAGCATTTCACGCTGCTGTCTGTAATATGTTCCGTAAAGAGCACATTCTCACTTGGATTTTTGTCCGGAAAATATGGACGATGTTAGGGATGAACACCGTGAGCGCTTCCACCAAGACATCACGGGAATGGAAAACGGTATCAGGGGAAATGGAATCCTGTTATGTTAGCAGATTACTGTTGGATGATAAGAAGAGATACCGTAGATGTTGTTTATAAGAGACGGAGCAGTGTTACTTCACATTTCTAATTATAATAATTTGAAATATACGTTAAATTATGATCTAATCTAAGAAAACCTTTTCATCGAAATGTAAAAAGTCGAGCTAACTTGACCTTCTACCTTTTATTAAAATAAATGTTTATATGTTTTCTATTGAAATTAGTATAAATTATTTTACGGCAAAATGAAAAGTAAAAATTTGTTGGCCAGTGTTATTACGCTAACACAAACACAGAAATCGTACGCAAAAAATGAACGGCTTCTAATGTACACAGTTCGTATTTGATCTGTGTACAATGGTGATTCAGTGTAATCTGGCGTTTACTTTGTTATATAACAATCCATTTATTTCGTGTTGGAAGAAATACGCCAATGTTTGCATTTAGAAAATAAAATTAAGATTGAACTGAAAAATAAAAAAGTCTGCTTGGGTGTGGACGAATTAACCGACTGCAAAAAAGGATCTGTACTTAATATTATGGTGCGTAAAGTGATACCACATTAATTGTCACCTTCAATTTTATTAGCTTCTAGACGAATAGAAGAATGTACTGCCCAAGTAATTTCAAAATTGTTGCAATGTTAAGCACATTGGAAAAATGTGAAGTATCCAGAAATCAAGTCTTAACGTTTATAACAGACAGTGCCGCAAACATGCTTTCGGTATCCCGGTCTCAAGGAACAGCGTGGTCACTTTTTACGTATTACATGTAAAATTTGTGCTCTATATTTTGTGATAAAAACAATTCGTAGATGTTGTCCATAGGCGGAAAACGAAGAAAATGAATGTGGTTCAATTAAGTTTGAAAATGTTTTAGACAAAGATTCAGGCTTTTTTTTGTGCCCAAAAAGATGCGACCAAATATGAACGAATATAATGAGAGAAGGTGGTCTGCATCTACTTGAAGATTTAGAAAGTGTGATTTAAAAATTTCGCCTTTGTTTGTACTTACATTTTGTAGAAAAATATACACTGTACATCTTTTTTCAATGTACTTGTTTTATCTGTATTAGTTGAATAATATACTAACAGAAAGATAGAACAGACATATTTAGTTAAAGTACAAAGGGTATTACGGCAGAGAGTACACATTAAGAGAAATGAATTGGTTTATCCAACAAATCAGGAAGCGTTGCACATTTATATGTACATTCAATTAAATATGTGCTTAGCGTGTAGATATGTCTACCTTGCAACTTTGGTTTAATTATTATTATTACTACATCAAGCCAATATTTACGTTAGTTCTGCTTCAAAGGATGTTACTCTTTAGATCAACCACAAAATCCTTTTTCACACGACAGTCGCAAATAAAATTCCACAAAAACATTCTTCTTTATTTAGGAAAATGCACAGTTAGACTTCCACAATCAATACCCATTTCCAAAAATACTTATTTCCTTGCGCGTACGTGTCCATTTTTGATTCTACCTATGTATTTTTTTTGAGTCCTGCCAGCATTCTAATATAGGATTGCAGAATATTCCTTTTAAAGTTGATCCAGTTTAAAAGGTTCAACCTATTGTATTCAGTTGTTTTACATCATACAGAATGTTTTGTATATTTATCAAACAAAGTTGGTAGAGTTAACTAATGTTAACACTCAAAGTAGGTGGTAGGAGAATACCTAAATTTTGCTTTCAGCATTGTGACCAGAAAGAACGATTAAACAAAAATAATATTAACCACAATATATTGCTAAAACAATGTAAGAGTTAAGTAAATTAAGAAGTCAAACCAGTACTGGAGCTAATGTATCAAATATCGTTACAAATATCAAGCCCTTTTTATTGTATGTGCTATTTATACGCCCCTATTTCTTATTTAAATCATTAGCAGCCCCTTTGTTCTAGATGCAACTCTCTGCAACAGGATCGTACGTTTGAATTGTATTCTAGCGGAGCTCTCCTCCATCTTCTATTTCACTGTTGTAATTAATTAATTATTTCTAATATTTACAAGTATTAGCAGGTCATCGATACGGACGAATACACTGACTACCATCTGCCCTTGTTTGTAACATTTTGGTTCTTCTACATGTTCAATTTTTTTAAATGGCATCAAGTACCATTACAAATAGTCACACAATTGTCTTAAAATTGCTGTTGTTGTATAATTTGGTATATGTAAATAGCTATATGTTTCCATTCCATAATTCTGCATGTAATCGTTACACAATAGACAGATAATGTGGTTCTTGTGAAGCACCAGTCCCTTCAACGGATCGTTCTGTTTACACGGTCAAATCCCGCAAATCAGTTCATCTACGGAAGCCACCTGCTTTTCGCCGCATGCATTAGACACCCGCCGCCTGCTTCTTGTTTGATCCTTCGGATCCATTTTCGGATTCTCGTCTTTCATAGACTGTCCACCTCAAATAGCGTTTACATCAACAACACAATGCATTTATGTAAATACCCGTTATGTACTTAATCGCCAAGAATTCCGGTGGGAACTGCAATAAGGAATTGAACAAATACTTCTTGCACGAATCACTCAAACGTGATGATGCGGGGAAACGGCGCTTAGAGCATCAAACTACTTTTCACGCCGGTAATACCGTCGTTGTAAAACGTTAACGTGACGATATCGTTAAAACGGGGCTGTTATGTTTATATTGGCCGAAGCTATGAGGAAGCTGATGCTGTCGCTGTTGCTGTTATATGCCTTTTTGAAGTTGTTGACACCTATAGGACGATATACAAGAGTTCGACAACCTATTAATTTTGTTTAGGTTACATTTTAATTTGGTGGGCGTATAATAAGCAGGATACTCACTAAGCATAGTAAAAGCAGCAATTATTATTGCAGAAACTGCTAAAATAAGAAGAGACGAACGACGAGCAAAACTTGGAATAAAATCATCTTCTAATGTTCCAAAGAAGAAAGCGTTGAATTGGAACCTAGCCAAAGGAGATGAAGGAAAAATATGAAGGCGGACTATTCATTATTATTTCTCATGCAAAATTGAAATATGCAGCTAAATAAGCGGGACTTCAGGAAAATAAAATATTAATAGCGAGACATCAAAATATATTACATCAAAGAAATATATAGCATTACGATCGCTTAATTTAAACTCCACCCATACAATTATTATATTAAATTATATTGAATCTGTTTGAAAATGTAAAATTATGGGTCAAAAACGTTACCTTCTACAACCTTCAATCTGTTTTCAAAATATTTTTTGCCTGAAAATTTATTTTTTCCTAACATTTTTTCGTAGTTAATAATTTTCAAAACATAGAAGGTTCAAACATGCTTGCTGATGAAAACTATTTCAAACTTAGCTGTGTGAAATTTTTAATTTTAAACCACATTTTACATATATTTATTGCTCAATTCTTATCAAAATTTTTTCAATTTTCGTTATTATTTAGTTTTCTATTTTCTCCAATTGAGTATCAACTATTCGAGTTAAATAAAATAACTGCTACAACGTTCCAAATTCGAATACCGAAAAGACTCGGTATCCACCGTTCACAATGCTAGTAGTGTAAGCTTCACAATAAAAAAGATTATCATGCTTCACGAAACTAGTAAGCAACTCAAACCCATTCTCATGAGGCGAATAAACACGAATCTGTCTAGTCTCTGCAAATTTCGTAAAGCGCACAGAAAGTGGCGAAATTTATATTAATAAGAAACATACGCTACATGGTCTCAGAATGCCCAGCAAGCAAGGGGTCATGAGAAAGAAAAAACTCGTCGATTGTATAATAACGTTTGCTCTTTAAAAACTCTTCAAGACGATACCTGAATTGCCCAAGCGCGAGCCCTGCCTCAATTCCGTTGTTAAATAATTATATGCCTTTGCGTTTACGAACGAACGAAGCAATTATAATTTTGCCATGTCGTCGTGAATACGGTCTAAAAAGTTTGTTCACATGAAAATAAATAAATTTTAATTAAGCATCCTCAAATATGATTCAAAGAATGGATAAAAAGTTATTATCTTAATAATAAATTGTCTTTTTCTTTATGTAAAAGTTCTTTGAATCTGCAACTACACTACTGTCCAAAAGTTTGGACGCGGGAACACATTTTAAAAAAAATCGCAGATATACCAGAATATTATATTGATTAGTAATGAATTTATATACAATAACACTTTGTGTCGTCAAATAAAAGTAGATAAATTAAAACAATCGATGTTCATGCATTATTTAGTTCATTAGTTTGTTTCCGTCTATAGGACCTCATTTTGCTTTAATAACCGCTGCTTCTTCAAAGCAATTTTTGGAGTCAGTCCGCGTCAATTTGTTCCTAAGCGTTTTGCAAATAGCTGATGAGAATTCTGGGGTTGCCACTGTCTGGCCCTCCGATCAAATTCATCCCATAAGAGCTCGATGGGGGACAAATCAAAACTCTGAGGGGGCCAAAGCGTTAATTTTGCCTCATTCGTAGCTACTTTCTCCTCCAGAAAGTTTTTGTATATTCGAACCGTATGTTTGAGATCATTGTCTTGCTGGAACACAACCGGCCTACCAACAAGACGACTTCCACATGGAATGGCATGATTTCGTAAAATATCCAAACATTCTTCTTTACGCATTGTGCCACGAATTTTCACCAAATCGCATAGCGTTGTGCCAGCAAAACAACTCGATACCATAACATTACCACCTCGATGTTTGACGGACGGCACCAAACAGGGCCCACCAGCTCTTTCACCCGGTCGTCGACGAACAAAGATTCGCCGTTTTATACCAAAAATCTCAAATTTGGGTTGGACGGTCCATAAGACGGTGTTTCATTCGTCCAATATTCGCATGCTCTCTTGCCCACGTCAATTCATTTCAGCTTGCTTCCAAAGTTTTGGACGGTAGTGTACCAGCTGTTCGTTACGCTATCAATAGTCTGCAACTACATACAATGTCACAGGTTAATTTGGAAATACGACAAATATAGCGCATTTTCTTTTTTTTATTGCACAAACAATAAACGCACTTAATATATTTTATTGAAAGCAACATTGTAGAAATATATCATTTCTAATATCTGAAGTATCTGTTAAAGTTTACTTAGAACATGTTATACAACATATACAAGTCATTTTAGTGTAGTAATGGGGTGTGTCTATACACATCTATACGAGCACTGAAAGCAGTTGTGAAATATCAGGAACTAATAAAAGATATTGAAGACATAGTGTAAAACGATATACTATCTAGGATGTCCCATTTGAAACAATAGCGGACATAGCTTACGTGATCCGCATTGCAGATTATCGACATCTTCGTGATATTCCAGGTAATTGAAAATTAAAAATCTCCGTGAAATGATATAAATGCTAAAAATATAATCGTTAATTGAGTTGTATTTGTTCTTTGATGGAAACGTCAGCTCGCATATCATACTCAGGTTCTGTTCCAGGAAAGAATGTCGCAGTTTGTGGGAATTGTTTAACATAAATCTTTTCCTGCTACAGCAATCTATTGACGACGGCTGAAAATTCCATGTCGTTTCCGCGATGGGCCAACTATTTACGATTCTGTGCAATTCGCACATTAAACTCAAATAGCGCGATAGATACTGTGCGCACTTTCCGTGTAACAATGATGCATTGCGAAGAACTTCTCGACATTTATTCCATTCGAAAGATTTTGGAACTCTTCCATAACTTTGAACTAGGACAAGAACTTCTCGCGTAAGCCGTACATTACGTATCTACGTCTGTTATTGGAACTTGTAAATTTTTGAATAATTTTCCTAATTCGACGTTTACTACCTATGTGCGTTGTAAATTCGAAGTTTTAATTACAGTCATTCGGGAAGGAGGTAAACTACAAAAGTCATTTCCTCGTGCTTAATTAATTTCAAAATTCATTCATTCGTTTATAAAGCGTTTCTAAATTCTATTAAACGTATACGCCGGTCTTTATGTCGTCGTAAAATTCCATATTTCTTGTTATTTTACAATTAGTTCGAAAATAAAAGGCGAAAGATACGCGTTGCGTCTTTATCGTAAAATCTAAATAGCTGGATACAACGTTAATGCAAATCGTCAAGGCACTGCCATGTATAAATTTACCTTGATAGTAATTTCGTAAATTTACATTATTTAGATGTGAGCGTATCGCTAACTCTATTCCAACCGTAAGGCAATAAAGAAAACATTTTAGCAGATTACATGGAATACTGTATACATCTTGATGTATAAGACCATTTAACTGTTTACCTTTAATGCACGTTTACAATACTCATGTCGTGAAAACAACTTAACGACAGCAATTTCGTACAGAATCACCATAAAGATATGGAAGTTTTAAATTCATTAGTACATTACTCAAGACAATTCTGTTACCTTCATTGAGCACTAACTTTATAGCCGAATGTAATGTACAGGGTGAGTCGGTAGGAACAGACCAAAGTTCAGCAGTATATTCTATACGGGAAATGAATGTAAAAGCTCATGTACCATTGTTCTCAAGATACACCCTACTTAAAAGATTTTTAACTAGTGCTCTTGTACGTTCTTCGTCAAAGGCTCTTTTATTTTGTTGTTATGCATCAATGCATTGTTACTTTTATTTTCGAATTTTTAAATTATTTTGTTAGAAAAGGCCGCACATTTATTCAAATACAGAATATGCAAGTATGCTTATTGTTTATATGGTTTCTGTAACGAGAATGCTGCAGCTGCTATTGAAATGTACAGCCAATGACGCAGAAATCCTTGTAAGGACACATTTATCAGAATTTTCAGCAAACTATACGACTTTTAGCACTAACATAACATCTGAACGAGCTACTCGACAAAGTTCAGTAGAAGTAGATAATACACGTTAGGCGTTAGTAGGTGATAACGGTGAGTTCACGAAGAATCAACGCTCAATTGGGCACTCCACGAAAAGGATAATAAATACACTCCCCAAGCCGTATTCAACGTATAACTGGAAGATGATTATGCAAGAAAGTAAAGAATTTTGTCATTGGGTAAATAATATTCGTAATGACCACAGAGGACAAAATCGAGTGAAATCATATCTATTTTGCAGCGACTAGATAGACTCGTGTTTTGTCGACTCTCGGGGAAACTAGTAGGCAACACGAACCTTTTTCTTATGAGACGAATAGAAACGAGCCTGTCTAGTCGCTTTTTATTTATTATCTCTAGTGATGACATTCATAATACGTATGTACAGTCAGACGAAAATCCCCATGCAACAGTAAAGAAGTGATTTTCAGTAAAAATTTTCGGTAAACGTATGGTATGATATGGTTGGTAGTTATTCGATTGGATCTTTGATTTAGGACAGCTCATAGGAAAGCTCTACTTGAATTATGCAAATGGTGTAGATGCGAGTTGGATATGTAAGCATTGCGTATTTAAACTAAAATACTTTGTTAACCAATTTCTAATATTCTGATATTGTCCATTATATGTATCTAATAATACCTTTTCATGTAAAGATGATGCTCTAAATGGGCAAAATAAATAACCACGTATTTGCGTTACGATGTTTTAAAAATAGTGCTATAGTGCACTTCAAATAAGCGTTTCCCTATTGATGGACTAGGCGTATCGTTTACTTTGTTCCACAACACACTTTTTTATCCCGTTCTATGTGTAACAGCTTTTATATAGAAACACATACAAGCTTTGAATTTTAGCTAATCTCCGAGAGTGCACCCGCTCCTATGTTCATGCTATTAATGATAGCAATGTGTTTACAACTGTTGTGGCAATTTAGAATTCGTACTCCATTTAAATACGAGAATAGTTACATTTCCAATATTCAATATGACGTGTACATGTAGAATGACGAGCCATGGGGTTTATTTATAATCTACCACGATTTGACCTCGCGTTCACGGCCTCTTACGCAACCGAGTTAACGTATTCGAGTCGGAATTTATAATTCTTGTTTGAATTGTTGGGCAGTAAACGTCTGCTGATGATTTATAAACAGTCTGCCGAATTAGCAGTTGAAATTCGATTTTGATAGATTTATTACGAATATGTCGGCCAGCTATTTTGGAAAATCAAGAACAGATAAAAAATTCAATGTTTAATTTTTCACCGTGGAATTTAAAAAGAGTATTGCATCGGTTCCCGATTAAACAGCATCGCTTTATAAGCTTAATGTTCTTTTATCTAAAAGAATTCTTAGTGAAGGTTCAGCTGTTTTGCAAGAACAGGGCTTTTTAATATTTAAATTCATGGAACTGATTTTAATTAAGATTAGCATTACATGGCAGAACTGCCATGTTCTTTTCCAATTTGAGAATAATGACGTTTTAATTAGAAGCCAAACGAAATATTTAAACATACATAGACGGGGCGAGTCATCTTGATGGGCTCAAAAGATTGTGTCTTTGTGAACGAAGATTTTGAAAACGGTTTTCCCTTGTTAAGACGTCAGCTTGTGGAAATGGTTTCATTCTAAAGCCTGCTATAATGAGATGGTTGATTTTCGACTAATAATATGTTAGTAATCTTGTTTAAAATTTTTTCGAATATTCCAAACTAGAATAATATAGTGTTTCATTAAAAAAAATGACATATAATTAAAAAAATTACCTTCGATGTAGCCATCGGAATAAATAAATGTTAACAATTCTGAAGGACATGAACTTTAAAAAACATTACAAAAGTTAAAGCAAGTTAAATTTCATGCACATCAAATGAATCCTAACGAAAAGATGAAAAACATCTGGAACATTATATAAAAGACTGTTTGCTGCTGATGTGAAAATAATCAATAACGAGGAATACATTAGAATACTTGGAAAACTTCGAACCGATATTGTGAAATCAATACTGATTGTTGTGAAATAGCAGCAAGTAGTTAATGAATCATGCATGAAATAATTTGAATAACTTTTTAACTGGCTGTATACAGAGTTCAGAACATTGGATAATTGAAAATTGTTCCTATTAATGCCTAAAAGGAAACTACTAAGGTGCTATATGAGGACAACACTAAAAGTGTCAAACACACAAGTGTCTTCATTTGGAACTCTAGGTATCTTCATAATTTGTACTTGGATTACTCAAAATTCAATAATCTATTAAAAAAAAAAAAAACTAAGCACATTGTCTATCAAACATCATATTTATGCAAATCAACGACTTAATTTAAATTAATTGCAATAGTTTTCGATGGGGTAAAACAACAATACCAATTAGAAGAGTCAAAATAGGAAAAAGTATTAACTCGAACAAAGACCTACCATATAAGGAATACATTAAATTATTAAACAGTTAGAAAATATTAATCAGTTAAAAAAAATAAAAAATAATAATTTTACTATAAATTGCATCCTAATCGGTTCAAGTGCATTTAATTGAATATATATAATGCTAAGATAGCATAGCTTCTTGGTATTGATGAAATAATTCACGGCAAACGCAACAAAAGGAGAGAAAAAATACATTAACACACAAATATGCTCCTGCCTATCCGGCGTCATCAGCGTGGTTTCGAGAGTACTCTGCTATCCCTACCTTCTCTCGCTGTTGCCTCACAGTTAATGCCACAATTTTCAAAACGACAAATTCGACATTTCTTGGCGCCCTCTAGTGCCAAATAAACGCATGCTTGCCGTTCAGGAAGCAGCGACATAAACCGGGTACTGTTTCCTAAACCATTCCTCAAGCAGTTCTCTGACTGCTTAATAACGAGATGGTAACGCTGGTAGCGCTTTGGAAAACCGCACATGTGAATATTCCGGCAGGCTTATCATAATATATATAAACTGAACACATCAGAAAATGGCTAGAAGCAACCAGATTTATAACAAAATGTGAGGCAACTTAACTAAATAACTAACTGTGAGGCAACAGCAATAGAAGGTAGAGATAAAAAAATACATATTTACAATTATACATATTTGGTTATTATTTCTAGGCATTTTCTGATGTGTTTCAACACATTTGTTTTTCTACAAATTAGAAAATATATCGAGTGGTTTGGGGAATACCTTTGGACTTCATCGTATGTATAAAATATGATAAAGGTGCTTTGGGATTTCTAAAACGTCCAAAACATTTAAATTTAAGCTAGTTCCTTCATTTCACATAGCTTTGAGACATCCAGCTCTCTTTCACCGTGGCAGTTCAAGTCTCTCCGTATTTCTGTGATATTATCGACACTATACGAATTCACTAATTGGGATTTTATTTGGGTCCTCTGAGAGTATTTTTTTAAAGTAGATAACATGAATTCAATGCAAAATTATTCAAATATCTTGTCTGACAAACGTTTTGCTTTTAGCTGGTCTTTCCCTAAATTTTCTCTTATGCAATGTATCAAACGGACTACGTAATAAAAGAAACGGAACAGAGCACTACCAAAGCAAAGAAGAAACACGTGTTGAAATGAAGAGGAAACAAGAATTGGGATCTAACGATGAATATGTGACGAATTGTTTCTAACGCTTACCAAATTTCATTTACAAATACCAAATAGCTTTCGAAACATTGAACTTAATATTTTGAAAATTATTTACAATTAATAATGTGCTTTACATTTTATTCTCTTTTCGAGAGATTTATTTAGTATTTTGCTTCCAGAATGCTCTTGCGTTGGCATGTTCTCTCGTCATGCTTGCTTATAATATGGTTTTATCCTGGTAACACCACGTGTCCGTCGAACTGCAACTGCCTCATCGACGATAGAGGGAGACGAAGAGTAACGTGCAACAAAGGCGGAATGATAGATCCGATTCCGACGTTCAATATGGACCCGGCGATGGAAGTTCTGGATATTTCAGCGCCCGACAACGACTGGAATATTTTTACGGTCGGTTCGATTTTCCAAGACTTTAAGCAGCTGGAAGAAGTTCACATTACACGCTCAAATATCCTCCAGATCGGAATGCACGCGTTTTGGGGTGTCCCGTCCATCAGACTATTAAACATGACGCACAATAATTTGACGATCGTGTTCGATCATAATTTCCGCGGTCTGGTAAACTTGGTACAGTTAAACTTGGACGACAATGCGATTGTGCGAATACCGAGTGGCGCTTTTAAACATCTGTCCGAATTAAGGATACTAACGGTGCAACGGAATTATATGACCGAATTGATGCCGCGGTTGTTTCTTAGGCTTAGTAAATTACAAGTGCTTAAAATGAGCGGTAATCCTCTACAGGAGCTCGATCCGGAGGTGTTCAAGGATATACCGGTAAGTCTACTACGAATTGGATTTATTAAGCAATTCGGGATATAAATGAATTTAAGTGAGAGGTTGTTACGTGCAAATTTCTTTTTTTTTTGGGCCATCCTGTAATTTTATCTTAGGAGCCTTTCCATAATTAGGCGACCCATTTTACACCGCGCGAATTATCTTTATTAAAATTCTATTTGATCGCATTTTTATCTCATTTACAGCTTTGATAATTCTCGAGAAGATTTTACATAAGTATCTTTGTCCAATTTTATCTTTACTTATGCAACATTTTTTAAAGAAATTATTTTTCCACGGTCTATGTATGAAGAAGGGAGTATACCGTAGTGTATTTCAAGTAATTTTCGATAGTTTCTCCGATTTCTCCGACAAAAACTTATTTTATTCTAGAACGTGAGAATTAACAATTTTGAAGTTCTCTTTTTGGTTACGTCATCTTACCTTAATCTTAATTGGGCGTGTCCCGAAGTTCTCTCTGGCGTTGAAATTCAATTTTGCCGCGAGGAAGGCCTTCCGATTATTTTACGGCTTTAAATTCACTCAGAGAAAGTCTCTGGTTAATTTCGATACATAGTATTCACAGTTTCAAATACGGAGTGTGTGTTACATATTTTGTACGGCTTAGCGTGAGAACTTCGCCATTGACCCAAACTTTCCGGACGTAAGAATTCTAATCCAGAATTTTCTTTTTTCGTGAAAGTCTTCGTCCTATTGGACGACGAAATTTTAACCAAGATCCTACTTTATCCAAGTCTGAATTTGGCGTTCTCTGAGAGGGCGTATTTCAACTGAGACCCGAATTAATGTACTTTTGAAGGCGAATTTTGGACGAAGTCGAACATCCAAGTACTGAGTCTGACGTCGTCTTTATAACACTGGCGCCCGAGTTTTCCCCGCTGAAGAGATCAGTTACTAACGGTGTCTCCACCTCCTGAGCAACGTACAGCTAAGTACTACTAAATCTCCGGCATTGACTAGAGGAAATGACGGAAAAAATAATCCTTTCTAATAAAGATTCAACCAACGAATTTTCTTTATTTTACATTTACTTTTCATAATATCTATATCTAATACTGTATTTTTGTTGTACAGATCTGTAAACCAACAAGATCTTGTCGCGGTAATCAATCCCAGATGTATTCACCAAAGTATTTAGATTTTTCCTGAATAAGTAGGATGCTTATTTAAATTATTTGTTTGTTGTAATGTAACGAAATATTTTAATTTCAAACATGCGCAAGGCAAATATGATAAAAAGAAAATAGCAAAGCATCTTACGCATTGTAGATTCCTCTGGAGGTATTGCAAAGTGTGGCAATTAAAACAAGCTAAAACTAGCCAGAAAGGTAAATAGATATGGAAAGACAATCATGTGATGCCGATATTACCAACTAACCACAAAAATTTATGAGATTTCAAGAGACAACAATGATGAACTAATAATTTCAAAGAAAATTAATGGGCCGTTTGAAAACTAAAATCAAATAGAAAAATTAGTCCTTTTTTAAAAGAATACCAGAAATTCCCAAATCCAGCATAGCTATTATTAACGCCTATCATATATGAGTTCACCCAATTGCTGTGCAAGTGATTATTCTTGCTCTGATCTCTTTCTCGGGGTTTCTAGCCGTTTATGTAGTATCAGTTCCCTTTCTTATTATCGCTGGCGTTTAATTAGTGAAATGTAACTCGAGCTAACGACGATCTCAGTCAAACGACTAAATAACTTGTCTTCTCTCTATCTTCTCCGTATACCGTGATAGGGGCAGCTCGGGATTAAAGATTCATGCACGAACATCCACTTTTCGTATCCACTCCAAAACAATGAAATCCTTAAATTCACGTTACGGGTAAAAAAAAGAAATATTCAAGTATCTAGTTCTGATAAAACTACCGATATTTGTAACCTACATAATCCCTATTACTAACTGTCCTTCTGGTGTTTGATTGGGAGCTTCAAAGATTGACGTCCTCGAATTGACCGAGAGAATATAATCTCACACAATGATTGTCTAGACGTTCAGTCAGCTTGAACAGACTTAGATAGACATTAAAAAACCAGTGTATGTCTATGATTTTAGCGTATCATTAGCGTCTTTTCTAAAAGAAAAGTAAAGCAAAGAGGTTATTCACGACAATGTTTCCCTACTAAAATGTATAAAATAAATTTAATTGTACCTTTATCATTACTCAGTGAGAAGCCGTCAAGTTCAGTAATAAAGTATAATTCAGTTAAACAAGTATCGTTTCACACTCGCAGTTGTACAGCCAGCAAACATTTTTCCATTATCTGCTTTTAAACTGCCTTTAAAAAAACCAACCTGTTTTAATAATATTATAATTTTCATCAAAATACAACATTCCACTATACAATAAATTGAAATATTCGACAAAATCAACTGAAAAATAGTGGTAGGTTCGGATACACTTCCTACTTGGAATTATTTTAAATTGCGAACATCGTCAGAATAAAACATCTTAACAACAAAATCGATAGCTCTTCTCTCAAGGAAGAAATTGAAAGCTGAATTGGCCATTTTTATTTTGGCTGGAAATCCGTCTAGAAGCCTCGTTGTTCTCGACTTTACGTGGTCGAAAGTAGGAATTGTTACATTACAAATTGCATTGTTTCCTATTATGTGTAGACAAGGCGTTCTTAAGTCTGGCGAAACATGTTCACAATGTTCTGGCGTAGATTATACGTACAGTTCCGTTTTATACTGGGAAATTCTTGTAAGTAATGGTTATATTCTACTCTCGCAACTAAAGACGTTCATAACAAAGATCATATAACACAGGCCATCATGCTCAGTATAACGTAAATTTTGTAAATCCATTTTTCTGCAGATTTCTCTGTGATGTAGGTACTATATCTTGCAGTTTATTGTTTCGAGAAATGTGTTTAATTTAATCTCATGCTCCCATTGGTTCGCCTTTAGTGTAAAGTTTTTACTAGCGGGCATTTCGTTTTAATAAGAGTCTGAAATGAAGATCCAACCAATTTGGTGTTAGCACTCATCTTATTAATTAACTTGTCTGACATGTACGTCGTGTAATACATAGAAAGGAAACTTTAGACACAAATTAATAACTTTATTGAGCAACTACATTAAACATTAATAACAATAAAGAGAAGATAGGATCGTTTATTTGAAAATAAAAAGACAAATTAATTTTTATTTAATTCGCAAGGTACAAATTGGTATTCGCGAGGAACAAGTTGCTGGTTATTTAGTGTTGTGAGAAGTATCAAATTAGATCTGGATAAGTTTTGTAACCGATCGAAACACTTCAGTTAAGATTTAAAATTACTCCCGTTCATATATCAGTTAGAAACGTTAAGCTGTTTAGGATGCCATCCTTGGCAAGCCTTGAATACTGTATACTTCGAAACGTTAAACATTTTGTCGCGTAGAATAAGTAATCCGCAGTAGAGTAAAATATACAGTAAGTACGTAAAGCTTGGGGTAGATAAATAAACAAAACTTGTGTATTTAATTGCCGTTTTTCGACTTATACAGGATGACCCGTAATGTAGAGTTCGAAGATTGTTTTTCAAATATTGAAACCCACTTAAGATCCTAAATACGTTTCATAAAGCCTGCCTTATATCTAAATTTGGCAATTTTTCCAGGAATGATTGTTAAACTGAAAAAATATTGTTCATCAAACTTAATCTCTTTGGAACAATAAGTGGAAATTAAAATCAAGTCAGATGTTGAAAATGTCCTTCCCCAGTTACCTTACAGCCTAAACGATTTCCGATTCCATGTGAAACATTTTCAAATACAGATTGAAATAATCTAATTTGGTGTAAAATCCCATATTTTAGTTCATCGATGTTGCTTAGTACGTTAATGTAAACGTTTGGTACTAGGTATCTCCGGAGACAAAGGTCGAAGAGAGTTAGGCCCGCTGATGTATCTGGACAGTTCCTTCATCATTCCAATGATTACCAAAAAGGTGTCTAGTAGTCATAGTCGCAGCATAACGTGTAAAATGTCGCTTCGTCCAAAAGTCCCACAGAAAATGTTGGCAGTATCCTTCAATGGATCAGAATGAAAGTTTTTCTGTGGATATTCAAAGTTTAAAAATGGACCATAAATATTCGAGCTGTAACTTTTTAAAAAAAGTCTATCACGTCACAGGTGCTTCAGTAATTACTAGAGATGACAAAGGCATGTGGAATTATTCCTTTTTGCAGCGACTAGATAGACTCGTGTCTATTCGCATCATAAGGATGGTTTCATGTTTCCCCGAAAATCGACAAAACACGAGTCTGTCTAGTCTTAAAAGGCAAAAAAGTAATAAATTCATCCGCCTTTGTCCTCTGTAGCAATGACGCTACGTTAGTTTTAGTTAGTTTTCCAATATCGACGAGGCTCTTGTGTAAAGTAGTTCACATATTTCAGGGATTCTTTTTTTAAAAGAACCTGTTCCGAATGTTATAAAATTATCGGTGTCGCCACAGACACTTCAAAAGATGTATTTTATCCAACATATCGGTTAGTATTTACATTAATTAAGATGTGTGCGATATTTTAGGAAAAGGATCGTTTCGTAAATACTGAATTTGTTCCATGCTGGATGTTCACATTGTATATGTTGGATAAAGTTAGAAGCACTTTTTAGCCGTCCATGCTTTGGTTAACCTAGGATCCACTCAGGCACAGACGCTGTTTTAGGCAGGTTTGTTAAGTTTGCTTTTCGAAACGCAAAAAGCAATTAAGGATTAGAATAAAATTATTCCTCACGAGTCAGACGGACAAGTTTCGGGGTTAACGTGATCATGCCTTAGATTTCAGTGCAATGATTTCTTTCTCTACGATTCTGTGTCTGCTTGGTATATGTAGCAATATATGGAATTAGCACTAAAAAAATGTCGGATCCCGCTTAAATATTACATTTATTTAATACCGCATGACACCCAATACAAGTTCAATACATTTATTGCTTGCTCGAGTTTGAAGGATGCACTTGATAGGTTACTTAGAACAACGTTTTCTTTTAAAGAAATATTTTCAAAAAATCCTAGAAGCCATAATAAACAAGGGAAATCCAATAATTATAAAATTGCTAGTCATAAACAACACTATCCCGAATACAGTGTAACTTCCTATAGCAGACACCTGGAATAAACATATACGTCAAATTATGAACGTTACATGCGTATTTCTATTTAGTGGAAGCTCAGGGCGACATATTCCGTCACGACATATAAAAATACATAAGAATTTACTTTAGTTATTGGATAACGTTCCACAAATAAATAAACAGCATGTCTTATTGTGTTTATATAATATTTATGTAATATTACATTCAGATTTCTTAAGATTTATATAATATTACATTCAGATCTCTTAAATCCCGCAGATCTTCCTTTGCGACATCAAAGAAATTGTTATTACCTATTTGATTTTAAGAGATTTTTCAATTTTTCGAATCGTAAAGGAAACTTTCTTGGGTTTCCTTTTGCTACTGGCAGCCACTTCATCGAACATTAAAAAATTCAAAATATCAAACGGTTGGCTTGGAAATTTTCTTAGGATTTACAATCTTGCGCTCAGAAACATATATGGTGGAAGCGTAAATGCAAACAATAATTCGGTAGCTCATTAGAAAAATAGGTTACGAAATACGTAGCCCAAGAGGTATTTGTAATTTAGTTGAAGTGAAAATACAAAAATATTTTCGTTGGAAGGTGATAGATGCATCAGCAGAAATACTGGGAACACTTAAGAAAAATATTAGATGAGTTAGATATCACTTTCTAATACTGTACGGGTGCAATAAGCTTCAATGAATAGATGGATAAGAATACTAGACCTAGACACAAAAAAATTAAGCTGTTATAAAAATTAAGCAAAAAAATAGCTGTTTCGAGGACGGATCGATCTATGTATTCGGTCTTCATTTAAAAATGTGGACTGATGCTTCCTCGAAACAGCTACTCCGGACTAATCAATTAAATTTGTGTTGTGCGGAGTAAAGTGCGAAGTATGATAAGTAATATACTTATGTAATGTATTTGTTTAATTTATTTAAAGTTTAGGGTCGTAAATCCGGGAATGTCTTTCCACACTCGTTTCGCAAATGAAAATTTCCTTTGGAGGATAGTTTTTTTTTTATAATGTAAATCGAATAATGAAATATTCACTAACCTTATCGGTTGTAGGGCTGCTGTATTTATTTTAAGTGCCCCTTTTTATATTCCACTTCAATTCAAAGAAACAAATCACTTTTATAATTATCCTTTTTACAATCACTTATTCACTCTATCGACATTCAATCTTTAATTATCAACAAATTTTCTTAGTTTCGGTTGCCAACGGTTTAATTTCATTGATTTCTACGATAATTTATTTTTAATAATTTAAAATACACACTCATTCAATTTGACTTCCGAAACGAACTGTTTTGATGTAGTATTACTGACGAATGCAACTGCTCTGTGTTCTATGAGAACATAGATGGACATGTGCAACACTACAACGTTAGATGTTACTGAGAATTTTGATGAAAGAATAAGAGAGACATTTAATTTATATTGTTAACCAATTTCCAGCCAACATATCCTCTGGAACATACTGTTGAATTTTCTTATGTTAACGATTTTCGAAAAGGAATTGAAATATATAAATATGTAGTTAGTTAATGTAAGTCTTCACCAGGCTTGTATTAATTATATACTACTTATATTAGTCCTCTATATTAACTCTCTTATTTCTACGCTCCAGAGATATTTGTCTCAAAACAAGATTCTTTTCTTTAGGTATCGGGCTTCCTAACAACAGGTGGACCCTCATACCCGATATTCGTACACAGTGAATTTAGTTAATAAGAAATGACTACAACGCTGTAGACAAGCTAACCTCCTTGAGGTTATAACGTTACAATATATTATTTAGAATACAAAAATATTGTAATATGAATAATGAATACGTCAATAACAGTAAAACTAAATTCAAATTGAAATAGATTTTTTTTTAAACTGCGCCAAGTAAGTACAATATAGTACAATATGTAATGATTTTATAATTCCCCGTATCAAATGTATATTTGATTTTGCATAATACAGTGTGGACTATTTTTATGCAAATTATGTAGCTAGTGTACCAAATGCATATATTTTGCAAATATGCAAAAATATGCTAAGTGCATGTATTCCAGCATTTAGTAATGAGTATTCTATTAGGATACTTGCGTCGGAATTTTATTTCGGTAGTCAATCATTACTTTAACATATTTGTAATTCTCATTTCAACGTATCCAGGAAATAAGCAACAATAATTTTGATATTTGTGATTCATGGAAAACCCGTCGAATCAAAATATGCTATAGCAAGTACATTTAAGACCAAAATATAGACTTCAAATACATATTTAATAAAGTGTAAGGGTTTCCATAAAAGAAAGTTTGCGACGTTATATTTGTTGTGAAAAAGTATAACCTCCGCATCGAACGCAATACACAGACTTATTGATGGTAAGACACTTACATTGATTACAGTAAGTAGATGGCGTCACATACATAAAAAGAGTACATTTTTAATATTGCAATGAATTTTCGTGCATAAATTAGTATTTCTCTTCAATTAAATAGAACGCCTTAAACTGGGACCACGGAGGAAATTTAACATACAGTGCACTTGAATTTTTTTCTATGTTATCTATTATAAAAGAAAAAAAAAATAGGCAATGCGATATTGATGTGATATAAAAGAAAATGGTGAGACAGTACCAGAAAGTTCTGATATCGCATATCTATACCAATATGGGGAGAAAGTATGGAAAAAGCAACAAAAACGAGTTTAGGTGGGATGTTCCAAAATGCCCCGAATATAGTTTCTACGGCAGTTACCTAAAAAGCATGTCAGAACTACCAGCTTCTGGTTTGATCATCTTTAATAAGACCCTTGGTGTATTAACAAAGCGAGGATTTTCTCAGACGTGAATAGACACACGGGGCGTTGTTAAAAAATATCTTGATAAACAAGGTAAACAAATACATACCTTGAAAGGGATTCCATGTCTCTTTCATAATTTTGAAGAACTGTATCCAATATAAACCACACCGGGTAGCCGGCAACATAATCAAATTCTCCAACAATGAAGAACATGCTGCCCAAAATATGGATTTATCTCTACAATTACGACGAAACCAATGCTGCTGTTCTTGGAGGTAAGGTAACAAATAGTAGCTTCTAGAAATTCCCAGAGGGTTAAGAGGGTATAATTGGTACACCATCATTTGATATATGAGGATGCAGATGGAGATTAATTAGAATTAATGTGTATGAAGCACAGAACCTGTTCTGTAATTGAGTTCAAGGTGGTCCAATAGTTATAAGATTTGCCAGCTGCACCAGTAGCTGGTTCGATATATTCGAAACGTAGTTTTTTAAAATTTCAAATAAGTGAATAAGGAAAAGCAGACGCAAGTGCGCATTCATAAAGGGCAATTTTCATCCGCTGCTAGACACATTGTAACGTGGAGTTAGTAACAGTATTCGTAAAAACCGGGTGTCAGGCTCCGGGACAACCGATACTGAAAAGGATTCGGCATGAACTAAATGATGACCGCGTAGAAGTTGAAGGATATATCGATGCTAGTTTGAAAGAGTTGAAATATTGAGGAATTGATAAGAAACGGAAAGGAAACCGGAGAAAGGAAGCAAAACCTGGCGCTAATGCAATCACTGAAGAAACAGGGCCGAAGAAGACTTGTAGAACTTCATCTATCGACCGAATTAAGTCCTCTACCGTACCGTTAAAACCAAAACATATATATGCCTTTGCGGAATTTGTAGATTAAACTGACAGGAATACATTGGCAAAGTTGAATGGATCAAAGATGTAAAACGGAGCTACTGAACTTGTGGTTCGTGTAAAGTTGCAAGCATAGGTACTTACTGCTACCCCGTTGCAAGGATTCGGACGATGAAGTGTTTGTGGATCCTAGTGAAAAAGACAATTTCTTTGTTATATCAGGATAATAATGTACCCAGTAGTGATTCACATATGTTTCAGTAATGACTCGAAAAATCATTTACTCAGTTGTTCTAAATAAGAGGGACCTCCTAGGAAAACTTTTTTTAATTGATTGATGATTTTTCGAATTTATAACTAGCCATGTTAATATTGCAATAACATGTCCAGATTTATTCAAAAATAATAGAAATATATTTAAATAGCTTCGTTTAGCGGTAGCTATATAATTCTTTCGATTATATTTAGAAATAATATTTTAATTTACTTGCTTTATTAACTACAACCTTAATTTTTAAAGTTGGCAAGTAAAACATACAGTTAATATTTAGTGTGGTTCTCTAATGCTACCCTAAAAGCTTTTAGAGTAATACTTTATGCATGCCGATAAATTCCGGATTATTTTAAAACAACGATCTTTATTAGCCGAAAATGTATTCATCCCCTGCTGCGCATATACTAGAAATGTTTATGGCACACCTATGCTCGCTTAGGATACAATTTACATATTTGATTACAATGCATTACTCAGAGGGATCTGAAACTATGAAGCATAAATCGAAATTATAAATCCGATGGTTAAAATACTACCGTCTTAATTAAACAGTCTCCACCAGATGCGGTTCTTCGGTGAGTCTTCAACGTTTTGACCTCAATTAACAATTGATGGAACGAAGCCGCTATCTTCGTTTTTCATTATGATGTTTTACAGAACATTCATATTAATTACTCGGAATAGATGAATTCCTATTTGCGGAATAATCAATATAAGGTTTCATCGTTTCGTTAAAATTGATGAGAGCACCTTAAAGAGGGTAGACGTTTCAGGCTCAATATAAATGCGAATAATTGAAAGAGCTGCATAACGATTTAATAAAGTCTCTACGTTCAAGTAGTACACAGACAAAAATTCGTTAAGGATAATTGAAACAACGTTCTACGAATGATATTCAACTACAAATTCGTTTAATTGGAAAGAGCTTTGCAGTCATTACGGAGTAATTTTCATTAAAATATTGCAGTAATTTTATTATAATGAAACGTGCTTCGAAATAGCGAAAATTCACCAAAGCTTGTCCAATTTCTAATATTTGACTAAAGAATATATTTAAATGTACTCTTTCGATTTTTAGTGAAACTTACATAAATTTAAGTTGTATGGACGAAACGTGGAGTTTCGAGAAAAAAATTTGCCATCATTGTATCACGTGCCTCTACGATGGAATATTTATTGAACAAATCATTTCCTTCAAGATTTAAGGTTACTATGGTATTACACTACTTTACGTTCTATCGAGGAAGTTGGAGGTTCGTTGATTTATTACCTTTAAACCTTAAAACGCTTCGCGAATATAGGTATGCTATTCCCATGGCCAGCCAATGCTCCCTGTAAATATCTTAATTGATCAAATAATTTTTGCAATTCTTTACGGTAGCAAGCTACGAATGGTTAACTTCTATGTCTTAGCCAAAGAATCTCGTTTTCTCGCTATTGTGTATGGTTGTTAATATAGATTATCTTCTTTATTCAAATAACTATTGCAATTTTCTTTCTTTTCAAATATTGTGGTTTAATTCGCTTCTATTTTATCATGCTCTAGCAGAAGTAAATTTTGTATTTACTTCTTTTTACCATATATGAGGAAATATGGCAACTAAGGCGCATGGGCATGTATGTGTAACCTAGTTGTTTAATATGAATGAAGATGTTTTCAATACGTTCCGTCGAATGTCGAATTTTGAGTGAGGACGCAACATAAAACTAGTCACGTCGATAAGGCTAATTTATGAGGTCCAGCTGTTGTTTTTAAAAGAACCTTTTGGTAAAAGTAAGTACATTTACTTCAACTGCATGTTACTTCCTTTTTTGAATGGGGAAAATAAAAACATTGTATAATAAACAAAAACTACCTAATTAAGCGCTTTTGTTTTGTTATACAAACATTTTTTTACTGATGGTCGGCTCTCCCTTCAGCTTTGTTAAGTTGCTCTTATATTATTGTTGAATTTATTAAATTTTACTTGTAAATTTTTAAATGTTCATTTTTTCTGGAACTACAAGATTTTGAATATATCCACAAATGGGGTTAACGTTGTAAGGCAGAAATACCTTACTTTTTTGTTCCATATTATGCATATTCCATATGTTGTATGGCAAACGAGTGTACATGTACAAATACAGGTGTCCCAAACAATTTTATTTTCACATATTCAAGTAGCTGCTCATAGTTAAAAGCAACGCTTGTACTTAGTAATAGGAACTTACATATGTCGGCATTAATTTAAAAAGCAGTGCCGTGTGACGCAACTGAAAAATGCCGTAAACAAACTTAATAACCTTTGTTCGGTAATTCTTATCGCAATAATTAATAGCTACCTACTTACATGTTTTTTTAGTTTAACTAGAAGTAAATAACTTTTGCTCTGTAAACTTAAACAAGTAAAGAACATCGTCAACAAAAAACAAATGTTTAAAAACAAATAATTACCGTTTTCAATTTTAACAGTTAGACATATGTATCTTCATGCGAGAATCTTAAAGATATGCGGTGGATGCAGAAGCAAATATATGATGCTCAATACTGAGTAGACCATACATTTCGATAGCGTTCTAATTCACTGGCTAGATAGAGCCAAGTATGTAATTTAATCTAAATTATTGGAATCCGCGATAACTGTGACAATCAAAATTGAATCATGGGTTGAGAAAAAAGAAATGTGATAGCTATTAAATCACATTTAATTTTGGGTTTGAAGCATTTACATCAAACACTATATCTTTGTTGCCTCAAAGTTCCAAACGAAAAGGCACTCGCTCAGTAAAACGCTCTTACTTCACTTATTAAAGATAAAAAGGCAACAGATCCAAATTTATGGCTCTCTTACCAAATTCAACCAATGAAATAAGTTAGATTACAAAAAACTAATAATATCAACCACATTAACCCTGCTTCTTATTATTATTTGATCAATATAATACAATAGCATAGAACGTAGATACCGCACGATCAGACTAAACAACAGTTTGAGAAGAAACAATATCAGGGGAGACAGCACAAACATAATCACTAAGCAAGGTATGTTTAGTATACGTTAGGGCGTTTTTGATATCACTAAAACAATATATCGTATCCTAAGCTGGATATACACTCCTTGTAACATTTATAACTGTTTTGTAAAGAACGTGAAATGAAAAGAAAATAAACCCTCGATAATAGCTGTCGAAAGTAAAATAAACTGATGGTCTTGGATAGAACATGAGATGTACGAAATGTCTAGCAGCAGAAGAAGTAGGAAAAGATTAAAATTATTCCTGCGAAGTTACGGAAAGCTGTGTCGAGAGTTCTCGAAATCATTTCCAACATGGAAGACATAGACTGGCGTTACAGGAAGGGTCAAAGCTAGCATTAACAACTAAATAAAAATCAAATCTTAAGACTACGCCTCAGCTTGCCAATGAAGTAAGATAAAAAATACGTATGTGCAAATAGGAGGAAGTGAATTGCCACTTTGTGAATGCCAAAGTGTCAGGAAATTGCCTTGAAATTGTTTAAACACTTCATACCTGATTCCACCTTCTTGGATACGGCGATTACTGGCGATAAGTGTTTGGCGGCATATGACTCAAATATAAAACGGTAGCCTAGATGATACACACCCATAGGTTCACAGCCAAAGAGGAAGCGGGGCAACGAATATCTATTCTGAGTTAACACCACTGGGACAAACGGTTGATGCTGTGTGGGTAATACGTACAGGTCTGGCACGTCTCTGCGAACCAGTTTATGAGTTTCTGAATACAACACAAATCGCAGTCATGCCGCAACCGACTTATCGTCGGAGCTAGCTTCTGTCGGTTTTCTACTACTCCTTACTGTCAAAACGAAACATCGCGGCGAAAGCTTCTCGACAGTGTAAGACGGCAAAAATGACTTTCTGGTTGCTTTCTGGTGTAACCACGGCAGGAGTTCCAACGATATTTCTTGCGGTGCAAAACCACCAAAGCAAACTTTATTTATATTCGCCATGTAATTTGAAAGTGAAAGCATTTGCCAAAAAAAGATCTAATTCAAATACCTGTAAGTAGCCTCATAAACTGAGAAACATCATGCTAAGCAATATGTCTTAATAAATAAACCGAAGAAGTTAATCGCAAAATGGATTGATTAATGGAAAAAAATATGGCTTTAATCGATATCAAACCTTAACCTGCAAATTTTTCAAAAACCAAAAATAGCGCAGAACATCAATCGCAATCGTCCTTCAATCTCGAACATAATCATAAAATGAAGCAAATAACAAGATAAATAAGAAATTGTGCTTTTCTTTCGAATTTTGCAACTACTTCGAAATGTTCGAAGTTCCATATAGATACGATTAATAGAGAGTTAACTCTGCTCTCTCCTCTGGTGTTCCCCAGGGATCGAATTTGGGACCGTTAATGTACGTACTTTATATTAATGATTTGCTATTGAACATAAATCTTTCGACCCTTGCTTACGCAGATGATATTAAAATCCTTTCAGAAATATCTTCAGTTGATGACACCGAAAATCTGCAGAGTGGTCTTAGCGCACTGGTAGAATGATGTAAACGTTTCAAAATCGAACTAAATGTTGAGAAATGTTGCATACTTACTTATTCCCGTTCCTCTTCACCTTTCATGTTCTCTTACCAGATCAATGGTACTAATCTATCACGCAGTCTAGAATTTAGAGACTTTGACACCACTTTTAGCTTTGTATCACATATTAACAACATTTGTTCTAAAATCATAAAATCTCTTAGTTTTATTATGCGTGCCTCGAAATATTTCAAATATTAAAATCCTTATACTATGCTTTTGTGCTAAGCGAACTAGAATACGCTGTTCTGGTCTGGTATCCCTTATATTCATGTGATTGTCTGAGACTGGATCGCATCCATCCAAGATTTCTAAAATATCTTTCATATAAGGCTGATGCAACTTATCCTGAGAGAGGTACTAAGTAGAATGCATTGCTTCATGATGTGACGGGATTGGATAAGAAGAGAGAAAGTGGGAGCGAGAGGATCAAGGGGAACCTTTTTTCTTTTCCTTTTGCATCAGTAGATTTTATTTTCTTAATTTTTACTTGTTTATATTGTTAATAATTTTGTGTATATTCTATTTTAGATGTTGTATCCTATTATTGGATCCAGGCCTGTTGGGTATTAAACGAGTGTTATTATAATTATTATTATATATAATAATAATATAGTGACTTATGACGACTTTCGATAGTTTCAGGTCGCCCTAGCGTTCACTACACATAATTTTCTGAAAAGCCCTTATCAACTATCATACATTTGTTCTGTACTGACATAAAGATGGAGGAAATTAAGCTAATGAAGAATAAACGATACCTGCATATCGGTATCGTCCAAAATACAATCCTCTGCTACTACACGTATTTTCTAATTAGACGTATTTTCAAATTTTCTAATTAGAGATTAGCTAGAACTATGCGTTAGTAATTGACTTTGATATACAGGCTGTTGCTATTTCTTTTACAAAGTCGAGCAATCACGATTAGAATAAGATGCTACAACTGCGACTAAGAACACTTAATGTAACGTATGATTTATGATACCACTTCGGTTGTAGTCTTAACACAGCGATGGGCTGGCGCATCTTAATATGTAGCTAAATGTACATATACGTGAGCGTGTATTTGAGATATAACAATATAACATAATAAATACTCTTCATTTCCTCCCGCCGTGAACGTCGCGCTACTCACTAATCACGGTAGCGGCTCGGAATATTCCGCGTGCGAGTACGCCTTCGCAATAGTTTGGATTGTTGACATAGACGATTAATTTGAGAGTTTGCATTTTCTGGTTGTGGAGGAGGAGTTGCAGGAATTTTGTTCTGATTAGGTAGTGATGTACTTGGTGGTACGTATTGGTCACGATCGGTAGCCTGATAAGTGGTAGATTGTCACTTATGAATGTGATGAGCACGACTTAGTGGTCTTCAATATTCGTAACTACTTTGTCACAATATTTGCGGGTTCGTTCTGTAACTCTCGGTAATCCGTTGCTTGTCTAAATTAGTTGGAACGTAAATGTTATTATTACTCCGCAATTGCTTATTAGGATCGTCATTATTCTCGATTTTTTGCTCGACATTTTTATATTCTAACGCTTCTTTGACACATAGCTTAATATTATGCAGAACTGATCGTAAGTGATGTCCAAAACGCAATTTGTATGTGAGTTGAAATCACTCATTATTTATGTGATTTATTGCTCGTTTGTTTTCATTTCTTCATGGAAGGCATTAAAGCTTCCTTTCATGTTAATCCAAACAATATTAGATCGTCCCCATCGAGGATAACGACTGGAAGCCCTTCTAAGCTTTCATCAACTGTGACATATACTTTTCTTTTCTGCTTTTAATTTTGGAGGTTTTGTTAATGATGGCTTCCCAATTTAGTTCTATATTTCATAGCTAATGATTAAATTAGATATTCTTAGGTGTTAATCCATAGCGCGTTTGATTTGAGCTTTTTACCTATGTTAATGCATAATTTTTGAAAATGTGCTTTTAAACTGCATTACTTATATATATGATCATGTATACCGCACAACTATTATTAAAATGTTTATATTTGCCGCATCGTTTACATTCGTTGTTGTTTATAACAAAGCTAAAAGTCGTTGATCGGATTTTTATTTGATTTCTGTTTTCTTTTGACTTTATTAATGTTTACCTAACTTTTATCATTGTAACCTTTTCTTGATGTTTCGCGAGCTCGCGCAAAACACTTCGGCAAACGTAGCTTGACGTTCCATGTTATTTATTGCACCTTTTAAATCTGCCGACTTTTATTTAAGTTCAATTTCAAGTCTTTCGCGATTTAATCTCGTGGCAAATTGGTCGCGTAACTGTCTATGTAACATTTCGCCTTCATTCTTAAAGTGTTGTGCTATTTCTTTTGATTTATTTGCGTAATTTTCAACTGTTTGATTCTTCCCGGGTGTGTAACTCCAAAAGTTTCGTTAAAGCTTATAACCCCGTAATTTTTATATGGAATAACTTCATACGTTTGTTGTTCGAAATCGATGACACTATTGTCAAAAGTTATCTTTAGTTCTTCATAAGTTTCTGGCTTTAAGCACGATTAAAATAAAATATCACAATTACGGCTAAGAATGTTTAATGCGACTTACGGTTTATGATAGTGGTCTTAAGGTTGCACATCTTAATACATAGCTAATTGTACAATAGCTATGTGGGTATTTGGGATATATTAATATAGTATGAAATAGTATAATGCAATGAATATTCTTCAGCTGTTAAAAAGATGTCCCAAGCATAGAGAGATAATGTATGGCTGTTAATATACAGACTCCCTTGATGAGCATGAATCTACAAATGGATGGTTGCAGAGATATGAAACTTTTTTCATTTAAACAACTTTATTACTAGGTGTAAACAAAGAAACGACGTAACTTATGAACAAACAACACAAGGAAAAACAATATGGCAAATTGCAAAGGATCAAGAAACCTTAGATAATGTTAAATATCTACCTTGAATGAAAATAATTTTTTGGCCTTTACAGTTATCTTGATAATAACTTTCATTTAGTTGTGAAACGAGGTAAGTATTGCGTCTTGTATGCTCTGAATATAGCTGTGCCATTGACCAGCGTTGCTTTGTAACGAATAACAGCTTATGAATCGCCTTTCAACTGTGTAAATAAAAAACGTAAGTTTACCCCTTTCCGCATACCTTGCAGAATATATACAGACAGACAAACGTACTAATTAATTGATACTTTAATTAACTAAGATGAAAAAAGCAAAATAAACAGAAAGCGAAGGTTTCTAATTGCAGATATATAAGCCGAGTTAAAACAAATTGCACTCTGCGCAATAAAAGATGAAAAAGAAAATGTAGACAAAATATTAGCAATAAAGTAGGATAGCTAAAAGAGATTTCAGTTTAATTAAAACACGTTGCCGTTTTACTATTATGGGTACCTTTTTTGGGAAATTTATATTAGAAACGATGCAGACATTTTGTATTAGACCTATAAGTTTTCGAACATCTACGTTACAATTGGTAATTGTGATTTTCTTTTAATTACAGGAGCTGCGGGTACTCGAATGTCGTAAATGTCAACTGCGTAGGATCAACACTCAAATATACCACCTGCTGCCTTACTTAGCTCACCTAGATCTCGGCGACAACCAAATGCAGTTCTTAGACGCGGAGGAATTTATCGATCTTCGCCGATTAAAATCGCTATACTTGGACGGTAACCAACTGCCAGTGGTTCTCGAACGAACGTTCATTAATCAAGTGCATTTGAGGACTTTATGTCTGGCGCGAAATCGACTTGCGAAAATCACGGACACTGCCCTGCTAAACCTCAGTAACTTAATCGATCTGGACATAAGTTACAATAAGTTAAGTAAATTTGAAAGTGTAATTTTATATCCCGTAGCCAATTCGCTGCAAAAGCTAAGCATCAGCGGTAACTACTTTCCTATTTCTATCGTGAAAATTATTTTGCAAACGTTGCGCAAGACTCGCGATCTACAAATAGCCGATCTCAAAATGAATGAACTACCGATCGGTTTGTTACCGTCAACAATACTTCGATTGAATATATCCGGTAATAATTTGACTAATTTAACTGCGCAGGCGTTGCCAAATCAATTGATATTACTTGATATATCTCGTAATAAATTAATAGGCTTATCCGAAGGGGTCGTTTTAAAACTGCAAACGATACAGGATGTACGTTTATATAACAATACGTGGTCCTGTGAGTTGTGCCACGCTGCAAATTTGATAACATGGATGAATAAAACCAACAATACGCAGAAATTACAGTGTGCCTCCCCTAAGAAACTTAAAGGACGTCTAATACGTACTCTAAACCTTGATCAATTACCTGAATGTGATAAAAATGCGAACAAGCCGAATTTCATGAAAAAGATCAAAGACAATATCGGACTTCTTATAGGTGGCATTGCGACGGTTGTGTTCTTAGTAGCGTGTATTGTTTTCGTTGTTTGTTCTTGTATGAGACGGCATCGGAATACTAGAATGCTGCATAAAGAAAAGAGACGATCGGGCGCGGAGGTAGTTGAAGAAGCGACGGCGATGTTCGGAAGTAAAGGAGAAATAAGTTTTAAGTTCGGATTGGATTTGACCGAGAGACAAGTTTCCGTTTCCACAATCGATAATATGAAAAAGGAAACACAGCTGCACACGTTACCTAACGGCACCGGTATTTGAAATATAGAAGATCATCTACGCCGTTTATTCCTACTAATTGTAATAAACGGAACGGTCTACTTCGACATATCGCAAACGAATCGAAAGGGCGACAATGGGACACTTAACAACTAATCGAAACATATCGAATATAACAGCCAACAAAGTTAGTGAATCATAGTGCCTAAAACGAAGAATTCGAGCTCGGTTGTTTTGTTGTAAATACGCATTCGGTAACTGATACACTCAGTTCGTTTTCTTTCCAAACAAATTCGGTTTTTCCTCGCGGTTGCTAGTTTTAAGGGACCACAACACGTTATCACGATGCGAAACCGTGAAAAAGAACTTATTTCGAGATACCACATAGAAATTTATTTGTTGTTAAAGTTTTATATATTTGTATGTACAGCGTATATTCAGTTTTATATATCGTATAATATCGATCGAAAAGTATATGCTCGGGACGTATGTGTTTTATGTACTGTTACAACATTTTATTAAAGAAAATGAAAGTAATAGTTTGTTTTTATCTTTGATAGAATAAAATCTTCAATTTCTAATTTACCTAAATCCTTATACCTCGGAGATCTGTACGTATTTTTAAACGGCTTTGCTGCTGTTGCGCTGAGATCTGAAAATTCTACATGTAATAGTAACATTGATCATTGCAGTGCTTTAATAGCAAAAACCTGTTTTCTCATTTTTGCTGATGGCTTTCGGATTACAGGTAAGTAGTACAATCTTACAAACATAATACACTGACAGGAGTACATTGATTACTTCTGAAGTGAGGTATTGGCTGTACGTATGCTGGGTGTACGAGTGTAGTCCCGAAGACGTCAAGCCTCAACGTGAAGTTGATATTACTTGTCAAAAATGTTCTATTAATATAATTGAGCACGTTGAAAGATATACTTTTCAAAAGTGAAAAATGTCCTAAGGTTAGTTGCTTTTTAACGGTCATTTGTGTCAATTGATGCTAGTGTTTATAATTTATCACAGTGATACATTGGGCTAAATTTAAATGCGGTTGTACCAGCTTAGCTAAAAATGACGATAAAAAATTTGGTTCCACCAAGACAATCGTATTCACCAGATCTGGCCCCGGTGACTTTTTCTATTTCTTCGAATCAAGGTTTCGATCAGAGGACAGAGATTATTGTTGAATAAGGAAGCGATCACATTCATAAGTGCCTATTTTGAGGAGGATGATGCCGACTATTGTGTGAATAGATTAAAGAGATAGGAGCATGGTTGAAAAAGGTGTGTGGATCCACAAGATCTACAAGAAATAAGAGAAATAAAATTGAATTTGGCAAAAAATACTTGTTTTTGTAGTAGACTGCAAACTTTTCGGTCCTCTCTCGTATATATCTATATTGAGTTGTGTGTGTTTACCACAGTGGTTACCAAAATGATTTTAATACATGTAGTTGTAAATAAAGAAATAATTATATTTACAAACATAAACATTATTCAAAAGCAATTAAAAGTCTTAACACAAATACAGCAAAAATATAAAGATTTGTTCTTGCGTATACACAATACGCCATCTGACTACCAACGTTTAAAATTAAATGTGCGGGAAATAAAGGCAAAGTCAAAGGCATTTTCTTCTATTAACGTGTAGAGTGTGTTCTGCATTCCGTATTATGTAACAAGAGATCAAAGTATGATATTTAATGCGGGAAATTTGAACCTTGATTTGAAGGAATGCCTCGTAGGTGGAATTATTAACTTGTGAATATTAGACATGCCTGCTGTGCAACTTTCTTCGGAATGTCACGAAAATTGAACTAAATCGCTGCATTATAAATGTAAACAGTGTTAAGAGGAGAATTTAACGCAAAATTCCATAACGGAGAAATTTTTTGCAAAACGCAGGTATTGTTAACAATAAGCACTCTTGGATAATCTGCGTGAAGTGCAGGAAGCAGCGAATTTAGTTAACAAGACTATTAATTTCTGGACTAGAAAGTTATTTTGAAATTAAAGCAATTCCAATATTTTTTTGGGAGAAGTGTAATAAGAAAGACTAAATCTTACAATTGGGCGATACCCAACTCGACACAAAATAATTCGATGATCTCTAATTGGTTTGCGGTGACTCTTTTCGATATGTTCATCTCGGCACAAACCTTCAAGGGAAATTTTACTGTGCCTCACTAGATATCGTGTGTGCCGAAATGGAACGAGTCTGATGATGACTCCAAAAAGATGGGTCTATTCAACTCCGTGCCGAGCTGGGCTATGATTAATCCGTATACTTGTATTCTATGGCGAGTTAGATATTGCCCATCTAATTTAATAGTAGCTATCGGTCTTGTATGCACGTTTTCCTTTAAACTTACAGTGACATTTTTATTTCTTGTTCCCCCTAAGATGATATATCTATACTTTCTACCACCCGATGCTGTGCACTTGGATCGCTTTAGGATAATGTTTTATAAGTGTGTTGGCGGCCCAACGGGGTGTATAAACTTTTTTTCAAACTTGTCATAACCTCAGGAGCCTTTTAGTCTTAGTGTGTAGGTTATGTGTGTAAAGTGTTCCATGGCCTTGTTACTATCACCCCTCGCCGTAAAGGGTGAAACGCAGTTAATTGTACCCCAACTGCAAATGGTGACTCGGGAGTGTACCGCACCCACTAAGAAAATTTGTTCATTCTAGCGGGACCCGAAGACACTGCGCTTAACTCTGCCCATTTAAGCTCTGGCCCTCTTACCACCGGGCTACCGAGCCGTTAAACTAGCTTTAAATTAAAAAGCTTCTAATTGAAAGACTTTAAATGTCAAGAAAAAAAAATGTGTAATAAATAAATAACAAATTTTGAATAAGTGAGCAACAAACTAAACAAAAATAAATTTTAAATTCTGAATAAATAGGAAACCAGTTTTAAATAAAAGAGTAGCAAGCTGTAAATAAAAAACAAATTCTGAAGGAATAAAAAGAAACTCAAAATAACAGAAAATAGATAAGAATCGTATTAATATTATTACTAATATTAATACGCATTCTTAATCTATTTATCTTATGGGATGACACATTTTACATCAGATCATTGAGTCCTTTGATGTTCTGCTCACAACTTTTCAATAGAATTTAAATCTGGATATTTACTCGGACATTGTATTGAAGTTGCTTCAAGATTATTGTTGAACCAGTTTCTTACCGGTCTAGAGGTGTAAATGGGACTGTTAACCTGCATAAAGTAAATACGGACGAATGATAGAAAAATATTCCTATATTCCTATATTGTTCTCCAGTCATATTTTCTATCATCTGGACAATTTCTCCGGGTTTACCACTGAACTTGCAGCTTCAAAAACCGCAACTAATTCAACTAGACAGAAGCCCAAAAGAAATATGGGCTGAACATTTTGAGACTGATATCTGGTGTCGTTTTAACTTTAGAGTATCCATCGTAAGATGTGAAGAAAATATCCCATTCGAAAAAGCCACATCACTCCACTCCCGACTTAGATACCTTTTGGCCAAATTAATCCGAGCAACTGCTCTTTTATCTCCATTAAAGTTGTTAATACCTTTTCCGTTTGCATGTTCTACAATCCGATTTACATCCTCCACGCCCTACTCCTACTAAGACCTACTCCTAGTCTTATACAGTTAAATAGATCTCAATGTTCAACAACAAGATTAGGCATGAACATAAATTTGAATCGTAGGTAGAAAAGCCAATTAAACTAAAATTGGGCCAATTAAACTAAGAGATTAACATATGCAAAGTAAAATGCCATTGTCCTTTAAATATGTTTAGGAGATATAGTGTAATTATATCAAGACCTACACTGAGACTTTCCCCAACAATGATCGGTGTTCCTTTAGCGCTCTTCTCCTTCTATCTGTGAGTCCAAGCTGAATCCAAGTACTTGAGCTTATGGTGCGGAAGATAGTATCAATATTTAGTCGTCGCAAGAGGAAGACAGACCACTGTGCATTGTCAGGCTAAGACATCACAATAGATTGGACGATATCTTGATAGCTTCAGGATGTACATGTAAAGGAAAATGTAATAGTTGCTATGAACTCAAACCGACTCACCAATGTCAATCTATCATGTTACGTAACATTAGCAGGAAACTATAAAACACCTCCCTATTCGCGGCTGCCTTCTGGGGAAATGAAAATCAATGTGACCTTAAAAAACAATTTTTAAGATGCCTTCGAGGATATATTTCGGGTGGCGAAAAGTGCGACTAATTGCGACAGAATGTTGCGATAACTACGAATTTAAGTGATCGATCATATGGGAGAAAATTGATATTTTTTTCAACGTATAATATTTATAATGGTAGCGGGAAAAGCTTAAAAATAGCAGGTAATTTATTGCACCATCATCCATAAATATCATTTTATGTAGTACGCACAGGCAGAATATTACCGCTACACGCCTAAATTATAGACATAAATGACAATTTCAAATGCCAATTTATAGTTGGCTGAATCGCAGTTAATATACGACGGAATATCCTATATTTGACAAGCAAAGAGGATCTTACGTGTCGTCGTCTTACGGCGTACATGTGTCGAATTCGGTTAGCTAACGATGAGTGAAGTACTTCAGGCGTAGAGAATATTAGGTAAATTTAACGTACGTGTATCTAAGGAAACTAAGAAGCTACTTTAATATTATTATTTACATTGTGTTTTCATTTGATTAGTATTGACATTTATCTTATTTAATAAAAAAAATATATTCAAAGCGATTTTATAATACCTAACAGGTAATTTCAACCTACGAAGACAATAGAATTTGGAATCTACAATTCTCGATTAAAATTCGGTAGGTATGTTTAACTTGCGATGATCCTTAGAGGGCTTTCACATTACACGACGCGATACGATACGATGCCGGGAAATGTAAGTTGTATATATGTATATACGGACTATGCTATCGCGTTGTCCGATAACGGTAACGATACAGTCCACGATAACGACTTCTCGTTGGGCTTGTCCTTGTCCCGTGTTCACTATCAGGTGATAAAAATACGTTTATGCGGTTGTATTAAACTTGTGGTGAACTGTACAACAGTAGATCTTTCAAATATTTTCAATTTCAGTTTTCTAGAAAATGAAAGGAAAGTTAGCGAAAGCATAATATTAAAAAAATATATAAAATAAGCATTACAATTACAATTTGTAATGATCCTGGTTGGACGAATTATGTAACCATCGGGACAAGTAGAACTGTTTAATATCTGGTGGGAATAGCTAACAAATGGTGTTGTTACGTCCGATAGTTTTTGCCCGAGTTTGCTATAGGATCAGGTCAAAATTGGAACCTTTGGAGCTTTTCTAATTCTCTAGTCCATAAGAAAGTGAATTGCATACGGAACGAATAACATTTTTGAATACAAGTCATGCATAAAAAAAATATCTTTTTTGCATAACGTGGTATATTTTGTCTACCATTGGAATACATGTAAAGCACTAGCGGTGCATAAACATCTGTAAAGTTTTGCTCTAAAACAGTTTTGGAAATGAAAGTAAGGATGAAGGAGGATGAGAATGAAATCATTATGTTATGCGATTAATACTTCGATCTTGTAAGTAACGGCATCTTTATTATATTATATTAATATTAATTTTCAAACTACCTCTAAATAGCTGCTCCAACTAGTCAATCTATAGCCTAGATCCTATATTTATAGAGTCACCGAGAGCAATAACCATCTCAAAAACAAGCGTTGGCTGTATTTTTACAAATTTATATAGGGATATGCTCAGCGAGAATACAATAAATCTTAATACATTCGATCGGAAATTATATCTACTACACAATGCCTTGAGGCTGACCAACTTCACAATAATTAAAAAAAAGATTTTCAGAAAAAGGAACGGAATATAAAATATAATATTCTAATTATGTTAATACATGAGTATATAAGACGAGAAGACTACGGGTTATTTTATATAAATAAAATAGTCTCACCGCACGGAAAATGCAGATCTTCAATTAACTGCGGATCAATTAAATCACCATGTTGCAGAAATAGGTACATCAATCTCAGAAATACGTGGTCGAGAGCATATCCGATTGATAAATATGAGATCGTACCCCGGATCAATCTATTTAACCCAATTTTAAGCGACGTATACGCCGACGGTACTAAATATTTTTTTTAATATATTCGTCGATAAAAGGTTAAAATATAGATTACATAAACATGAAACTTTTTTCATAATACACTGTTTTTATAGTGCTTATTTATTTATTTATTTCAATCGAGTTATTCCATTTTTGACTTATTATATTTCCAGGTTACAGACTAAATGAAAAACCATGCAGGCAATTATTTTTTTGACTTGCATGTCGCGTTGGGCAATATATTAATTTCTTCTAGTAGTGCGTAATTCATTTGTATGTATGTCATAGTTACATTTTAAGTCTTACTTATTACTTTAAAGAGAAAGATGTGCTTAACTCACGCACAATTAGAAGTACAACTACAAGCTGCAATTACGGGCTTGCAAATTGATCAGGATAGATCTTGGTCATATTTGGCTTATTTCATTAATGTTTTACACCCTGCGTACATACATACCTCCAGATGTTGGTGCGTTAACGGATTAAGAAGAAATAGATAGCGCCGAGTGAATGTTTCAATAAAGGCATCTAAGATTTTTAAAGTATAACTACCCAATAACAACTTCGATGACAAGAATGAAAAACGTTTAGCTTCCAAGGAAAAGGGAGAAATGCGGATCTCAACCTGAACGGAAAGAAAACAAATACCATCCAATATCACAAACGTATCCTTCTACCAACTCCAAACGACGATCTGTTTATTGGAATTGAAAATAATTTTGAAGATAAATATCACAGCATTATAACAAATAGTGGTTACTATAAATTTTTATTCTGTTAATAATGTAACAAAATAATAATAAAAAGACAAGTTGCTTCATTAGGAAACAAATATTTAGTAATTCTTGTTTAGTGCAGATTTCCAATCAGTCAACATTTAGGTTACAAGTACCATGCACTGCATTTATGCTACACTATGTACATATGTACGTAAGTGTATACACATCATGTCAACTCGTTAAAGTGAAGAGGTTGAATATAGCAGTCCTTCCACTGTGTACGATCCAAATTTAATTTTTAGATCGAATACCTCATGCATTGTTACTATTTTAGATGCACTTTTTCATCTCAGGTTAACTTCCATCAACATTCCCTATACCTGTCTATTTTAGTTATAGATATAGTTGTCGTACATTAGCGGTCTATATCCTTGCTAGGATTCGTAGAGTGTGGTGACGAAATACTATCAGGTTTCGTTTTTAGAAAAACGAAAGCTTTCTAAAGATATCCAATAAAAATAAAGTGCAAAATTTAATTTATGCATACGCTTCATTTAAACTGCAATGTGATTCTTTGCGTTTCAGTGAACATTCATTAACAACTCGAGAGTATTGTTTTGTGTAATGTCTGTTATACATCATCTTAAGAAATTTACAAAATACGTTTTTTTTAGTCAACTTTAAGTATATTTTTCCTATTTAATATTTCCTTTATATGAACGCCAATTAACATGTGTTTACTTCCGGTTAACTTGTTTGACAACTGTACCAAAAAAGGCAACACTTACAATTTGCTTTAACGAACATCTTTGGCAAACCAAAAAATTTAGATGTGGAGAAATTTGCAAGATGTTCCTCTGAAAAAAAATGGAACAACACGAATCAAATAAAATTCAACGATATCCTATCGATGGCTTTCTTGTAAAATTTGATTGATATAAACAGCATTAAATTTTTACCAAAAGCTCCAAGAATACTTAATCTAATAAAATTTTGATGACCATCCCAAGCGTTTACAGTAACGGACACCAAAAAAAATACCAACATTTGTAAAAAGGTTAAATTATGTCAAAAACGATATGAACGATATGAAACGTTGATAAAAATTATAGTAGAAATCTCTTTCACTGACACAGTTTCTTCAGAAGATTTCCAAAGAGAGTCTCTAAAAGTCTGAAAAACCTGACAGCATGGTCAGCGAAACGTTAAGTAAAATACTAATTGCGCGACAACACCCGAAAGACATTTCTACTATGGATTACGGTCGTGAAAACCTACATCCATCTACTCATAAAAGTTGCAATGAATTGACCAGAGGAATAATATACAGGAGGTTCGATTCAAAAAACTCAACCTGCGTCGTGAGCAGAAGGAATCAATGCGTATAATGGGTAGTTTTGTATCTGTTAAGAAATTCTAAGTGGCGTTGTATTGTCCTTATCCATCCTAAACAAAACTTTCCCTATTCTTTGCCATATTGTGATAGATACATAGAAGCATAGATACACAGGCTTTTCATGCCAAATCAACATCAAGTGACTGAATGTGAACATCCTAAAAATAAATGTTATTGGTACAACAATGACGATCCAAAGTCTAGTAGCAAAATACATGAGTACGACTCACCTTATTATCATAATTGGGCTCATATCGTCTATTTGTAACTTTTGAAAAAAAAATTCAAAAGGTTAATAGAACACTGTCAATAGTGTCAAACTTATCAATATCGACGCTGTAATATCAACTTTTAGACGCATTTATGACCTTTTTATTCACTTTGCCTTGCAATAATTCAAAAATATATTTTGTAATTGAAGTTTACTGTTCGACGATTAATATATTTTCAAAGAAATCTCAAATAATGCATTTTTTTTTGTTCTACACCCAATATCTGCGTTGTATATTTGTTTTCGAATATGAAATTTCTACCAGGTGATCCTTAGTTGTTATGTGTGTGGTTGTAACAAATTGATCTTATGGACTCCCTTATGCTGGAAAGGAAATTAAGCACATATTTGAATGAAAAGTTTGCGCATGGTCACTTTATATTTAATTCGTTAAAATAATTGTTAAGTATAGAGCTCATACATAATCATCAAACAAGTAGCGCAAACAAATTAGAATAGCGTTTGATGGGCTATTCTATTATTTGGAGAATTTTAAAATATTTGTGCAACGGGGATGCGTTATGCGCTGTATGCTACGTTGCGCAATACCTCCCACGATAATCAGATCGGTAAATGTACAAACAACCTTCACCTGTAAGATATTGAGGCTACCCGGTCACAAGATGAAGTTAGGCGATTGTGAAGGAACGACATGGTTTGTTTCTTTGAATGCATACGGAGGTATTTGCATCAGTACTTCGAAAATTAAGTGATCTATACTTAAATTATTTTTTGTAAGGGAGCAATAACAATTGCAGTTATTGAGTAAAACTGTTGGGTGCCGTCCTTTTCTCTCAATCCAGTCTCTTACACCAACGGGAGATAGCGAGAAAAGAAGCAGAACGTATTTACTATTAGATATATGAAAGTCTTCAAACAGATAGTTTGAAAATGTACATGGGTAATTTAGTAAATACACTCTCGCCATCCCGCCTTAGTCTGAGAGAGTCTTTAGTCATTCTTTCATCTAGATTCATTGCTTAATTAGTTTCTATTGGTGAACTTCTAACTATGCTAAGCCTATTACCTTCTTCGAGTTCTTGAATATTTTGTAGTATTTTATTCTGTAAAGGTCAATATAACATCAATTTCGTTAGTTTTACTTGACTACAATATCTATCGTTTATAAGTATTATAAATAAATATATCGTTTATCTCCTGCGAGATAAACGATATGTTTACTCTATTTGGACAACGAAATTTCGTTGCCTAGCAACAACTTGCATGAGTGTATTATTAGCTCACACAATAGTAACCATAATTAAGATAATAGACACAAATTCACGGGGGTGCGTTTACATCACTAAACGACCATAACGATCACATTTCTAGCAGACCGCATCAGCGTTGTTAAGTGGAACGCTATCGGATGCTGTCGGTGGTTATGTAGGTTTAAAGTGGCGGACGCTGTTGATGGATGTAAACTTAATTACAATTAGTCTTTTTTTATAAAAAAAAATACATTAATGTGGAACGAATAAATTAACGTTATTTTCTCTTGCATAAGATAACTAGAATAAAATTTAAATAAACCATGTTTTACCTTGAAGCATTCATTTTTATTTTTTTTTGTGCTTTTCTATTTCTTTATATAACATTATTTTAAATGTTTTCTTCAAATTGTTGTTATTTATATGGATTTATTATTCGTTACTGCATCGCTTGAAGATTCATAATAGGTTACTGTATCTTTATATATAAATTTATAATTTGTATCGTACGCAGCAAATGAAATACTAAAACTTTCTTGTAATTATATAATAAATAGCCAGAATTATTAAGTTGTTTCACATGAACGTACGTGCCGTCTACTGCACTCATACAATGAGGAGATTGCCTCATACAGACAAGGTGTAGTACCGCCAAATATATTTTCAGTAAACTTTCATAAAGAAATAAAGATCAATCAAAAACTTCCTGATTAAATTTAAACAGTCATCTTGTTTATTTTGAATGTTGATGCACGTCTTACCTTACTTACATTTGTTTTTATATTTGTTCGTCACAATCTCGTGATTGTTACAGCTAATAACACTGAGCAACAAAGCTTTTACCCTAAGTTAGTAACTGATGAAATTGAACAGCATATATAAAGTAAAAATGATTCGAGAAGCGGCAACATTGGCTTAGCTTTGGTTACAGGGAAAATGCAGGTCGAAACTTTATCACAGCAGACATGAAAATTTTGTTAATTTTTATAGTATGGCCGGTAATCTGGTTTACGGCAATAATGTTTACACAAACTTTCTGAAGCCTTTGGAATACATCCCCATCCCAGCTCTTGGAGATTATTCATAGACTCATCAAAGACCAGCCTAAAAGCAGTTTTGTTGCATAATGGAAACCATTATCCTTCCATTCCGACAGGTTATGCTGTTTCCATGAAAGAAACTTACGAAAATCTAAAAATGTTATTAGAAAAGATAAAGTACAAATACTATTTCTGGAATATTTGTGCATATTTTCAAGTAATTGCAATTATTTTGGGTGTGCAATCTGGTTGTACCAAATACTGTTGCTTTTTATGTCTTTGGGACAGCCGTGATAGGGAAAAACATTACTATAAGCAAGAGTGGCCACTACGATAACAGTTTATACCAGGAAAAGACACTGTACAACATCAGCCTCTAGTAGAAAAAGAAAAGATGATAATACCACATCTCCATGTGAAACTTGGGTTCATGAAAAACTTTGTAAAGGCACTGGATCTCGAAAGTGAAGGTTTTAAATACCTTCGTGAAAAGTTTCCAAAATTAACACAAGGGAAACTGAAATAAGGTATTTTTGTAGGGCTTCAGATACGAGACATAGTAAATGATGAAATCTCAAACCAAATTAACAGCGAAGGAAAGAACAGCTTTTTCAGGAATTTCTTGGGAAACAAAAAAGCTGACAACTATAAAACTTTAATCATGGATATGTTACAAGCATGTCACGCTGCTGGCTGTAATATGTCCCTTAAAGTGCATATTCTACATTCTCACTTGGATTTTTGTCCGGAAAATATGGGCGACGTTAGCGATGAACACGGTGAGCGCTTCCACCAAGACATCATGGGAATGGAAAAACGGTATCAGGGGAAATGGAATCCTGTTATGTTGGCAGATTACTGTTGGATGTTAAGAAGAGATGCCGTAGATATTGTTTATAGGAGACGGAGTAATATTACTTCGCATTTCTAATTATAATAATTTGAAATATACATTAAATTATGAGCTAATCTAAAAAACCTTTTCATAAAATATAAAAAAAATCGAGCTAACTTGACCTTCTACCTTTTATTAAAATGAATGTTTATATGTTTCCTATTGAAATTACAATAAATTATTTTATGGAAAAATCAAAAGTTGAAATTTATTGGCCAGTGTAACCATAGTATATAACGTATCTGTGTTCCATCGTCGGTATTACAAATGATGTCGTACTATTCGTACCGATAATTATGCGTTGCCCTATGTGAACGCTGAAAACATTTGAAAACTAAATTTATCTGTGAATACTAACAAGTTTGTGATGCACGAAGTTGCATTAGAAAAGCAATTAAAAGTAAAATTAAAATATTGAATGCTATGTTTATTGAAAATTTCTACCGTTATTGTGACCTATAGACTCAACAACAAACAAAAAATTATGTTACGGTGTGATCCATTGAATAGCTTCCCATTACATTAGCCCTACTTGTTCCACTTTTGTAGCTCATGAATTTTAAAGAAAATCGTAAAGACATATCAAACTTGGATATCCTACGTAGTTTCAAAAAAATGTTAAAAGCTTGGAGCTGAGGATGTGAAGATGAAGAGGAAAATGCTTCGTCAAGTGTTTAAAAACCTGGCAATTAATTAAGGTGGTTAAGTTTACTCGTCATTTACTTTAGAATTCCTTGAAGTTTCATAGCAAGTGCGACAAATTAATCGACCGAAAGTTAATATAATTTATAGACTTTTAAGCACGTTTAGTAAACATCACGTTTAAAAACCAAAGTTTGTTTTTGAAATATGCATAGTTTATGCGATTAAAATAACAATCGCTGAACATTCTTAATATCAGTAGAAGTGCAGATATAATGCTCGGGATTCTTGTGAATAATCCATGCCGGTCTATTAAAAAACTTTTAATTGCATAATTAACAGACTTGGAGCGTTCGACCGTAACGACAATATTATATAGTGTCACCGACGACTTATACGGGCGCGTGTCGTAAGAAATTTTTGTCTAAAGCGTATCTGTTTTGCTGCTAAATTTATGTCCAATTTGCATATAAATTGACTTTAAAGAATGTTACAGATGATTCGTGGGTTAATTTAAATTTGGGACCGAGCTCTGGATGCCTCGAAGGACATCGCAATCGAAAATGGAGGCAAGAATGATTTGTTGTTTTCACATCAGCGGTCCGTCAAATAGATTTATACTCTTTTTGTGGCCGGTGGCGTTTTAAATTATTTCCATAAGTAGATACAGCGAAATGACCTAATCGATAGAATCTATCTAACAATTTTCAAGCTGAGTTGGAATATAACAGCCGCTTGTTTGCACATTTATTAATTTATTTGTTCGAGTTAAAACCTAGAATACACTTACTTGTATTTTAGAACTTTGACTGCGAAATTACAAGAAACAGCGAGGGCTGATACATACTCATACCAGGGAATAGATAATAACCACTAGAACAAAGAATACCTACATTCATGACGTGAATTTTTATTTCATGTATGTTATGTATTTGAAGTCGTGTATGTTATATATTTGAAATACTTGAATTTTTTGAAAATTTTTGATGGATAAAAAAGTGTATGTCAACTTTTATGACAACTAGACTAGACTAGTTCAACCTGGAAAATTTAAATTTTACATTTTCTTGGGCATATGAATTTTTTGGAAATGTTGTACAGTATGATTGTACAATTAAACTTTTGAATGAAGAAAGCGTCGAAACATACTTTTTTCAAACACAACTACTTACTTTTTTCTTTTTCTTATTAAATTGCTCTTGTAAGGGAAAAACAAAGAAAAAACAAAAAGATGTCGCATTCTTACACATCTAAAAGGGATAGATTTCAAGATATTTAAGAAAAGTGTGCGTTGTAACGTATGTAGCGATTCGAATTGTGACGGTTAAGCATACCACCGCTTTTAAATTTGGCTTCATTCAAAAATAATTTTTGTATTTGAAAGTCTATTAAAATAAATTTATAATCTATCTCTTAGAATTTTTGCTTTGATCGATCCGAAGTTTTTCAAGTTTAGTGTCATTCTATTTCGTCATTCGTTATCATTCGTCTATAATTCATAAATCTATATATTTGTAGAATTATGAAAAAAGAATAATAGCCGCCTGTGAAATCGGAGTTTTGACGTTAAGAATTATAGGTAAACCTTAAATACACCAGTATATTCCAGAAGTCAAGGTATGTTCGAAGCCGTGGGCTGCGAAAGGTGAATTGGTGGTTTCATCAACCAGCAAAATAATGGCGATTGTTCCTTAGTACACTCATGAAGTTATGTTAATCGAGTACCTTAAAAAAGGAAAAACAATAATGGAGGTACACTACACACCATGACTTGACACGTTGAGAATGAATTCGCCTGAAAAACGACTGCATTTACAACAAAATGAAAACTTCTTTCAGTGATCACCACGACTAAAAATAAGCATGTACAAATGTATCTATGTATGTATTCTTTATTTTATTCTTCCTTTTTTTAATTCTTATGTACCAATTTTCAAATTTTTTCGCCTTTTATAAAGAATATTCCGATTAATCAAATCTTTTCAAGTAAGGGTTCCAAAGAAAGTTAAAAATACGGATGCACCTTCTTAAAAGTTTTTAGTTTCTCTTTTCATAAGATATGTCGCGCAGAGAAACCTTACAAAAATCCGAAATAACATTTTAATACTTAGTACGTATAGATAAACAAGCCTTAAATTTTCATCTTAACAAATTAATTGTGTTTTACTGAGGTAGAAACTAAACACAATTATTAACTCTTAAAGATTTCGTTCGATCATTCAATAGGTGTTTGCGCCGCTTACATGTTTACCAATAATTAAAGTAGAAAGTTATTTACATCAATATAAAATGCAAAACGGAAGCTTCAAATGAACATAGAGTTTTCAGAGTTCGTAATCGAAAATTACTTCTTCGACTTTTAATCCTTAAGTCGCAATGTTCATTTATTACACTTAAATGAATATTATCAGTAGCTACACATTGCTCGCAACTAAAAGGATTTTAAGCGAGGGTTAATGTACACAATTTCACACTAAATGCTTTCGCAATAACTAGCAACCTATGTAAGCTTCGCGTGTGAAGAATAGATTAATGAAAGTAATATGTTCTGATTAAGGTCCGTTATATGGCCGCTAATCCTATTGTAAAGTGTCACTGTAGGTTATAATACGAATTAATCTCAATATGCTAAGCAAAATGCTATGCTCTCAAACAGCCGTAGAGGCCCGTATGACATTCGTTAGAAGTATTCGACGTAGTAGCTTAAAAAAATAATTTTACCTCCAAAAAATATTGAAACGAAGTTGCCTCGCCATAGTGAAGAGTAAGATAGTAAATGTAACTGATCGGAGCAAATATACTGTTACATGATGAAGAAAAGTAAATTAAAAATAGAATCGTGCTGTTCCGGCTAGTGCCGATTCACCTTATATAGTAACAAATACAAATTTTCAAGGTTTTTTACAAAGCACTTGTAAAAGATTGCCCTTAATTAATAGCAAGTGGAGACCTCATTTCGATAAATAAAATTTAATTTCGTCGTATTTTTTTATTTTTTATATTATGCTATGGAACTGAATATTACTACATACCTAGCAAACGTATGCATACACGTCAATTTCCTTTGATAACATTTCCTTTTAATTGGTAAGATTCCTTAATTAGTATATTTCGTTGGTTGAAATAAAAGAGGAAATTTCACCGTAAAATCTATAAGCATTTCAATTTTTTAGCTTTTTTTTAGACCTTTAGCTTTCTAAAGGTCTAAATTTCTCCATTTTCTAAGCTGGAACACATTCCATGTGCTCCACAGGTGTCTGTATGGAAGTGGTCGTTCGAGTATCTGATTCGTAATATATGCGCAAGCGACTTTAGTGCAGTCGTAACGCATTCAGTATGTGTTTCGTGACCGGTCGGAATGCATGCAATTGTAGCGAAGTGTTGCAGATACGTTATATGTAACGAATTGTCGTCTATAAGTGGATCAAGGAAATCCTTTTTGTCAGATAAGATGAATGAGTTTGCCTATGATTTAGATGGCTCAAAAATTAAGTGTTTAGTTTAGGATATATCTCTAATGTGTTGGTCTTTTATCCAAAAAAACACAGTAATAACGCAGTATATCGGGAACGGTTTATGTGTAACTATGATTGTATATAATCTACCGTTTACTTCGTCAACGAATCATTTATTTCATTTTGGAAGAGATATCGTAATCCTGCATTACGTTGCTATAATATGTACTATTCCTATTTTTCGTATGTTTATATGTATTGCTTTAATAGCAGAAAACCAAAGGCACATTTCATTCTTCCAAATAGAATAAATACCTCTATACTTATCTCGATACTTTATACTTATCTTTATTAAAAAAAAATAAAGATAAGTATAAGTATTTCACAAAAACAAAGCTTTCCCGTAACTCATTGCGATAGAGAAGTTCTTTTACAATGTACTTCTTGCATATCGCGCGTCACACAGCGGTCGACAATACAGCTTAGATGGGATAAACAATATAAATTTCACACAAAACGCTTGTTTGTTGTTGCACAATGATACAGTTAAGAGAAAATCGTAACTGTTCTATCTGGTCCGCGACTCCATTCTTTCCCATATTTTACCCTGCCTACATTCCAACATCGCATCGAAGTAGCATGTTTCCCATTAAATTTGCAATCTTCCCGAACGGAACATCGCCTACATATCGTAGAAAGATTATTGCAAAGTATTAACAAAGTATTCGATTATTCCAAGTCTGGTTCAATTTCAACTGCGAAGCGTATATAACTTGTTCAGATGTGAGAAAGCCATCAAATAGAAAGATTATTATATCATTCGTGAAAGTATATTGGTTTGATTTATCAGAGTTTTCATCAGTTTCCGAATACCAATGTCAACGTGAGATTGTTTACCTTTCAAAAGGGTGATATTTAGAACAACCATTAAAAATTTCATGCAGAGTCGCATAAAATTAAATTCTTTTAGAGGTAGAATATATGGAAGAATAAGAAACTCAAAACCAACTAAAAACCAAACTGTGTATGGTTCGAGACGAGGTTATATTAAAAAATGTTCGGAATTGCTCTTTTTCCGCTATTGTTGATAAGCAGGTGGCAATTCCATTGCTTAGAGAGCAGTGATACTTATCTAGACATGTGAAGGTGTTCGGTATGTTTAATAGAACATGCCTGAATTAAAGTTGCAGTATCAAATTCACTTGTTCGTCAGGCCACTCGCGCTGAAATCTCTTCAGCCTTCGGAACAATGTGTGTCAACTACCTCTCACCATACGATCACCCCCCAGAATATATAAATTTGGCAATTTGCACAAAATATGTGAAACTTATATATTTAATGTCAAAACCTTCTGGAGGAAGTCATTTTAATTTAGAAAAGATGTTTATAAGTATAGCGTTTAAAAAGCGTTTCTGAAGGGTTCATTACGAATTTAGTTCTGTAAAGAAAAACCAGGGGATTCACTTCTTCATTAACCAATAATCACACGGTGTGACGCGTAGAGCATGATAGACGCCTAAAAGATATTCCGAATAATGAAGAACCTCTACAATTCGTTTATTGAAGGCCATTTACGGTTTCAATCACAATTTTATATTGCAGCTGAAAAATAGTTAATGTTGTTTAATTGAAATCGCTGAAAAGTAATGTTCCAAGCTTGGAGGAATAGTAGGAAACACCGTATTTGGAAAATTCGTGTATGTAATCGAAAAGAATGAGACTTTTGAGAAGCAGAGGCATATTGCCAGAATCTTGATTTAGGTTCTTTGGTTTAGGTAATCTGCAAACACCTGCCACGTTCAAGACTACCAATCGCATTCATTCGTTTATTTTTGAATGTTTTACTTGATACTTTTCCCGTTCACTGTAAAGATAGACAACGAGTTTAGCGATTTGAAGATTTTTATTTTAAAACCTGATACCCACTCACAGAGAAGCAAGAAGAATTGCCGCGTGGTGGTGAGTACCAATATTGCCGGGTTCAGATTCGCTCACTTTTATTTATCCAAAGTAAAACGTGGCATGCCGTGACCGCTAGATACTGCATCAAAACAGTGTCCTCAGCCATAAGACGTTAGTAAATCAGCATTTTCTGCGACCGCAGCTGCTTTACCCATCCAGCCTTGCACGTTAAAATGATATGTTGCAGGAGACAGAAACTTCCACAATTATTAATATTGATGATCAACTATATCCTGAAAATGTATATTACTACTGCTATTAGTTTAGTCATTTGGGTGTGCAGAAACAATGTAGAGGGCGGTCCAAAGGAGCAGAATGTTTTTAAAGCTAACAAACTTTGAAAATAAGTTTATTTATTTAAAACGAAATATTGAAAATTTTATTTTACGCCATTTTAATTTCTTAAATATTATGTCGTCGAAATGAGCCCTCCTTTATCGTGTGAACTCTTCAAACGATAATCGATATTCTTCATAATACGAGATAACATCTTGGTTATTAATAAAAACCTCATTCTTCAAAAAGTTCCATAGAAAGTAAAGATCGGGTGATCTTGCGGGCCCTTTAATGTTTGATGCTGTACACGCTAGAAAATAATAGGTTGTGGAAACAATTTTTGTAGAGCTTCCAATAGTGCTCTTGTCGTATGTGAAGTACCATCATTTTACTGGAATTATGTGTTTTCATTGTTCCGTGGAAACATGTTTAATTATTGCGTAAGATGGTTGGTGATCACTTCGGTAAAGTGCACAACGTTGACTATCCTAACATTTTCGCTGCCATCTCCTCGCAACTAAGGAACGATAATTCACGTTGAAGATAATACGCACCACACTGTTACCTTTGGCCGGCGTAACGATTGTAGGTGAAGTTCACGTTTATTAGTGTAGCCATAAATGGAAATGCCGCTTGTCGGACATCTACAAGTTGTGAATATTGATTTCATTTTGCACCATAATTGCAGCAAAAATATTGGTTCTAATGCTTGGACGATCTGAATTTTATATAGATGTAAATGGAGATTCCTCAAGCAAAATTCTATGTAAAGTAGTCCTATGTAAGCCCAACGCCTGATATTGCTTTCAAAATGAAAGTTTTGAACAGAATTCAATGCAGTTGCTAACGCTTTTGTTTGGTGCAGTATTTTTAATATTTTTCACTGAATCTGTTTCTTCCAAATTAACCTACCCGCTCTTTAGGGGCATAACAAGAAAAATTCTACCCCGACAACGAATATTGAAATGAATTTGGAATTGGCGCTGTGCAGCAAACAATCAGAAAGACCGAGCCATCTCAGATTATTATATCGCGAAAGGAACTATAGAAATTCCTGGTTGGAATAAGAGCATTCAGAAGAACTTGAAATTAAAATACGGAGACGAACGCAGGTCGGAATTCAGGCGTGTTCTCTACGTACATTAAATAGGATTTACTGCACTGCGACAGAAGACTTTAGGGGAATTCATTCGCGCTGCAATTATTTACAATTCATAACATTCCATTTGTTTACGAGCTGCCACGATCATCTATTTCTGAAGAAATTTATAGAGCTAGTTTTCACAAATAAATAATTTGATAGATCAGCGCATCCTTACTATATCGCGACACATAAAAGGGTAATATTGTGGTGGTAAATAATTTAACATGTAATAAACGTTCGTCCGCATAGCATCGTAATGTGAGGTTTATTACGCAGAAAATAAATATAGAATTCCAGACTTAATTGAAACCACCATCTTCCAGGTTCTATAATATTATTGTATTTCTTTTCCACTTCCTTTCCTCTCAATCTGCAAAGATTTAATTAGGGTATGAATCACATTGTGAACATTAAGTAGTCACACTGCAGATTACCTAACTGAAAATGTTTACGCTCAGTAGCATCATTCTCCTGCTTAAAATATATAAATATTAAATTAATGGTTTAAAATCTATTTCTCTTTGTATTATGTGACTGTGTAAATATAGTAAACGTTACAAGAAGCTAAGATCCGTAAAATTAGCATAGCCTGTTTTAGTGATAACCTGGCGATATGTGCGGAATGTGAACCTCTGCAAAATGTTAAAATGTAAGAAGAAAGATTGTAAGTACTGAAGCAGAGAATTCTAAAAGCAAATATGACGGAAACAAAGAAGTAGATTGCTTTAAATACTTAAGGGGAAATAATTTAAAGAAACCAGGTAACGTGGAAATAAATAATAAACAGCACGCAACGAGATATGCATGATGCTAATGAAAAGGAGATAAGGCACAAAAATTAATATTAAGAAGAATGTTTAGGCCATGGAGGCAGGTGCTAGATTTCAAATAGCACTTTAAAAAGCATGCCTCGGATGATGGTGATGAAACATTTACGAAGAGCAAATGACGTAAAAAGAAGAAAGACAATAAAGAATTAAAAAGTTGGAGAAAAATTAAACAGAACCTGTAACAATGGCCGTTGAGGAGATGGTCATTTAATAAAAATGGAAAGAGGAAGGTTCGTGAAAGCGAGAAAGTGGGATGCGAGACCGATAACAAAAAAGAATAAAAATTAGACACAAGAAAACATGGAATAATACGAAGTATTTACCTATGTATTGTAATACAAATTTATAACATCGAACGGAGCCATGATCAACGGAATCTGTACTGTACAATTATCCGAGTCCGAACTAGACTTGCTTGTGACCTCCTTCTCGGTGTTTTCAGCCGTTTTTAAAGCGTCGCGTGTCCATTCCCCAATCGCGGACGTTTCGTATTTCTCTTCAAGATGATCATATGGTGGTGCGGTAGGTGAACTAGCCTCCTCTAAATTTTCTTTACGTTTTGTGGGTTCTTTTATAATGAATTACTTTGCTTCAAACTAAGCTAAGCTACAAACAAATATCAAATTCAAAGGTTGCATGTAATATCAAACTGTAAAGTTTCGTTTTCGCGTGGCATATGTTGTGTTATTTTTAAGATAATGAAATTGAAAGTTAACTGGAGTGAATTATTGGATATTATGTTGTGTTGAAGCAAACACTGTTGCGAGGGAAAGCACCGTCTCATTGGAAATAAGCGTTACATAACTATATACCTGTAACAGTAGATTATCCACACCGCCATGGATTTGCACTTTTTATTGTTTCCTTTGCCAATCATTTTGCTGTAAATTATAAGAACAAAACTTACGTTTTTTGTTACGTCGTCCTTGATGATTCTCTTGATATATCCACTTCAACAGCAATTTTTCTAATTGACGCTGACGTTAGAAATTATAATTGCACAACCATAGATGTATTGGCTGTTGTAGACTTCCGCGGTTCTTCATTTTTTTTTAAGAATTTAGGTTGTGGGACGATACGTCGTCGTAATTGCTTGGATGAATTTGATTTAGGTAATCTGGATTGCCGCGAAGCTACATCCGATGAGGTCGGCCAATCGTATCAGATATAGCACAAAATCTCACCTTCGGCCCATAAGACATTCTGGTGAGCTTCGATGTGGAATCTCTATTCGCAAAAGTTTCCCAGTTTTGACACCGTCCAAATTATCACCGATCTTTGACGACAAGCCTACCGGCATAGCCAATTTGTCTAACCTCCATCTATTTCCAATTCTGTGGTATGTTTCATGGACAAGTTTCTGGAGCTGCCATGGATGCCATGGATGTGCCGTTCTAACGTTCGCACGTGGATTCCTAAACTTCCTAAATACTCAACATCCGGACATATATTTTACCATGGAGGTTGAATCAGATGGACAATTTCTCGATGTCCTCGTACCTCGCGGTCGTCTCAACGGCAAGTAGGGGGCACGCAGTTTATCGAAAACTTATCCACACGGACCTCTACACGAATACAATTTTTCGCTATCATCAGGTACAAAAACAAACGGGCATAAACACATTAGTAAGTGAGCTTTTTTCATTTCGCAGCCCGACGCTTCCGCTCAAGAATTGAAAGCATGTTACCGACCTCCTTGTCGAAAACAACTTCAGTGAACGAGATTTCTTTTCTATCCTGCATTTAAGGTGTTACCGATAAAATACGCAAACTACTTCAGAGATACATTATCAAAATAATTCCTAAGGTATCGACAACATTTTCCATCAATGAGTCAGAGACAAAACTCATCTTTTACGCACCCAGGATTCCTCGGCCTTGTGGTAGTATATACAACGCGGTCAGTCAGTAGTCTTATGGTGAAGCACTAGATTGCTGCGGATATACGGTTTTGAATTAGCCGAGCACAAGTTGGAAAACGGCCACCGGATTTTATTTAACGATATCGAACTTCTGTCCCATGAATCCTACTTTTCTTTTAAAAAATCGAAAACCACAAACATTCCAACAACCCCGATGAAAACGATCTATTCGTATCCTCTAATCATAATCCGTCTGATATGCTCCGTTCCTGTACCCAACCGTATAAATGGAAACCTAAATGGTTTGAGAATTGATGTATGAATATGTTTTTTTAATATTTGGCCTAAAATTGCCTAAGTCATCTTTGGCTATCGACGTCCAATATCTAATCGACCCCGCTGGTAACTCCTGCCATCGACATATCGGAACCATGCCTTGGGTTTCAGTTCTGCCGAACCAAGCGCGACGGATTCAAAAGATTCCATAAAGATATTAGCTACGACTGGGGAGAGAGGAGAGCCCATGGCAGCACCGGAAACATGTTTGTAAAATTGTCCTTGGAACGTGAAACATGTGGAAGTAAGACATTTCTCCACCAGATGACCTAAGCTGGCGGGTTCACCATCTCGTTCCAGGAGATCTTCGATGATATTTTTAAGCCCCATACGATTGTAGGCGAAACGTCGAGTTTATTTTTATTCTTATTATTTTTATTTTTATTATTTTTAACGACACGACACGGTTCGAATTCGGAAAACGTTTAGTTTCAACAGACTCCGGCCCTGGAAGCCTACGTTTTTACTGATCCCTATTGTTATACATCGTGTGACTACCTCCTTGCCACCGCTACAGCGAGTTAATTTTGTAATGCTGAATATTAATGTAATGAGTTATTCCGGCCAGTTTCCTACTTGACTTTTAAAGCTGACATGTATTGATTAGGAATCTGAGATTACTCCTTCATTACGTAACGATAATTATGATTGAATATGAGCCTTCCCGGGCACTTCCCATTAGAGCGGTTGCTGTTTTTCAGGTTTCATGTTGTTTGCTGCACGAACACACTTGACGTTTAGAAAACTGGCAGCGTGTTTAATATTAACGGTGAGCGTGTAATGTGAGAGCTTGAACAATAATTTCAATTCGTCGTATATTTTCGTTGCATAGTACAATATACACAATATGCAAGGGCCAAGCACGAGAGAATCAAATCCGCATCCTACTACTTACGTCATTCTTGGTATTTAGCTAACGTTAAATACACTAATGCAATTAACACGTAAAAATAAAAGAAAACACTTTCACGTTTGAAAGCAACACTCAACCATGTACCTGATATAATAGAATTTTACACTTTTAAGTATAACACACTAGCTCGTTATAAAGTGTACGTTACTTAAAATAGTGAAGACGTAAGTATGCCTTCAGTGTTAATTTCTACAAATCTCATTACATTGCCCTTATAAGGTTTATGAGAGCAATACTTGTAATGAAACGTCTAGTCCTACCTTAAACCAACACACTTTCGGCAATGCATTTTCTCTACTTATTGTTAGTAAAGTAACCTGTCTTACTATATATATACGCATATTCTATATACCTAATACAAATCCGGCTTTAAAAGCTTCGTACGGATAAATTTAATTTTCTAAGAAGTTCTGTCCAGTACTGCCTTCGCAACATCGTTTGAAGGTATAACACGGTAAGTGAAAATTACTTTAGCTTCAACATCTACTTATGCAAAAACCCCCATCCAAAATTTTCACACAGGCCCTTCCCGAGATACCATAACACCTTAAAGAGGCCGCTTTTTATGTAAAGAAGTGAAGTGAACGCCGCAAAATCGCGCTTATGTAGTGTTAGTAGTTTATCTCTGCGAATACAGCTCGTCGACTGCCATTCCTACCGTGAAGATCAGGATAATTTTTCGAAAGCTTACATTTACGGTCGCAAATCCGGCAATTTACAACTTGTGCTACATCGACGCGGTTTCTTCTTCTTTTTTGTTCGCTGCAGGCGGCGATTGTCGGTAAGGGTTTGCCTTGATATTCGTGTCATTCTTCTAAACGTGAGAAATACTGTCTCGGTCTAAATAAGAACCACCGCAGTTCGGGCTTAAGTAATTTGTTGCGCTCTGCGACACGGGAAATTCCTAGAACAGCGTTCTTTGTCCTACTCCTCTTCTTAGAGATACGTGCAGCTCGCGGAATACTTCAAATTAACATGTCTCCAGAAGGAATAATAAATATTATAATCTAAAGGTAACGTCAGGATGTATTTTGTTCTTTTTTAGATAAAACAATGTACATGAAATTTTAGTGTTATATATGAATTTTACATATCAATAAATTTCAACTCAATATCAATTACTTGTGGTATGGTAGGTAGGTCAATAAAATTCATTTATTAACAAAGAGATTCTAAAGTATTCCCTTGGAATACTTGCTGGAAGTAACTTTACCTTCTTTTAAATGAAACAATCTGTATAATTTTATATTTTTGAGGAAGCTGACCTGATATGACATATCGATGTTACACTTTAACTTAAAAGGTATGACGGTATGCATTTGCTAATCGATCTTTGTCGTTACACAAAATTAGGCTACAGGGCATCAAATTTCCTGAGACGGCAGGTTCACTGAAGGATTTCATTGAAATCACTGAAGTTATTTATTGTTATCATATCCTTTATCTTTCATATTTTCATTAATTAGGTATGACAGGTTTCTTCAATATCTGTGGAAAATATTTTTCAGGCTTTGTATATTGTTACCTTTAGGATGGATTTGGCAAGAACTATGGCAAACTGCTGGACTAGCTTTATTATTGTATAAATTTGGCAACAATTATCAGGTAATTTGCTACGGTTGCGTAGTTAAGCGTTTAATAACTAATAATCTTCTGTCAAAGCAATTCGTTCCGTAGATTTTATCCTATCTATATTTTCAGTAATACAAAAACAACATCCAGTATGTTCCGTTTCCGATTCCTTTTCACAAATTCACCAAATATTAAAAGTAACTCCTTTTTTCAGACTGTTCATACGTAGGTCATCGTAAAATCAACAACATTAAAAACTGAACCTATCTGAAGCTGAAACTATCTAACATAGACCGACGAATATAAACAAACCTGCCGCAATGAATTATTTGGAATAAAGCGCGATTAAGAAAAGAAATGACAATAATCAATAAAACAATGAGAAAAAATGTGAAAATGAGAAAAAATAATAACGAGAACGAAGAAGGAAAATGAAAAATGCGGACTACAATAGCAATAAATAAGAAGAAAAATTTATTCTTTCAGAGTTGAAATTTTATAGTTTGGTAGCTGTTATCATTACATTATCTAGTAACAAGCTCTCTGAATCAACTTGGCATTACAACAGATCATTTGGGCTCTTTTCCTAGCTAATTTAGCATTACAACGAAAACTACCAAAACCTTTGTTGTTGCATTAGCGTCCACCGGAAGAAAAAATTCGTTGAGTAAACCAAAAATTGATTGGTTCAAGCAACTTTGTTAAATATACGGAACACTCCATATGGTTTAAACAAAAACTTATAGTTAGTTGAAGATTTTGCATTGGATCAATTTTAAAATTGATTAAAATGGCGCTTCCTGTCGAGACCCTGGAATTGTTTTTCGTTCCAATGTTAACTTGGTTCCAACACATTCTGAGGGATTCTCGTCGGGTTCTTAACCGTCAACATTTACTGCCCTAATGGTATTTCTGATGCTCATGATGGGTTCACGTGTACAATTCAGCGTCGGATTGAAGCAACTTTTGGCTCTCGTTCATATAGCAAGTATCACTGTCAATGTTCTGTGCTCATGCATAGCGCGGTGTTTTAAGTATCGCTTTGAGAATCCTAATTTGGATCCTCTTGAAAAGCTCTTCTGCTTCATGTCCAGCTTTCGGGAATAGGCAGCTTTATCTTCTTAGTAAATCGGACAGCACACGCCTTTACTAGATTGAGCATAACGCGCCACCATCGAGATTACGCGGACATCCTGCCAATTCCACTTCGAAAGTTGGGCATGTTCTACCGCTTGTTCAGGTGTGTCAAAAACACGACAAAATTTGTCATTAGTTATCGAAGGTTCATTTACATGCGTTCGTCAAGTGTAGGCCATCATCTGCAAGAATTAATTGTAGTTATCTGTTCAAAATAAAAGGATCGAAAGAAAATATAAGACACGAATACTAGGTGTATGTGCTGAAAATAATTTGTCATAATCAGTAGCTGGTTACCGTTTTTGTGCAACGGAATTAGCAGAAGAATGAATATGAGTGGAAACGATTAGTCTAAAAACTGTTAAACAGAAATTAGAAAAGCTACGTCCCAGAAGAAATACTGGGAATGTTAGCGAATGTAAGTATTGTTTAGATGTGCCAGGTCGTCCAGAAACCTTTTCGAGAATATCTGCGCACGGTTAGCAATAGTGGTAACTAAACAAGTACGAACGAATGGCAAATGTATTTCCGGCTCTAAAGTACACTCACAAAAATGCCTTGCCAATTCAAGACAGCTATCATAAATAAACTTTTCTTCTTTGTTATTTGGTTAGTACGCTATATCATATAATGTAACATCGCATGTTAGTCACAATGATGCATTTTCCTCCGAATTGTAGTATTAATTGGCATTATTACAATTTACGTTTTGAAATTGTAAAAAATTTAAATTTCAGCACGATTGATAAAAATGAAGGTTAGGTGAGTATTTGGGATGATCTAAATAGAGAAAAAATGAAGAAGTGAATAATATTGGCATTACTCCTTTAAAGTACATTACCTATACACATAATATTTTTGGTATAAGGTAAGTCTGGTGGTATAAAGTAAGTTTAATAAGTCTTAGTTGTTATCAAGTTTGGCCTTATTATTAACTTTTTAACGATCAAATAACGTCCGGAAGTAAGTATTTGAAAATAGAGGTAATTTAATTGCAACAGGAGGAAAGTCAAACTGCTATTTAATACTGTACCGTCGAGGAGTTTTACAAAATTAAATGCGCTATATTTACTTGCAATGCAAGTGCAACTTGCATTAACTTTGTTCCGTGCCATTAATGCAAAATTACAGTGTAAATCTGGGGCACCACTGAAAAGTTTTACTAGGCATCTGTTTTATCATCGTTAGCAAACTTGTTGGTTACACCTCTTGAGAAAATTTATACGGATAACATACATTTATAAAGTTGTCCCATTTTCTCTTTTTGTCATTAGTTTTTATTAACAAGGAATGAAATGGTGAACTGATATTATTGCCCCTCATTGCATGATTAACAAAGGGATTACATTTATTGGTATTTAATGCAAGACTCGAGTATTTGTAATAATCAGTGTAAGTGGGATCCATCCAAACGAAAGAGACATGCGACACCTTCGCCCTTCAATCCTAACTTTAAAACAATTGTAATTGATACCAATAAAATATTTTTTAATTATTGGCCTTAATTTTTGACATGCCACCTAAAATAAATCATAAGTTAACCGTAAACGTAATGTCTAGCTAGAAGAGCAGACTCACGTAAGATGTAATTAATGAAAGCGCAGCATATGCGAATGCATTAGCTAATTGGTAGAACACTAGACGAGAGGTAAGCTTCAATTTTTTAATGTAGTTAGTATCTGTTGTTGTGTTGCTGTTCTTAGAACTAATACAAACGGAAACCGTATCGTATAATTACATCGAAAACGTGTTAATGAATGTTGCCTTTGTACCAATGTAATCTCGGTAGTATACTATTAGGTTGGTGGTATGTTGGTAAAAAGTTTATCCAGAGAGAACTGGGACTATGACAATAGTACAAATTCGTAACATATTGCACTGACCTGGCACTTGAAATATGAAGTTACTAGCTTTCATGAAGCGCCAAAATTCACGGGAAAACAAAGGAAGTTGCACTTGGCTGCAGCAAAGATAGTGTGTGTATTACTATAACGTTATGCATTAGAAAAACATTTAAATATATGTGATTTATGGAAATTAATTAATTATATTTAGAGTCTGTAAAATTTGATAATGTTTCTAGGATACCCTTTCGACAATTTAAATTCAGAGTGATAAACGAAATTTAACGAATATTAAAATTTAAAACGACGATTATTTAGTCACGATAACGATTGTTCTATCACAGGCAACTTGAATGGCGACACCTTTCGAGAAATACCGTGATTACGAAATTCAATCGGACACTTTTATAACTGAGATACCATTGAAATTTCTCTAGAAATTTTATTAAATCGGATGATTTAGGTTGTAAAGAAATTGAGCAGCCACCACTGCCACCATTATTGACTGGACGGCTAGGTTGACGGTAGGAGATAACGGTATCAGTTCTAAAGCATTACTGTCAAAGGACAATGCAATTAATGTGTTATTTGAAAGCCGCTAATGAGAATACGTATTTATTGTGTGCATATAATTCGTATGTTTGGAATGGTAGCGAGGAATCAATTTATAAATTACAGGGTAATACTTGTCATAAAGAAGTAGACATTCAGTCAAAATTTTAATCCTAATACCACGTAAATACCAAATACAGTTCGCATTATAAATGTTTGCATTTGAGTCAATAATACTGCAGCAAGAACGACCGCTCCACATTATCACATTCTAAGTAACACACGCAGATATATTTGTTATAGTAATAAGAAAGTTTCTGTTTCAAAAAGATTAAGTCTTAGATTTCGATATATGAATGTAATGAATGGCAAATAAACGACATGTACGATGACAAACGACATACACGGTGTTCCTTTGAAAGGCACTTTGGATCTACTGCTTTATTGGCGATATAACCTAAAGAGGTAACTTCCAAAATTATCTACCGTTACTTAAAAAAAAAACAGTACCAGTAAAAACTACCTTCTTGCATTTAGATAACAATAAACAGAGCAAATGAATCACTATCCTAAACCAGTTTGATATAATTCTGAACAACATTTCCCTTGGTGTATTGGCCTAACCAACAAATATATGAACAATATTAAGATAATGAAGAAAGCCAGTGAACATAGATACGATGTTTAATAAAAAACAATTGGAAACTATACTGTTCGAATTTGGGAAGTTATATTCCAAATCCTTTTCTATCCCACAAAGACGGATACGCTGTCGGAATTAAGGCCAACGAGGATCCACCGAAGAGGTTCTAGAACTACATTACTCCACCTTCTGTTCTAGAGTCTTCCTGGAGGCATGTCTATTGTACTCGCTGTAATTTGGCGAATATCGATGAGGTATTTTGGAACTTGGTTTGAGGATGAAGACCTCTAGAAAGAATCAAGCGTTACTTCTGTTCTCCATCTGAAGTTTGTATGAGAGTTCCTCTTGGTGACCATGTGCTGTACGACTGTATAACACTGTCAGATATGACCTCGGAGTATCCAAAAGTTGAAATCCATGTAATCTAATAAAGGGGGAACCACAATAAATCCGAAAATGTCGCAGTGGGATAGGTCAAGTACCGCCCCGAAGAGTATTCTGATCTAGTCTAACATCAAAGCGTCTAGAAACACGGAATTTTGGCTTATCTATTCAAGTGTTCTTCGTGAAGGTGAGATTTTAACACCTTTTATCCATATACCTACCGTACCATAAGAAGGAAAACGGAGAGGATGCGAACTGTTTCAGACTTCTAATTCGATGCAACTATGAAATTTGTTATCAAACATTTTGCATCTTAATCATCTTTTACAAAAATCGATTAATTACTGATGCACTCTAGAGCCAAATTGAAAGATAGCTTGCAATCGAACTTCAAATCGAAAAAGGATCAATGACTCAGGTAATATCCACCATACATATTTATCTTTTTCTCAACTTTTCTAGGCTGATATCGCCTTCATAAACAATTTATTACCCGTAAATATATCGACTATTCCCCCAATTGTGTAAAATTACCAATTTGCGGTAAAATTGCTCTTTATATTCGTAGAAGTACCACAAAAAATAGCTTTTATTGTAAAATCCGGTCAGCAATACCGCTTGCAATTTTTTAAATGCATCTCATTTATTACAGTTTATTCATTTTGCTTATAGGTTTTATATTGTTTTATATTATATGTATGGCTTTGCATTTTATTAACATGCTTTGATGTATATGTATATGTATATACATATAATAAAAAGGTTAAAAATGATGTTTGAACTTCTTACAGCTGTATATGTGCGTTTGAAATTTTCCTTTAAAATCCAATTTTGTGCCTTTCTATATGATGTTTCAGATCCTTTCGGTGTAAAATCCCCTTTCATTCCTTTTTCTAACTCATTGGGTTTAGTTTTATCTTCTTGTAAACGATTTTAAACTGCTTTCAGCAACCGAAATACTTTGACTAATTAATTTAAATTGAATTTATAAACATTTCTCTCAGAAGCTGATGTTAAAATCTATGCATCCCTCTCTTTACGAATTCAACTTCTCCCATATTTTCCTGTTTAAAAGAATTAATACTACAAATTATCATAACGCTGGAACTAGAATAATAATTAAAAATCAAATTCCGCAAATTACTGAATATTCAAATTTTAATTATAAGAATTGTTCAATTTAGATGCAAGTGCCTCCCATTTTACCCGAATATACCTCATTGCAATATACAAAAAATGGTGTTCAAAGCTTTTACATCGATTACCACCAGGGTATGCGCAGTTCATGGGAATAATCTTTTCACTTCTTGAATGTGAAAATACGATTTATTCAGGGGCTATGGGAAAACGTACATTTCGCGAACGAGCAGAGCACATTGATTTATATTCTATACAGTCACCTTTATTTCGCGAGCATAAAAATAATTTACGATGCACAGGGGAGAAAATTTGGTTGCGAAACATGTAAAACAAATTGTAAAACATATTAAATTGTTTAAATCATTGGTATGTAGAGTATGACGAGAAAACCGTGTGGTAATAACGAAGGTTGTTCCCATAAACAGATTTGAAGCTCCTCCATAATTTAGTAATTGATACTTTGTAATTGATACCAACAGTAATAGAGTATATTACTGCTTAGGTCGGAGGTAGCCAACCTGTGGCTTTTTTAATATATACATAGCTGTGGTCTTGTTTAAGTTAATAAATAATATTCGTATAACAAACTAAAATTCTTAATTAAAGTAAAGCAAATACACAGTTCGAAAAGGTTTTTTAATTTCGCCAAACATATGCTGCCTTGTTAAAAGAAATGAACCACCCCGAAGGAGGAGACGTAGACCTTCGAAATTACGTAGAAATAGTTAGTGCATAGAGACAAACAAATGATTCAATTTTCAAAAACAAATGACGTAATGTGTTGCATCTCCGCGTACTCTTAATGCATTCATATATATGTATTCAGTGACCCTTCGCGGCATGCTAGAAATCAGATGGTCGATTGCCTCTTGGGGCAGCTCATTCCAAAATGAAGGGTAAACATTTGTAGGTCTTAATTAACAATGGCTAGAGTTTAGAAAAACAGAAATCTGCTTTTGCTATACTTACAAAATATGTATGTATATGGTTTGAGATAGAAAATAAAATGAGATTGTGCACCATGGATGAAATAGCTTGCTTAGAACCAAAGAAATTATGCTGAAACAGCTTCCTCGTGATATTAATGGAATAATTCACGACAAACGTAACAAAAGAAGACAAAAAATACGCTATCTACGGACAAATTTTCGCTTAGCCGACGTCATCAGCGTGGTTCCGAGAGCTTTTTCTTGTCTCTATCTTCTATTACCTCAAAGTTAATACCACCTTTTTTAAAAGGCACCCTGTAGTGCCAAAAAACGCATGCCTGCCGTCTAGCAAGCAGTGACACAAACCGGATATTATTCTTCAAACCTGTGAGGCATCAGCGATAGATGGTAAAGATAAAAATACTCTCGGAACCAGACTGATGACGCCAAATGGCAAAAGACATATCCGTAGGCTACTTTAGCAGCATTTTTTTGGTTATTATATACATCATGGTAAACCAGTCGGAATATTCACATGTATGGTTTACCAAAGCGCTACCTGCGCCGCTATCTCATGTCAAGCGGTCAGACAATTGCTCAAGAGACGGTTTGGGGAACGGTAGCCGATTCTTAAACGGCAGGAATCCGTTTCTTGGCACTAGAGGTCGCCCAGAAATGTCGAGTTTGTCGTTTTTAAACTTATGGCATTAACTGTGAGGCAACGGTGATAGAAGAGAGATAAAAAATACTCTCAGAACCATGCTGATGACGCTGGGTAGGCAGAAATATGTCCGTGGATAGCGTATTCTTTTATCTTCTTTTGTTACGTTTGTCGTGAATTATTCCATCATTTCTTTCCTTTTGTTGCGTTTACCGTGAATTATTCCAACGATACCAGGAAGAAGCTACTTTAGCATTATTTTTTGGTTACTGCTTCTGACATGTTGGTTTGCTATATTCAAAAGTATTTCGTATTTGGACTTATTTCTGCGAACAGGCATTTTCGAGTTTGAATTCTATCGAAAATAGATCTCGAGAAAATCAGCAAAAAAATCTAATTAAAGTTCTTACTTTTAATGAGGGGGCCAAGACGAAACCTACACTTCAGGTTTTTGAAAATTTGCTAACGTTTCGTGCTCGTCTTGTGCTGATTTGCGTAGTACAAATTTGAAACATTCGAGAGGACTCTTTATTCATGAAAATTAATACAAAGTGAGAGCAGGGTCACTAGTCAATTTCGAGTATCTCGAAGCTTAAAATATTCTTTTAACTATACAAATCAGCATAAAACGTGGGGACTTTCAAATTTAACAAATCGAAAGTGCGGAAGCTAACCTGATACGCCTTTTCCATAAAGTACAGACCTTAGTTTTATTATTTATACTAGTAAAATATAAAATATTTTTGGCTACAACACAATTTCTGTTACGATTAAAATTGATAATAAGGAATTAAATTGTAGTGTACGTTATTGTAGCATACTTAAGCAAAGCAAAAGTAATCTCGTTTCAACAAAAAAGATTAGTTCCAAACACAAAAGAAATAACCCGAGTTGCTAACTCGCGTCTTCTTTCTTTCTTTCAGGTAGTTTTTAGTATTAATATCATACAGCCTCGCCCTGAATTGTATTATCGTTCGAAAAGATTTCCCGTTTCACTCTTTCTACTGTACCCTTAGTAAAAATCTTTTAATATCCGTTTTATTGATTTCACTTTTTCATATTGCATTCCACGAAAGCTATAAGTTGTCGGATAAGCATTCCCGGACTACTCGAAATTTAGCGGATCTCTTTTTATAATCCCGTTCCAATTACCGATTTCTATGCATCCGCACCCGTAATTGCAATGCCGTCTACGATTTTTCAAAGACACACTGCAAAATTATTTGTTGAGGATGATATCCGCTACGAAAGGATTTTTGGTACGGAAATCTTCTTCATTGCATCAATATTTTATACAATAAGTATTAGAAGTGGCTGATCTAAAATTACGTTTTGCTAAAATTTGCTATTACATTCTTTGGATTTTAAGACACCGTTGCAATTTGCCGACTCTTATTTATTGAATAGAAAATTGCGGGTAATACACTATAACTACAGCTCAAAAGTAACCTAAGGATCATATTTGGGTTCTGCTCTTCTCCTATTCATTAACAATATTCTTGATGCCCATTCACTTAAGATTTTTATGTATAGACGAGATAAGATCACTAAGGGTTTAGTGATACACGGCATAGGCGGATGATATGATAAATACTTGCCCTAAGGAAAACCACGCTTTATGTCTTGACCTAATCTTATAGCTGTACACACTTACCTCAAGGACATTCCATCCTTTTCCATACAGTACCGTAACTCAATTATTCAATGAGTGAACCGAGACATTATCATTATAGAAGAGACTCTTTTTCTTCGCTAGATGAGATTCTCCTTCTCTTTAATTTATCGTAGTGTCGAATCGGTCCAATAAATCAGCATAACACTGTCCCGAAGTTGAATTTCTTTCTGTTTAGCAAACAACCAATAAGAGTTAAGCGAATCTTCGAAAATCTTCGGCATGATCCGTTTTTGGTGCACGTTCAGCGGGACTCGTTTTGGCGACCAACTTTTGACTTTTGGTGTATGGTGGTATATCCATGTCTCGTCAGCGCCCATATAACGTCCCAGAAACCTACCTAGTCAACAGACGCAATATCCATTTCACCAAAAGCTTTTTTACATATGTTCAACGGAGATGTTTGCCATTCTACCAGTCTTTTCGATCTTGATTCAGAGGTCCACTGGCTGCTTCTTATCACACGCTGGTATTCGGCCACCTTTAAATTCATTAACCAGTATCCGCCGGTAGTCCTCAGCAGCTTATGTTGCGATGAATCGAACAAATTCAAAGACAGTTTCATGCAAACAAATGTAAGTAAACCATAATTATTGCTTGCAAATGATTCTTTAAATTTTCTTTGATTTGTATTAAATATTTATTTTGTTAGATACTTTCCGTAAACTCTGTAGATACTTTCATACCGCCAAGTACAAATATTAACAATCATAGCTTGTGTAAAGGAATATAATGAAATTGTTTGGTTAATACATGTGAGAAGGCAAGAAGTGTAAACGTCACATCGAAATCGACTATATAAGTCGCTTAAATTTCTATTCCCGGTCGGCTCATCTGTTACTTATTCGGACGACTCTTGTTGAAAGATGTTCTCCTTGGTCGGAATATTCAGACTGCTGGAGTCTATGTTCTGAACATTACGCTCGGTCTGTCTTTGCGGGCTGATGTAGGATACTCTTGACTGCCGTTCCACTAGCAGCCTTTAACAGATTCAATCCAAGCCACCACGTATATTTAAGCTCGCATTCGATCATACGCTGTATTACCGCGTTTCATATTTCAAAATTCATCAAATGCTCGGTTTAAAGATATGTTCTGCGATACTTGTTAATCTTCCTGCTTTAAACTCGTAGATAAAAATATAATTTATAATTTAACAACTTTACACTAAATTAGAAATGGCAATTTCCCGTTTTATGTTAACAATTCATTATTTCCGTTGATTTGCCTACTATAATTTTATAACTTAGAAAGTAAAGATTGTGCACCTTTCTTATCTTATGCAAATTCGTTTATTTTCGCTCACTTGATTTAACTGAGGAACTCGGTAGACATCGATGAACGACACCGAAATAAATCACTATCTCCACTAACTCCATACCATCGTAATTAGTTCTATCACACGTGTTGATTATCAGTTTCACAAGGATCAGATATGTTGACAGTACCAAATTACTCCATTAGCGACTTCTATGAGCGAGACGTGCAACTAGCTCCTTAACGTAGATTACTCGCTAGCTTCTGTTGATAAAATATTTCAATAGAATAAATAAGTGCTTGATGAGTTACAAATGCATACAAAATTTAACGAAAGGAGGAGAACAATGCTAGCTCCTCGGATTTTGAACTGCGAAATTTTCGAGAAAAACCCAGAGAGAGCGCACGCATCGCATGATGAGGCAGTGCCAATACCAAAAACCACTTGGATAAGGTTCGCAAACCTGGAGTTCCCATTTAACCGTGAATACCTCTTTTACTTCCAATGTTCAGTACATATGCGTCAGTAATGGCGGTTGTAAAAAATATGTATTTATTCAAACAAATGGCCCTTGAGTTTGGTATTTAGCATTGGACATTCTGTATTTTTAGAAAGGATTGTAGTATATTGTTTAGGTAGGAGCAAGTACGCAATTTAGTCTTGTAAAGTTTGGTGATTTAGAGGATGGAAAAAAATTGAAAAAAGATTGTAAATATCTCGAAATCTACTGCCGTAAATATACAAATCGCCATATTATATTGTAATAATAAATAGCGCATCCTATTTAAAAAGCAAAACAGGTGACTAGATCGTTATTTCGGATATGGTATACATATATTGAAATATGTTTAAAGAATATTCATTTGGTATTATCAGGAAGTTTCAGCTTCCTACTATTTATGCGATGAGCGCAAATTTACACTTCCGATTAATGTACCTTCAATTTTCAACTTATTTTGGATTTTCGTAGGTTTGTATTTCAAAGCAGGAGACTTAGTGACAATATTAATGTTAATTAATAAAAGTTATGAAAGAGAAAAGTTTCAAATAAAGCAAAAAATATGATTAATAAACGTAATGATTTTACATTTTAAATAGATTCACTCGAAACTACCTACATATTGCGAGAATAGCGAAAATAAAATGCCACACCGGCCGACAGTAGTTATAAAAGGGAGGAAAGTGCTGAAGAACTCGGAGAGGAAGTACCGGAAATAGAATTATTGAAACAATATTGAGTTGCTCTGGTTTCGGCACGGGGATTTGGCCGGCGCACAGTACATCCCGACTTCCAGTCCGCTCGGATGCTACGCGCGCGAGTTTCGACCGGAGTTGACAGTTCCGTCTGGCCTACGGTTGGTTCGGATTCTTCAATCTCGCCCATTAAATTGGAATGAAAAAGTCGACCATACACGAAAAGCAAAAAGTTAACACGTATTTCATCTCGCGCCGGTCGTTCAATGATGAAGCGACCGGAACCACGAGATTCAATTTGCGGTGTATTTCGAAACGTTTTAGAACTACACATCGCCGTTTAGAATAGTACAAACCTTTCAAATATTGGAATAGATTGCAGCGTTGATGATTCATACTACGATATTTTGAAATCTTCGATTTGTCCTTAGAGGAAAAATTCGCATCGCCTCATGTAATTCACATCCTGATTGTTTTAATTCTGTAACGGAAGTTGAAATGAAATGAATAATTTTGTAATTTAGTTCAGATTAACTTTGAAAGTTTTTTGCCTCGAACAACAGTTGAAATTAGCTACCAAATACCCGTATTATTGTAATCTGCCACTCAGGGAAGTATTTCCAATACAACCGCTGTATAAAGTCAGGTATAAATTATCAAATTGAATTGGTTTTTGAAGGAAATCTGAAGAAGTTTAAAACTGAAATTTTTACAAATTTCAAACCAATAAAATGGGCAATGTTAGGTATTGTGAATTTGTTTAAAATAATCAAAATAGTGATTACCTTTATCCGTAAGCAACAAAATAAACTTTTTATTATAGAATTTTTCGTATGTTGTATTAGAGTAATATGGAAAAAATTGTGAGAGGATAAAACCTTTACATTAGCAGGGAAAAGGACAATGTACAGTTTCGAGACTTTCAAACTTTTGCACACCACATACAAACATTCTTCGCTAATAATAGAACAACATACAGCGGCTATGTTCGCTGCTGGCCCTTCTATAATCATCAAGCAAGAACTAATCGATTTATCCAAACATTTTGGCATAAAGACGTTTCTTCTTCTCACATTTAATTTAATTTATTTTCTTTCGATGATATATTACAGTTAGTAGCAGTGTAATAACTGTAATAGCAATAGTAATATGCTATTACAGTTGATCTCAGCGAGTATTGGGAACCGTAGAATATATATCGCTGTGTTCTAATTTACAACATCGAGCTCGACGGTCATTAGCGCTACCAATAGTGAGTTCAGCGTGTCTACCTGTTCAACGTCAAAATCCTGGTGGCGGCTATAGGCTTGCTTTCAGTAGCTCTCCTATTATATAGAAAAGAGATAATATGAAGAACGGTTAACGACGGTAATGATGGAACGGAATCACCACTTATTTTTTGTTCAATTTCCTCACAACCTAAAACTTCCGATTTAACGTAAAATTTTTCAAGAACATTCACCAGAATAATTTCACTCATAATTTTTCTGGTCGCCAAATAATCGTCTCTTTGTCGGTAGCATTTTATATGTTGTATAGTTATGTAAAAATATAGAATCATAGAATCGTCAGTTCAGCGTCTCTGCAACGCTAACTCTAAAAATCAGATCGTCTGATTGAATTTCGTTATCAATGTACTTTTGGAAAGGTCAAATTAACGAAATTAGGTGTATCTAGCACAATTGCTATCTCGGGCAAATAAAGAGGTGAGGAATCGCCAAAGGAATTTCTGACTTTTGACTTTAATATTGATTCGGAAAGTACGTGCTTGGTTGCGGTCATCGTTTGGATTCTAATAGCTATTCGAGATGAGAGTTAAGCGTCGTAGTGTTCCAGTACGTAACATAAAAACATAATGGCTTGTGTGTATCGAAACGTCGTAATATTAGGTTACTTTCTTGTTGTAAATTCTAAGCTTCGTTAAAATTTATATATTGGTATTTATTTAATCTTATTTCCGAAAGAGTGTTCTAGAAACATTCCCGAATCCTACAAACCCCGATCTTAATGAATAAATTTCGAAAAAAAAGCTATTTTCGAAAATTTTCGTTGGTATAAAGTATTAAGTTTCCGAAGACAGATAGAGATTAGCCATAAGAGGTCTTAACAACGTATAACAACGTTACAGAATCGGATAAAACATTAGAAGCCGCTAATAAAATCGGTTCTAAATATGGTGTTTTTATGTAGCTATAAAATGTCGGCACTCCGTTTTTAAAACGCTCTGAGACGTTGCACGATGCCTAACTTCCATATTCTGCCGTAATGCGATTGGTCCTTCCTTCCGTCTCTGTGAGTACATTGCCTTTCTTATGCATAATAATAAATATAAAAAATAATAATAATGTGTTATATTAAGTATACATAATTCTAGGACGAAGACAATCAAAATACTGCTTTTGTTTAACCATAAATATCCTATGCCTAAAATGGAAAGAGAAACAAAAGTTTCTACTAGACTTCCACACAAGCTAGGCTTCCACACCAATAAAAATGACTGTGACCGCGCATTATTAAAACTACAAAGAAAAGTAGTTAAGAGCAATGTACATGCTAAATTAAGTAAGACCACTCCATAGATATATTGTGCGGATTTAATTATTTCAATCCTTGTGGAAAAGCCAGGTCTAAAACCATGCTAACATTTTGAAATCACGTGAAATGTTGTAAGAAAAGAATATAAGCTATTCCTATTATTTAACTTCTTACTTTAACTTTTTTCTTACAAGTAGGTGCAATAGCATACGATGTGAGACATGGTGGGACTTTTCCATTGTTTATTGATAAACTAATTTAAGTTAATGAGACGTACAGATATTTTCATGAAACACATTAGCGTGTACCTGATGTAAGCCAAATGGTCTTTTACTCGCTAATTTAGTTCGTGATATTCTAATAGAAAAAAGTATAGAAGGCGCTTTATAAACACATCTTTTGTAATAAGGTTGTTTACTAACGTAATGTATGATGTTTACCATTACCATTCAATCATTTGCATGAATGTATAAATAAGCAACATTTGTTTGTTTGTCGACAGACAAAAGATTACTCGACCACAAAGTCTATTTCTAGATTTTTAAACAGTCCATTGCCTTAAGTCCTTAAAGGAAGTTGTTCCTGTCAGTAAGAATGCTCATATGTTAACAATACCTGAAAAACCATCAGCACGATTCTTCAGCTTTTGGATATGTATAGATTTCGCGTAAGGAAATCTTCAACGAAAGAAGCACATTATTAAAATGCAGTTATTGGTATATCAAAGACATTGAAATGGATTTGCATGTGTTTAGTTTAATAGCGCCTATTTAACTAAAAAAAAAAAAAAACGGAAAATAACTGTTGCGACCATCCTGTTGAGTTTGCTTCTGGCAACAACGACGGTGACTTTTTCCCTCGTTGGTATATTTGTGACGAACCCGAGGAAATAGACACACTTTTGAATGTTCAATATGAAACGTAAAATAAAGAATGTAAAATGCGCACCTTGATATTGTTTTATAAATTAGATTAACGAATGTATGTACATGTATACGTGGTCAATGGGAGAACTGGAACTTGCGATCTTATCTTGCCAGTTCTTCCATTTAGTGTTTGAGTAATAGGCGAATACTACGTATCGTTATTCTGCAAGGACAATCCAAAGAGCAGTTAATCATAGAGGCTAATAAGGGAACACCCAAAGGTGTTGCTGACCGATCGGATTGAAACTTGACAGATTTATAGGATCCATCCAGGAGTGTTATACAAGGCCGCTTTCTGTTTCGGTGGCATCTTATGTTTAGTGGCATTTTTTTAAAAGAGATAGATCCATAAATTTGCTTGCCATAGGACTGTCCAACTAGCCCGGATGAGATATCTTTTCCACCCCACCTCTACCTTATCAAGTCTTGCCAACAGGAGGTTGAACGCGAAAACACAACATATACGCACAACTGATCCCTGGGAAACATAATTTACGCCTATATATGTACACAACTGCTGCCACCGGAAAAAATTAAAGGCAACTACGAAACTACATAACTCTCCTAGAGATATGTCATTCCATTTTTTTAATAAAGGTGTCAATTGAAAAAATCTGGAAATTATCGACACTTCAGCTTTCACCCTCTAAATGTGAGATTCCGCTGAAACGGAAAGCAACGTTTTACAACGCTCGGTTGGTCCTGCAAATCTGTTAAATTCCAATCCGATCGGTGAGTGACGCTTCAGGGTGTGTTCTCTTGTAAACTGCGCTAGAAAAGTTGCTTTTTATAGCTGGAACTTTATAGTCGAACGAGGTTTATGAGGAAGAACTGAATAGTAAATCAACGTTATTTTAAAGTTCGCCTAGAAATCAGAAATTTGCTCCCCTTTCTGTATAAGGACGTTTACAAGCGTAATGCATAACTCTCGTTTACTATATTAGTCCAATGTTACGTGGTTAGGTATTAATGCAAGTTTATTTTATAGGAACCAGTACATTCATAGAATGTAATAAAGCTTAGATGATTGACGTTATATGGAACTATGTAAAATGCCTGTTTTCGCCTGCTGAGGAATTAAAAAGTGAAATCGATTTTTGGCGATTCAGAATTCCCACGTTTCTCGTTAATTACTTCCTATTAAATGTACATAAAAATTGTTGGTACATATAAGAGTAGCCGTTTAGGATTTTTAAGGGGCCATCGAAATACATTAAACTCGATGCAATAAGAAATTAATGGGCGTAATATCCACATTCTATCTGTATATACTAGAGCTTCTGTTTTTGTGAAGATTATAATTACTGGTATAACATTGAAACAAACGGATGCATTGTTCTTGCAGAATAACGATACGTAGTATTCGCCTATTATCTAAACACTAAATGGAAGAACTGGCAAGATAAGATCGCAAGTTCCGGTTCTCCCATTGACTTCATGTATGCATTCATGACTTCATGTATGCATGTTAATCTAATCTATAAGAGAATATCAAGGTGCGCATTTTACATTCTTTATTTTACGTTTCATGTTGAACATTGAAAAGTTTGTCTATTTCTTCGGGTTTGTCACAAATAGACCAAAGAGGGAAAAAGTCGTCGTCGTTGTTGCCAGAAGCAAACTCAACAGGATGGTCCAAACGGCTATTTTCCGTTTTTTTTTTTGTTTTTTGCCTAACAAACTCATGCTAATCCATTTCAATATCTTTAATATATCAATAACTGCATTTTAATAATGTGGTTCCTTCGTTGAAGATTTCCTTACACGAGTTTCTATACACATCCAAAAGCTGAAGATCGTGCTGAAGGTTTTCCAGGTATTATTACCATATGAGCATTCTTACTGACAGGAACAACTTCCTTTAAGGCCTTAAGGCAATTGACTGTTAAAAAATCTCGCAGTGGACTTTGTGGTCCAGTAATCTTTTGTCTGCCGACAAACAAACAAATGTTGCTTATTTATACATTCATGCAAATGATTTAACGGTAATGGTAAACATCATACATTACTGTAGTAAACAACTTTATTACAAAAGATATGTTTATAAAGCGCTTCCTATATCTTTTTTCTATTAGAATATCACTAACTAAATTAGCGAGTAAGAGATCAATTGGCTTACATCAGGTACACGCTAATGTGTTTCATGAAAATATCTGCACGTCTCATTAACTTAAATTAGTTTATCAATTAACAATGGAAAAGTTCCCACCATGTCTCACATCGTATGCTATTGCACCTACTTGTAAGAAAAAAGTTAATGTAAAAAGTTAAATAATAGGAAAGCTTATATTCTTTTCTTACAACATTTCACGTGATTTCAAAATGTTAGCATGGTTTTATACCTGGCTTTTCCACAACGATAGAAATAATTAAATCCGCACAATATATTTATGGAGAAATTGACGCGGGTAAGTTTGTTGTAGCCGTCTTGTTTGACCTAACACGAGCTTTTAATCCTGTAGAGACACCAGTTGGTTCGAATTAAATGTACAGCATGGGTAAATAAGGCCTCACGAATGACTGAAGGCTTTTATTTGCTATATGGCTAGGGCTGTCGAGGTGAGGTCGAAGAAATTTAATATGAATATGGGTATTCCTCAGAGAAGTGTTCTTGACCTCTTACATTTCGGTTGTTTATTAAGTAACGCAAAATATTCTCATAAGTTAATGATTCCTGTGTAGTGATATCTGACTTGGATAAACTTAAAGTTGAAGCCGTTATAAATGAATTATATGGGTAGTATATAGCTAATAAACTAATGCTTTGCGTTCATTATCACATTTTTTGTGTTGTAGTCATTCTTCCATCGCTGTCATCGAGCTCCCCAAACATCTGAATAATCGCAATTAAGATTATAATTTCATGATCAATTCGTTGACGTCGAACTTTCAGGCACCAGTAAATCAGGCACGAAAGAGACAGTTAGTAGAATGTAGTAGGTAGCTTAAATCTGTGTTAATAAAGATTTTTGGTAGAGACTCTTTACCCGTTATAATCCATTAGAAAATGATGTAAAGAATTGATGATTATTGTGTAAAGTGGAATCTGGAGATTGTTTTTCCTTTTGGAGTTTGTATCTAAGTAGCACACTTTACAAAAGGCACTCTCTTCTACTGTATGTATGTGGAGCCAGGCTTACCAACTAACGCGACTAAACATAAGCATAAAACTAGTAATAAAGTTAATTTAACCCACACTAAAGCTACAAATTCCTTAATCTCAAATCTTCAATTATTGCCAGATCAAGCCTATTTAATAGGCTTCCAAAAGAGAGGCCTCACTCAATTGCAGTCACTGATTCTTTATAGAAATTAATTAAAACCCATTTTAATAAACGGAAGGTTCTAAAGCGTGGAGAAGTTTGAAGTATAACAATGATCGGGGAATCAATTATGTTAGTTAAGCTCTATGTATGTATGCGTAATAATCAGATAACATGATTCCCTTTCGATTGTGGCTTTCATTAAAATACTAGTATGTGAAGATCAGTGAATTCAATACACTCACCCCAAAACAAATTTGCCTAACCTATTGTTCCATTGTTTTAATACAAAATTGACGCAGGAATCATGAAAGGATACAATGGAATAAACTTCAAAGTAGGTGTCCCGGATCGCATAAGAAAGGGTCTCCACGTACAAATTGTACGGCAAAACAAATTTGATAATGACAACGTGAAATCCCTAAACTAAATCGCGAAACAATTGAACTTGAATCCAGTTTAATTTCGGGGAGGCGTTAAGAAATTTCGACAAACAAGGAGGGAGCAGGTTAAAAGTGAATTCATGTCCGGAAAATAAGGAAACGGTTGCTTTGGATGGGATGAATTAATTGTAGGTTGTTGATGGAAAGAAACTTGGCGTCCTGTTATTTGTTAGTAGTTAATCGACCACCGTAGCGGCTCCATTCTATCAACTTACTCCATTCTTTAGCCAACATTTGCTTGTTTGTATCTCTTAATACGTTTCTGAAGATCTTAAACTTGCGCACGAGATATTTGTATAAAAATGAATCTAACAAAATTTTCGCCGAGCAGCGATTACTAACCAAAAGCTTGTCCTGCAGCGCTCAGATTTAAATTTTCATTGCTGGCAAATATCTTAACATTTATAAGCACTTTGTGTAACATCTTACCCACTTTGACCACATTTGCGGTAGGTGTTGTAGAACCTCATTTCTCTTCATAGATGTAAAATTGTTTGTTATTCATACTTAAGGCTGCTTAAGGATTATTAGAAAACTAGACGTGTGATATGAGCGCATATTTCATCATTACACCGTAAAAACTGAAACGAAACTGGTATATACGGCATATCAAATTAATATTTTTAATAAGGTTGGAAATAAAAGAGTTCTACCACAACGCAACCTGTTTCAATTTAATTAATTTTTAGGATATTTCATTATGTTTTTGCAAATTTCGCATCTCTTGTGTAAAATGTTGTATGTGATATTACTAATTCACCCAATTTGAAAACAATTAAAACTTGAGAAACACCTAGACATTTTTATAGATTGCAATGATGCGATCTCCTTAATATAGAAACATTCCGAGTGAACTGGTAATTACAACACTGACTGCACAACATTGGAAATTATACAGAGTTTCCACTGCAAGATTTTCTAAAAGCATCTGACGAAGACCTATATCCAACGTAAACAAGAGTCTTTCAAGCAAGTTGAAAGTGTTGGTGCAAGAGGTGCACCAACCTTCAGTGCAAATACATAGTTAGTTATGGAAAATTATCATAGCTAATTTAATTGCTGAAGAATAAAATAAAATACATACTTAATGAATTTAATGAATTTCACACAAAAATTAAATTTGTAATTATAAATTTAATGCTGAAGTTGAAAAAAATAATGTTCAATCTTTCTAGATTTAACATAAAAAATAATAACTAAAACTTAACTTAATGGTACAACATTATCGGGACGGTATAAAAATTACAATTTAATCTAACCTAAATATCACAAATAAAATATTATTATAGCGTTAGCTAATTAAGCTATTAGTCGTTTAAGCTTCAATTACAGGTCAAACAAATAAAATAAAAAACATATAAGAAAATAATTACCCTTCAACTTTTAAGTAAACCAAGAATAAGTAAATATTACAATAGTTATAGAATTAGAAATCCTAAACGAAAACAAACACATAAGTACATACATTTATTAATCATCTCTCGGAAAAAATTATAAAATATTACTCCATTATAACAACAACGAAACGAAAAAGAGACTCTTATTGTTTCTCAAAATATTCTTCCTTAAGTTTTAACACTTTCGTATTCGAAACAATCAGTTGTTTAATATTTATTCCAATCTGAAATTTGTATTTCAGAAACATGCCTTTTAGATGCTTCAACGATCCCTTCGCGTGTTGAAAACCACTCACCACGCAATTTGTTTTTGACAAAAGGAAGCAGGAAGAAGTCATTGATGATAAGTCAAGATAAGTCCGGCGAATACGAATAACGAGTCATTAATTCAGCGTATTCTCCTTTTTGTTAGATGTGTTATGTGAGAGCAGGCGTTGTGGTGAAAGTTGAAGCATCGATGTTTACTTCTTTTTCTGATTTAATCAAAAACTTGAGGCGCATACATTGTTGTTTACCAATCAGAGTTCACTGTTCTTCGATCCTCATTAGCAACCTTAGCAACAGGTCCAACTTTACAGAAGAAAAAGCAATAACTTTTTCAACGTCTTCGTGAACGAACAAATTTTGTTGGTTTTGGTTCACTTTGGAACATCCAAACAGTGAATTGTTGTTTTCTTTCTGGCTGGTGCAAAAAGATCCATATTTTGTCAGCTATTACGATATTGTATGCGTTGGCAGAAGCTTCGCCATCAAATTTTTGAAGCATTTTCTTGCACCAACTCACACGAGCCATTTTTTGAGCTTTGGTTAAATTATGTGGATTCCAACGACTGCAAAGTTTTTTCATTACTAAACGCTTACATAAAAACGATTGCATTTGATTTTTACCAATGGCCAAGAATCCTTGTATCTTTGGATATGTCACATATCAATCCGCTTCAATCATTTCTCGCACTGGATTAATGTTTGGCGGAACAACATCAATTGATGAACAACCTTTACGAAATTCGTGACTGACGCTGGTAAACTACATCCACTACTTAAATTCTGGAAACCAATCATAAACCATTGGTGCTCCATTATCAAATGTTGTAATGTACCAAATGAATGTAGTTGATCGATGCATTGTTGCTGAACTAAGTCACATTTAAGATTGTGAAAAATCATCGCAGGAAGATGAAATGTCAACTTTGAAAATCCAAACGTTTTAAATAAAGATAATATGTTATAACATATGCTCCATGTGCTCTTGAAATTAAATTAAAAAAACAAAAAACGAAAAACAAAACAACTTCTATTAATGGCAGAACCGAAATTCAAAACTTCTCTAAAATTTATTGTACTCTTTTAGAATAGGTCAAATATATGACGTAAATTTCAAAGTAGAGAGTAAAATATATAAATATATCTAAATGTAAATACATAGTAAAATACAAAAACCAAAATTTTCACAAGCATTCACACCGATCTAGTAAATATTTCGTAAAAATCCAATCGCAAGAAAATATTGAGCAAATGAACCGCTTTTCCGTTCATTTACGAAGAATGTATTTGGTGGTCAGCATTGCAGATAATCAGGTTTATTCCCTCCAAATGAACCAAGTCATATGAAATCAGAAAAGGCAGTTTAGCTACCACAAACACACAGTAAGATTGCTTGTCTCCCGTCCATACACAGACAGTAGTTGTTAAGGTTTTTATTTTTTTTAATTATTATTTTGTTAACATTTTAATTTCATACGTTCTGCGACTATGTTACGCTATATTTTCTTCTTTCATAAAGAACAATAAATGGTAAAAGTCTAAACTGCATATATATTTAATACTTACAATTACTCGTGCTATTGTTTTATAGCCCTGATCTATAGCCTATACTGAATTTGGAATAATGTGCAGTAAGCCTACTCTAGTTAAATGTTTCGGTGAAATTCATTATAAAAAGGGACTGCGCCTATAGAACTATCTTTAGTGAAAGTAAGTAAATAGATTAAGTCTTAGTAAGTAGCTTTACTAATTAATGGCAAGTTGATTCAGTACTGCATATTTAATGTACTTGAGCTACGTTTCAATTACTATACATAAACTCGACCTAATTCACGGTAAATGAACTAGAGTCCAACACATAAATTTGGTATGTCTCTTCTAGAAATGCAATTATGTAAATGCTGAAGAAAAAGATGATACGGCGAAACTTCCAAATGAAAAAGTAATTTATATACTTGTTATTAAAACATGGGCGCCACTAAATTCAAAAATTTGTATTTTATTTATGACTGTTTCGGTTATTCTTCTCTGACGAAGTAGAAATAAATGCGAAAGCTTAGAAATTCATAAAAGGAAGTCTTTTATTTCGTGATCGGCTGCTACCTCGACATTGTTTTCCATTTTTCCTTGTTGTCTTAATTAATTTGAGTCATGAATTTGTATTGTGTAGATATCTAAGCGCATCTGTGGCAAACGATCACGTTGTTTTATCGCACCGACTACTTTATTTAATTTAAAAAAATACATTATTTGTATCACAGAGTTTTTTTATTGTTTCATCGAGAATAGCTGCTAGATGTTGCCGTGTTTTGTCTAGGTGGTACAACAACTCCTTTCTCCTTGTACTGTTTATACTATGATGGTACTGGTATATCTGATTATGGTAGATTTCATTTTTCTGTATGATTGTACATGAAAAATAGTCGAATATCAACCATTTTTTAGCACGCGATCTATGAAATATTGAAAAGTCAAATATAAATGCGAGACGAAAATTAGGTGAGTCAAAGTATCAAATAATTTAAGGATATTAACAGCACTTATTGTTTAAGAGTTTACCAACAAAGTAAAGTATCTAAAGGAAACAAAACAAGAGTCGCAAATACACGAATGCACAGAATATGCAAAGATGAAGTTAAGGCTGACAACATATAACTTTTGGCGTGTTCATTGCAAGTTGCGCTGATTAAGAGTTTTTGCAACTTCTAACTGTTGGAATCAGACATCAACAAACATGTTAAGAAGTCAACTTTAAATAGAAGCGTTGAGCCGTAAATCTTATTAAAAATAAACTTCAATTCAAATTCAATTGGACTTTATATTACTTTCTTCTGATCGAAATTTATTTCGCCTTCTATATTAAATAGAAATACGTCCGACGTTCACAAAAATTTCCCCTATATATGTATATATACATGTATGTGTTTTACATTATAAGATATGCAAAAAATTCTTTTTAGATAACTAAAGCAACGGTATAAATTAACAACCGATATGCACTAGACAGGTTTTGGAAAATTTTCCAAATCGAAACAGATAACGCAATAATATTGAGCTTCCATCGATAAACACTGAAAGTTCTATTTAATTTATTTATCTGTTACGATGTAAACTTACGTCTCCAGTTTTCCAGAGAGGTGCTCTGATCACTACACCAGAGAGTCCCGCGATTCAAACTCTTTCACGAACCTAGTGATCACTTATATGCTGTAGTACCTTGTCAGAAATATTTTTATTTTTAATTATACGCCAAATAATTAGATTTCCCTCGGAAATACTTTCTTGAGAAGAAGATCTGAGATCCTGGAAAGAAAAAACCAAATTTTAACCAAAATTAACCAGAAGAAAGCTAAAAGAGGCAGCATGTACGGCTACAGCACCAAATACCATCGGCGAACCTAGCAAGGAAATCAAAGAAGTCTGGCCCCCGTTAAGCCGTAACTGAATCGATAACAAGATTAGGGCCACCGCACGGAATAGGATAGTAAACAATCATTACGTAGTAAAAGAACCAAATGCATATGTAATTCTGCGTATACAGTTATAAACAAGAAGCTTCTGTCTCCCACCAATAATTCAATAGTTGGCGTATATATACTTGCGTAAAATGCAACAATCTTTATCTGAGTTATCCTGAAGACGACAGGAGAAGATCTACCGAAACATTGGATTCGCTAAATCCAAAGGAGGAAGCAACTTAAATATTAATGCTCCCTTGCCAACAATATCACTTCATGATGTATGAGATCTGTTGCTTAGCATTTACCTCTTTCCTCTTGTGATATTAGCGCACGTCAAAAGGAAACCGATATCGTATTTCGATAAAAAAAAAAAACGAAGAATATTATTTCTAATATTAATCATCAATATACCTTACTTCTGTGGCACACTGTATAGAGATTTGCACCAGACGTCTGTTGTGGATCGAATGCAGACGCTGTATGAGGGAAGCATCAGGAATACGATGTTTAAATCTCTTCGCGCCTGAAGTGCATTTATTGCATCTAAAGTGAGATATGTAAATGCTTTTATTGCCATTTCATTGCCTTTACCGTTCGAATATCGCAGAAACTCTCACATCACGGCATAATATACGAACTACATGAACGATGCTTTAAAGGAAAGCGCTTGTAAATAAAGAAGATATCTTAGTTTAGAGGAAAGAGAACTAAAATTATGTAGCTCTTAGATTTTTCAAAGTATTCGAGTGTCTTTATTATTTGCCCGAATCAATTTGTAAAGTTTTTATAAAAAGGACCTGTCCTTATATCATGTTACTATTTCAGAAATGTTTATACTCAAAGAAATTTCTACCGACTGGTAGAAACAACAATATACGATTACACTTAAGGAATTCAGTTTTACTACGTTAAAGTCAAGCAAATATTCAATGCTGTACTAGACAACTATTCAGCACGATTTTACCAGTATCTTCAAAAATACTGAAACAAATAATGGCCGCTCGATTAATAGGTTTCTTCAATGAAAACAACTACTACATGGCACGATGTCAGCAGTTCTTCCTGAAAAATAAATCTACTACAACAGGGATTGAACCTGTCCACGCACAAAGTTTGCTTTTACGATGATAATTATAACAAAAAATAAATTAAACCCAGGAATGGTTTGCTTACAATAAACTGCAACTGAACTCTGATAAAATTCAAATATCTGGATCTTAACATAAGATAACTTAAGATATTGGAGCTCTGTGTGGATAGAAGGCTTCATTGGATGAAGCCTTCTATCTAACCGAAATTCATTTACAGAAAATGAATGCCAGTTCACTTGGAGTGAATTAACCCCCAATGAACTGTTGTGTTCTTGTGAAGTGAAGTTCTTCTATAGACGCCGTGCCCTCTACTACCTTTTTTTGCAATGTTTTTCACTAAATTATTCTACTAATTATTCTATAGCTTTTTAACTTGGATAGTAGCTGAGTAAGCAAGCATTACATCTAAATATAAGCAATTGCCCCTATTCCTTCACAAGATACACAGAAGCAGGCAACTAGCAGCATTGCTTTTTAAATCAGGAGAACATAACAAAAGAAAAGGACTCGAGGCGCCGAGTTTATTTTGAAAGGAACATGGCCGATCAAATGCGGAAATTAGTAGCATTTATTTCCTCTGAAAAGTAAGCACCTATAGAGTTTTTTTCTTTTAACGTAAAATCAGAAATTACAATAATATACGGACTATTCTATTTAAAATAACGAAGTGAGTAGGCGTTCGCCTATTTTCTGGACACTCTTTAGAGTTGAAGATGTTTTTTTGGTCATGTCGGTAACAAACGTGATGTGTAAATACAGCACCATCGTTTAGCGGTTTCTATTCGCATTTATACAACGTAACGCATTGAATGTTAGTCGAACGAAGGCAACGAAACCCGAAAGTCTGTACATCGTTGGATAATGGTTGTTTCAATTAAAAGCTCATTGTATTAAAACAACCTAAAAGCTCAAAAATTCACCCAGCATAATGGACTAAATATAATTTTCAATTTACCACCAGTTTTATCTTCAACTTACTTTATGATTATCGTTGAGGTAAAGCACAACATTAATTTACAAATAGTAATTATACAATTGGATTCATTAAATCCCCTAAACTGCAAACGTTGTCGCCAAAACGTAGACGGACAAGAGACTGGGATATGGAAGGATTTATCGGGCTTCCAAGTCAAATCAATATTTAAATACATCTATCTGTCCTGGCTTGTCCATTTTGATTAAAGATGTCCGTCACAAGTGTCGGTCGCAGTAGATACTAGTCGGTTGAAGGTCCGAAGATCGGTTGATGTTCGGACATCGGGAATTAGCGATACGGATCCTCAGAGTGGTTTCGATCTTGAACACAACCAATGCGCAGAGTTCGTCTCCCTGCACAACGACACCATGCACCCTTCAACGGATACATTTACATACAGCTGTCGTAATCTAATTCAGCCACGGCTGTGCTAATGCTTTTAAAGCGAAAGCGGCGGGGATAGATGTCGTCGCCGACGCGCTCTCTGCATGAAAGACTATCGCTGGAGGGTTAAAACCAAAGCGGCTGCTATTGACGATATCTGAACAAAGAGGATTTTATATCCAGGCGAATAATGTAAATGGTACTAATTATATTTTATTCGCATGTAATGAATGGTTGAATGAATTTCGGGTCGTCCTTTACTTCACGAGACCAAAAATTCTCTCCCAGTTTACACGTCGTTTGTGTCGCATTGAAATAATAAATGTACTTTATCTATTTATATCTCTGCATTCTATATTGGTAGATTTAAAGAGTTTTTACGTCTTGTTCAGGAAGTTATTTAAAACAAAAAAATCTTAAATAGTTAGAGGTCCTATCTTGTCTATTTATAGAATTAAAACAGATTTAAATTTTAATAAATTAAAGAGCACTCTTAAAGTACAAATTTAAAAATTAAAAACTGAAAAACATAAGTACGTAAGAATATATTGACTGTAGTAGTTGTTCAAAAGGAATTCCTTCAGCTCCTTCGGAAAGCACGACACTAATAGGTAATAACAATAGCTCGCCTATGTTTATTTCGACACTGTAACCCAGTTGACCAAAATGGACCCAAAGAAAAAAATCCAAGGAATTTAGGTTAGGGAGCAATAAAGCTTCTCTGATCAATCTATCTTTCAGCAAGCCATCGAATTATGCATCTACCGTAGAGAGTTGCAACACAATCGTGTTAATGATCAAAAAACGAAATATGTTCAATCTCCCAGGTAGCGCTTCAGCTAAAAAATTAAATCGTTTTCTGCATATAGACTGGGCGGCGGAACTTCCAGTTCAAACAATTCTCCATTAAAACGATATTGAAATCGCGATTGTCTATTGTCATTTTGAGAACCGCCAAATTGATCTTTTACAAATTATGTTGTTCGTCAAGCTACTTGACGAACTAATGTATATGTATGTAATAGTAATAATCATTTGTAAATCAATAAAATTTAATTACGCGGAAGCTCTGTAAACAGAAAAAAAATACATCTCAGACTGTTTGAAATTCATACTAGTTGAGCAAATTAAGTATGTAGCTGCTGGAGTACATAAACCTTAAAGATACACAGATACTAATGCAACCTGGTGAAGGCTACAGAGATTGATAATATGGTAAACACCTCAGTTGAACGTGTGCAAAACATCGTTTACGAAAAATTGAGCAAAAGAAAGCTATCGATGAACTTGATCAATTATCAGCAAACGATGATTGATGAAATACGCATCGAAGCAATGTTTGAACGTGTTCAAACGCAATAAAACTAAGTTTCTGCGACGTTATGTGACTGTAGATAAGACGTAGATAGTACACCAAGAACTAAAGATTATTCGACAAAATATGTACTAAAAAAGACAAAGACGATTCCATTAACCGGAAAAGTTATGCTAAGGATTTCATGCATCAAGACCATGCTTTAAAACATGGCGACCCAGTTTACATAAAGTGCATGTAACATAAAGTGACGAAAGGAGAGCTTCATTTAAGTAAGAAATGTAGACGTAGTTATAAAATGTAAACGAAATATTTTTGTAAAAATAAAAGAGTTCTTAATTGCAATTTGATGTATGAATATTGACTTTGAATTTATTTTTCAGTTTCATAATAAGAAGTATGGGAAGAACATTAATATTGGTCAAACGCAATGAATTGTCTTTTGCTAGCTAGCTGGTTCAAATTCTTGATTTACCTTTGTCGAATTTCAGTAATCATATCACTCTGAAATGGATCGACTCTTCACATTTTAATTTCGCAATTTTTCATTTTTTTCTTTTTCAATAAAATAATAATCAAAATTTTTTTAAATTTAATTAATTTAGATGTCCGATTTTCGTGTGTACCACGCTGTCAGGCGGGTTTATATTATTTTTAGTAACAAATGCTTAAAAAAACAAAACAATCATATTTGCGGTCTTGAATATTGCTTTCCCATTTTAACTTCCTCATAAATCCTGGAACTTTTCATCCGTACCTTGCCAATATAAGTTCGGCTCATTTAGTTGAGGAAGTATATTTGCCAAATATGTAAGTTTTCGAATAAACCTCTCACCCTGTAATAATTTTACGTATTCATTTTGCTTGTCGAGAAACACTGTCACTTCGTCCCGCATCTGAATTAACTTTAATGCCTTCTTTCTGCACCTCAGTATGCAGAAGAAACGATTTATACAAACTACCCATTTCGTCGCACAATTTTTCGAACAAATGCGATTGTAATGGTTTAGTTTTGATAAAATTTACGATTTCCACGGCGCCGTGTAACTCGCTCTTTAATTTAATGCCCTTCCCTGAAAACTGCAATAAGTTCATAACTAAGTTTAAGAATTCGAGTTACAGTGCAAGTATTTTTTCCGTACGCAGAGCGTGTTCCGTGTACGGAGCAATTCATTTAATGCAGTTCTTTCGTCGTTATATAAGTGTCAATAATCTCCAAAATATCATTTCCATTTCACCAGGAATATTCGATTTATGGAAAGTCAACATTTCATACATCCCTGTTTTCCATATGTAAGGTATAAAAACATCTAGTTGGGACAGTTCTTGTACATGTAGTTGCAAAACGGAAACAATATTCCCCCATCTCCAATGATAACCTTCTCTTCCACCCACTAAAACACATTAATTCTGCATACACCTGTATTATTAGAGAATCTATATGTCAACATAACTTCAACAACAGCTATTGCTGGACGTATTAGTGTTCCCCAATTGAAGAGGCCTGTTTTACAAATCCGAATGCTTTGTGTTAACATGCCAAAGCAATTTATTTGGTCGCATATTCTTACTTGCAAAAATTTTATAATAGAAACCGTATTACGGACAAGGTTCCTTTTTATCACCGTTAAACCCGCGAATAATCGGAATTGCAATTTTTGCGCTTTAATAGTTGAAAATCTATTTTGTTGTATTTGTTGGTGTTCACTCATCAATTATTATGGTTACCTAGAATATTACACATATAAATAGCAGCACTATAGATTAAATGTGGGCGTGAATATTAGAGATGCGCAACATACTCATTTGTTTCTTGAACACTGCAACATATTTAGCGTTTTACTTTAATAAAATAAAGAATTAAGTAGTTCATTTCATTTTATTTTTTTCAATATTTTCAGAATTTTTGTGAGACTTACTAAACATTGGTTTGCGTTAAACTTTAAGAACCGCTGAAATAGGTAATTTATAATAACCTTAACCACTGCTTCTATGTGAAACATAGATATTGTTTCAAATAAGTCTATCGCAAACTGTACTTTTCAGAAAAGTTTCAATTATTCAGTTCTAGAACCAAATAAGGGTGCCCGTTTTTGAACAATACATGATTGTATCTTTTACAGAAGCTGAAAACCTATCCAATGCACTACTTTTAAAATTGGTTATGCAACTATTTTATTGTACAACCTTTTTCGGGTAATCGGGATCAGATATTTCGAATGCCCGGGTACCAAGTTTCGTGTCATAGTCTTAGTATCCAGTAACATTAATATAAGCTAGTTCATTTTTTACTTACAAATAGCTACTATCAACCTCTAGTGTCTAACACCTGAGTTATTAATAAAGACTACCTATTTCGTTGAGGCATTTCTTCTGGATTTACCCAATGACGTCAAGTCGTAGAATGGAAACGGAAAGCTCTCGAAATAATTTCCGTTTTAGATCAACATTTTTCGATAAGTGTTATGATACAAAATTTAATTACTTTATGTTCGTCAAAATATTCGGTAAAGCAAATTCATACACTTATTCTACAATTCTTGTGATATTCGTTACAGGCATTTAATACAACTTTGAAAGTTGACCTACTTTTCAGTTAAATACCTGGATTTGGAGAGCATAGCTTTAAGCTACAAATAATGACTGATGACGAACAAACGAATTCGTGGAAATAAATTGATGTTTTATCGCCCGAACATTGAAGATTCAAAACAACCTTTAATGTAATTAGTCCCTTTACCCTGTAAAATCGAAAAAACATTACAACTTAAAATAAGATGCCATTTGTAATGTTGTAAATATATACGAAGAACGAGCGGAAACAAAATAAATACTCTGAATGAAGTTGAAGCTCAAAGCTTAAAAGGTGAGATGGAGTTGTGTTTGGTATAGAGTAATGGTACTTTGATGAGTAATTTTAGAATTTACACAGGAAACGTTAAACGTGCGCCGTTGCGAAAAAGTAATTCTTCCGTGGAAGCTGTTTTCTCATCAACAAATACTTTTTACGAATTTTAATCCTGGATGTAGGATGTGTTTTTAAACTTATCAAATTACCAAACTGCTTTCAGATATTTTTGGGAAACGCAATATCATCACATTTTGAACAGGAAGCCATCTAAGTTCGTTCCACTGTTCAAGAATTGTAATATATAAAGAAATTTTTGGATGGTGCTTTTATTGGTTATTAGTAACAAAACAAATTTATTATTATATTATTATGAATACAAATATTGTAGATATTCAATAGTCTTAAAATTACTTTCAAGTATATACGCTAAGGTTAATCAAACAGATATATAGACATATACACTCATGTTCATCTATTTCTTAAACGATAGCAAGGTCTCTGGCGATAGCATGGCAAACAACACAAAAGTATCAGCACACACCACACTTCACACGCCTGTAACTAATCCAAGACAACTGTTTCGAGAATGTGTCGGCCCAATACTTTTATGTCGTTTGTTATATTTCTTTTAATAGGACGTTTATATATCGGTGCAGATGTAGAATAGGTATTTGTATTCGCTTTCGCAATATTTATTTTAACTATAAAATAAGGAATACTTCAACAGGCAAAAATAGCCTTTTGATGCGGGATCACCTTATAGAGAAACAAGAAAGTGGATCTCTCTAGCGTTATCTAGGAATATGTTTGAAAAGAGTTATTTTCTGTTATACAGAGAACATTTCGATACGCAGTCAAATAAAGTTAAAATCACCTCTCCAGCATCTAAGACGCTTAGAATATCGCTCTGTATACAAGTACGGAGGATATTAGCGGAATCAATCATCTGTGTGAGTTAATATTCTTACCTTGTCTTCATTCTTTGTTCCTTTTGGTCCTTTCCCTTGCCCTCGGTCATTTTACTTTCCATGCTTCATCTACTCTTTATTATCCATTCTTGCCGAATCTCAATACTATCTTAGATTATTTCCTTCCTTTTTTTTTAAATCAACTTCCAGAATCTTTCTCAGATACATCATCTCCACACTCTGTAGTCTTCTAGGTAATCTCTTCATTAGCGCCCAGCTTTCTGGCCGAAATATTAAGGTTGGGACTGCGTTCGTGTTGAAATCTTTTGCTTGGCAAATGATAGAATGACATGTTCTTGTTGGATTCTCTATTCTTTCATCTAATTTCTATTGTTTGCCAATATTTAATCCTATCTACTTGTTCTATCTTCTTGTCATTTATTTCGCGTTGTTAACCGTACTCTTTTCAACTATAGATTAGATAATTCTTGTTTTCCAAATCAAAGCGAACTTTCCCTTTTTGCTGTTATCTATTCTAAATCATTGCCAGCCTTTCTATTCCTTCTTTCTCCAGATTCTGAAAAATCCCTCCAGTAACATTATTGTGACCCACCTCCCTCTTCTAAGGTTTGGTAAACCAATTCCACCTTTGTTATAGCTTCCTATTGTTGTTATTCCAAACAATCGGTCTGTCCTGTTTTTGGTATTGTTACTATCTTTAGAACCCAGCAGATCTTCAAATCATCTTTTCAATCTCCCGGTGATCCCACTCTCCTCTACAGGATCTCTTCCATTGGTTGCCATATGAATTAAGCAGCTGTAAGTAATGTAACGGTAGCTAAGAGAATAGAAATCCAATTACCACTCACTGAGCACAAAAGCTTTTTTCAAGCGATACTTGTGTGCTACTTTATTCCGCTTGCGCTTTTTAACATGAGATTTTATCAATGATATAACTTTTAATAATATTGATTTAAACATTTCTTCTAGGTATGTTAATATTGCCGATGTTGAAAACTCTTGGGCAAATTGCAGATTTTTGAAACATGTGTTATTCATATAAAATTTATTAAATTGTGGCCGAAGAATATCTTATTCCATAGATTTAACCTGCCGTTCTACCCTCCAGCAGATAATTTAAAATTGTTTTTATTTATTGTAGTTAAAAAATATATATGGATTTAGATATTTTCATTGTTACGAAATTCAAAGATATATTTCAACGTTGTAGCCGCTTTTCATAACTAAGTTTTATAAGCCCAAAATTAAAACGCAATAAAGACCATTAATTCAGTTACTTAATTGAATTAGAACTTTTGCGAAGTTGAACTGAAGATAACAAGCATTTCATAAAAAGTTTCCTTTATCATTTTGTTTTCACTTTACGTTTCCGCAGTGGCTAAAATCGGAAAAGCAGATTTTTATTTCTTTGTTATTGCTTTAAAGAAAGACCTTCTCGTTAAAACTATTTTTAAGTCCCCGGATTTAATTTACCAACTTTTGAAAACGAAAGAACAATGGATACTAACTCTTTTTTAATACAAGAGTATTATTTCTGCAAATCATAAAAGTAAATGCAAACTATTCAGCATTCGTTAAACTAACAAGATTATAAGAAAATTTATTCCATTTATACGCTCGTTATTAAAAGCTACCCATGTGAATAGGTATATATTACCATTGGCAACAGGAGTGCTGTAGTAAGCTCCATGAAGTTTAATAGCCTATGCAATTTAACTGAAAACTTTCCAATACATTCCTTGTTATCGATAGGACTGACAAACTGCAAGTTTCCAAATTTAACTTGTAAATGTTATCCATAAAAGTAAATCGAGAGTGGGTGGAGCAGGATCAGTAAATCAGGAAAAGTAAAAGAGTGCAATTTCAACTTGCGGAGGTATCGTTTCAAAATTTTTACTAGACTAGTGATTCCAGAAATGGTAGGTACGGGAAAAAACTTTATCGTTCGCTATTATTTCCACCACTTCGCTCGTTACAGAGAGGTATATCAGAGTGCAACATGTAGGAGTTCTACACATAATTGAAATCCGATAAACTATTCCCAGTTCTACTGTACTTCCGCACGATTTAAACGTCAAATCGTAAGTTTAGCACACATGATCGTAAAGAAGAGCTAGCAGTCGACAAGATACCAAGTCGAATCAATCTAAATAATGATGCTTGAATAAATTAACATACAGAAAAGAAATAACTTTGAAGGTATAAGATAAAGCAAACAATGGACTTTGAGAAAAGATCCAGAGTTAAAGAAAGAAGGTAAGCCATCACCAAATAGGCAAATATTATCCAAAGCACTGGGATCAACATTAACGTTATCTTGTCAATCGCTGCTGTCGGAAGGCTAACTGATAAATCAGTATTTCGAAAGACAGTTGATATTCACATGCTTTTTCTAATCCAACAAAAAACTGAAACCGCATAGCCGCAACTTTAGCATTGGCACATTCCAAAATGTGCTTTAATTTCTGAAACAGCTTTTCCTAATAATCCTGTCAATTGGCCTTTCCACAATAGATATTTGTCTCTAGTTCGGAACGTTGGATACGGAACGTTGAGTAAAATCACACATCGTACACATATCGATGGCGGGTTTTGGCCTGTTCTGCTAGTGTTACACCTAAATGTTTGCTCCTTGCGTCTGTATAGTCCTTGCGATCAAGTCGAAATTTTCGTAGGAAACATGTTAAAAGAATTCATATTGTTGTTATTCATATTATTGTTTATATCACGGTTTGGTCGATGATCATGTAGCAACTATAGAAAAGAGGACAAGGATATGGAAAAGGAAAGAATTAATTTGCTTTGTACAAAAAATGTTCATAAAGCACATCAGATGATAATATAAGGCATTTCCATTTGGCTCAATCTGTAAGTAGGCGCATTAAAGAACTTTATCAAATGTTCAACAATACTGTGAGAGCTGCACACTCCATTGTTAAACGCCTTGGATTTACTCGTCATAGGAATCAGTGACAGCTTACTGATGAGTAGAAAACCTTAAGTTCGATCTTATCACCACATCAACGAGATAATGCCTTTGTGCACTGTGTTATTGCCATTACATTTTTTTATCACGTTGTGGATTCATTAAAAATAAATAGTCCGGAAATAAATGAATTTATTAGTTATATCAACAAAATTCTTTAAGCGGTGTATTTCCCATTTGTAAATATAAGAGGTGCAGGTCAAAGTTTATGGTATCATCACTTTTTCACATATTCAATCTGTGCCGCTACTGAGCAGAATTACCTTATATACCTCACTTTATTCCTAAACGGATGCTCTATTGAATGGATCCAAACAATTGACTCGTGCTCTGTATCGATTTTACATTGATATATTTATATCATGCAAATCCATTAAAATTAACTTAAAAAGAAACATTGATCACCAGTTTGCGCTAGCATCGCCCAATTCGGTGCAAAATAATCCAAACTTTCGTAACAATTCCTTTGAAGGCATAAACTATATCAATTAGAAATTGAGAACTAATGTAAATGTAAACAAATTATAAGAAAATGGATAATGGTGAGGCCTGCTGGTACAATGAACAGAGCGCTAGGCTATCGGTCTCCTGGTGCAGCGCCCGAACTCTGGTCCCGCTAAGATTGATCGTACTCCAAACTTGGCAAATGCTAATCATGACCGACTGATGCCTATAATTGACGAAAGCTGGGATGTAAAGGCATGCGTTATTATTGTTTTAATTATGGATTACATAATACATTAAAGTTTTGAATAGAATAGAAGTATTGTCTATATAAACAGTTTAATTTTAAAATGAGTAGAAGAATAATGATAAGACCAATGACAAATGAGAGCTTTGGTAACTAGCTGTTATCTCGTACCTCCTTGCTTTCGTGTATGTTAGTTGGTGGTAGGTTAGTTGGCATGTTTGTTAAAACAAACATGCCAAGTCTAAATGATCTTTCAGCATTCAGTGTAATGATCCGCTCGATAGGAAAAAAAATTGTTTTTACCCGTTTTGAAAAAAAGAAGGAACACGCCTGGAACAACAGATCTAACATGAAAATACATTGCTAATAGAAAATTGTCGTTAATTTTGTCTGTTTCGAAAGTTAATGAAGCCCCAAACTAAAACGTATGACACACATAAATAAAAAGTTAATCAAAAGCTCCCCGAAGAACATGGTATTTTTACCGGCAGTGCTAGAATTATTCACATGGAAATTTTTTAAACAAAAACCTACATAAATTACTCGTTTAATGAAACATCAAAAACACGCATGAGATAACGTTACGTCTTAGATCTGATATTTACGTCACTTCGACTGATTACCACCGATAAGGAGAATAAGTGTTTTCTTACTATAAAACCTCCTTGAACGACGCTGATCTTGGAAATGTGGCAATCATGACCCACTCTACTATTGTTCTCAAAGCTATTTACTATCGTCCGCATAGTTCCAAAGTGAATCCTATGTCAATAGACATCATTAAGGTAATTGTTGAAATGAAACCAGGAGAAAAATGTATTGAGTCTAATGACTAGAGAGGATAAAGGCGAGTGAAATCATATTTGCTTTGCAGCGACTAGGCAGACTCGTGTTTTCTCGACTCTCGAGGAAACTAGCAGGCAATTCGAACACTTTCTTATAAGACGCATAGACATGCGTCTGTCTAATCGCTGCAAAAAATGTATGATTTCAGTAGCTTTTATCTTCTGTACAAACGACATCGAGACAAGTTACAAAAAGAATTTCATTATTGACTCGTACTTACAATTAGTAGTAAAGAGTTATTACGAAAAACCAAGCAATCGATTTTTGATAAACATTGGAGTGCCTGCTAGTTATCTGCATATAAGGTCAAAGCGACTTAGTAAGCTTACATATATGCGGAAAAGAGATATTGATATGACGTTTTCTCCGTTTCTAGTTGCCTCTAGTTTCTAGTTCATGCCGCATTAGCTACAATGAAGTTCGGTTTCTACATATTTAAATTGGTTGAGTCCGATTGACTCAGCGGAAAGCTGCCACCACAACTCACAATAGCGTAATCAGTTGTTTATATGGAGCTCTTATACAGTATATACAAAATGCATATTGGAATATAATGAATGCCCGCCACAGCTGCTATCGACGCGTATCGGCTTCCTGCTCGTTCTTATTGAAATGTGCAAGTTGCACCATCTGAGGTACAACGTATGCGAATACATGTGCCTTAATACAAATAACCTTCTGGATTTGTTAAGATACAAAGCAAAAACGTTAGTCTTTCTAAGAACATTACATCGGTACTTACGCTATTATAAATGGAGATGACAAAGGCAGGCGGAATTATTCCCTTTTGCAGCGACTAGATAGACTCGTGTCTATTCGCCTCATGAGAATGAATTCGTGTTGCCTACTGGTGTCCCCGAGAGTCGACAAAACACGAGTCTGTCTAGTCTCTGCAAAAAAGCAATAGTTTCGTTTGTCCTCTCTAATCATAATGTTATAGAAGGTTATGAATCCTGACGAGTATCGCCTTGCAGCATAGCATTTATAGGAAAAAATAACTATTATATTTCGGTAATATTCAATAATAAAAGAAATATGACTGTGAAAATGTGAAAACTACAGAGGGGATTGTTTAATAGAATGAATTGTTATATACCAAGTGCAGTATTGACTTGTAAGTAAAGACTTGCAAGTAAATTGACGTGCAGTGAGTTTCACAATAGTTGTGCTTGAAAATTTCTCCGATTGAGGAAATTTACACCAAAAAAGGAAGCAAATAATTTGCCTCCTATTTTTATTGCAAAGTTCACCAAACGTTTTTGCAGTTAATTAACGTTGTATTTCATTGTGCAAATCATTTCCTTTAATTTTGCATTATTCTTGTTGAACAACTTTCAATACAGAGCATGTGTTGTATTCTAATTTAAAATATTATTATTGAATCTATGGAATAAAATTAATCAATTAATCAGATTTTAACACAATAATTGTTTAATTAATGTCTATTTGTTATCACTTTATTTTATATAATTATCTGGTTACTGTTTGATATTTATTTCATTATAGTAAAGCGCTAACGTAGCTCGTTGGGGATATAGCTCAGTGGTAGAGCATTCGACTGCAGATCGAGAGGTCCCCGGTTCAATCCCGGGTGTCCCCTATGTACCTAGCCCTACGGGTGGGGGGTACGCATTTAACTTTTTTCCATTTGTTTCGTATTCATACATTGCATTTTGCCTCTCATTCAAATTATCGCGCGTTTATTCAAATAAATGGGAGAAACCTTTTAATAACGGAGCTCAACTCTATTCGATAGGTAACTACAACAAATCCATTTTTAATTACCAGCCTTCGTTGAAAGTGCTCGTATCAAGACGGTAATCGTTACGATATTTACCACTTAACTAGAACGAACGACCTCGTTGCTAAAATGATCGCAATTTACAAAATTGCCTCGGACAAGAATTAATTTCAAACCAAATCGAAAAACCAGTGGGTAATTGAAAGCGCTGTTTCAAGCTCCAACACACTACCTAGGTACGCAGTTAAATTAATGTAGTTGCTGATAAAGAATAAGAGGTTAAGCGTGCGGAAAGAAAGTATGCCTTCAAAGCAGGCATGTTTCTGTAGGTAATTTACGACGGTGGCGTAATAGATGTATTTCTGAAGGTAATTAGAATCATTTTGAATTTTTTGTGGATATCATGGAGGACGTAATGTATAAATTTATTTATTTGTCCAAAAATTACTATACGAGTGATACGTTACTGAGCTTTAACACATACGTGCGTACATAATTTTTAAACATAAAAATTATAGGCCAATAAAATGTTATATATTTATAACTAAACTTGATTTTTATATAAATATGTTAGGATTGCATATATAAAATAAAGGTATTTTTGGTGAATAGATAACATCAGGTGCAGCTTCCTTCTTAAAGTCAAGGAAATGTCTTTCGATTACATCCTCCTTCCAGAATAACATCTCCTCTGGACACCAGGCGCTTACATCTCTTAGTCCAACACAGCGCCCGAATATACGCCTGGTTTGTCGATCTTAGGGCAAACGTATAACAATGTGAGTAGAAATACTCTCACAACCACACCGATGACACTAGGTAGGCAGAAACATGTCTGCCGATTAGTATTATTCCTCTCCTCAGATTCCCTTTACTGTGAGTGATTCTACCAGCACCACGAGCAGCTCTATTAACAACATTCTTCTTTGGTCCTGCATTTTTCGCATTTCTTATACAAGATATACTGTTTAGATAACTAGTTCTAGGTTGTAGTTTCTGAAATGTTCTGCTTATTTGATCCGTTTTGTGGTAAATATTGAACTTGTTTGGTAAATACAATGTGACCTTGGTTGGAATTTACATTGAAAAACTTCATTTTAATTAAAACAAAGCAACCTTTACTCCAAGTTATACGCAGGCCAATCTAAAACTGGAATACCAACATCGTTAAGGTATTGTTGGACGATTATTGCAACATGCGGTCGTGCATTACAGTGCATTAACATGAATTCGTTTCCTATAATTGGCGCATATGATACTACATGTTCTTCTAAAATGTCCGTTATATACCTGTGGGCAGTCAGTGTACCTCTGTCTACTGGTACTAACTCTGTACGACCTGTTAAACAGATGCCTCCCCAAACCATAATAGAGCCACCAGCGAAATTAGGTCTAGGTCTGATATTACACTGCGAATAGCGCTCACCGTCTCGTCTGTACACTGAGATACGCCTATCTGAGGTGTAAAGACCAAATCTTGATTCATCTGTGAAGAGTATATTGGCCCAGTCATTAATGTTCCAATTTACATGTTCTCTGGCAAACCTTAAGCGAGCCGCTCGGTGGTTCCTAGTGAGACGAGGGGCTGTTACAACTACTCTAGCTCTTAATCCACTCTGTCGTAACCTATTCCGAATAGTTTGAGTACTCACACGAGTATTTCTGACTCTAGCCAAGTCGTTCTGCAATTGTCTCGCAGTTACATGTCTTCGACGTAATGCTTGTAGTAGTGAATAGCGGTTATCTTGGCGAGTAGAACATCTTGGACGACCTGGTACAGGTCTTCTACTGTAATTGCCTGTTTCCCTATATCTGGCTACGGCTCTAGAAACATTTGACTGATTGATGTTCATCAAATTAGCAACGTATGCTTGAGATCGTCCATCTTCGATTAAAGCAACTATAGCAGCCACTTGTTCTGAAGTTAAATTGCTCATTTTAGTTTTAAAAGCGTTGGTACAGAACTCTGACTTCGCACTTTAAAATTTGTCCGTATAGGAAGACTTTCAATAAGCAACTGAACAAACCTTACACATATGCATTTTTGTAAATGTGTTCTTTTAGAAAAAAAAAGTAAAAAAGCTATGTTCCGTGATTTTGTTAGTGTTTTTATAGTTCACATGCACGAGGCGAACTTTTTGTGAACGTACAAAAATATCTTGGTTTATAAATGCCCTTTTTTAGTTTATGCGATACTTTTTTGGCGGAGTGTAATAACCATAAACCCAAAAATCCGCTGAATTCAAATCACATTAACTTGATGATTACAAATTTTGAAAGTGTTTTCCTATAACACGATCATGAAAAGCAGCAGATCCATTTTTTTTTTTGGACGCACTAAAATGCTATTATTGTAGTAATTAGGATCCCAGTTCTAATTGTTGTTTCAATTTCCCTTATTTTGTATTTAATAATAATAATAATGACTTCACAAAGAATTTTTGTCAACCTTACATTAACTAGATTATTTCATTTTATAAATTTCCACGACTACTTCGAATAACAATAATGGGTTTCTACTTTATTATCTACATTTACCACGATAATTATATATACCTAAAAAACGATAATTTATAAGACATTAATACTTATTTAATAATTTAACAATTAGAATAATTTTTAACAATCGTAATTTTATAAGTAGCTTTCAGCTGATGAATTGTGCTCAAAACCGGCAGCTATTATTCCATTTACTCTCCTCAATTTGATAATATATTTAGTAAACTTGACGTCATTACAAAATATCCACCATTTTGGCAGTGGACGAAGTAACATGGAATAGTACAAAAGACACACTACTATCTTATGGTAGTTCTAATCACACATAAATATTAATATAAATATTTCTGATATACATAGGGTGAAACAAAGAGCAGAGTACTTGTACTCTAAAGCATCAGATTGGAGGGTAAAATTTGGCCATTTACCCCTTTGACGTATGGGGCTAGACGCAACATGTGGAAAATATAACGTTCTTGTGTAAATGCGTAGTCTTGTTTACCATTCGCCACGACCAATCTAGGTGATAGCTACCAAACTGGTGTTCCTTGTGACGAGAAGCCGATTATAAATGCATTAACTTTAATGCAAAGGATAGACGAAGAAATGTTGAGACAGCAACCCGTGTATTTTTAAAATTGGAGCAGTTTGTATTAGAAGTAAAAATATCTTTATTTAATCTAACAAGAAATGTGTAGTTATTCTAACCAACATAGTTATATTTAAGAAATTTATATTTAAACAACGCCTTTAAAATATGCATAGTTCAGTATTGGACACCAAACTTCACCAAATATAAACACCAAAAATGCTTCTTTTTTGAATGTCACTATGTTTTTATATAATACGTATTTAAATGCTTTCTTATGTTGGTATGCTGTTGGTATTGTTTGGTTACAATATCAATGGTAAATAGAGATTACTGATTCGAAGGTGTAAATCGAGCATACTTGCATTCAAGGACAAATATTGTATCTGGAAAACATCTCAAATAGCTTTTGAACGTTAATATAGCTTACCAAGACAACAACGAACAAAACATTCTGACACTAAGAATTCTAGACTGTTGATGCAACTTTCCTGATCTAAGTAAAAAAGAGCTTAAGTATTATGTACAATTAATGTATTAGAAGGAACAGAATAAAATTGAGAATGATAAAATTAATTAATATTTCTCTGAAAGGAAATAATAAGAATTTTCGTTATTGACAGCGATCAAGGTTTATTTCGTTATAAAGAATTAAATTAAACGCTTTGACAGCTCTCTTAATTATATGGATTTACCATTCTAAGAAATTCCTAAAAAATAATTACTTCTGATGGAAGGCCGTTCATCCTGTCATGGAAATTGCTAACGTACTAGCATTGGATGGATACAGTTTGAAAAAATCATCAAAGTTGTTATCGCTAACGTTCATCAGTCATCCGAATTTCAAACTTTTAGTTCTCCGTAGTGGCAACTGGCAACAAAACATATTTTTAAACAACTGTTTAATAACTGCAGCCATTAATTACACACAGCATATTTCAATACTTTTCACGGATCGATGAGTTGACACTAGGCAATTACGGCGTGGCATAATAGTTTTTCAATTATCAATTTTAATCATACGTACTCCCAATTTATTGCCACATCATAGGGAGTAGCAAAACATGTAACTGTGCGCATCAGTATCTAGTTCAATTTTAACTAAATATTTGATAGCGAACATGGTGACAATTTATTTTATTATGATAGTTTAATTAATCATACTCAAATTTGCCAGAAATATTATTAACGGGAATCCCTTTAACTAGATATTTACATATTCTGATACATATACGCCGTATTTGTATTGAAGTTGTGTATAAAAGGATAGCAAGTACGTATTTTAAAGAGTCAAACAAATTGAATGATTTCAATTAATTAAACTCAAAATAAATGTATTTATGATACAACTAAAAAATTGTACGGCATGGCTCACTTTGCTATCATCACCAACAGGTAAATTAAGTGAATGATTGCGGTTTAATATATGTAAAATGTATAACTTTACGTTCATTTTGTTTCAATATAAAATTAAGAGGTGCTTTCTAGTGTTTGATCGAGTGTTGGAATTTAACTGAAGAAGAACACTATTCTGAGTTCTTTTAACACCTCTACGTTAGCAGCATAAAGAAAATAGCATATTTCAAATTCACGACGTGAAACCAAAGCATCTATTAGAGCTAGAGCTGAAACAACACTTCACATGGTTCGCCTAAAAACTACATTGCTGAAGCGGACCCTGTAGCAACACCATCAAATGTAGCTTACAACTTGGGAAACTCAACTTCCTCTAGGCACACAGCCCGATTAAAGACAATTGTTGTAGAAGGGCCCAATAATAGTCAGATATCCCCTGTTACCGAACTGCTAAACGTCCCAAGTCAACTTAAAAGATTCCTCTTCTGTCCATCTACAATAAATAAAGCAAAAACAACAAGAAAAGTACAGAAAAAGCTAATATAATAAGTCATTATTGATATGCAAGGCCAACGTTATTTTGAGCAAGGAAGAGAAGAAACAAACAGAAAAGGAGGAGATAGAGAACGAAAAGGGTAGCTTGAAGATATATTAAAAGAAACGTTGTCACCTCTTCTGTTAACGTTTCAGAACTCAGAACTCTCTGAAGGTGAAGGCAAAGATGCTGTAGGTATCTTATGTTTTCAACCTAAAAGCTTTCGTCGAATAGGGCGACGCTTTTCTGTTTATATCTTAAGGATTTGTATTGATGCGTACAATATGTTTCGACTCGACTAAGAACGTGTTTTAATAAAGAATCTTTCGGATATGATGATCATGACCGGCAATAATATTTTAATTGAACGGAAAATTTTTAAATAATGTGTAATTCTTTAAAAAATAGAGTGCGATAAGAACAAACTGCCTGATCCTTGAAGTGGCAGCTATCAAAATGATTTGGATTTGAGACCATTGTCCATTTGTTCAATAAATGTTCTGGGAAAGAAAACAAATCGTATTTGAATGGTAAATTTTAGAGAAATAAGTACAACGTTAAATGAAATCTTCTAGCTGACCTCGGTCCGTAATGACATGGCAAATGTAAATGTTTGGGAGAAAACCTACATAAAGAACTCAAAACGCATCTCTATAATATTATAGTGACTCGCTCTCACTTCACGGTTTTGAACTGCGATGACGAGGCGCGTTTCAACTTGCACGGCACAGTTGAAAAACAAAATTTAAATTATTGGTTTGCACAGAACCACGAGGAATTTCACCAGAAACCACACCGGAATCCTAAGATAACTATTTTGTGGCATAGACGGTTTTCGTGTTTTTTGACTTCTGATATTTTGCAACATGTTTCAATACTCCCTGTTCATAAACAAGGCACAGTGTAGTGGAAGCAACATGCCTCACTTTTTAACGTTCCCTGTGAATTCTGAATGAAATATTTACCGGGCACCGTTTCCTTACGAAGTAATAGTGGGTAAGTATCATTCAATCTATCGACATGTCGCTTTGCTTTGTCGAGACTTGCAAAGCCAAGATTTACCAATATCGATTCTGGAATATTGAGACATTGAAGAAGGCAATAACTTTAAAATTGCTACCATTTCTCTTTAAATGACCTATAGGGTTACGACGAATTTTGATGAGTAACTGGAAAGTTACACTATTAATGAGGGTTCTCATCTGAGTAACATAATTTTTGTAATATTAAGCATATATGTAATCCGCGAACAACTTTATTTGATTTTTATTACCATTTGAAATCGAAGTGGCTCTCCTGTCGGTCCTTGCTTGTGCAAAAATTTAAAACGAAGCAAATAATTATTTTTCTGAATAGGCTCCAAATTTCCACTTCATTCGGTAGATAAATATTTCTTACGTTGCTCTTCATAATGCAACCAATACGCGTTTACCGGTTTCACTCAATGAATATTTTATTTTAAAGGAATGCAGCAGCATCTTAATCCACTGTACTTTTATTCTCATTAATAAAATACGCGATGTGAAGCTATATGTACTGGTGCAGTAAGAATTATTAAAAATAAACCATTTTTCCCAGCGTACCTTATGCTTACATTTTATATTGTCAATGTCGAGTAAAATATTCCGCACTGCGAGTTGAAGTCTGGTTTGCATTTGGACGAAGTAAAGTTGCAATGATCACATCGTCTAGTTTGCCAGCAACGTACACCGTACAAATGCCTCAATTTGTTCTTATATTCCTAGTAAGAGGAGTAATAAGTTATCTTAGGCAAACATTGTTCAGTAGCTAAATTATGCATTTTGCTTTTCGTAGGTGTATACGCTTTAACTTACATTACATATTGGTTAGAATACTTTATTTCTAGACCTTTGTTGCCGTGTACCGCCATAGTGTTTATAATGTAGCATTAAAAGTACAACTTGCAAGTCCACGTCATTATCGCCATGTTGCAGAACATTCAAATTAATGGATCTGTGAGCGCTACTTATGGGTATTAGACACTAGCACCGAGAAGTCATGATGCAGGAAAACATGAGGTTCCAGATTACTTTTAGACTACCAAATTTTAACGATATATTGTGACTTTTCGCAAAAAACTGTATTTTATACTGAAACTGAATTATCGCTTGAGGTTCCAAAACCGTTGAAGTAAATTTCGTTAAATACAAACTACGCTTTCCTGTTATTTTTACCATTTGCAGGAGAGTTTTCTTTACATTCATTCGTAGGAGGCAGGCATTTTTCATCATTAGAGAATATAACTGCTGTCATCGCGCTCTCTCACTAACTCCCACGAAAACGTACCTTCGTTAATTGTAGGGAAAATACGGCAAGTACACAAAATGTATACTTCTTAACTTAGATCGCATATATGTTTATAATTCGTGTTTTCCATTTGAGTGCAGACTTCTATTTCCACCTGAATTATTAAATAGTGCGAATTTCAGGTTTCCTGATTAACTTCCAAAATTTTACATTCACCATAACTTGTTGCATAAGAATTTTGCACATGCTTTGATGAAGCTCAATACTTATCGATATTTTAAAATGTTGATGTCATATTTGCGAAAAACCCAGTATTTATTAGTTTAAAAATGGCATGCCTGTTATAGACAACTTAAGAAAGGCGACTTACAGTGAACCTTCTCATTTTTATCTATTATTTCTGCTCACTTGAAGATTTGTCCGCATTAATTCCGTCTCAGTTAAAATTTAAATTAAATTAAAAATTAAAGTAAAACCGTTTCCTGTTAATTTTGGCCAGTTTCATGAAACATTACCACATCTTCAAAGCTCAAGACTCAAGAGTCAAGTCAAGACTCAAGAGAAAGAGCGTTTGTGTTCAAAAATAATGCAGATCAATTGGAAGAGGATTTGTAAGAAATCATTATTACTATTAGTATTATTATTACAGATCTCTTTCTCTTCCTTTCCCTTTCTTTCTTTCTTTCTCTTTCTTTCTCTTCCTTTCTCTTTCTTCCTCTTTCTTTCTCTTTCTTTTCCTTTGTTTCTCTTTCTTTCCCCTTCTTTCTCTTTCTTACTCTTTCTTTCTCTTTCTATCTACTTTTTATATCAACGAGGTTAGCTGACATCAGCACTGTATTCACATCTCTTTTTCGAAGTTCACATTCTACGCCTATGGGATATGATCGGATCCATCTGTTGGTAGGAAGCCCGATCCCTACAGAAAGATTTCTGTGTTTAGCCGAATATTTATGGGGCATAAAAATAATAAAATTAACATAAGTTCTGCCAACGATAAGACAACAGCGATAATTACTTCCATCTGTCGTTTTCTTTCTGGTAAATTAATATAGGAAATTTCTACAGCGAGTTCTGTGTGTACGTCAGTCGTATAAAAGTTATCGCTGTCAATGAGATGTCTTTCGGTGCGCTTTCTCTAAACTTCCAGTGCAATTTAAGGTTGTAGTGTTGCGTGTGTTCAAAAGGGTCATCAAAGAACACAAAATTCCGGTATCTGTTGCGTCACTGCGTCATGCTATAGTAAAAATTGTGCGGTTCTGCATCTATTTTAATGATATATTTCAATGATCTTTTAAATTTAAAAATTATCATTGGTGATAATGGAATAAAATAATTGCCAACATGGTTAAAAACAACGCCAATTTTATTTGTGACTCATATATCTAGCTGTCATCCAGGCACGTTGTACTTAGCATTTCTTTCCAGTTTTATGGTTTTAATTCAACATTATTTATGGTATTGGAAAATGGTTAATTTTCCAATACCATATATTACATACATATATACCACCAATATTTATGGTATTGGTGTTCGAAGGACATAAACCTTATGGTTATGTAGTGGAAAGTCACAAGGTTTAAGGTTAGTAGTTGTTTTCATTTTTTCCGTTTTGAAACTTTCATCAAACAAATTTTCATTCGTCTAAAGAGTGTTTAAGGACATTCCCGGAATTACGACCCTCAATTTTTATAAATTTGCAAAGTTTCTAAAATTTCAAAAAATTAATCCCGGAAAAACATTACTAGTTTAGATCTGTTGGGACTTCACGACTACTAGCGTGAGTTCGTAAGTGAGTGGGTAAGAAATGATTTCTTGCTTGAGCAATTTATAGAGAAGATTTTCAAACGAATATTAAGACATGAAATTATCTTCAAGTATACAAGATAGTCGGTTTTCTTTAGTAAAACACTCGGTATATTATGGGGATTTTGGATACCCTTCTTCAATTCATGTCAACCTTCGATATCTTAATTTCCAAGGTATTTTATAATTATCGTGAAATATCGATACTTCTTTAGCGACAGATATTTATAATGATATACTCTAGAATTGTGATTCAAAATTTGACGAAGGAAGCATTTCTCGAAGTTTTCACTACTACATACATATATCGAATTTGTTTTTATATCAACTAGATTCTACAGAATGAAATATTCTTGTTGTGAACCATGTAATTCCGAAGTGTTTCACTCTCTTTTATCTTTCTATTAGAAAAGCGAATAAATACTCATTAAAAAGATATTTAGACTACATTTACATCTGAGCCCGTACATCTTGCTGTTTTGTGTTGACTGTAGAGGTTAAAAAGATTATTGATGTTTTCACTGCAATAATTTTCTCTTATTATATATAATAGTCTAAACCGCAAGAAAAACGCGCAAGTCTAGACTGACTCTCTAATACATCTTAGCAATACTGAATAGAAGATCGAATCGCGAAAAAAGCGAATGGCGATCTGATTTGCATTCGTAGCTTTTTCTATGTTTTCTCGTTAAGCCAAGAAAACAGGGGGGTAAGACGCCCGAGGGCGAATTAAAAACTCATCTCTGATAAGAAAATAGGAAAATCACCGCACCGTTTCGATACGATCTCTAGCAAAAGTGTCGTCGTCCTTCTCGTACGCATCTCCGCTTCATTGTGAATTTAGTTTCCGGCCTAATTTAACTGGATTCCCGAATCCCTATCCAGCAAAAAGCGGGGTATTTGCTCGGTTCTCGTATTTGAATGAGATTATCGCGTCGGCGGTTGCTGAGTGAGCTAGGAGGTGAACTGCACAAACCGTGCCCAAATTTTCTTATCTGCTGAAGTTTCTAGTTTCAGATTTATTGAGTGTCGTTTACACTCTTAGCATGCAGATACATATAACGATATACACGATTATATAATTGGAAGGATTTCGAATGCCAACTTGTAATAACTTCATTAGACTTGCCTCCTGCAACTTACTTAAACTTTTCTTTGGTCTTAATCACCCTAAAATATTTTAATTAAAGGAAATTAATTAAATTGAAACTTGTCTATAACGGACCTTGTATGTATCTTGTATATAATGGGAAAGTACTTCAGTTTCGCCTAGCGTTTAGGCAATGCTCATGTAAATGAAATCTCAGCGTAATCGAAAACATGCGTGCAGAAAATCTTATTACGACATTATTGCTAGGTCAACATTTATTATATACAAACAAAAATTTACAAGATGTAATAAAAAGCTGTATTATAGCGCAGTATACTTTCTTGTTAATCTTTAATATCCAATTCACCTGCTACTATCTTCCTTATCAACATCGTCGGACGCTTCAGCACATTCCACAACTTGATCCAGCTTCTCGAAAAAAATTCAGGTTTAAGGTCTTGTAGACTTAATGGATTCATAGAAATAGACTCGTTAACAGTTCATTCTTTCAATGGGTTTGTTTCACAAACCAGACCAGACCAACAATGTAGAATTTCTGTAAATTTTGAATCTGAACGAATGCTCTTCGTTATGCTTAATAGGCGGACGAGAGTTCTTGAAAAAACATATCTCTGCTGATATTTTAAAAGATGCCTTGTTATATTAGAATCTCCCGAGCTATTCTCGCGTATATTACCGTTCTTTTTCTTGTGATCACCACTATACCGCGTACTTCCTTTGGATTAACCGATGAATAATACGAAGCTAGCGCCTCTTAACACTTGTTGGTTAATGAGGTTCTTTGTAGGAATCGATTGTAGGAACCTCAAGTTGACATACCAAGCCTTCAAGCTTAACAATCGAAGATTTATTGTATTTTTTATTAATTACAATTTTTGTAAATTTGTTCTGTAATTGGCTTTGGGTTGTTAAGCAGTAAACAATGTCTATTGTTGTTGCCTCAGTCATTAAGTCAGAGAGAAATTAAAACCCGTTACTTTTTTACTCTGCTACTCTGCTACTCTGCTACTTTGCTACTGTTTTACTTTTGTACTTTTTCACTTTTTTACTTTCCTATTTTTCTGCTTTTGTACTTTTTTTTTCTTGTCAGGTCAGGTCAGTAATTTTAAGACAGCAGATTAGTTTTTTAACATCCTAGTAGTCTGGAATCGTCTGATTAAGAAGTATTTAATCAAATTAACGGAACATAATGGTCCAAATCAAGCTTAAATTTTGTTTAAGAAATATCAACTTTGTTAGCTAATGTGTAAAAAAATTGAATGAACGATACATTTTCTAAAGCGTGACATTTTGTTTTTCAAAGCATCCCAAAATTTTCGTTGGACCCGTTAGTAGATTATTACAAATCTAAAAAACCACACGACACAACAACGGTGAATGTCTACACTTAGCCATTAAATTAAAAAATTTGTCTCGTGTTTCTTGGGAACCGAACACCTTATTTACGTAAGAAATTTTATTTGTGAAGTTCTTCTCTAAATTGCTTAGGAAAGCAACTATTTTCTACCCATGCTAAACTATAAACATATGTAAGTCGGCCGACTTGAATAGGGTCGGATTGCGCCAACTCGTTCACAACAAGCTTTAATGAACTACTCGCCGCATTCGTCGTGATTCCATTTCGCTGCCGAGAAATGCAAGGCTTTGAAGCGTCTTCTCTCTCTCTCTGTCTCACTTGATCTTGTCCCAACTGGGATGCGCATTGTGCACAACTTAGTGTTGCTTTGTTATGGGTGCTGTATCAACGCGTTGATGCTATATTTGCATTATTAGTTGCATTTCTTTAGATCAATTGATTGACGCAAAAATGATTTTGAAATAATACCAAAGAAATAAATTAATTAAACTAAAAAGTAGGAAAGAGCGGTAATCTCGTCAATAACGACGATGTACTAATATCACATATGCATATTCGAGTTCTTCTTTGCTATTATGTTTGCAGTTGAACCAACTAACAAGTCTATAAAGTTCCACATCATCTTGTACTTAAATATACTGTTACTAATATTTTAAAATATTTTTATTTGAAATATTTACTGCGTCCAGAGATAAAATTAACAATGGGTGTAATGTACAAAAATGTTTTGAGCTGGAATGAATTTTATATTCAGAAAATAAGTCCTGCTTGTTGCGAAATTGTTAGTGTGCTTTCGATATTTTACATTTCCGCAATAAATATTTTTATTTCAAGAAAAGTTACTTCCCGTTCACAGTATGACAAATCCTCTCGAAGAGACGTTGTTTGGATTGAAAGGCTACGGCGTTATGCATATTTTCTAAATTATCGGACTACTTGAAATAAAATTTCTTACTTATCAAGTGAAGTACCTTTCCGTTTGTAATACGCTAATACAGTACCGACGAAAATTGCTTAGAAGTCACGGAGTTATCCAAATGTTGAAAATGATCGGGCTACTTTGATAGTCATGATGAGATTGAGAATACAACAGTATTTATTATCAATTGTACGACGCAAAGTTATTCTTTACCAAAAATTGACAAACAGCGAAATTTATAGGCGAAATGTAAAATTTATAGCGAAATGTAGGCGGATCACTCAGAAAATTAATGTAGCGGCATAGCTTTAAATTCTGAACAATTTTATCACGTTGGACTATTGTGAAAGGAAAAGGTGCTCTATCGGAAATTAAAATAGTTTTGTTCAACTGCAGAGGACTATTTGATTTTAAAGAACCAAGAGCAAACTAGGAATAAGCTTCAGACAAAGCAAGACTTGTTTCCCAAATATTCCTTTCCATACGTATTGTCAGCTTCATCATCAGAATTTGTTTCAATTTAACATATTTGGTTCACTTTAATTATAGTACAGGGCGGTATTACAGTAATACCGCCCAAGATAAAGGGCGGTATTACTGTAATTGGAGATTTTTTTAATAGCACATAATCAGGATTTCGTTGTAAAACTGCATTAACTTTATTTCGTGCCTTTTCGCCAATCGATTCTTCTTTCCATTTCTCCATTCTTCTTTTTAAATTACTAAATAATGACTCTAAGTGTTCAAGGGATTCAGATAATTTAAATTTTTTGCTTTCTAGAAACTAGATCGTTCTTGTTACGTTTGAGAAATGCTTATTAATAAATTCTAATTGCTCGATTAAATCTTTTTTTTTACAATTAATGCTTGGACTGCTGTAACACTGGAAGCAATTCATTTTAACATCAATACGAAAGGTTTCAAAATACGAAAGCGCTGGGGTTAAAAAAAATGCGGCTTCTAATCATAACCTCCCCATCGTGTTAGTACAGGTTCTGGCGGAAAAGGTATATTTGAGCATATTTCTTTGTATTAACTTTATCCTAGTTGGAGCTTTCAATAAAATCTTTTAAGTGTATTAATTATCAGTAAATTCTTCACGAATAAGTTCAGTAAGCTGCTGATCATAATGCCGGTAACATCGTTTGCAGTGACACGCAATCTGATTTTTGAGGCTACTGAAAATTACATTGTAGAATTTTCCGTATGCAATCTGCCAACCATTACATTAACAATGCATCTTCCTTTAATGTTCCTTTAATTTTCACCTAGTTTTGATTTGAATGCTTAGGTATATAATATTTCCTAATTGTCGATGAATGAGGAATATCTTGGTTGATGTATTTTTTAAGAAACCCACGGAAGAGTGGATCCTGCAATTTATTCAATGGGATATTGGCACCAAAAAAACCTGCGCATAAATCAGTTATAAATTTATCACGTGATATACCTCTTTGGTATTCAATAAGATTCGTATCCTTCAAATGCCGTTGAAGAGTATATTTAAATGCTTGAATCGCAATTTCGGAAAACAAATGGTGCAAAGCACATCTTTTCTGATAATGTCAGTGTAGTGAAAATTGTGCCGTATCCTGGAGCAATGATTGACATTCTTGGTATTGTTACAAAGTGATAAATTAAGAACTACTAAAATGAAACGAAAGAATACGAAGCAAGTAAATATTAAATAAGGATCAAATATATTATCAAATAAATTATAAAATGAAATATAAAGAATACTCCAACACGCGCCAGATATTGAAAGATAACGAACCTTATTAATAGTGATAAAGCACTTTTGTTATTTCGGTTTCGTTAAAGATTTTTTGGGAAAATACTTTATTACCTTACATTACCGTCTTTCGTACAGTTAATATAGGTATGCCCTGTTTTTACAATGAAGAAATATGTAAGTGATATGTAAAAGAATTTTTTCCATTTACATGTGTATCACGTGTAAATAATTGGAAATAATAAAATATTGGATAACTATACTTTTACGATCATTTCTTATAAATCCTATAAATTTTGATATATCGTGCAGCATGTCGAACGTCTTATGTATTACTACCAAGCTATTGAAATACGTGAAGGGAATAAAATCGAAAAGAAACGGGTATTTATTACGCTTGATACGACAAATACATCGAGTCCTGAAGAAAATGAAGGCTTTCATCGCTCAAAACTTGCCCGGCTCAAAATTCTAGTAAATTAATAATCCTATAAAAAATGTCTACGTTACATTATTTTCATCATTATTTTCAACATGCAACATCTTCAACCCATATAAGATAGATAGTAGATCTATCTATAATGAACGATGCCGGAAATCTATAATTTACCACATGAAGGAATTCATGAACGCTGATTAATGCTTGGTATGAAAGGATCTCCTTGGAGAAGAATCAAAATGAAAATTAAATCTACACCCACTACTTGAGAATAATGCAGCAATATTTCACATTTCTTTCAGAAATTTTGAAGTTTTTATGAGAGAACGTGTTTCGCGTTCACGAGGGGTTTTCCGTTATAATCGCATTGTTCTTATTGGATAAAAATCGGTTGTACTCAATACACGGGAGATTTCAGCCTGGGGAAATCACGGAAACTGTACATGTACGATGTTGCGGTAACGAAAAATAAACATTGGGGAAATACCTGGAAAAACTGAATATTTTTGTGATTTACGGTAGCTCGTAGTGTAGTTATACTAATTGTTAAGCTGTTTCTACCAGCGCCATCGGTTTTTAGTGAGTCGCCGCAATTTTATGGTTGCACTCTACACATACTGTGTCCCTGACAACCTTAGCTCCCAAATTTTCATCCTAAGATTTTACCCATTTCGTCTATAAAAGCTATTTGTTGGGCAGCCAAATAAGTGCCCAAGGGAGAATTGAAATTGTTGCATACATGCATTGTAGTCGCTTGTTTTTCACATAGACATATACCATTTTCGATAGAAGATGGTATGTGATTATCTAAGCGGATGTAATGTAAATTATAATGAAATGATGCCACTTCAGTCTAGATTCACTCTTGTTCCTTTAATATATTTCCGCATCGGTCGCTTCCATAACCCTTTTATAAAGAAATATATTTATATAAAAATGCGACCTGAAGATTTAATTTAGATCACTCAAATTAAATCTTGAAATATCTGTTTATGATATATATGCTTATTTTGAACTGGAAAAGTTTTTCCAACAGCCTGTCTGAAATTAAAGTTGTTAATATCGAATTATTGAAAATTCATTCACGTGTCCTGAAAACTGCTTACTGAAACGATTCCTAAAGAAAGTAGTATTACATTAGTTACTAGAGATTTTTCATGCATATTGTAAGATTTTCTGGAAAACAGAAGAAAAGCAAGAAATTTACCCTCCAAATGAACTGATGAGTTATTTTTAACTAACTTGTCATTTAAATTCCGTGAAGAAGTTTCTTGAGCGTTTTTCTTTATCTGCTTATAGTGGCTAAAGGACAAACTAGTTTCAGGCTCGGAATCACATCTGATTCCGTTTGATCCCACTTATCATCAGACAAGCTCTGGAAAGCTGCAGCTATAATGTTTTTTAAAAATTTAATATTATTTTCTTAACACACGCTCATTGCAGAAAATTGTGAGTTGAGATTCTCACCAATTAAATACTTCTTCCCAGATACATGTTTTTATGCTGAGCACAATTGTAATCATATTAAAGGGCGGTACATCTTGTAATGCCGGGATTAAATAGTGGAAATTAGAATAAATATTGGTCCGAGAAACAGGGGCTTTTACTTTGACAAATTAATGTTCCAAATTAGTCTCGGTGACACTTTAGAAATAAAAATATACGAAGCCCTATCAGGGAGATTACCTTCAAATGTCGATGCTGCTTTCCTTCTATCGTTTAGATATTATTGTGATATTTAAATGGTTAAGTGGGTAGCTCCAATCGGAACCCTGTTAAGCGGTAAATTAATCCTTCTCTTGTTCGGTTAGAACTATTTGACTTGCTCGACGATTTAGGTTGGATGAAAATAGAAAATTCGCGAGCATTGAAGGAGTGTGTTACTATTTACCTTAGAAATAGTTAAAAATTAGGTAATATACCGTATTGGGCAAAAACTGGAAGAATAAACAAGAGAAGTAATTTCTGAAAATGTCATTCTTAACTATACACTTGAAAGCTATTTTGATCAATAATTGAATATCCTACCTATTTTAATGCAACAATTACCAATAAAATTTTCACAAAAGTCAAAGGTACGTATTTCGTTCTTATAATTGTCAGAGAAAGAAAAATAACTTCTGGTTTTGCTAATTTATTTTGGTAATTTTAGCAATGAGGTTTCTTTAATACTAAGTGAAAGTTTTAAAAGAACTGTTTAGATTCATTAAAGTAACTACGACAATGTTACCAAATCTATTTTATTCTCTGACTACTCTATTCTAAAAACATGGAACTTCTGAAGCATTATTGACATTGAATATAAATAAGATTGTCTACAAAAGAAATTTCTAAACAGAATAGAAACATTTATTAATTTTCGAATTTCTAACAATTCCTGACCGGTAATAATAAAATTGAAGGTATCCCAATAAATGTGATTACAAATTGGCACTTAAGCGGAAAAACTGGCGACCAATAAGAAAGCGCGCAAGATACCGCATGAGTAGCTAGGGCTCGTTCTGAATTCGTATCTTTAAAATAAATTGCGTCTGACAGCCTTAAGTTGAAAAAATAATGTCATTAATTTCGGGTAAGCCTCCACTGCGGTTCTCGGTTAGGTCGCCATTAGTACGCAAAAAAGCATTTGGAGAGATTTGGTGGTCGAAAAAATTAAGACATAAAGATAAGCACTTCCTCAGAATTATCGTCGAGTCTTTCAGAACGTTTAATTATCCCGCTAGTACAACAGTGCTCCCAATTATATAGATTTAGTCGTGCTACACAAACATTCTTCCTTTTTTTTTAATGAAATTAACAAATTGCCTAAGCTAATACGTTCATTTCAGTTAACCAATAAAACGCGAAATTTATATAATTAATAAATTAATATATATATGTGCCGTCGTATATTGTAAAGTATGTTATTATCTAATAGTGTTCGATACATTGCTTCAAAATTATATCTCGGTAAGGAGGGGCACCTACGAATGCAAATGCACGATGAAAAATTTGAAATACACCATAAACCATAATTTATAATGCCTGATATCTATATTACAATTATTACATATGCTTTCTGTCAAATTTATTATTAATATAGGTCATATGGTTTAATTACTCTCATCATATAATTTACGCCATTTCGTTGAAACAAACATTTTAGTTAGAATGACTATAAAAATAGTTCAATTCAGTCCCTTTTCACAAGCCTATTATATTATATTATATTATATTATATTATATTATATTATATTATATTATATTATATTATATTATATTATATTATATTATATTATATTATATTATATTATATTATATTATATTATATTATATTATATTATATTATATTATATTATATTATATTATATTATATTATATTATATTATATTATATTATATTATATTATATTATATTATATTATATTATATTATATTATATTATATTATATTATATTATATTATATTATATTATATTATATTATATTATATTATATTATATTATATTATATTATATTATATTATATTATATTATATTATATTATATTATATTATATTATATTATATTATATTATATTATATTATATTATGAGTGAAACAACGAAGGAAATAAATTATTTAGCAAATTGATTTGAATTAATTCTCAAGTAATGCTCATGGATAACATCAATAATTCTTCTCTACTGTTAAATTTGTCTTTCTTCGATGTAAACTTATCTCGCCATCCAGCCCCATAAGTTTTCTATAATATTCATGTCTGGGCAGGACATTCCAGAACATCGATATTGTGATCGTTCATCCATATGTTGATTATTCTTGCTGTGTGAATTGGCGCATTGTCATGTTGAACTATCCATCCTTCATCGGGAAACATTAAGTCAATATTCCTGAAGCAACTCCAGGTATTTTTGAGCAGTCTGCCTTCCTTCCAGATGCATGTATGTATAACTCTTGCGACCTGGGTTAGCTATAAAAACATCTTTGGCTAGCACAGGCTAGCTACCGAAACCCATTTCAGGCGTCAAAGGTGTGTCTAGATTTAGGGCGTATATAGTGTTAACGGGAAAGGAAGACAAACCGTTAATTTCAGAACAGGTTTAGTTAATTGTATCTAGAATTCATTGGTGTAGATTTTCTAAAATAGCTGGATACTGTACATTTAAACAAATTGTACCTACCTATAATGAAACAATGTTAAGTGTAATGCTTGCTTTTCGATACACTCAGAAGAATTAGAGCATACATAACAATCTGACACCTTTTATTATTTTACAGGTAAAGGTTCCCAAAATTCTCCAAATTAGTATTGATGCACTCTAATGCTGCCGGGCACAACGATTATTAGGTGAACAATGTATATCGCTTTGATATAACTAGTACAGCACGATAGGAAAGTAATGACATCATTTACCGAATAATTATAAGAGTATAATGTATTTCAGGGTCAGAAGCGGTGTTATAGATGCAAAACGCATCGTTTAAGAAAAAGCGAGAAATCTTATGAATCCAAGAGAAGAACAGGTTACCCTCGTTTGACCGAAAGCACAAGCAGTAATTCAGGGCACTCTTCCTCTACCTCATCATCAGATATAGATCAGAGCGAAATAGTCATGAATCCAAACTGACCTGGCCAAAAAATAAAAAAAAAAAAACGTAAGAAAGAGGATTGCCATGTACAAATACAAGTTCAAGCAGTAGCTGATTATATTCTTCCCTTACGCTATGAATAGCAGAATCGAACAGTAAATGCAAAGATTTTTTACGACGATAGGTATAGTATTCGAGGCATCACAAATAAACAGATTTCATACGAAGGTACGTTTCTATTGAGTTCGTAGCGACGCGCTCCAATTGCTAAGCCATTCAAAGCACGATGAATTGACTAATTTCTTATGCCAAGCATGGCGGTATGCTTCATTTGCTGAGTAAATTCAGACATCATGAGCTGGCAGATATACTGTGACAATAGATAGTTTTCCTACATTCCATCGGTGTATAATAAGATTAAATTGAAGACCACGAATTGATGCATTTATCACGACAATGAGTTTCTGCTATAGTTTAAGGACGAACAGCAATCGCTTCCAATGATTGCATGCCCCTGGATCTACATAGCTAATCTAGTAGAAAGGAACGACAACAAACAGCAGTGACATAATTATAGAAATACAACATTCGTCATTGATTCACATTAGAATCTCCGAAGAATGCAATGAACGAAACACATAGTTTCATCCAACTCCTTTTAGCATGTGTATACACAGCTAAACATATTCTTCGCTCATACCTAAAAATCGGATGTTAGGAAATCGACACTTTTTATCTTACGTTTTGATGAAGTCGTCTTTTACCGTATCTATAATAATTTTTCTTTTGGATAGTCTATCAAATATATCTATCACTGAGCACTGTCAATATTACTATTCGGTAAAATCTTTACGGAAAATTTGTATTCATAAGATGTAATACTATATATTTGTGCTTGCGACTGCTTAGTTTTTCTCTGACCCAACATATTTCCAAAATGATTCGTGTCCATCGTACGGCCCAAATTATGTTTTAAAAGCTACGTCACCGACATCTGTCTGCATCGTATTTGGTTTTGGGAAATCTTATCTAGTAGTAGTAGAATAAATAGAATAATAATATAGTGTGACAATAAAGTAACTAACAAATTAAATGTTTAAAAGAGAAAGTTTACCCAATTAAATTAAAATTTGGTCCTATTTTCTTTCATAAAATTTTAATTCTTAAAGATGTGGAGAGCATGCTTTAAACCATATAATATCATCTCATTTATAATTGAACAAATGATACATTTATCAGCATAGTGTTAGTTTAGAAGAACGCTTTCCTCAGAGAGCAATTAGTAGAGGGAGGCAGACTCCTTTATATTTTTATTTATTTGGAAATTTAAAGAATAAAATGTATTATACTCGGCTTCGTTATATTGACGAATTATGGGCTATTGAAAACGAAATTTCAAATTCATGTTCTTTTGAAACGTTACAAGATGTTTTCGAAAACTTGAAACGAAGGATTCAAGTTGGTTTAGGTAATAAAGATGACCGTTTTGAACATTTTTTTTGTGTCCTTTATTGAAATGTGTTAATACTAATGTATGTTAAATAATCAATCGAAGAATTCATGAAACGAATAAAAACATTTGGATAATAATCCGGAAGAATAATATAGATTTTTATCCCAAGAAACCATTAACACAATCGGCTCTTAATTTTAGACTATGTTTCATAGCATGTACCTTGGGATCTCTTATGCTATGTTGATATTGATGTTGCCTATTGTTGGTCACTAATATTTTATTCTTTTACGTTTGTGAAGCTTTCAAAACTTTTAATACAAAGATGGTTAGATTTTTTAGAGAGACGAAATTATGTTTACGAGATGTTAGTTAGCTGATACCCGTAATACATCTACTTGCAAGGTTGCTGCTTAAAGAGAATTTCATATACGCCGAGATTGAAATTCAGAGAAATACACAGTTCTTAAAGAGTCAATGCACAAGGATTGTTGTAAGTGTCTTAATTTTAACATTATCATATTTACTTTTGAGGTTATGAAGATCCCATTTCAGCAACGAATGTAGAGTTACTCCGAACAGCTTAGCCGAACTAGAATGTTCAACAATGTTATTTGTAATCAGTAGATTTGGATAGAAGTCAAGTGTCTTTCGCATAGTGTGAAATAGAAAGCGCTTAGTTTTGACAAAATTTAACGAGAGTCCGTTTGAATATCACCAGTTATACATTCGATCATGTTATGAGCAAGACTTTGAATATCCCGCTGATTGCCAATACCCAGAAGAAAATCAACGACGTCGCGAATAAATAACGAAAATAAAACTCGCCCAGTGACGGATCTGTGTATTGGACCAATACTGCTCGGTAAAAGAGAAGATCTTGTGTTTCATGTTCAGATTCATTATGTTAATCTAAAGTGGATTCGATTGGAGAGATAGGAAGTGATCCAATCTGCCACACTTCCTCTGAATCTTCAACAGTTAAATTGTTAAATGAACACAATCGAAGACTTTAGTTACATCGCAAAGTTTACCGTGGGGCATAACCTTCAATGTTGCCCAAATATGTTTGTGTGAAGCGGTGATTGTAGAACCTCACTTCTTATTTAATACAGAATTTCGCTTTCTCCATATTGATAATAATAAATGTGTCTATATTTTCACTCCATTAATTACTTAGAAAAAATTATTAATTAGATTCAAGTGTTAACAACTTACACTGCGTATTGTGCACGATCGACAGATGTAAAAGGGTGCCATTGCCATGAATTTCTCATTAATGTATATACGTTTTCCATTTAATATTTGCTTCAGTTCACTCGCCTGATTTCGAATAAATTCGGTAAAAAACGAATGAAGCTCTTAACTTTACGCCGTATTATTCTAATCGGATCAAATATTTGTAAAGTAGGGAATTTCGACATAAACACAAAATACCCTCGCAAATAAAAAAAAATGAAAACCGAATCGAACACGCAATTGTAGGAGCTTGTTTCTTTTTTTTTTCATTATAATCAGGTACGCGCCTCTCAGCGAGAAACTCGTAAGTATAAAACCGAAAAATTACCCTGTCAAGTATAAAGGTCTTGTTTCGCAAAAGGGCTTCTCAGTCGAATGGCTTTTCTGGCTTCAAACAGAAAACATTTGAAAAATTTTTCCCTTGAACGGAGTTTAATTTGAAAAAGTTTACTTGTTACAAAGTAATTAGAATGTCCAAGGGTAGGAAAAGGCGAAGGGAGCTGAAAAGTACGCGAAATTTAAAGGTCCCTTAAAATTGAATTAAATAATCGGAGATGAGAAAGACAATTCTGAAGGGATCTCATGCTTTACGAGTCCTATATTCATTCGGTTTTATTTCTTAATTACCAAGGATGAATATAACAATTTCATAACGCTCATTAAGGCGCACGTTAGAAAAAAAAAATACTAAACATTATACCGCATTTAATGCATTTGCATGATTCTTCGCTTAATTTTATTTTATAGCGGGTTCCTGTTAAAGTGGGATCGGATCGACGGATGCTAATTTGCAATCACGAGTTGAATTAGGCAGGACACAGTGTTTTTTCAAAACAGCTCCTGTTCGTATTAAACAGGATAATCAGTCTCCGATTATTATGTTTTTAAAATCTTTTCTAAAAACACACAAGACTCACACAACACACACTATTTGTCTAAATTCACTATGTTAATCAATAATGTAAGAAGCAATTGTCGTTAGGCCAACCATTAAAAGTATCCTTGAGACAACATTTTAACAGCAGACGTATTTTTCCAAGAAACTGTCTACCTAAACTATTTTCATCAATGAAAAAAAAACATTACATTCACATAAATCTATCAAAAAGCAATCTTCAGAAAACAGAAAAACAGCTGAAAATAAAAAGAAAAGGAGTATTATCGAAAAATCGAAGGAATAAAAGATTTAAAAAAGCATTTAGAAGCAAATATAACACAACACACCTACTTTGTAAGCAAATTGACAATTTCTGTAAAAATCTGTAAAAATTTATGTAAAAAATTTTATTTAAATTAGTTAAGTTTTACCGTTTTATTGGAATACGCACGTACTAGTAGTTGCGGTCGTCCATTACTGAGGAACCAGCGTGCCTGGTTCTCCTATAATCTCCTACAAACATCATACAGTCACGCACAAGAGCAGTTAGTATTAAATCAAGGAAAATTAAAGAAAAAGATGGAAGTAACTGAAGACAAAATTGTTCATTATCAATCAATGATCCAACACTTTCTAAGTTTCAAACTAAAACTAAAGTACTGCTAAATTTGATGTTGTAGTTGTCCTAGAACATATTTAAATGCCGTTAAGCGTATCATCACAGGTAAAATGTGCTTATCCATATTTACAACGTCGAGGCTTTATTTCAAAGTTTTGATGATTTCGACTACCACTTCTTATTAAAATTCTGATCAGAAACAGAACAGACCAGAGTTAGACGTAATATCTTAATAGGCAAATATAATGTACAAAAGACAAGTTCCAGAAATTATTTTATAAATAAATCTTCAATCGTTTCGTTCAATATTTAACCTCAAAATTTACAGAACGGAAACTAATTAAAAATTTAGCATATTTTTATTTTGAGATAGCTATATCTGTAATTATTCAAAATGTAAACAGATTCAAACATTTTTGCGACGTTTTACCCGTAAATACTCGAAATCTACTTCTCATTTTTTGAATAAGATCGAAAATCAATCCGAATGGGTTACATCATATCAGGCCCTTTTCATTATTTTTTATTCATCCTTTTTTTCTGAACAAATTTTATGACAGTGCCTTGATGGGTTCAGGTAAAGGATTAATTGACATTAATTCGACAGACTCACGTCTGTTCGAAACGAGATCTTACAGTACAAGTAAGTAGGAGTTCTGGTTATTAAAATTTCATGAAAAAAACAACCGGCTGCAATTCACCAATATCAGCGTTGTGAACAGTGGCACAACACCAAAAACTGTGAAAGCACCAACAAACCGCTAAGCATAGTTTTAATATTTGTGGTTAAAATAGAACAATAAGGGTAAATATGAATTTTTGATATATTAACTTCTGAATCGAAACATGTAAGACTTAGATTTTTGGCACTGCTCACATTAGGTAAGTAATCATTTATTCTAATGCTAATGAGTTAAATAACCAAACAGAATAATTTGAAATTTAGATGAATTGACGTTGAGATTAAGCTTCCTTGGCAAGTAGTATTAAGCTCAGCTCTGTCTCAATATCTACAATAGAAGTTGCCCAATTTTGCGGTCTGGAAGACTTAGAACATAAAATCGTATCTACATAAGACTTATTCACTCAATTTGGTATATTTCGCGTGTACAAGGAAAAAAGAAGAGGTCTAAAAGACGAAAGATCATTCAACACAACGATCGACTAATCAGCATAGCAGGCTGCACTAAGAAACCAAGATAAAAATATTAAAATATTAATCAAAACACTATATTGAACGGTGTCAAACGCTTTAGGAAAACCTTATTGAGTTAATATTGTGACATCGTCCAATTTGGTCGACGATGAAGCTGATTCTGAGAGTGCTGAGCGACAGAAATAGAACAAAACATGAAATTTTTACGAAGCTTCATTTCGTACTGGCGAAAAATATGCAGAAACAAATGTAATGCAAAATGCTAATACAAAATGTAATACAAAAGCAAATGTAATAATGCTATGCATGTACAATTGCTGGATGCGACAATAAAAAGTCATAAAATTAATAATAGGAAACACTGCAAAGAAACATAGATGCATCGACCGAAACGGAATACAATGATCCACTTACGAATAATAAGTCTCAGGAAGAAGGAATATAAGCAGAAATTAGGTCACCTAACAAGTTGATAAGAGAGATAGAAAACGTAAATTATTTGCAAAAGCAGAAAATTCAGTATTAGCGTGAAAAACAAATATTAAAAGCAGGAACAAAATATGACCATTGACCAACAGAGGAATCGTACAATTAGTTAAGTTTAAACGAAAGGTAAGGAGCGAGGCCAGTAGAGTTCTGATGGAAAACGCGGTATATAATAGTCGAACATCTAACGAAATTAAACAACAGGTAAACCCAATAAATTTGTCAATACACATAAAAAATACAGTGACTAAAACTAATGAGAGTGTTGCAATGAAATGCAATAGTCTCAGTGATATTCAAACTTCAGAATGTAACTTCAAAACAAAGATGAGAAAAGTTTGTGTGATAATGACTAATGTGATAATTCCTAAAGAGATTGATGCTAAAAATGCAACGAAGGGCGATATTATAGAAAAAGACAAATTCATTTCATGTTTCACTTATTCACGGTACAGCCACTTCGCCAAGTACTGCAAATCTCCCATCGCCTGCTCGAAATGTACTGGAGAACAGGAATTAGCGAAGTAAAAGTTACACATTAAAAGGCTCCTGAACCTTTAAAAACTTATATAGTCCGTTGGGCCGACACCACACTAAAAAAGAAAAAAGCCAGTTGAAACTAAACGTATTCCGGGTTTGATACCTGTCATGTCGTTTGTTAAAATTAAAACTCGACGTATGGGACAATCGTATGAGGAGAGTGATAGGCTACAGTTAACTCGATAACTCAACGTGTAAACCATGCCAGAGGCGAAACTAGCTGAGCGGGAAACAGTTGATCACGGCGACTCAGCATGTGAACTAGGCTAGAAGCGAAAACCAACTGCGAAGAAATGCGGGACGTAACATTAGGAGGTTTCTTCGGAGTGAGTTTTTGAAACTTGCGAAGACGAAGTTTTCGAAGCAGTAACCTCCCGCGTAGAGGTGCTTGGAACAAAAACTTAGGCTTGCACGGCAAGAGAAGTAAATCAAATTAAAATAAACTATAAATAATTGTATCAAAGTTCCCATAATAAAATGAAAGCTATATGGAAACTATTAAAAAAACATTACTAGCCCACGAAAGATACTGCCTAAATGTTAACATTATAAACGATGGCGAAATGATTACAGGTCCTAAAGAAATAACAATTTTTTGTATATCTCATTCAAAGATCCATTTATTAAGACAAATGAAGATCTAAATTGCCGAAAGAGTGTTTAAAAGAACTCCCAGATGTCACGATCCTAAATTTCATCCAAAAACCATAAAATTTTGACATTTTCTTTATTTCTCCAAAATTGCCACCAACTCTGTAACAATATGTTTTGTTTATCGTTATTATGGTATCTAAATAATACAAACACCGAAAATTATACAGTGTGTCCCAAAAAGTTTTATACAAATAGAAAAAAAGTTTCTTACATTTTACAAAAAAAAATATTAATTTAAAGCCCTGTCTGACTTGTAGATTCATAATCAAGTACCAAATTTTTAAAACATTAGCTGGAATAGAGGGAACAGAATCAAAATGAAGATTTGGAGTGAAAAATAAGCCGTTATTTCAAGAGAAAAGAAAGATCCTGGAATTTGAATTTTGCAAAGTTTGGCGTTCAATTCTTACAACACCTTATATATATTTCGAATGCGTTTTAACAAGCAACATCACTAAGCAGAGTTAAGTACGATATTTAACGTAATAATATACAAGGCCTTCTCTGAAAAATAAACGGAGCTTTGGTGGATCGATAAATACTTTTGAAAGATATTCTATAAGCTCTATTACATCAGAGAATTTCAGGTTCGTACTATTAACGAACAAGCAGAGTTGTACAATTTCAGAAGGTTAGCATATCCTGAACATATGTGTGTATATAAAAATCGAACGAATCCTGCATGTACTTAAGTACACGTTTTCCCTTTACGAGGGTTTTAAGAAAACAGCAAACACGTGCAATCATTCCCTCGATCACGTTCACTTCTCTCTGGATACGTTTCAGTTCAACGTGTTTGTGGATTACAAAAGTTTCGTCGACACCCGGCTCTCTTAGTTTCGTTTCTTCAATCGCTTGACACAAAACTTTTCAAAATGTCGGTACTATTAATGTTAGATAGACTTCCCAAATGTGCATTAAAGAAGGTTCGGCAGGTTTTACGGTATTTTATTTGGTTATTTTTAAGCAAAACTCCCGGTATTTGGAATACTATTGTTGGCTAGTTTGTATTCCAGCGTTGTTCTATAGGAGCAATAACTTCACCGCCATGATCGATAAAAATATTACGGCGGTTTCGTGGTCAGAATTAATATCCGCAAAATTCCTTCCATTATTGATAAACTAACAGAAGTGTGTGTTTGTAGAATGCAATATGTGTATACAATGACTCAATAGAATAACGCATGTAAAATATTTGATGAAAGCTCGGTAAACGAGCAATTGTTATAATCTAAAGGGTAAGTTTCGATAGTTATTTGAAGACAAATACCTTCACTTTTTCATGCTCATTGTTGCTTGTTGGAAGATAAGATAAAGGAACGATTAATTGGCGAATATTTTTCAGAATTTTAAACTTACGACACATCTCATTTGAAATTCATCTGTTTCTTGATTTTAAGATTTTGTGGAAACACAAAAATCTACCGATTTACTTTAATAATTCCATATTTTATGTTAGCCTAATAGATCTATCTCCAATAGTATGGAATTAGAATGTATGAAATAAGAAGGGAAAACAAAAAATAACGAAAACAAGAAAAACGAGAAACAAGAAAATACGATAACAAGGTGTAGAAATAGGTAAATCGTATGCACAATCCAATAACTTTGCAAATAATCAATTCATTTGTAGCTACGTATATTTGCATTTAAATTATCTTGTGAACTACTAGAGCTAATTATAGGATATAGTTCATTCAAGGATTGCAATTATTTAGGCAAAATGTACCGCATGTTATATTTAAAACACGCTAATTACTGTCCATTGAGAACTCTTTGCTTTCGACAGCTGATATATGTTTTATGTTTATATGTTTTATATTATGCATTGGTAATCGCCATACTTTATAGAACATTTCTGGAATTTTAGCTCTGCAAGCTGCAGCTTTATAATCCCAAGATTGTTGAATATTAACGGAAGTTTGAGTTTACTTTGTGTTTTAATAATTTTAACTATTAATTCTTGTGCATTTTTCCAATTCTATAATTTCTTTCATTTAGATTCCCTCAGCGTTACGTTAGACGATACATCTGCCTCAGAATTGATTGAATTAATAGAATTGCTCGAGAATGGATTATGCATTCAATCGCTTTATATTTTAATGTCTAGTTTTCTTAATAATGATAGCAAGGACTATGGCGTAAACAAAACAGAAATATCGGCACTTCCTAATATATAATAATTAGTATAAATATCGACTTGTGTGTTGTTTATTTAGCTTTCTTGTTTATATATTACAAGCGTGATAAATAAAAAACTATTTGAAGTAACTGTAGAACCATCGGGATCGTGCCTTAAACAAGAAATGGATTTTACAAGATGAAAGAGTTCTTACAAAAATTATCAATAGTGAAGGAAGCTTTGCCATAACCCAACCTAAATTTATCTATTGACGTCCATAATTATTTCTGTGGTGTATAGAATTGTATAGAAACGTTACATGTGATGATTATTTAGCAATTTTTGCAGCAATCATGGGAAACGAATTCTAATAGCAAGCGCAGAAGGTAACGTTAAAGTTTGACAGCGTACAATTTCATATGAGGTAGATATGAACTCTATTTTAAGCGCAAGGTAGTGGAATAGCGGGACAGTAGCCGTACAAACGTTTATAGCTGTTGAATGCCCAATGTTTCTATGCGGGTGTCTATTATTAAAAATATTTGCTGCCTCTCTATATGTTTTGTAATTTTCTCCGATAATTAACACAGTTTCTATTTTTCTTTCTTCACGATTTAGTAAATTTTCCATTTTTACTGTAATTTTATAAATACCAACTCATTCTGACATACATTGTCAATTATTTGCTGTCAGTACATCCTAGATTACATTAAATTGTATCAAGCCGGAATAATTAATACGGAATGATTAGGACATAATCACCAAACCTTAATTTTTACGATAAATGGCTGTAATTGCGTATTTGAATATAACTTATAATTCAAAAGAACTTTACTTCATAACATTCTTCTGTATTGTAAAAAATAAAGGTACTTTACTCTTGAGTAAAATTGATATTTTTTGACAAACCTCGTATACGGCTTCAGAAAATTGATATCTGATGGTTGCATTTTAGGTTTTGGACCATGCACAACTTTTTATCAAGAATAAATTTTTTCACAAAACCAATAATCAAAAAGTTTTCCATAAGTAGACACACTGTATATATTATGTATATATGTGTATTAAATAGAAATGATAAGATTCGACGAGAAATGGCGATTATGTATCTATTCCTTCCTGGTACATCATACATTATTGTTTTTGTCTTTTGTTAGTTAAACGTAACGGAAGTGCTTGAACGTGTAGACAGTAAAATTTCGTTACCTTCCATTTCTTGTGCCTAAGTTACTTTCGCTGTTTGTAACCGTTACATCGAATTCGGTATGTTCGTTACTCTCATTGCTTTCGTTAATTTCGCCTCTGGTGCGCTAAATGTGGCCTATGTTACTTTTCCCTTACCTGAAGAAGCTTCCAATGATTGCGCTTTTGTTTAACTGAAAACGATACGTTCCGAACCCGGAACAGGTTTAGCTTTAACTGACTCTTACCGTGGAAAGCTACGCTATCACTTGTTCGAAATTGTTCTTTAACGATGTGTTACATTACTTCAATTGCATTGAGTAATCTTTGGATGTATTTGTGATGTTAGTCTAAAGCAGTAAGCAAGAAAAGTTATAAATGTCACAAATTTATCTGCAATATCAACAATAAGTTTAATTACATCGCGGTAAACGGAGAATACGAAATTCTAATCCCACAAATCTCTTTAATATAAACAGCTACCAGTTTCGAGCTAGGACACTAGTCACTTCAAGATGTTACGTTCACCTCCCATTAAGTACATACATGACAATGTAAATACATACTTAAATTGAAAATACCTTCAATTGGTACTACTGTGGATTTAGTTTTTCAAGAATGCTTAATACAGTCGTATCGAAGTAATGTTTTAGTACTTTCATTTTTAAAGACGCAAAGATCGGCATACATTACAAACATTTTAGTTTGGTATCCTAATTATGTTCTATCGTTTTACCTTTACACCATTCACAAAAAATGAATCCAACAAAAAATCGTTGATTTACCCTTGCAGCCTGCCTCAAAGGCTATAAAAATTTTCCCCGTTATTCCTCTCGGTGCTTCCATGTTTAGTTAACACATACTAAATGTACCTTCATAATGAGGTTGGTCGCCATTCTAATACGTCGTGTCGTTCTAATGATATCCATGTTTTACACAAATAAATAAACAGCCATTCGGAAGTGATATAACGTTGCCATTAGGATCGTTGTGGATGTCACTGCTTTTTTCCATCTCCCCTGGTATACAAATATCCCGTAATTTATTTAAACCGTTATCCGTGGGGGATTTAGATTTTTTCTGACACTCTCGCACTCAGCCCTAAGAAAAATCGCGGAAGTTGTAAAGATTTTCGTCACGCAACGGACATGGAATACGATAAATACAACTCGGAAACTGGAAAAATAGAAAAATAATGTTTGCCGACGCAGAGAAAATCGGATCCTCTTTCGGTGTATATTCCTATGTATCTTGCTGTAAATTTACACACCAAATAAGGTTTGAAGTTGATATTATACGGCTTCTGTGTTCATTTGGGAAACGCGAATGCGGGTTTTACAAAACTTTATATTTATTTTGTAAAACTATTAAATACCGAGAGGATGTGATATTAACCATGTAACCGGAAAGCTTATCATATGAAAATATATGTTTTACCTATCTATATTGTGTAGCTCTCTCGATGAAGTACTTACGATGATCATAATTTATACTTATCATATATTTATATTTTTATCATAATTTTAACAATCTAGAACATATTAGACAACTTTTCAAGTAGAAAACAATTGACTGAAGGAAAATTGCCCGAAAACAAATGAGCGAAAGGAAAATTGCCCGAAAAGAAATTTCACCAGATTACAATTAACCAAAATTAAAATTCCTCGAACTTTTTCCAGACTTAAAACAGGCAACGTTCAAAAGGCGTTGAAAGTATTTAAGGCGCTAAAAGTGTTAATGCTTAAGAGTCTATGAGCTTTCTAAAGACTTGCGTATTTAGAGGATGGGAAATATCCTCGTGTCAAATTTGAAATAGAAAGATATTTCTTCGTCGAGTTAAAAACAAATAATTTTTGATATGTTAAATTGTGAGCTATGTCGGTTATGCAGAAATTCGGAAAGCCTTTCAAGATCGCAATCTTCGGTAGAGTCGGTGAATGCGTTCGGCATAATCTCGATATTTTTTATGTGATCGAACCATCTACAAATTGCTGAATCTACAGTTCATGCAGACGTTGTCCTCTCCGTATGGCCTCCATGAATTTCTGTACATTTGGATGAGCAGCTGCAATCTGTTCGGATCCTGGATGCCTTCCTTCAGTAGAGTCGCTAATATTGAATAGAACCTTTTGAGCACCATTGTAGCAATTGCACAGTTCGTGCGCAACTCGAGACAGCGGCGATCATGTCCATTTGTGTGGACAGCCAATCAGAAAATCAAGGTAATCGATGATTACCTTGACTTCTGGAAGCAATACATTTTCGTTGCATAGAGTTTCAAATGTTTCAATAATATTTGCAGGAAGCACAAATGCTATAACAGCTAGTGTCTGTAGTTTCTGCATCAGTTTTCCGCAGTACATACAAAATACGTCGAGTGAAATGAAAAAAGCATTCACGGTTTCTTAACTGAGGAAAATTCTTTGTTAAGACTAAGACAAGGCTTTGAGATAGTTAGTTTCCCGTTGGATCTCGTATTTCCTAAGTAGAGAACAAAAGGTGGCTTTCGCTGATTGGCGCCGATATAACAACGGACATAGCATAGGACATAGCAGATGGTGACGAATTATGAATTTGTCCTTATGAATCCGAAACTATGTATCTGTGAGAACCTTTCAAGGCGAAGGATCAATATAGTTTATCTGTTCCCAGAATGTGTCGAAGAAATTGGTTGTAACTCCTGTTCCAATTTCATGGCAGGCTATTACAATACCTTTGGAAAATCCAAGAGTGGTTGGCGCATTCGAGAAAATTGAGGACGATGGATTATCTTTCACCACGATAATGTGAGTTCACGTACAGCACAAAAGACTTAGAACAGCAAAACCTTAAGATATTAGATCGTTCTGCGAACTATTCTAACCTAAGTCCATACGTTTTCAAGAATAATATAATAATGGCCTACCTGGTCAACGGTTCCATGTGTCAGAGAAGTAGACATGCCTTTATAATTTCCATTGATAACAGGCACAACAGCTTTAACAGTTGGTTTGAAAGAATGGAAAGGTTATCAATATTTGCGAATAATATTTGGAAAAACAACAGTGTACTTTAAATAGACCTACTACTTGCTATTATCGCTGTTTACAAGCTGTTTACGGTCTTGAGGTTTTATTTTCAGTGGGTGATTAAATATTTTAAAATAAGATCATTAACATAAAAATATCTTAACAAAAGTTGCACATTAAGAGAGGTATTACTGTTAAATCTCTTTTTATTTTTAATTTGTTTATTTTTAATTAATGATTAAACACCATAAAAAAATGTTTTTTTTTTTTAGTCTATCGACAACTACAAAGTAAATGTAAATTCGACAAAGTAAATGTAAATGTAAACGACAGGTTATTAGTAATTTTTTTACTAAGTAACTGTTTCATGAGTTGTCGCTATACTTTTAGTTTGACGTAAATCAGGATTCGGATTAATTCTAATAAGGAAAGTAAAAATGGTTCATCGCACCAATAGCAAATACGTTGACATGTTATTAATTTATGCGGAAGTAAGCCAGAATTCTGCTGCTGCAAGTCGATTGTACGCTGAGCGGTTTCCTAACAAACCAGCACCTATTCCCCAAAGATTCGCTGCTCTAATACTCCGTGCACGAGAAACTGGTGTGCTGCAAACACGTCGTCGTCGGGATGGCGAACTTGACCAACGCCAAGCAATTTTGGACGCCGTAGAAGAAGTCTTAAGTCTTGTCAAAGCAGATCCTTCTAGTAGTACTGGGAAAATATCTCGCCAAGTAAATGTATCAAATCGATTTATCTGACGAACATGACGCTTAATCAAATAAATTCGTTGTTGCATTGTGATCTTCGTGATTGCAAATGTCGCGTCGCTTTGAAACAGACAAATAATTAAGTGTCAACAGAATTTCAAGACAATACGATTATCCACAATGATTTGAATGATTCCAACATTTATATGCTTACAGAAGGTAATCAGTGCATTTTAATATGTTTTTTTAATTATATTAAGGCAAGCAAAACTCGTAAAGAATAACTTTTTTTCATAAAACGTAGAATAAAACGTTTCTCCTTGTGTACCAAATCCCCTTCTTTCAAATATTTCTCCAACCAAGGCACATTAATATGCTTGTAATCGGAAAAAAAGTCAACTATTTCGTGGAGAATTAGCAGAAATGGATACCTAGCAAAGAATTAACTTTGTGTTTTAATATATTACGTTGAAAAATAATGTTTATTATAAAAACATAAATTGACAATGAATGAAAGGTATAGTTAATTACCTATGTTCGTAATTATATGAAGGAGAAGAGGCTAGGTACAACGATGAAAGCAGTATCTCACAAATCCAGTTGTATTCGTTGCTCAACGTTTGTGCCGTTAACGCTAACAATTCAAAAAATTACGCAGTTTGTAACATTTATATTATTCTTATTTAATTCATGATTTATCTTACAAATACATATTCAAGTTATAGTAATAGAGGATACATAAAAGTAACAGTTCTTTGTTCGATTATTAACATTTTATTTTATTAAATCTTTATTTGGTAAAGAGATCCAGATATATTTCATTAATTGAAGGCAAATTCTACAATATCTTTAGTTGTTGCCACAGCAGCATTTATTTTACTTAACACAAGTAATATTTACATTGCTGCAAACTATTTAGCAGAACTAAACAGAAATTATTTCAATTTAAATTGAATGGAATTCAACTTAGTTTAATGTCAGTAAACAATAAAACTAAACGCCATCAATGTTATAAATTAACCTTCTCCACAATTTTGAAGGCAAAATCAAAATTATTTCCAAACTTAGCAATATCTTCATTGGAAATTTTTAAATTGAAAGGGTAACAATCGTCACATGGAGAGCATTCGGATAGTTCGTATGTTTTTATTGCAGCCAAATTGTCAGGAGTTCGAACTTCAACGAGGAATATGTGAGCTTTGCGGAGACTCGGAGGGCCATAGTACCAAACTGCGAAGTTCCTTTCATTGCTATCCGTCCAAAACAGTGAACAGCCGAAGATCTCACCGAAAACCATAACAAAAAAATCGCATGCCGAAACATCTCCTTGAATAATTGTCTCATCCAAGGTATACAGCGGATGATTTGCATGCTCCTTAGCGAAGTGCTTTCTCATTTTATCTTCTCCACCCTGAAAGTGGCTGCATTTAGGGCACCTGTAATGTTTAAAAGCACATTTCTGTTCATGCCTTCGTATATGAGATTCGCTAAATATTTGGTTACATTTGGACCAACGACATTTCAACAAATGACTAACGGAAATTAACTCCAGTTCAGAATTTCGCTCAAATATCACATCGCTTTTTTTACATGGCTTACATTTATTGTTGTATGATGTGCAATCCGAACAGATGTTATGACCATCCGGACATTGATAAATCGGCAGAGACATGTGAATGTGACAACTGAAACATTTGATCTTACTCAATGTGTTCTGCATGTCACCAACTACTTTTCTAGGGACGTAGATGCTTAGAGTACAGAATAGTTTATCTGGATTCTTTAGAACGCTCACTAAAGGTTTCAGGCTAACTGAGTTAAAGTTATTTAAATCAAAGAGAAAGGATGATTGATACGACATAGCGACCGGATTACGTTCTTTCAATATCACCTGAAAGCCATCTACGTCTTCATCGTGGAATATCAATTTATACTGAATTTCTTTTGCAATATCTTCGTTGCCGATATATTCAAGGTTTATCCATACTTTATCTTCTTTTATAGATACTTTAGTTTTCACCAGGAAACCAAATTGTTCCAACATGTAAAGTCGAGTCTCTTCAATTGAATCGTCAGTACGTATTTCCAGCGTTGGTTCCGACATAATTTCATTTTTATGACATTCCCTATAATGCTGTAGGATATGTGGCATGCTGCCGAGCCAACCACACATGACGGAATCTACAGGACAACAGTACGCCCGATAAACGCATCTTTCTTCATGTTTCGAAGCGTCATTGAAGGGGAGATATTCCGCGCATCCATAAGTCTCATATCTGCACGGAAAACTAATCACGCTTAATAATTCGGTGAGACTCTTCGCGGCAATCGCAGTTACGAATTTTGGATTAACCGAACAGTTTCCACATACACTTTCGCCGCTTAAAGTAGTTTTGATCGGGCCGACGCGTAAAAAATCTTTACATTCCACACACACTAATTTGTCTATAGAATCGCGAGGTAAACGCGTCACTGCGAGATCGCACATTGTAACTAGTCGCGTTGGAAACGGATGTAAATCTATAGTGGCACGATATTTAAGACCGCCGTCGCTATCGAAGATTATCGAAATGAGTAATTACGTGCTATACTTAAGATCAGATTGCCACGTTTTGTTATCTAATGCTATTGACGTCTGAGCTAGTTACCGATCACAACGTATCTCGAGAACCTTTTATATACTAAAAAAAACAAACAATAAACAATATCTTCTTACGTCAAAGGATGATTATTTATTTGCGTAGACGTTTGCGGTAATTCAGCATAAAAAGTAGAATGAACAGTTACTCACATATAGCATTAAATCCCCACAAAATCAACTACTTTGCCGAAGATGTACAAGTAGTTCCTGCATTAATACCTAGTCAAATGGCAGGAGTACTTAATTCAATATGTTAATTATGTAAGTAACTATCTATCAATGCTCTTTTTTAAGCATGTATTCACTTCGCAACAATTACTCGCAATTACAAGCGTTCAGAGTAGATTTCTAAACACAGCCTTAGTCAATAAAACGCATCTCCTTAAGCTTCAAAGATTGTATTGAAACTTATTAACAATGGTATTTACATGCACGTAGGTTAATAGCGCGCATAACCTAAGCCCTTAGGCTCTGCCGCACCAATTTTTCGTAATGCAGCGGTGGAGTATTTTCCACACTTTTTTTATTGGAGAGTGAACTTTAGTTTAGTTTAGTTTGGTTTAGGCTACAAATGCTAAATGTTGGATTTAGGTTCGGAAATTCGGTAGGTCCTGTAGGTTTGTATATACAATCTTCAATGCTTCGAGCCATGTAACAGAGAGCGTTATGCTATTGTAAAAAGAATGTTCTTTAAAACGTCATCTGAAAAAGGTGATGCATACGATGCTTTCAGAATTGGTACCATGGTAATAACATTCAGAGAACACGACGCGAAGATGATAAGTTATATAGATGGAAAGGCTTTAGAACAAGTAGAAATATTAAAATATCTCCACATCATATATATATATCAGGACGGTAAAGAAGAACCAGAAATTAACAGCAGAATTGCTGTTAATGGTAATACCTGGTTCCTCTGGCTGTTATAGTGGAGTAAAATTATATTATACATTGAACAACGCTTTTATAAAAAAGGAGGAAGTCTCAAAGAAGACAAAAATAACTGTGTTTAGCACAATATTATGAAACTAAGAGTAGATTAAAAAACGAGTAGATCAGAGAAAAATTAGGAATAGAGTCGATTTTGGATAGTATAGAGAGGCAGAAACTCAAATGATTTGCGCATATGGTAGGGATGGAAGAAGAAAGACTGACGAAAAAGGTATGGCTGGCAAGATCAAGACACAAGAAAAAAAGAGGGAGGCCAAGAAAAACATGGGATACCAGAATAGAACAAAGCTTGATGAAAAGAAGGATATCGTGGAATGATGCACGAAGAATGGCAAAAATAAGAAAGAACGGACATCGCTTATCTACAATAAGAAATAAAAGCGCTAGAGTACAGAATTTACCTTTACGCCCGAAATACCTGAAATGCTATTATTTCGATTATAGCGAAATAATAGCATTCAACTGGAAAGCAAAGTCTCTCGCAATACTCTTTTGCTGTTTCTACTATGTTGCTGTTTCTTTCATCTATTCCAACTTCTTTTTATTGATCTTTAAAAACATTTTCTTTTGCGATAAATGCTTTCAATGTTGCACTACTTAGGGGTCCTAACTCAAATGTTCAAACCGCCTTCTGCATTAATTTGCATTTTTTTCCAATCTCAAGCCTTTTTAATAGGCAATCCTCTCTAGTTGCTGGTTTTACGCTATGGCCGCTTCTTGGTTCTTCACACCTGTTTACAGCTAAGTAACCTGCACGACGTGGCTTAAACGATTTTAGTGCGAGATTCCTAGGACGCTCGAAATCTGTTGCTTTTTTGTTGTAATAATTGTATTTAATTCAATATTTATAAAAAAATATTCACTTTTTGCTAGAATTTGAACAACAATTAAACAATGAAATAACACGATTTTGATTCCTGGAATTACTTGTATCCCGATTTAATTTGGTTTCTCAGAGGAACATCTGTTGGCGTTTCAAAATAACATACATAACAATATTTCACTCTTCTTTTGTTTATATTAGGAGGAATTGTTCTATATTTGGGAAAGCATACGGGTGCTCTGTTTTATTGATCAAAGCTGTATTTATCTCCGGATTTACTATTACGTAAGGTGATTTTGGGAAATCCTTGCAGTCTGTTGACGTTGGTGCTCAAGGTTAATAATCAACTAATAACAAGCGATATAATGGAATATTTTGCTTAGACATGAGCGTTTTTATATTTAGAGACACTTACCGAGTTTCTGTTTTGCAGCCAGCATATCTCGAGTGCTACATTCTGTGCTTAATTAAATCGTTTATACTGTAACCGATAGCTTTTATTTCTGTGAGTTTGTTTGTTTTTTTTTTTGTGTCTCGTCACTTATTAATATAGCCGACGCTTTTTAATAATATCCTTAAATAAATAATTCCACAATATAAAGTAATATTGAATTCGACATAAACACGTTAAAATAAACAATATCCGAAACAGGAAATTATGGGATGGGAAAATTATAAACGATTGAAAGTAATTATATAACTATTCCTAGCAATTATAGTTGATTACATTACTCAATGAATATTCTGCGTAGCTCAGGAGAACGAAAGCTTCGCTAACAACAAGATTATAATATTTACAACTATGCTGATACAACATATGTGATTGTGAATGGGTAGTATTTTCTTTTTTCCTTTAACCATATTAAATGTATTCAAATTTTAGATATTCTCTTTGGTAATCTATATAACTATCTGTTCCCCTATATGTTGTTGTATAAATGTGTAAATTAATATGATGTGTTTAAATATTTTCTTTCAAAACATGAAATTAAATTCTCCTCATTGTACATTTTTTATATTCTTAGAATAATACAGAAAAAAAAGAGAAGCACTAAAAATCCTTTATCATCACATCACATTCCTACTTCGAATACAAAGATCACTAAACGCATTATACTAGGAGGGTTTGATTTCATTAATTAATGTTAATAAAAAAATAATAAATATAGTTATAAAGTAACCTTTGATCAAGTTTTCAAGTTCAGATGGTTTGAGAATGACAGTGAACAACTTTTGCGATTTAACAACAAATCAGATATAATGCAATGATTAAATATTTGCTTTCTAAAAAGAAAATGAGTGATAAGATAAGTATGGAACTCAATGAAATTTATGGAGACCTCCGTTATCAACCATAAAACATTCTCTAGATGAATTTAAAAATTTTTTACGTAGAACTTGCAGGTTCTTCAATTGAATAGAAGTGATTTAAAAAATTCAAGATGTGGTAATGAATGAGATTGAAAGAGCATGAGATTGGTGACGCCGTAAGTATCTCAATTGACCAATAGCACAATAGTTTAAACAACACATTTAAGAAATGAGATAGATACCTCGAATGATTTTTGGCGGCTCACCAGAAACCTAAGAACAGATTAAGGAGCTAGTTTTTCATGGTCAACCGGCACCAAAGAACACCAAGGCCGCATTATCTGCTGAGGAGGTCATCGGTATAGTGTTTTGGAATACACACGGAATGAAAAAGAGAAAAGATTAATGGCGAGTATTGTGTTAACTGATTGAAGCGTTTTAATAACGCTATGAAAGGAAAACGTCGCATTTGCCGAATAGAAGAATTCTGTTTCTTCAAGACAATGTACACGAACAAATTTGTGCACATCGTACAGCGACTATTGGTAATGACTAAAGGAGTATAAATTTGGAAGTTCAGATAAACTAATTATATATAACCACTTGTAATGAATATATACGTATATTGAATCGAAGTTGCTCATACGGAAGTATTCCGAAGCTCTAAACTAAGCTTCATCTCCACATGATTCTTTTCCTACAAATAGAAAATCTCTTAAAATTGTTGCTTTTATATTATAACAAATCTCCCAATTAAATTGTATCACCAAATCTGGTTTATTAGTTAGTGCTGTACTAACTTAAGGAATTAATCGATACTGTAAAATCTAAATTGGTACAGTATCCTCTTTAATTCTAGCTTAAAACTACTTAAATTTAAGTTAATTATACAACAAGGTAACTAATTATATAATCTTGCTCCCAAAAAATAGGGACTGTTTTCAAGAAGGCTTAAATTAATTCCTTTAGGGAGAACAGAAGTCTTCCTCACTGGATAACTGTGACAGGAGCGTGCATTTAAATTTAAGCCTGTTTGTAGCCGTATACATAAATACAAGCCTCAAGTACATATAAATAGACAAGCGGAAGAATTTTTAATTCAGGGAAGAGTGGACGATAAGAATCACGAGATTTTACTGTCATCATGCATCGATGCGCTCGTCTTTGTGTCAAGAACATTTGAGTGGCCTGGTGTGAATTACTCCAAAAGATGATTCCTTAGGTCTGTCTAGATTGGAAAGTATATAGTGCATCTACATTAACAACATTGGGTAAAGAATGAATTTGCTGTATGGTAAACTATCAGTAAAAGTCACCCCAAAAGAATTTAATTTCTTGTTAAAACTTGAGACAAGAACCATAATAAGTTAGTTGAAGGTTTGAAGTAATGAACAGGAGAAATAACATTTTGGAGGGATTTATGTAGAACTTGCTAGCGGACAGCGAAGGAGTAAATCACAGGTACGAATGGCTTCTTCTTGCGAATTATCAAAAGTCACTGCAGAAGTATCGTCTGCATACATAATTATAAGGAAGTCTAATAAAAAGATAGCAATGTAATTTAGACACAGAGCAAGAAGAAACCCTTGCGGAACTCCTAGGGTAACAGATAGAGATAAGGTAAGATAAGATCTAGATAAGATCTTCTTATCTAGAAGATATATCCGACGAAAAGACGAAAAGATAACATAACAGGCAAACCACTTTTCCGCTTTCCCTTGAACCCCATAAGCTGATAACTTTTCCAACAAGCGACCGTGAGGTGCGCAGATGAAGTCTTAACTAAGATCGCAAAGGATGTCAACAGCAAAACGCTTTTCTTCGATGAACTGAAGAAGGATATTATAGAAATGATATATGGCGGAGATGATTGACTTTCTTGGACGAAATCTAGGTTGCAGAGGAGAAATAATCTTCGAACGGTCTAGGAAGTAATTCAGTGTCCTCAGCATACCATATTCGAAAGGCCTTACTATAAAATTGGTTGATAATTTTATACTAAGACCTGTCTGAATAATATATAACGCTTTTCCGCATATAGACTTAACAGAACCCATTTTGAGGACATTTGGGAAGATACCCAACTGAAAGAACAGATTTATAAGATAAGTTGGTTAGCACAAGCGCCAGAAGGCCTTAAACCTGCTTTTTTTTTATCCTTTCTAAGTCACTAATAGGTAGTGTAGTATATAGTAATTTATTGAGACTTAAATGCTCTTCAACATAAGCATGTATATGAGCTTGAGCTGAGGTTACGAATACGATGAAGTTCTCATTCGATGAAGCCTTCGTTCTACATGAGATACTTTGAGCTAATAGAAAGGCGTCACTGGGTGCAAGGTCTAACCATGACGGTAACTGAAATGTGAGACGGATGCGTTGTCTTAAATGGACTAGAACCTTCGTTTTTCCAAAATGAAACCATTTTCCGCAAGTTCTGCCTTTAGTTTGCCAAGTAATTACGCATACTGTACCTCCGCAATGGCTTTTTCAATATAATCGATTATCACAGATCTAGGAGTATCCCAACAACCAGTCGCCGTGACATTCTCTTGCCATGAAACAATCTACATCTTTTTCGCAGTCGACTCACTCTTCGCGATCTACTGTTTTGATTGTGCTTTGATTTCAGGAGTGTGCCGGTTTATCCAAGTACTATTTACAGTTATTAATCGACACGCTTCAACAGAGCTTCGAAAGTATCCATTCGAATCGGTTTCTGGTTCTCTACATCTACAACGTGTGTTCGGGGAGGCTCCACTCCAACTAACCTTCTCTGCATAACCCAAGACATTGCCAAGGAGGAGCTTGATCGTGAGGATTTGACTTTATTGGCTACGGAATTCACCACTTCCTACCCTGCTCCGCAGTAAACTAGGATCCAATTATTTTTAGTGCGTTTAACGCGATGGATTTAATTCTTAGGCAGACATCCAAGGCTCAAATCTTGGACCACTTGTCACATAGTACATATAGTCATCACAAATATGTAGCTGTTGCGAGGTTTGGAAACAATTGTAGATTGGTGTAACAATGATCGGCTTAGCTTGAACGTTGGAAGGTGTAGCAGATGTATACCTTGTGATTCTGTCGTCAAGGATTTAGGCGTGATCTTTAACCGCTAACTTAAGATATGACCAACGCATTTTTGATGTATGTATATCTGCTTCCAAATCTTTTGCTTTCTTTATACGCATATCAAATGAATTTACGGACCCGCAATGCTTCCATCAATGTGCGAGTATTGATGTTATATGTAATTACAACTTGTATTCACATTTGTTGTATAAATTGGCCCTAGTGACGATAGGCTAACGAATTCATATGTACATTCCACACGACACCCGTCACTTGAATTTTGGTAACAAACGATTTTGTGAGAAAATAAAGGACCATTTACTTTAACTTTCTCATTTATAACGTAATCTCACACAGAATACCCATGGATTATATAAATGAAAATGTTTGGTGAATTATACACAACCTTCCTCATTTCCTAACAATTAGCTGTAAATTAAATTATTTGTTTATATGTGTTTACTGCATTTCGAATTCATGCGAATAATAGAATCCATGTTATCTATTAATCGTTTACCAACCATAAGTGGATAACATTAATCCACTTATAAAATTGACACTTCACACGGTGCAATGCATTGGAATAATTGCTTATCGTTTACAAATTAATCTGAAACTACGTCAATACAGATGCATAGCAATGTCAAATAGACTCTTTTAATTTATTAATGGGATATTGACGTTTTCCAAATTCCTAATTACATCAGCAAACAACATCCATTATCTATTCCGCAATACAATATTATTTTATAATATTTTGCTATTGCAGTTATAACCTAGTCTACGGCTTGAATCAGAACATGGTATGTTACGTATACAACCTTATACACTCCACCAAAAAAGTATCGCATAAACTAAAAAAGGGCATTTATAAACCAAGATATTTTTATACGTTCACAAAAAGTTTGTCTCGTGTATGTGAACTATAAAAACACTAACAAAATCATGGAACATAGCTTTTTTACTTTTTTTTTTCTAAAAGAACATATTTAGAAAAATGCATATGTGTAAGGTTTGTTCAGTTGTTTATTGAAAGTCTTCCTATACGGACAAATTTTAAAGTGCGAAGTCAGAGTTCTGTACCAACGCCTTTAAAACTAAAATGAGCAATTTAACTTCAGAACAAGTGGCTGCTATAGTTGCTTTAATCGAAGATGGACGATCCCAAGCATACGTTGCTAATTTGATGAACATCAATCGGTCAAGTGTTTCTAGAGGCGTAGCCAGATATGGGGAAACAGGCAATTACAATAGAAGACCTGTACCAGGTCGTCCAAGATGTTCTACTCGCCAAGATGACCGCTATTCACTACTACAAGCATTACGTCGAAGACATGTAACTGCGGGACAATTGCAGAACGACTTGGCTAGAGTCAGAAATACTCGTATGAGTACTCAAACTATTCGGAATAGGTTACGACAGAGTGGATTAAGAGCTAGAGTAGCTGTAACAGCCCCTCGTCTCACTAGGAACCGCCGAGTGGCTCGCTTAAGGTTTGCCAGAGAACATGTAAATTGGAACAGTAATGACTGGGCCAATATACTCTTCACATATGAGTCAAGATTTGGTCTTTACACCTCAGATAGGCGTATCTCAATGTACAGACGAGACGGTGAGCGCTATTCGCAGTGTAATACCAGACCTAGACCTAATTTCGCTGGTGGCTCTATTATGGTTTGGGGAGGCATCTGTTTAACAGGTCGTACAGAGTTAGTACCAGTAGACAGAGGTACACTGACTGCCCACAGGTATATAACGGACATTTTAGAAGAACATGTAGTAACCATATGCGTCAATTATAGGAAACGAATTCATGTTAATGAACGATAATGCACGACCGCATGTTGCAATAATCGTCCAGGAATACCTTAACGATATTGGTATTCCAGTTTTAGATTGGCCTGCGGTAAGTCCGGACATGAACCCAAAATGTTGCCCCAGCGGACCTGCATGGACTAGAAAATGCTCTCCGTGACGAGTGGGAGAATTTGGATCAGGCTTATATACGGAGGTTGATCGAATCTCTGCCAAACCGTATGCGAGCGGTCATAAGAGCCAGAGGTGGCAATACTCAGTATTAAAAGCTACTGTTATGACATTTTTCTTTCCAAAATTATAATTTCTTGTTTTAATAAAAATCTCAAGTATGAGTTCTTGTTTTTATTTGGCCTGTATTTTATTTAAACAATCATAGAAATTGTATCTTAGAGCGCATTAAAGTATATTTACAACTTTATGCGATACTTTTATGATTCAAAACTAAATTATGCGATACTTTTTTGGCGGAGTGTATTTACAATTGAAGTTATATTGTAAAATTCCACATCAAAATTAATATCGTGCATTGGCCTCCTGAGACTATAATGATTGTCCGCAAACGTTTAGGCATTATACCCACTAATTTTTCACAACGCGGTGCTGGAATACTTCCCCGCACATCTATTTATTACGACTTCAAGTGTTTTTGAGTTTGCGGAAAGTAGCAAAAATGCTTGGTTGAATTTAGGTCTGTAGGTTGAGTAAGTCAATTTACCCCAAAGTTCACCCCCAGATCATGATCTTGCCACCTATCGTTTTAAGAGTAGGCATAAAATAGTAATTCCTATTGAATAGCTAGTTAAGTTTAAAACGCACAAAGATGCGTCCAGCAGCACCGAAAAGTTAAAAAATTAACAACGCGTGTACTAGTCTAATAAAAGCAATGTCTGTCCTTTAAAATTAGCTTTATCAAGATATTGAATTTCAAAATAATATCTTTTTGATGTACAATTATCTATACTTGTTTTATCGGACCACCTCACACCTTCCCTGGTTTTCAATTGTCCAATGTTGATATCTCTTTACTTTTTCTAAACAGTTCTTCTATTGACTTCCGATAATAACGACATCCTTCTTTCATCACCGTCTTTCAATCATACGTTGTTTCAGCCTATTTTAACTGGTCTAAAAGAACATTGAGCGAGGAGAAGTTATCATTTGGTGGAAAATATTAGTCAGAGATACATTTACCTAATAAAGGCCGAAGGGAAAGGGAAGGCAGCGGCTGTACATCCAGTGGTTGGAGATCATGCCTTGTGATGTTGATGGCATCGCTATTACAAGTAGTGTTTTTGTATATTAAACAAAAGAAAGCTTCCCTTGCCAATCGGTTGGTGTTTATTGCAAAATCACTAATTTTTGTAGCGCAATAACGTAAAAGTGGCTTTCAGGAGGTGTATGGTATGGAATAAGGCTGTTTTTTTTTCGAGTATACTAAGGCTTTCAAGAGTAAAAGTTGCTATTCACAAAGTTCATTCTTTTGTGGTAAATGTGCTTCGATTAGACTTTCAACTAGAACGCACCCGCCTATAACATATTTTAGATTTCTAGCGTATAGAAATCTGTTTTTGTTGCTAGTAAGAATGTCAAAATAAACATTTGCTACTATTACTCCAACCATCCGCAGTATACAGAAGGCTTAGAAATAAAACCAATAACCCGTGCGAATATTTTCAGCTGTTTGCTCTTCGTTTGCTCTAGCATAGAATTCGATAAAACCAGAAAGAGGTGTTCATATAACATTAATAATAAATAAGAAATATTGGCCAGTTAAACTTCGTATAAGATTAATATTAATCGAGACGACAACAAAACACCCAGATAGAACAAAAATGTTCTTAGTTCATCAATTTCTTTAGCTCTAACACCGGAGTTACTATTCTGAGAGCCTCCTTGTTTTCAAATGTCCATATAAATTTTGTTATATAGCCACGAATGCTAATATTATGTACAATCTTTACATTGTGTACAATATCAAATTCTTTAAAAATAAATGATGTTTTTCATTATTACTAAAGTTCGCCACTTTTCATGCCCTTCATGAAATTAGCAAAGACTAGACAGACTCGTGTCTAATTGTCACATGAGAAAGGGTTTGTGTTGCTTAGTAGTTTCGTCAAGATTCGACAAAACACGAGTTAGTCTAGTCTCCGTTAATTTCGTTAAGCGCATGGAAAGTGGCCATCTTTATTACCTTTAACTCATTTTTTGCCGATTTTCTTAAAGGAATTCGATAATGCATATCGACGTCAAAATAAAGAGATTTAATAAAATTTTGCAGCGTATAAATTAAGTCACACGCAATCGGTGATAGAACAATAAATAATTGAACAATCATCCAATCTGCAGCTAGGCGATAATGTACGTACAACAGCGACGCGCCTGTATTACGATTGTTCAATATGACTGGCAACTGTGGCATGTTAGTCACACGTGCACTGTCCATTTTTTATCGCTTCGCTATCAATACTTTCCGCAATGGCAAACTTTACAAGCACTTTACAAAATTTATATCTATATACATTAGCTGAGTTTAATTGTGGATAACATTATCGCTCCTAGGTAATTCAATAAGATTTTCGACGTTAATTTCTCTTGAACACAGAACAGTAACAATCGCAACCTGTACAAGCGTCAGTTCACCGCAGCATCAGCACTGAGAAGGTAACTTCAATGGCGGAAAAGTACAGCACTACTTCGGGTACGTGTTGACATTCCAACTAGCGACGTTATTCATGTCACTGTTGATACTGAATGATTACGTGCAGGAACGGCTGGCAGGCTGCGGCAGAGCGCTTCGATTACCTCATGTGCTTCCGCTGCATATTGTGTACATTGTACTATGGAATGGAATTACACGAGAAAATCAAAGTGTTATAATTGGCTTGGCAGTTTGCACTTATTAATTTATATCTATTGAGACTTAATAGAAAGGCGCCCATATATATGTATATTTATTGTAACAACGCTATTCATAACAGTTACAGTGTCCACAAGCATTTAATCATCCTGAAAACTAGTCTAGGACGCTCATCGATCCTAGTTCTTCAGCTCAGTGGGTCTTGGAAATGTTTTATTGGAAAATTGGTCTTGTTTACCCTCCGTACATGTTTCCCCATGCTATCTTCAGCTTTTCCCAATTTGTGTAAAGGAAACTTTTAAGCATATCTTGCTATTAATTTTGCTATTTTGGTATTGAGAGATTTCCTTCACTAAAAGTGAGCAACAAGGTTCTTGTTAAAATTATTATTAATGTTTTCTCCTTAGCGCCCCTTGAACTATTTTTCCATTATGATTTCCCGTGCAATTTTCTCCCATATTCTGATCCCAGCAAAAGCATATCAGCTGCTCTTCAGGATGAATAAGAAGCGTCCTGCTACGCTCTTGGTTTTTCATCTTTCACACACACTTGACCGGCATTTGTGTTTCTGCCCTCGATGTATGAGATGTAAGACGAAATACGGTTCCACGAACGCGCATTAAACATGTGTATTAAGCAAAATGAATTTCCGCTCATCAAACGTTAGATGAAACTACCAGAATTAATGCCTAAAAATGGTGTCTGGAAAATAAATTTATTTGAAGTTCACAACACTTGACTTTATAGTTGTCAGTGTAGTCCACGATTCTTTTTTTATTAATCCGTCTACTGTGGCCACCATAATTTCACAGGTAAACGTATACCCTTTACAACGCTAATGAAACTATAATTATTTAATTTAATTTCATTTAAAAATTTAAAAGTTAATTAATAAAATGTAAAAATTAATTAAACAATAATAAAATGTAAAAATTAATTTAAAATTTAAAAAATTTAAAAATTAATAAATTTAATTTTTTTTAAAATTTATTTAATTTAATTAATGGTTATTTACATTTGACAGTTACTGGGATATAAGGTTTCTAGATGCACTTTTTCTAAAAATATCTAATTATATAAATTCGAATACCAAGCAACATTAATTATTAAAGAGGATTTTTTTGCAGAGACTAGACAGACTCGTATTTTGTCGACTCTAGGGGACACCAGGAGGCAGCACGAATTCATTCTCATGAGGCGCAAAGACACGAGTCTATCTAGTCGCTGCAGAGAAGGAATAATTCCACCTGCCTTTGTCATCTCTATTAATTACACATTTATTTAATGACACCAAAATTATAATTCTGAATAAAATTCATACCACTACCTTTATTTCGTTACCTGTCGTTTCGGTTATGGTTTAAACATAGGCGTGGATGCAGTGTTTCAATTAGAACAAGTGCTGCTCTTGTAAAAACCTCTAGATATGTTCAATTGAACAATTGCATACGTCTTCGGTGGACTAACATAGGCTCGAGCCACCTGTAAACCACTAATTAGTCGTCCGAGTGGCCTAAACGCGAACGCCCAAAAGAATTACAAGGGAAGACAGTATTTGACTAATTTAGCAACGCAATTGCTAGAAGGAAACTTCAAAGAGAGAGTAGAAACCTGAAGTTTTTCATTGGATGTTTTAGTATTTCTATCCGATTATAAAACTGAGATAAAGGATACATGAAAACTAAAGATAAAGGAATTTCTTGTGCATCACACCTGCACGTTGGATTTGTCGCAATTTTAAAAAAAATGTGTTACGTACGTCTTACTTTGAAATTCTGTGTAGTAATATTAAAACAGTAGGTATAATTAAATTGCGGAACCAACACCGCCGTACGCGCCCGGTAGTGTAACTCCATTTGGCGCGCTGAGCAAAGCTCAATTAGTAATCATAAGGGAATGGGAAGTGAGAAAATGAAAACAAATGCGTCAAACATGGTTAACAAGAGTTCTAATGGATTTAACAGGTTCTAACGAACGAACGCTCTCCATCTATACGGATGAAAGAAACCAGCAAGAATAGATAAACGAGGTCGAATAAAGCAAGCAAGTTGTTGACGAAATTATGGGGAACGAATAAAAAAAAATAGGAATGCTAATGAAAATATATTTGTTGGCTAATATCATAATAGATATTACGAGGTTGTGGAAAATCTATTTAATATGTAGACTGCTCGAAACCGCACAAGCCAACTTCGTGTTAGTTTTCAGAGTAACTCAGCTTCTACTGTCTATTACATATACGACATCCACTTTGGTTAAGAGAAATTACAAATTAAACACATTCCAGAAACCTCACTCCGCACTAGTTTATTCAACTCCAACCTCACATAATTCGTGTTACTCTAGCGATTGACTTTCATCTAGACAGCGCTGCATTATGCCATGGTGTATTTTATTGAGTTTTGTTATGGGGATGTATGCGCAGTTCCTATTGTTCGTATAATACATACTTTACAACGGAACACCTTGATGTAAATTTTGTTTATTATTACCATATCTGTAATTGGAAAAGTTTAATTAATGAAATATTCTCTAATTAGGTGGGTTCGTTCATCTTGATGCACACAGGGAATATCTTGAAGGTAATTCACGTTAGATTTATGTGAAAATTATAATATATAAAGGAAAAAATAAATCGATGCAATTACAATTGTTAATGTCACATGAAGGTCAGATCTGTTTCCCAAATGGAACATTGGTAAGGTTTTTTCCAGTAATGTTCTCAAATAATTATTGCTATATCAATACAATTAGATGACGATCACAATAATATTGTATGTTGTAATGATTTGTCGAATTTAATTAATTAAATCTTAAGTTCTATAGTATCCCGGAGTGTTCCTAGAACATTCTTTCGGCAATTTAAATTTAAATTAAATTTTAAAAAAGGATTGGCTAACCTGCTGGAATTGTGTGTAATGTTCCTATGCAAACTCAATATTTAAACGTTACTTACTGGAGCCTTAGCTTATTTACCCAACTTCCGCTTCTACTTCGAAATAAGGGTAGAATTCAAGGGATTCAAACACGATGAATATTAGACTAAAAGTCAGAAATTAATTGGTCTCCCTTCGCTAATTTATTCGATCGCGACAGCGATTGTCTAATAACAGCTGATTTTGATAATGAGATGCACCTAGCTGAAAAATTGATTCTGCGATATTAGGTGACCTTTGCACTACCAACAACTGCATGTTAAAATTTATTGAGAAAGAAAACGATTACTTCAGCGATGCTTAATTTGCGAAATTGCAACTGAGACACGACTGAAATTATTCTTAAAATGGTTGTAGAAAAATATTACAATAGATTGGAAAACTTAAAATGTGAAGAAGTTAAACAGGAAACCAGTTATTGCTTCATTCCACCAAGACCGTCGTTGGCTGGACTTGATAATAATGATCCTCCGCTAATGTGAGATAAAAATGATGAAACTACTAAGAAAGAACTTTTAGAAAATTCAGTGTTGAATTGGTGGATATAGATTGCTGGCTGAACGCGCTATACGTGACGCTAATGACAACTACGTTCGATGTCGTAAATTATAACAGTATAACCGCTATATAAGGATATCCCGAATTATGTGAAAGATCCCACAGAGATATTCCGGATATTCGATCTCCTCCTCCTCCATTACACACATATGTGCAAATAATAAATGCAGAATATTAGTATTCTAACGTTATATGTTAATTAAAGACAGTGATATGTTACCGGTCATAAACCTGACTGATATATTTGCTTTTTGTTATTTTCTATTGATGCTGGTTGAACGCATTGAAATCTTGAATCTAGATAAGAAGTGAACCAGTAATTCCCTGAATTCGAATGCTTTCTGGTTTATAACATAGTAAATTATGTTTTACATGATCGAAAGCTCGGCTTAGATCGCAGAAAAATCCAGTCGACATTATTTACTACTTATATTACTATTTTCTATATTAGTAATAACTATATTGCGAGACTGCTCTAACTAGGAATTTTTCAGATTTCAACGTGTTGATATCATGAAATATTTTTGTGCTTATCAAGAGCACGAAAACGCAAGAAAAGAAGAACACAGCTTCCATATTCGTTCATATTTCTTCAAAATTGTAATGTTTTAAACGTGAAGAAAATCGATTTTTCTAAAACTTAGCTACCGCCTGTTTCTCCGAAAGCATCCGTAGACATTCTTTCAGCAATCTAAATTTAAACCGAGTATTTACGTTTTCGCAGGAAATAATTTGAAAAAAAAGACTAGCTTAAATTATTATTGAAACTCGATTTTTACTTCGTTATTGACGTCGAATTTAAACACTAAAAACTTAGATTCACGAGATATTTAGGTTGTTCCTTTCTTTGATTGCTTTGTTCGCGCTAGCGATTCTTTGATCGTTGGCAATTAGGACGTGCCAATTTGATACTATATTACAATTAATTTTCTCTGATAAAAAAAGATGTTAATACATACGAGGCCTCAACTAGAAGACATTTCCAACTATGTAATATGAAATTTTGCCAACGGATATGACCACACCTTTACAAAAATTATTTAACTTATGATATTACAACAGAGACAAAGTTGAATTTATACCGTAAATTCTCGCAAGGAAATCGTATATTGAAAATAAAAATTTACAAGCTGCTTAGCCAATTCCGTTGACCAGAACTAATTTAAGTTCCAAACGCCCCGAGAGAGAAAAGGAGAAAATAATAGTAATTTTACAAGAAGAAGTACATAGTGCAAAACATGAAACTAGAGATAAGGCTGAAAAAGAAAACTAGAAAAAGAAACTATTTTGCTAAGATTTCATAGAACTATGTGCTTATAGCGTTAAGAAAATCTTAAGACACTTTATTGAATATCCTAATGCTTATATATGTTAAACCTATAGTATTTAATCGTAATTTTCGGACACGCTGTGCAAAATTTCATGGAAGAGACCTGAAAATTAAACCACCCCGATAAATTGTCTGAGCAGTTCGTTAAAACTTTATAAATGCATTTCTGAAAGTAAACTTAAACTATTGTTTATCATATTGTATTTATTGGTGCAATTTGTCTTTTAACATTTACAATTGTTGATGTTCCGCACGTGTCTTTTTACAAGAACTCCTGCTGTAATCCGATAGTTGCAATTCAAAAGTCAAAAAATTAGTAAAACGTATGCAGTGTGCTTCAAGCAATCGGGAATGATAATTCGCAGAACATATCCCTTATAAACAGTCAACTCCCTGCTAACGGTGCTAGTCTCCCCGGAAATTGTGCGTGTTGGAACCTGTGGATTCCAAATCAAAGTAAAGCACATAGAGTAGGTTCGGACGCACCCAGAAGGATAATCTTCCGAAGATTTTTTTATGAAGCGCTCAGTTTCAATCCGTAAGATTTTTAACGCAGCAATGGTGAAACGCTATCGGTCGTAGAGTATCTCTAAAGACAGCTTACCAAAAGCTTTTCGTGATGTACTTTTAACTGCGGTCAGTATATTTGAATTACTTCTTAGCTGCAACAAAGTACTTATACTTTTGCAAATATCGTCTGCCTGATCATCAAGTTCAAGTTCGGTGCCAATAGGAAACTTCTACGACTCGAAAAAAAATATTTTCAGCGGTTAAATAAGAATTGCGTCCAATAAATTTTATTAAATACTTTAGCATTAATTAGTGTTTAAGCTGTTACTAGCTCACAATGCCAATGGTATAAACGGTAGTGGCCCAAAAATTGAACCCTGTGCTCACACGAAACTATTACTTAATGGTAAGAATGCCATTTGCAACAATTTTCAGCGTCCAAACTGTTAAAAAGGATGTATGTGTATATATAATCCATTCGAATACGAAACTATTCTCAGATCGTGCAACTTTGATCGCACGAATAAAAATTTTAAGCTATCAAAAGCTTGAGAAATTTAAAAAATTTGGGAGTATTTCGTCGTTCGGTATGTATAAGATTCTTTGCCTAAGAAACGATCCAGAAAAAGAGTCGACCTTCATGTGTTCTTGCCGTACTTTCTAACGCCAAATATAGCTGCAGTATTTATTTTGCGTTTATGTGTAACAACTTTCAGACGAAACAATTGTCTATAAAGTGAAGTACACCTTTACAGTAGTTGGAAGCACTAAGACGAATGAGCCATTTAGTATCGGATCATCTCATTGTAAGCTATGTTCTTCTTTAAATTGCCCACCGTTTATCTCCTGACAATGTGCAAACGTATTAAGAAATTTCCGGGTTACCCTTTTTTAAAGCTACTGTAATACCCTTTATTACTACGAATGATAACCACATAACAGGTGTATACATCTTTATTACTTAAAACTCACACGTTTTCTTTAATAACTACAATACAACATGAACTTTCAACGTACGATTTTTATTCAGTTCTACACACAAGTATTTTATATTACTAACCTAACTAGCGACATCTATCGGTGACTACAGTTAAGGATTAATTCACCTTCAACAATTATTTTTTTGTCTCGATTCTGACAAGGAGTCGGCCATCTAGCCTAAACACATAATAAGACCATACATCCAATCGAACGATTTGGAAAAATAGGATCTAAGAAATTTTGAGGTAACTGCCTATTGTGTTGAAGTGCAGGAATAATTTGGAATTCGCTAAAATGAGTCTTTCGTCCTGTTTTCAACAAGTGCAATTGAAACGTTCAACTTGTGTGGATATTGAGTATGGGTTTAATGAGTCCAGTGAGTATTCTCATTTGACCAATACCTTGAAATGTGGTGATTAATTGTCCCATTAAAGAAAGTAGCCTCTTCAGGAAATAGTAAAATATTCGTCCACATTGCCGTTGTAGGTCGAGAATCACTTGTTCGTCTTCTTTTAGAATATTGAGTTCTCTAGCCGTGCTTACTGCTAAAGAAGCTCCTACTACCGATTACTACTGACTACGCCAATACGTTGTGGGACCTCGTGGAATAATACACCTTTCCTTCGTACTACTGATTTTATTATTAACTGAACTCGGTTTTATGGTTGTTCACTTACTTTGTACAAATCGATACTACATCTACGTGTATATTCTAATACTCGAATCAACTATTTATGTCTACCCTTAGACAAAACTGTTTACCTTATGTCAGACATAAACAGCTCCGATTCTCGCATAGATACATAAGTCTCGTTTTTCCCTCGAGTATTCTGTTTATACATATAAGAAAAAAACGAGAAATTTTAGGTAGGTATATGTTCCATCATTCTATCGTAAAACTCTAGCTAAGAATCGAGTGCCCTTTCAATTCTCTACAGAACAACTAGTATCAAAGTTGTGATAGAGGTAATCCTTCTTGCTCAGTGGCAATGTTTGCTCCCCTTCCTACTCCCCCCGTCAAATTAAAGCGTTCTAGTGTTTCTGTAATAATCGAACGTGTTATAAAGTTTCTTTCAGGATACAGTTCATTAGAGATGATTTCAAGCTCGCCGAAATTTGTTATTATTAAAATTACGTTTATTTTTCATTTAACTGCACCGTATTTAACCGCACAATTAATAATTAATAATATTTCAGCAATGTTATCGTTCACTTCATCGGTTCCATACTTCATCCCAACCCTGTATAGGTCGTCTTTGGAAATCACTTCGGGATAGATAAATTACCGTACGCAAGATTTTTGGCGTGATTATGTTAAATCTTGTAATAGACACTGGAAAATTTCGCATTCAACGAAAGCATAAAGCTCTCAAGTACTAAAATTAAACTCCCTTAATATTTCATGTTATTCCGGCAACGTGCAGGTAAAGAACGATGATGTCAAAAGGAAGCTACCCCAGTGAAATTTAAGCAATTTGTCGCTTGTCTGATTCGATATGTCAGATTTCTATGGTGGAAACTGTATTAAATCTGAGGAAATATCACGAGGGCTGATGTAGCGATGGGATTCTGACAGACGCTGGCTTTCAATGCGCGCGTTCTCAAATGTAATCAATTACCAAAAGGTAAACATTACAGCAGACGAAACCGCTCTTATTTGCCCAATTAGCTTCAACGGATTCAAACATTTCCAAAGCTCGACGGTAAAATGTTGTACTCGAATATAAATATAGGGAAGACTCGGTCTATTCCCCCGAACAACCAATATATCCGTTTCAAAATGAAGGGAAAGTACAAAATAAAACTACAGAATCCTTAGAACTAACATATACCTAAGGCTAACACCAGCGACAACCACGGTTATTTAAGATGATATTTGTTGCATATAATTACATGTTTCCTTTTTGATTTATCGCGTACGACAATGCATTCAGTAAATTTATTTTTCGACATTTCCATTTCAAGCTCTACATACTTAGTTCAACGATGTACTCTAACAAATAAACCAAAATAAACCTCTATTTCGGCAATGACATCTTCATTTGTCGCGACTACTTTCCGCTAAACTGATTGCTGAAATTTGGAAAGGGAAAAAGCTACAGGAGGCCAAATCTGGCGAATGTGATGGTTGGAGCACCAATTCTTATCGTAACTGGACTAGTTTTGCTATTGCAATTACCGATGAGTCGAGCAGGGCGTTATCATGGTGGTAGGGAGTTCTTTTCTTCGCCAGGTGGAGCCTCCGTATTGAGTCGCTCCATCAGCATGCCATTGTAGCGCGATTATTCCTTTTTAAAAACAATGAATACGTTTATGTCTTGTAAATCCAAAAGAATCGTCGTTATAACTTTTCCAGCTGATAGCATTTTTTTGGTGCACGTACATCGGAAAAATCAATCTTATCTAGAGTTACCTAACGCCGCATAAACAAGCAATGCTTTACAGATACTAGGTGATTTCGTTTTTCATCAATCCTCAGCAGACCCGTCTCGCCAATAGTTTTCTCATATAATCAATTTTTCGCTGTTTTTTGCACATTTAGTAGAGATTTTTATCATATTACTGATCTCTCTAATCTTCACCTGGCGGTCCAAAAATTCTATTTCATAAGCTACCTGACTGACTCGTATGCGTGCTAAGGCTCGCCTGGATAAATTTTTGATGTAATAACATTCTCTAGCTAACTTTTTTTGTAATTAACTTTTTTGTCAATTTCTATAATTATTAGTCCATAAAAGGTATTCACATACACCTGCTTTCTAATTAAAAAGTGAACACCTGCATAAGTCAAGTAAGAAAGCTCATTTGTAATGCGGAACAAGTTAATCGCATATTTCAAATGTAATATATTCATAAAATCCTTTAATATCACATTCACATTTACTTTGTCGTATTAAACGAAGGCAGCTATTAGTTTCCTATGGAAGCGTGCTTCACGCTAAGAAATGCGACATGCAAAACGCATAACGCCTACCATTCCTCACCGCTTTAATCCGGCATACAGTAAACGGATGAGCGATTCCGGAACGAACATTTTACCGTTTTAGAAAAAAAGAATTTCTTTTTGCTCGATAGGTAGTTTGAAAGCATGATTGATGGTGATTCCTTTCAACTTATTGACGGTTGCGTCTTCGTCTGTGGACGAATGCCTGTGTGCGTGCGAAGAGGGTAACGTTTAGAAATGTGCGAAAGTTAGAAATTGTCCTCGAGGACTGATCAAGCAAATATTTCTACCAGTTACAAGAAAAATGTCGACACGGACGCACATTTTCTCTTCGAGTCATGCGTAGGTTTTTATCTTGTTACGTTAACAGAACCTCGAGGTTAAAAAATAGAAATGCCGATTGATTGCACGTTCACGTTGCTACATAGATTTGCAATTTGTTCCTGTTCATTACGAAATTTCGTAATGAAAGAACACCGCTTGTTAGCTCAACAGTATTTAATATTCATGAGAGGACAAAGGCGGATGAAATTATTATTTTTTTTGCAGAGATTAGACAGACTCGTGTTTTGTCGACCCTCGGGGACATCAGTAGGAAACACGGATCCATTCTCATGAGGCGAATAGATACGAGCCAATCTAGTCGCTGCAAAAAAGGAATAATTCCACCTGCCTTTGACACCTCTAGCAATAAACCTTTCATTAGCTTTCTTAGATTTCTATATAAGCGGAATAAACTAAAACGAAACAAAGGAAGTTGACCCATCTCGGCAAGGAAAATTTGAAAGAAGGCCACTCTTTTTACAAGTTCTTTGTTATCAATATCCAAACGCGAGCAGTTTCGGGAAAAGTTTCACATCATCAGGCCAAACAGCAAACACAAGATACTTACACTGAGAGTAGAGGTTCGTGACTCCAAGAATCCTGATGCAACGGCTACACTGATGTCCTCTTTAGGGTGTAGCTACATCAGTGATGTAGCTACACCCTGGGTTGGGTATAATTGGTACAAGGTAGCTGAAATATACAATAAAATAATCTTTAATATGCAATAATCTTGTATCCATTTTTTCTAAATCTTTAAGAATAATGGAACCGTCGCTTTCGATGCTCCACTGTAACACATTACAAATCTGATTTTACAGAAAACTAAGTCTCTACATTAATAACGTTGTACGCATTTGACGTTAGCTGAAATCCATACCATAGAGAATTTCCAACAGCAAAAGCCGGCTGTTAGTAAAATTGTCTCAAAAATTACAGTGAAGTTTATTCCTTCCAAGTTTTTTTTACATAATTTTCAATAAGATATATTTCAGTTTATCTTAGACTGCTAATTTTGCTATGAACAGTAATAAGGGACACATTATCTTCTTTATAGATATTTTTCAGTGAAGAGATAGTATAAAAACATATCATAAACGCTTTACGCGCCTATCGCTCTAGAACAGAACCTAATGAAATAATATGAAACTTCGCCGCGAAGCTATATAAATATTTCATCTTAAAGAATATGTAATGGATAGATAAAACATCAATCAAAATTTCTAATATAGGTTACGGTTATAAAACTTTGGCCGACCAACAAAAACGGCTCGGTTTCATCATCTATCATCCATAGAGGCGTTGTAAAATAACGCTCTTCAAACACACTAAGACCTCGCGCTGTCTACGAATGTAATAGAGGAGTTCTTTCTACGAATTTGGCGACACGTACAACCTCGCATCAATCATATCAATGGCGAGAAATTAAATTTCCCCCATAATTTCTTTCTGTCCGACAAAAGTCGGCAACCATTTTGCGGTGGTTCTACTTTGACTAAACATCGGTTATTGAAAATGTTCTCGTTAAAGTTCCTAACTGCGGCGGCTTCAGCCCAAGAAGTTGAAACTGTCTGAACGTATACATTAATTACACTAATTGAGTAAGGATAAACAACAAAGTAAGTTAGCGTTCAATTTGCATATACTGTTGCGGAAATTCTTTCCGAAGCATCTTTATTTAAACTGCGGAATACTTGTATTTGCTTTATTTCAACAACTTTAAATAAACGTTTTTCATTTGGAAAGAATTACCTCTTCGTTTACATTGATGAAAACGGAACTTGTTTTGGAACACAATAAGTCTCTGTCAAACTTAAAACATTATTTTTGAAGAAAATATATCCAAACAACTTCGTTGTACGCTTATTTCTCCTTCTCATACAAAGTTTCTAAATTCTTATGATTCTTAGGTGATTCTATAGCAGAATTTAATTTTTTCTTTTCCTTGTTATAATTAGGGAGGCGCATATTTTGAAAAATCTTGCATTGAACGGCGATAAGCAAGACAGCGATATTGGGACTGTCACTACTACAAATCCATTATATCTAAAGTTATTTTTTCACTGATTGGCGTTAATTAATTTTGCTTTAATTCTAGATAAGTAGATAATCTAATAATAAGATAGTCCAATTAGATAAGACTAATAAGTATTACCCATTAGTCTTATCTGTTCTTTATTGCATAGGTTGTAATGTTACAAACGAGAGAAAATTGTTTTTCCTTTAAATTAATTAAAGATTTTTTCCGATCGTTAGATCCGGATGTGCCCTTTGAATATTCTTTAGACAATCTGAGTTAAAAATGAATGTCAAATAATGGCGTTTCATTTTCAAGTTACGAAACTTCGTATTCAAACTAAAATTAAGGCAACAAAAGCTTAGAGAATAACACGCCTAGCCAGACCAGTTAACGCAAAGATAGTTTGATCTCCACTAAGAATTTTTATTGATGACGATAGCGATTGCTAAATTGCTGCTAATTAGGATATAGTTCTGCAATTGAATTATCTTATGCTTCCTCGTAGGGAGATGGCACAAAAGCTCTATGCTGATTATTAGAGCGGGTGAAATTACTCCTTTTTAACTGCGACTGGATAGACTCGTGTCTATTCGCCCCGTGTTGACTTGTTGTCCCCGAGAGTCGACGAAACACGAGTCTGTCTAGTCGCTGCAAAAGTGATAATTTCATCCGCCTTTATCCCCTCTACTCTATTCTGTTGTACCTTAGGCGTAGCGTTTCTGCTCTAAATTGCTTATGGTAAAACTCAGTTCTTCTAAAGCAGCTTTGAAGGTTGCAATACAGGGTGTTAGGTAAACATGCAGCAAAAGTTCAGTGTCATTCCCTGGCCTATTCTAAGAATATTTTGTCCTATGATGATTTCTGAAAAATCCCTTTGTTTCGAAGATACAGGGTGAACAAAATTTGCGACAACTATATTCGATATCTGTTGAAATCATTAATGTAAATAAAACTAGTTTATCAAGTACAAAAAATGAACGTACAAGTGGATTTCATTTGAATACGTCTTGTCAGCAATCATAACCTGCATCGGTCGCAGTTGTTCACACTGTGTGACGTTAGACAATTTAACGTGTCTTTAATAGTTAGTGAAGTCCCCTGCCATATACATATTTATTTGTTTGTATCATACATTTTTCTGATTTTCTCCGCGCAATTGGAATAGCTCTGGTACTTCGAAGATAATTGCTGCTAATTGAATAATAGCCTCCTTTGGGGTATTCCCTAGAGAGTTTATTTGTTCTATTTGAATAAATTACTAGAGATCGCGTGGCAAGCTTTTCTTACTGAACAATAATACAACAATACCAAAAATACAACAATAAGTTAATAGGATAAGCGGTGAGCTAAAACAATCAATATAACACAATTGAGACTAGTTAAAATTAAATTAAAGTAATAATAAACCCGCACATTTTCAGATCAAAGCTTTGAGCATTTATTTCACTTCACGAAACACAGTAAGGGAGATAAAACGACGATCGAAAGCTTATGGAACGTACGCGACCATAAGGAAAATGTACGATACATTGGTTGAATAAAGAGAACCACCGAGAGTGAATTCAGATACACATAACCCGTTATTGCCATGGAGCGCTTGAGTCGTCGAATGTTCAAGGAACATATATATACGTGAAATAGAGCGTGGTATCAGAATGGAAAAATTTAAATCGAAAATTCTAATACTTTTCTAACAATAAATGGAATGAGCGTATGTATAGACAATAAACTATTAGAAGCGGGTAATCGAGTAGAATATATATATATAATACAGGGATCTAAGCGATCGTAGTAATATTGTGCAATATCACGTATTATATTGGTTGCTTAATATTATAGGATAGATCTGCATGTAGGGTAGTATGAAAGTTTTTCAGTTACGATTAAGTTTTCAATGGTGGGTAATGAGTAATGAGAAATGGTTTTAGTGCATATGCAACAGAACGATACAAATTACAGCAATCTTCGCCTTATTCAGTATCAAAGTTTACGTCGGACACCCGCAAATTTCCGAGATACATGCCCTGAATAAATTAATTCGTGTGGCGAGAAGTGGACAAATGGACCGTAGTTGTCTAGCACTAAAGCCGTAGAAATGTACAAGTTAAACTACGTATTCATATTTCTTCCTGCAACAATATTTTCTACATGTATATATTTGTCCACATTGTTATGATTATAAATGACGTCGATATAATCGCTGTTACAATTTCATTTGAGTTGTTACTAGACGTTTACGAATAACGGATTCCGCACTGACGTTACTGTTTCAACTGAAAAATATCAACTATTTATTGTTTAACTTAAATATATTACCTGCAAACGGCAACAATCTACAACTAAACATAGTAATATTATATATATAAACGACATTCGCACGGGAATCATGCAGATCTGCTCGCCTCTTAAATACTCAGTTACTTTGTTTGTTCAGTTGTTCGTAGTTTTCAATAATATACCAAATATGCCACAAAAATATGCTTCATAATATCTATAAGAACGGGTGCAAATTGTTTTACCAAAATTGGCATGAACGTGTTCAAAGGTCACAATTAATCATAATTTTGTTGCGAGGAATCACTCGAACCTTGATTCGATTCTCGCCGTTTTGCCTTGTTCCACTTTTGTTTAATATGTTCTGGGCGTTTGATTACGTCTGGAGTGCGGCAAGGTGAAAATTAACGCCAGTTGAGCAAATTCGACGTAGGTTGAAATGTTAGCTTGAAAATACTTTTTCATTCAAGGAAATAGCCTTAATCGGAGCCGATCCACAATGATGCGCTGTTATCGGTCATTAACTAGAGAGAGAAAGCAAAGTCGCTGAGAAGAAGCCATGGGCGGAAGAAGAACTATTGAGGTGCAGAACTGCCATCTTCGCGTGATGACATTAACAGACCAGTTCTCCGGTACCAAGTCAATTGCTGATCTACGGTTATGTACTAAAGGTCATCCTGTGACTTGCTACGCCTTCTTCACAAAGTAAAGGAGGTCATGAAAATAAAAAACAAGAAGTTACTTACGTTATATCTGGCGGGTTTTTGTTTTAGTACCAAAACCATTTGTGGACGTTAACCCTGTCTGCGAGGATCGCAGATCCCAATACTCTTTGAGTTTCTGACTTCCGCAGCCGGAGCCACGCGGTTTTAGAAGGCGCCACCCGCTCAATACACAAACGACCTACGTTGTCCCCGACTGCGAGAGTCCGCGGTACGTCGCCAGAGAATAGTGTAACCTCCCCATGTTTTTTTTTTTTTTTTGTAAAATTACTTTTTTTCTATAATTGTAAATGTATATATTTAAGAGAGACAGTAACGTATTTAATAGAAATACAATAATACAATAATGTTATATAATGTTATTCCTTCTTTTTGAAATCGGAATTGATTATTACCTTTGAATAGTTATATGCTTCTGCCACGTTTGGTTAAAAAAAATTCCATTTTCTTTTGGTGTTGTGTAGTAGATACGACAGAACACTTGGCCAAAAAAGTTGGCCAAAAAGCAGTAGGGCTACTCCATCGATCCTCACAACCTGTGAATCTATTCCCCCATTGAACACTTGTTACACATTTTAAAACTGACTAAACACCAGTGCGCATCGAAAGAACATTTGCTTCAAAAAATCGGAAACAAAATCTCTAGTGTTGTGTTCTAATTTTATGGTTACTGTGCCTAAACGGCTAGAAGTTGTATGGTGGGATTACAAAATATTAAATTTGCTAATAAATTATTCTATAGAAGATCCGCATGTAATTGTTTTATTTCAAATGTTTTCCTTCGATTAGTTTTATTAAGAACGGAGGAGTACCTATGTAATTACATTTGCACATAGAAGTAGAGAAAATTATCTAGTGCTTTGGCTCCAGAATTCTGTTTGTTAATATCCTACATTCAATTTTATTAACAAAATTCAAGATATTACTTGGAGCATCCTTTATGCAAGGCTCTTCCTCCTACTGAAAAAAACACCTCTTTTTATCTCGCTGGTCAGATATCGGAATGGTAACCTCTTAACCTGCCAAAAATAATTGTCCAACACGACATAGTAATAATGACTTGACATTTCAACGACTGCTGACCGCCTGAGTTAATTTTGCACGTTTGAATCCTAGCAGGCTTGGTACAATTTCGAGCAACCATTCGCATGTTGCGAAATAACTAATTGCGTTTCCAGATTGAAGACTGCCAAAGTTATGACAACCTTCATAGCTTGTACGTAAGAGAAAACACGAATGCAAGAATGTTTAGTAGAATTAAATCAATCAACCTAGTTGTTTGTTAGATCGCAGAAATGAGCAACTTTCTAGAATTTCTTACATGAGAACAAATATTGTTTGGTATTCCAATTGTGCTTAAGGTTCAGCTAGTCTCTAGCAGCTTCTACCAGATGTCACGCTTGTAACAAAGTGTTTATCAACAGTTAAGTTAATTCTAAGAGGGGACAAACTTTTCGGATACGAAAATTTCTCCCAAACTGAATCGAAGTAATTCTACTGTGTTGAACGTTATCTGGGTTCGACTTCCACTGTTGAGAAGAGGCGATAAGAAATTCAAAAATCTCAAAAAGAAATACTCCAAGATACTGTTTCTAGGGTAATAAGTAGTGTGAGTAAGTATGTAAAAGTCTACTTTAAGAAACACTTTTAACTATTAATGTCCAATAGATTAACTTCTAACTATTTATATAATTCTAAACTAATTTTAATAAGTTCCTAGATTGGGCAAGATTTCCTAGATTTACTTGCAAACAATATATTTTATTAAAAAATTGATCATTATAGGTAGCTGGAAGCTCTAAATAATCTATTAAACTAGTTTACTTATTTGTATTTAAAGAATCTCTGTTATATACTAATATAAAATGCAATAAATATGATTCATAGTACAATTATGTAACACTTGTTCAAGTTTCGCATTTGTTTTAGATGATACGCCTGTACGTATGTACATATTGTTAGGTACACGTCAAGCAAAATTTATCAAGCAAAATGTCTCAACTATTTAAGGAACAATCCGCTAACATCCATCTGTCCCCTAGATTGTTTAGCTTGGAGTTGTTAGCTGCAGCGTACGTTGACTAAGTTTTGCCGGAGTCACGGTCTAATAAAAATTCCAACAATGCCGCAATAAACATTCCTAAAATATTTACTATTGTGCCACTCCGCGTTTTAATACAATGTCACTTTTACGACTGTAGTTTTATGTACTCGTTAATGCGGACGTGCTTAGTGTATTATGAGGTTATACAAAATGCAAGATATAGATACACATAGCTCGCGGTGGCGTTGAGAAAAGACGAAGCAAGAAAATTATCATCCAAGTTTGGTAATAACCATGATAAAAGCGAGCATTTATTTCAGCATCGTGTTAGCGCATGGACAAGGTGTAAAAGAAGTAAGGTGTTACTTCTGGTGTTGAAGGGAATTTGTGGGATGAGAATCTCTGTAATACATCATATCATATACTAAGGCATTTACTTGTAAACTTTTTACAGTGAAAACTAGATTCAAACGGACAACTGTCTTTTGTGTTGAAACGGAAAGTTAAATTCTTCCAAAAGGATTGATAATATCGGATTGGGCTTAAAAAAATTTTGCCTACGATTAGGTTCTATTTATTCAATGTGCTGAGCGGTACCTCGTGAATTCTACATTAAACTGTTATATATATATATATATATAAACAAAAAATTAACAATATAAAACAAAAAAAAAATTGAAGTATATATTGTATTCCCTAAATTGAAAGCAATCAAAGAAAAATAAAAATAATAGGAAAAAGGGAAACGGACTAATGTTGAAAGAATGTATCATTAAACATGAAGTTGATATTTCTGCACGTGTGCGATAAAGGTGCTTTATATAATAGATTAGAATGTGCTATATGGATGTCAAAAGTGTTAGTAGATCTATGGTTGTATCGTGGAATTACAAAGCAAATTTTGGAAAATAAAGCCGACGAATCGACAGCATTGTTCATCAGCCTCAACAAGAACTTGTCACTAGATATCTCTCTCCGTCGAGATGGCGAGTCAATACTGTATCTACAGAGTAAGCTATTGTAATCAGTGCCGTGAGGAGGGTATATACCATCGGATTTGAATGAAAGGTATTTCAGATATCTTTTGTGAACACGTTCAATTTCAAGCTGAAGATAATGATAATGTGGGTACCAAACCAACGATGCATATTCCAATTTTGAGCGGACAAGGGAAAAGTACACAGCCTTCAAGGCATTATCATTGGAAAAATGTTTGCATGTTCTACATAAGAAGTCAAGCGATTTAGATGCTGAAGAAGAGATCACTTTGGGGTCGAACAGTACACCAAAATCACTAAACAAGTTAACCCTGCAGATGGTATTATTCGCGACATAATAGTTAAATATTTGTGAGTTCGAAGAACAAGTGAAGGTGAGTACAGCGCATTTATCAACGTTCAAATGGATTCTGTTTCTACAATACCGTTCATTTATAATTGAAAGATTTTTCTGCAAGATGTAAGGAGTCAGATGGAAGCACGATTTTATTAAAGATTTTTATATCGTCGGCATAAGCAAGAATATCGCAATTCAGAGACAGTAAAAGATCATTTAAGTAAATATTAAAAAGGAACGGGCCTAGGTTATAACCCCGAGGTACGCCGCTTGTTGCAATGAAAGGTCGGGAAATAAGTCCCGTAAATAACGTAGTGGGAGCTGTTGCGGACATAAGAACTAATTAGTGCTACAGCACTAGGACAAAATCCAATGGAAGGCAATTTGAACAAAAGCATCGCATAATCTATCGTATCAAAGGCTTTACTAAAGTCAGCATAAATTTTATCTACTTGCTGACGATTATCAATACATTCGCTAATGTACTGCGTTAGTTCAATCAAGTTGGTAGCGGTAGACTACCAACTGTTCTAACTGTTTGTTAAATATTCAGTATAATAAGCAATTGACAATTATTAAAAGTAAACTAACACGTTGCCGCATAGAAGAAGGTAATCGTAGTATGTATTGCTAAAAATATGGTTATAAGTTTCCGTCGTATTGTATGTAAAAGTTATACCTATCACACGTGTCGAATCTCCAACATAGAACTAATGTTGAATGCAGAACTAATCACTGCAACACTGGGGCGGGTATCTTGAGTAAACGCCGTTTTGTTCTTAAAACATGTACATATATTTTTTTTAGAAATCCAACAAGGTATTCACCGCTAAATAAAAACCCTACCACCAGTGTGAAGCGCAAACAGAACAGCTTAGCTCGAAAGCTTACTAGCGAAAGCTTTATTTCAGAAATAGAAGTCAAACAATTCAAAACTTATAACTTGCAAACGCTCAAAAATTATGGACCTTCAAAAATTCACACAGCAAACATATTACTCAGAGCTATCATTTCATCGGCCAATTCCCCGGCATTTGGTCTGTTACAGTTTCGCACACAAATATTAATTTTGGCTTTCCGAGAATTTTTAACCTAAGTCAATGACTTATTTTCCTTGACGGCTTTTTCATTACTCGTGAATTGGTTACAAGAAGAAGTTAGCTATGTATGTATGTCCTTCTGGATATGTTCATTAGAATCGTACGCTCTCTTTTCGATAACACGTTTTTCTGGTTTAAAAATAAAATTTACTTACAGCTCTTTGAGACGTTTACTCATAGCGTTATTGGTCTTATCTCTGCTGAGATAATTAGTCTTTAATTTACATTTTGAAATCTGTTCGCTCCTATATAGAACCCACTCCAGTTTTCCTTTACTAATACGTGAACGACACTATTTTCGCCGCCCCCTTTAACCAAATTTATTTACTTTAAATAGCTTCAATGATTCAGTGCAATTCACCGTTGAAAAGGAAGTTAGTGCCCATCCTACAACTAAAATGAAAAGATAAACACCGGGACAGGTCTTCATAGACGTATCATCAACATTGTTCTTCCAAAATTTAACAAAGACAACTTGTAACTTACATTTTCTTAAAGAATGGTTATCCGAGCAAACTCCTTAAGAAACTGCTTTTTTCAAGTCTGAATAACACGGCGACACATAGACTGGCGCAAGGCGAGCGTAGTGACATGTTCGATAGCAGATACTGCAGTGTTCAGTTTATTAAAACTTTAACCTCAAGATAATTAAACTTTTCAATGTAGTAAATATCAATGTAGGTCGATATAAACCTTCTTATCAAAAAATAGATATTAAAATGGCATTCTCTAAGTCATGCGAATGCAAAATAGAAACGTAATATAGAAAATTCGTTTCATAAAACGTTCTCTCAAAATATCATTTTATGAAACTTATTTTCTAAGATACTATTACAATGCTTCTTGCTTCGTTTTATATTTTCCTCGCATATCGACTATTTGTTAGACTGGACATCATAAGACGTTTGCGACATGCACTGTCTTTTGAAATATACCTTTGGAGCATAAAATGTACAGCAATAGTACATAACATAAAGCACTCCAACACACATATTTTTGAGAAAGATGTAATACTTTTTGTTACGGTCGTTACACATGTGAACTGAAACTAAATTCAACAATACAACGTTCCAATTCAACTATTTGCAACATAGAAAGGTTTCAATAGTAATGAAATAAATATTTTCTTAAAAAATTTTGCAGAAAATTATAACTTCAATCTTTAATTGTGCAAATAAAATGTACGAATGTCTTCGAAATGTACAAATAGAGATTAACTGTTAACCAGTACAGCGTTAATCCTAAACGTTTGATTCCATTAAACTTTACGCTTACGTTTATTGCAATTAGAGAACCCTTTCTTTATTGTGCTTTTCTGATTTCGACTTCAAAATGTTATACAGTGCATTCCTTAAATCTAATCCAAAGTGAAATTGTTAAAATAACATTCTGTTGGAAAAATCAAATTTCACGATTGGTAGTTGTCAACTTGGCCTAAAAAGAAGTATTTATGAAATTTGCTCTACATGAAATGAAAAGCTTCATATCTACTTACGGTTTAAATTTGGAAACGGAAATATACGTTTTCCTTAAATTAACGTTTGTACGATGGAAGACCGTAGTACTATAAATAAAAGTAATTAAATATTCAACACAATGTCGAAATAATTGGAGGCACATAAATTAAAGAAATATGTTCTTTGAAATGTTAAAATTTATCTGTCGATATTCTCCTGTTTAGCACTTTAGAACTGCAACATCGCGTACAATGCCTTGAGGAGAATATGATGTAAAATAAACTGAAGAAACGCCTACCTTTTGAATTTATCCTTTTTTGGTTTTTAAATATACCTGTTTGTTTACACAGGATGATTGTGTCTTACCCCTCTGCGATATGGGTAAACAGCTTCAAAGACTCTTACGAAGGATATGGTTAATTTGGTTCATTGCCTACTATTTTTCTTTCTTTTTTAATTGACAGGCTTATTATTACTGTTTTCTAAATAAATTATATGAGAGAAATGCGTTAAACCCGAAAACACTTTTCGTAATTAGCGAATCGAGAAGCGGTAAGTAATTAAGAAATATGGTATTGAGTATGCATCCATAGAAAAATAACTTTTCTTCAACTAATGTCGCTACACAACTCACGTATCCATTATAATATAATATATTACAATAACTAATTTCATAATTTAGCAATTTTCTGCGAATATTCGAATGCTTTCAATGGTCGTCGAAGCTTGCTATTTATCAGGTAAGTAGACGTTTACTTGCCTATTCATTTAATAAATGCCAACACACTACATGACAAATAACGCATGTGTGGCGGTATCTTTCACTAACACAAGCAAAAGATGATCGATATGATCGAAACTGCGAGGTAGGAATTAAAAACTTCTGTAAAACTAAAATGAAAACCAGTACTTCATCCGCAATAAGTTACACGAGCATTGTAACTGGAATTCTACTGCAGTTCCACAATACACCGATATATGACGCTATTTGCCTCAGTGGTCCTAAAACTAAAGATTTCAAGCATACTAGAATTTACTTCGCAATCGAAATTTCCAGATATCGTTATTTCTTTGGAAGTGTGTATTAGACAAATGTGATCTACAAAGCTGTCCCAACATTTCCCTACGCCGCAGTATTACTCGATTACCACATCGTAATGCCTGAGGGTGTCACATTAATTGGTTCTTAATGGATTAGCGGATGGTCTACACCAAAAACTTTTTCAATTAACGTAACTTTAAAAATGTGTGTGGTAAAAATTTTAGAATATTCTCTCGGTCAATAAAATTTTTTAATTTAAAGATCTTAAGCTAAAGACGTTAATACTAAGGTTCTTTACCCCGTAATATTTCTTTAATTGAAAGCAAAAGTAGAAGTTCAAAAATAATTAAGCGAATCTTTTATACTAAGAATACAAATAAAAAGAAACATAAAACGAGATATGTTAATTTTTCAATTGTAATAATTACCATTGTTAAAATGACTATTTTTTTCTCTATCACTTTCTTGAGTAAGACCAGAATATAAATGCTGACTCACCTAATTCTGTGTACATACACAATTGCTTCAGTTAATCAATCTGCATTGTTGCAATAACAATCCCATATCTTTGTAACTTAAAAGTATTGTTGATTATCGGGTATAGTTGTTAAACCACAAAGTGAAAGAATTTATGTAACATCTTTTTTTTTCAAATTACAAAATTTTTGCTTTTACCTATGTTCTTAAAAGGATGTAAAGAAAACAAGAAAGTAATTTAATAACTAGAGACATCTCCTTTAGCTCACCTCGTATAAAGAAAATTAGCGTTACAATGCTGCCTGGCAATTAAATATTTATAATAAATTTCTTGATAAAATCTCAGAAAAACATGACAGCTTTAAAAATAGGGTTTCAGAATCATATCTTTACAAGATTAAATAAGAAGTGTTGGATAAAAAGAGAGTCTTTGACTTTTTTTTATTTTATTTTTATTTATTTTATATTTATTTTTATTTTATTTTTTGAAAAATGTCAAAAGGATGCAGCAATTTTGGTTTTAAATTCAGTATCTTTTGATACAATATTCGGGGTATACAGGATGATGTGTATAATTGAAGTGACGCCAACGGCACTTTATAATTAGTAACCCCATTTTTTAATTCACATCTTTCAACATTCAACAATCTGTCCGGTTGCCAACACGTGAATGTAATAAGTTTGTTGCACAAGAAAATGCATTTTGTAGGAAATCAAATTGCAGTTCGTCTGTGACGGTGAAAACGTGATCCAATAATTGCCAACATTTGCTATTCAAGCATTGATTTTCTGAAAGTATTGCGTTTTATACCCGTTTTCATTTGTATAAGGACAGCGTTCGTTATATTCCACTCCACGATAATTATTGCATGATGGCATGTTACATGGTCCATAAAGCGAAGAAATAACAATTAGCAAAACTAATAAAAAGGGGACCTAACAACGAACAACAAAGAACAAATGTAGGGTGTAATAACTATAATGATTTTATGCTTTTAGGATTGAGACTTTCCAATTTGGCAATTGTCATGAATACGTAGTTCTGGATCAACCTAGCGTAATAAGATACCATTTGGCCATCTTCCCGGCTCAACTTTCTATAACAATAAAAGAATGAATACTGCATATCGTCATATTTCTTAATGTAAAGTACAACATATGCAGTACTGCCGGATTCGTCTTTATATTGCCCTTCCAGAAGGAAATAAGGAAGTTGACGTTACTTTCAGTTACGCTGGAAATGTAATTGTACTACCGATATCGCTAGAAACTTACTCATAAAGAAATGACGATTTTTTTTGGGAATCCCTGGTGCATTTTAAGAGAGATCGAGTAGTAGAGAAATTTACTTTTTCTTATTGATAATCGATTATAATCTTTTCGTAACTAAATTTGAGCAAGAATAAGTGAGCTAAGTAACCTCGTTAACAAATGGGTTTCATTTATCACTGCCAATATAATAATTTTGTAAAAATAATTTAATGGACTTGTTGAACACTTTAAACAGTTACCATACATAAATAACAGTTCAAGGCAGTTTAGCTTCGTTTACATCTTTCCTAGTTTAACGCCCAATAACAGTAATTAAGAAATATACAGGTATTATATAGATGCCACCTCAAGTAACCCTTTATCTGCTGTGATTTATGTATATAAAATTCTGAAACCTGTCAATTTCCGCATGAAGGGTGACATGAACTTTTAATGACGGGCGTGATAATTTAAAATTACTCCTAGGGGCGTAGCAGCAGTCAGCCTTAAAATTTGGGTGGGGAAGATGGGTGTTGTGAAGACTCATTCCGAAAGATTTTTAATTCTTTTTATGGCAACATGTATCAAAAGTTGTTTATCTAATCGGTAAGCAAAAGGTGCATTTTGCTGTGGATTTTACTTTATTAATTTTTTTTTTAATTAGAGAAAAAAATCAAGTGGTGTAAGATTCGGCGATGTGGCAAGCCATTCTTTAGGTTCCCTACGATCCAGAAATTATCGTACTTCGGCAGCGTAATGTGGAGGCGCTCCTTGCTGAAGCACTATATCATTCTCCGACAAATCTGCATCTTGCTCCAATTATTCTGTGATCAAAGGATTGATTGTATCGTCCAGCATGTTCCTATAACTTTAACAATTTAAAGTCTCGTCAATGAATGGGATTCTATAAGATGATCGCGAAAGATACCAAGACATACAAGTTTCTGCGGCCGTTGTGTTGTGTTTCCCGCGTCAAATGGGGATTGGTGTCACTCCATTATTTGCACTTGTGACGATTTACTTTACCATTTAGTGAAAACGATGATTCGTCCTATCAAGATCATCTTCATTTAGTTCATGTACAAGTGTAATTTAGTAGATTTTGAAGAAACTGATGAACTGCCTACTCCTGATGATTAAGGTACCTGTCGTATCGACGACGCATTTCCAAGCATTGCGACCTAATCTACGACTTCTATGTTGATATCTTCATTATCGACAGCCCGATGAAACTGTTGTTCTATTATGCACAGAACCTGTTTCCGTAAATTTTTGGATTAATTCCAGTCCGTCCTTGCGTCGCACATTTTGACATTCACGATTTTCAATAGGCGTTTGGATAGAATAAATTATATTAATTAATTGTGAATTCACGATTAAACTAAAAGTAAACTTCGCCAAAGAACATTTCACTAAACAATGCAAATGTAAACTAATACAAAATAAGTTTCTAAAGCTAAAATAGAAGCAAAAAATGTGAAGACAAACGACATTAATAAGTAATGATAAATTATAAGTGAATGTGACAAAATGAAGTGTAAACGTAACCTATAAAGATATTCTTGTAGAACAACTTGATGCTTAAAAATTTGTGGTATATGAAATATAGAACTTTGATTAAATGTTGCATTCTGGCACTACGCCAATCGTCTTGGATTAAAATGCTAGAAATTATAATATATTCACATTTACCTAAAAATACAGGGGATTTGTTCATGAACATCGTTTTAATATGAACATACTTATGCTGATTTATTGCAATATGCACTTCCATGTCGAATACAGTGCTGTGGTCATATTTATATGCTCCTTATAAACATTCAACTTTAATCGTACGTTTCCTAGCACAGCTATATCTCATTGATCCAAAGAAAAATAACTTTTTTTTAATGAATAAACTGAAAATACGAATTAGTTATAATAAATTTGATCGGAATGTCTTACTTTTGCTATATTGGACTGATAGATAAATTCCAGCTAGATGAATGGGTCCACTGTTAGTAAACTGTTACTTTGTGCCGTTCCCCGACATTAATCATTTCTACTTTCTAGAAGTTTGCTGCAAAGCAACATTGCAGCAAACACAAGGCAGATACAAGTTATTCGAATTCATGTAAATATTAAGTAAGTCCGATGTAAAAAAATATCGTGACGTCAGAATGTAATCGTATATATTCGATTATAGTCGAATATGCTACTTTTGTTTCTTTAATACGTTAGTTAATGCGTTACACGAAGTTTTATCGTCACATTCTTATATTTATTAACACTATACAATTAGTAACATTTTTTCAATGCCTATTCTTTTATGTTCTTCGATTCTTTGCCAACAGAATATTAGTAGGTTCTAGTAAGTAAACTCACAGATTGTTGAAGGTGCGTTTATCAATACCTGAGCGTGAATAAAAGAATCTTTGGTACTAAATATAAAATCAATTAAAACATGAATGTTTGACGACCTTACTGGTATTTTTTGATGTATCTCGTTGATTTCATTCACTTCCACTAAAATGTTGTCCAGTTCGAAAAGCGCATATCCGTAGGGGTCGAATTTGTAAACCAAATTTGATCGGAATCTTTTCGACCGTCGACAGTGCGTTTGTGTTTTTTTAATCTCTGCGGAGTTGCGACGTACAAAAGATTAGTTTGTAGAATAATCCGCTAAAAAAACACCTCATCTATCATTCAGGCATCAAGTTGAAGAAAAAAAAAGCGGATTTTGGCGATCTAGATAAGCTTTCAGTCGATTCGAAGGCTGACGTTTCAGCTATCCAATACGACCACTACATTTATTAACATATTATTTATTACACGAACGATCGATGAGTTCAACTTTAGTCGTTAGGGAGCTGACAAAAGCTCTATTTTAAAGTTCGGCGTGGAAAACTGACCGATGATAAATGATTACGTAGCCGCCGAGTTCTACTTTCTTTTGCTTTTTTGGATATACCCTAGATAATTCTATGAAACAAGACTTTTGCACTCAGCACAATTAACAGACGTAAAGGTTTTTGTTATAATGAAAAGAAAGTTGTATATAGCAGAATAATCTTCCGGGAGAAATATTTTAGGCTAAAAAAAATTAACTGTTGAAAGTATATAAGTATGTAATAGTGATCTAATACCGATTCTTCAAGATAAAGCACAGTTACATAAGACAAAAGGTGGATCTTCTTTGTTAGTTTTAACTCGATTTTTGAAATTGATTTCGTCAAACATCCCATGATAGCTATTGTCACCTTTTACAGTTGCTTACATTTGATTTAGAAAAATGTACGCAACATTCTGCCAATGAAAGAAGTGTAACTATTATAGTTAAGGAGGGAAGACCTTTTGCGACTCATATGAGCCGCAAAAAGTAAAATTCTTGTACTCTTGTACTGAAAATCTAAAGTTGATTTAACACGTACTTTAAATAGTACAGGCATTTCTTTTTTAAATAGAACACTATGTATATCTTAGGATAAGACCTTGCCACTCTTAGAATGATCAGAGTCTGCAAGTTTAGATAAGTTCGTATTTATTAAACAGTTTTTTTTTATTTATTATTTATTCATCTTTACATCAATAAGAATAACGATTTTAAGATTTCAACAAAAGAAAATGTTTGTTCTTATTAACGAGGTACGTAATAACATTACGAACGGGGTTCGTCGAACATTCAAAAGACATCCTTGCTTGTCACCAGCTACCAATGATCTGCTTCTTAGAACAGATCAACGCAACATGGGCTTCTCTTTACAAATTACTCAAATGAATTTTAATCTAATCGACTAAATAGATACAGGAGTGTTCATAGTTGCGGATACATATTCTAATTGTATATATCATTTTTTTTTATATCATGTGATCCAAAAACATACACGTGCTCCAACTAAAAAATAATAATTACGTCGTCTATCTCTCTTGTAGGTCATGAAAACAGTTGTCGTGCTTCCTTATTTGACATGGTTATGAGCAAAAATTGCAAACTCTAAAACGGTGACCGCTAGGTATAGGAATACTCAATTAAAACTAGTAAGATTAGCAATGATTTGCAGAATAACTGAAGGGAGAGGTGTGCCTAACCGCAAAGATTTAGAATTAAATTATGATTACACCTTCATAAACTTTTAATAGAGTCGCTTTGAGAATCGGCCTGTATTCGATAACACAGAAGAACTTGCTTTACTTCATTTAGTTTCATGCCGTTTCACCGTTAGGTGTAAGTCTTTGATAAGAACTAACAACATGAGTTTCTAGGATTTCGTCTCCAATGCGGCTATGAAACAGAGATAGGTATTAAATTCGATCCTACTCAACGTAATAGCGTGTAATACCATCAAAGAAGCGAAAAAGAGCATAAAAAGTTAGAGACAGAATACTTGCCTCTACTATACATCAAAGGATGGGCACGTATAGGTAATCTAAAGGTTCTTGGACAAAATGAAAAGTGGTCATAAAGACATTCGGGCGTTTGAAAACAAAACATTATGCACGTACAAATAATTGAAAATCAAGAAGTAACAGTATTGGATCGGAAACGTAAATCAACGCAGATTAATAATGGAAAATATGAAAATAGGTACGAATGTACATATGTACATGTGTCCCCTATAAATGGCAAAGCTTTAACATAAGAAAACTAGAAGCGCTACTGGGAAGGTAGATATTTGCATCTATCACGCTTTTCCACCCAGTCAATCTAACAAATAGAATATAGATAATATTTCTAGGTTTGTGTTCGGTCACAGCTGTTATTTTTGTAGGTACTGTGAAAAAAATGTATCGAATGTTCTTCATCTGACTTTATTGCATTCATCACAAAAGACAAGTTTAAATAACCTTCGTTGATATAATTTAAACCTGTCGATATTGTTTATAATGGAAAACTAATAATAAGTGACATATATCATGCTGAATTGTTTCCTAATGGTCATTACTGACTTAAATAAACTAAAGTTATACGACATTTTAAAAGCTATATAAGCTACCTTTTCGATGGTGTTTTTTATAAGGAAACAATGCACGTCGTATTTCAATTCTAATTTGAATTACTTATTGTATTTTTTAATTAAATACTTTATATATTTTTCAATTATTTATTATTTAAAGGATTCAATTTATAGCCAATAAACCGCTTCGATAAAGTATCCTCACAGTACTACATCTGCGAAATGAAAATTTCATTGGCCAATTGAAACTGCAATATCCCCGTTATTAGAGTCGCTATTGAGATAGTTGAAACATGAATGTGTACATAAATGTGTAATTTATTCCCCTCAATAAAATAACGTAATGGAAAAAATAATGCATCGCCTTTTAACACTAGGTTAAATATTCTTTTCAAGTACTCTATCCCAAAATTAGAGAATTAGTCGTCATTATCAATCGGTGACCGATTACTTAAGAAGGAGATATGACAGATTTTAATAAGAAAGACGATGTAAATTAAAAAATGCAAATTAAAGCAAGGAAGTGTTGCTTTTTTGCGAAACTTATCCGACATTGTGATCGGTTAGTCGTTTTACAGTTATCATTGTTACTGTTATTACCATTACGGTTGTCGTTCGTTTTGAAGCATATCTTTCCTAAGAGAATGACGGCATCAGGAGTGATATTTTCGAATTGTATGTGTGGTTTGGAGAACTGTGCATTGTTATCATCTTAGCTTTCTCAGCATTCGTTTTTAAATCTGGAGTATGCAAAATTATAAATGTGCTTTTGCATAAGTCAAATATCATGATTAATAGGACTCGTCATTCGTCAATAAACCTGCCGTTCCAAGCAAATATTTGTACGCTAGTAGAAATATTTTCTCGCGTCAACAAATCAGAGAATAATCGCCTGAGAAAGCATTAACTTAAATAAATATATTTTCGGAATAACTTTCAAACTTCTCAAGGGTTGCATCGAAATAACTTACTGAAAAACAGATTATAGGTTTGTTGGAACCCACGGTCTTGAGAAATTCTAGACGTGATACGCATGCGTTCCAACAAAAAAAAAATGCATTTCATCCAAATCCGAAATACTATTTGTTACATTTGTAAGCACATCCAGTCCGGAATTTATTGGAATTGAAAGTTGGCGCAAATCTCATGTGAGTGAGGATGTTTGGAATAAAACCTACAAGAAGTTTTACACATGCAATTCACCTTATCGATTTAAAGCAATATATACCAGTTGCGAGAGGAGGGCAATATGTGGATGTTATGTTTAAAGCATCAGATTTGTTGTTTTAATGTTTTAAAAAATTCTGTTGAGAATGGTGACTATTAAATCAAGCGTTTTACTTTTTGATTATAATAAGCTTGATGCTAATAATAAGGGGATTACTAGAATTATGAAGATATCTATATATTTTTTAATTTTCCAAGATTTTTTCTTTATTTCAACCAAGTAAATATTCTCTTGCGTGTATGCAAATCATCTGTTTGGTTAATTAAAGGTAAATTTACTTCTCTGTATATGTGAGTAAACAATAGTTGTCGCAGTTATAGTCAAATGCGGTGGTTTCGATATGCGCAAACGTAAATCTTATATTGGAATGTTGTTATTCCATTTCAAATATTATTACTCGTTAAATCCAACAATTGATTTTTCTTTTAATTTAATTTACCGAGAGGCTGCCTAAGACACCCGCGAATTCGGATTCGAATTTCGGAAATTCGCCCTTGAAAATATTATGCAGAGAAAAACACTAAGAAAATATTCCTCTTGATTAGAAACGCTGATTTCATTAATTCATTTTAAGCAAGGCCGACAGCCTTATTTCTAGATATTAATAAACGTTTCTCTGCGTGCACTATACGGAAATGCTCGACTTCGCAGGTGATGCAAACTTTTCTAACTTATCAAAATTAGTAACGATCTTACTATACTATAAGTACGACGCTGTAATACTTCATCGTTACGGTAGAGACAGCAACTTCCACACTTAACTAATGCAAGAAGCCGAAGCACGTCAAGCATTTGCTAAACCACCATACTACATTAATTATGTTCATATTTTGTCTTTGCAAAATCAAGTTGTTTCCAGTTATTACTACCTTTCCACTTTTCTAAAATCCCGATTCTCTCTTGTTTTCTTTCCATCTGTATAATGTGTAATAAAGGAAAACTTGCAAAATTCCCACAGCAATTTCAAATAAAATCCAAAATTTCCACTTAAACTGGAATATATTCCTTAACGCTCCCGCGGGTCGCTCTCCTGCCAGCCTTGAAACTCTCGCATCTACAGAGGGGAAGCTCGGGAATATTTTCAAAGGCGCTGAAATCTTTCCAATTACGCATTCCTACGGGCAATCTGAAGACGGCGAAAAAGTCGTGAGTGGAAGAACAAAGGGAAGGCCGCGAACCTATAAAATATGATATTAAATTTATTTTGATATTCAGGGATATGTTATTAAATGTTATCATTGATGTTGATGCAGTTCGGTAGCGAACGAGGATATGAGCGAACAGAAGCTGGACGCTTCTTAACGCATGAGCAGTTAAAAGGTTTTCCAAAGATCGGAAACTTAATAACGCTAACGCTTATACGCTGACTGAGGATTTATTAAGTTCCCGACAGACCTGTCTTTCTGAATCGTGGTCGGTTTTAGAGGAAGACAGGTTTTAACAAAGATATTTTTATCCCGGCACCCTTTATTATCAACTTATATGCGAAAATGTATTGTTTGATTGAACAACGTTTAGTTTTTAATCAAACTGTTACCGCATTGTTCCAATTCGTTATTAAATGCAGTAAAATAAAGTGCAAGTATGTCCTAGAGCCAAGGCTGTTGCTTAGCCTGATACTGGAAGACCTTCAATTAAAGCTGGTGTAAGTAAAACACTTTCGACTTAACACTAACATAAACATGAATAAAAATTGCACTGCAACATGTACGACCTATTCGCCTTACACAGATGCGTAACGCCCTCTATGATAAAGCAAAATGGATTAAAATGAAACAAATAGAGGCAAATATACCGGCTTATGTTAGACTGAATCCGTATATTTTAGTAAGAACTATGGCAAGTAAGTAAGTCAACAGTGCAGCGAATGCTGAAGTTGCACAAATGTGATGTTTGTGCTTAATGCAACTAAGGATTCATTACTGTAATCCAAGTGAATATATTATACGATGTTTCAACTACTACCAATAATATTTTGTGGACGGACGAGGCAGAATTTCATAACAATCAGGTTGTGAATTGCCATAACTGCCTTTATTGCTCTCCAGAAACCTCTCATTTGATGCCCCGACTCATTTTCAGGTAATATAGGATGTTAACATTGGGTGCGGATTGCACTGGCCAACAAATTTCAACTTTTCATTTTGCCATAAAATAATTTAGACTAATTTCAATATAAAATATATAAACATTTATTTTAATAAAAGGTAGAAAATCAAGCTAGCTCGATTTTTTTTTATATTTCATATGAAAAGGTTTTTCAGATTAGATCATAATTTAATGTATTATTCAAATTATTATAGTTAGAAATGTGAAGTACTAGTGCTCCGTCTCTTATAATTAATATCTACAGCATCTCTTCTTAACATCCAACAGTCATTTGCTAACATAACAGGATTCCATTTCCCCTGATACCGTTTTTCCATTGCCATGATGTCTTGGTAGAAGCGCTCACCGTCTTCATCGCTAACGTCGCCCATATTTTCCGGACAAAAATCCAAGTGAGAATGCAGAATATACACTTTAAGGCACATATTACAGCCAGCAGCGTGAAATGATTGTAACACATCCGTTACTGAAGTTTTATAGTTATCAGATTTTTTGTTTCCCAAGAAATTCGTCAAAACTTGTACCATGGAGAGCCAAGCTGTTTTTTCCTTCGCTGTTAATTTGGTTTCCAAGATCTCATCATTTACTATTTCTCATATCTGAGGTTCAACAAAAATACCTTCTTCCAGTTCCTCTTGTGTTAATTTTGGAAACTTTTCACGAAGGTATTAAAAACCTTGACCTTCAGGATTCAGTGCCTTTACATAGTTTTTCACGAGCCCAAATTTCACGTGGAGAGGTAATATTACGATCTTTTCTTTTTCTATGTTGTACATTGTCATTTCTTGGTATAAACTGTTGTCATAGTGGCTACCCTCAAAGACATAAAAAGCACCCGTATTTGGTGTAACCAGATTGCGTACCCAAAATAATTGCAATTGCTTCAAAATCTGCACAAATATTCCAGGAATAGTGTTTGTACTTTATCTTTTCTAATAAAATTTTCAGATTTTCGTAAGTTTCTTTCATAAAAACAGCATGACCTATCGGAATAGAAGCATAATGGTTTCCATTATGCAACAAAGCTGCTTTTAGGCTGATCTTTGATGAGTCTATGAATAATCTCCGAGAACTGGGATCATGATGTATTCCAAAAGCTTCAGAAAGTTTATAAACATTATTACAGTAGACCATAAAAATCAACAAAATTTTCATGTCTGCTGCGAAAAATGATCGACCTGCATTTGCTCTGTAACCAGAACTAAGCCAATGTTGCCGCTTTTTGAATCATTTTTACTTTATACATGCTGTTCAATTTCATCGGTTACCAACTTAGGGTAAAAACCTTGTTGGTCAGCGTTATTTAATAGACACATCGTTGGTACATACATCTTTGTTGTTTACATTTCTTTTTTTACATAATGTCCTTCATGGTCATTATGTAAAATATTAACGGAAATCCGTTAATATTCCGTTCCGTTGATATTAGCGTTTCGCCTCATAACTCGCAGTTGCTTGTAGAATATTCATCCCGGTAGATGCGTTGGTACTGATGGTGTTGAATAAAATAGAAAAAATTGAATAACCAGCACGCTCGCGATACTTAATTTTGTGGCTCTGTTTGAACGTAGTGTATTCTACTTCGCCTACGAACTTAGACGATTTAAAATTTAACACTCGATATGCATGACATGCTGAATATAATGGCAGCAGTAACTTCCAGGGAATTAGTCAATTTGATGTGTTGCATTGAATGGTGGTCACTTTGAACAATATCCGTAAGCGATTCATTTAATGAATTATGTATAAAAAATATGTATTGTTATTTGTTATAATAATGATACGATTATTTTGCATTTCTTCAATCCAATCTTTGTTCCGTTGTATTCCAGACTCGTCGTATTTCAGTTACAAAAGTGAGGGGTACAATTTTTAAAAAAATAGCTTGGATGAGCTTCCTGATATTCAACAACAGCTTTCTCGACCCTATAACTCTAGAAATAAAGAGTATATCGTTTGTCACACTGTATCCAGGACATCGGGTATTTCTAAGCTACGTCAAGCCAAATCGATCACGATGTATAGGCAAAAACGAGCTTGTATAAGTTGAACTAAGAGCAGGGAACATTTACTGGTTCGTAGTTTTTCTTTTAATTGCGCGAACGGAAAATTTTATAAAAATATTTGCTTTAATCTTGAAATAAATTATTCCGTTTCTGTTAACGTCCGTGGTAAGCGTTTCAAAATTTCAGTTCAAACGGAAATTACGTTTGGCTGAGAATTTCATTTTGATGGACGTATATTTTCTCTTGCGTGTAGAAATACTCGAAACATCTATCTTGTCGTATTTTATAAAACCAATTGCAGAATATTAAAGGGGATCGCCATTAACAGTCCATAAAATAAAAGCCGCACTAATTGCAATCAATCACGTTAAGTTAATGTCGTTTACGGTAAAGTTTAAAATACATCGCTCTTTATTATTATAATTTTATAGCGCTTTTCGAAATACTTACCAACCGTGTTAATACGCTTTTATTGCCGCATTTCTTGTATTTCCTTTTAAATATTGTAGAAAATTTCCTATTCGGTCTATGTCTTGGGTTATAAAGATATACTGCAACGAGATAATTTAGCATCGATGTATAGAAAAGCAAAAAATACAAAACGTTGTAGATCCTTCGAAATATCGCTACTCTAATCTAATGATATATGTTGAAAATATGTAACAGTATTTACTTTGTACACAAAATTCGTCTCCAGTTTCTAAGTTTGCTGATAAATCTCCTCCACGTGAAAACAACCAATAGCTAAGTGTAGCTGTGGTCGAAGTAGTGTCCTTCGAGGTTTAACGTGCGTCTTCAAATAGGAATCAATTACGTGAGTAGCAAAGCAAAGGGATATTACAAATTGCATGATGTATGATCATGTAGCAAGCTATACGCCAAACACAACACCGTAAGGATTTACAAACAAGTTAGCAGCCACCAAACACTTTTATCAAATAGGGCAATATAATATTGACCGTGAAAACGTAAAGATGCTCATTAGAGACAGTCATTACTACGAGCCAAGAGTGAAACAGTTCCTGGAAGGAACACCTGCAACTTGAATAAGGAAAACATTTATAAAACATTTTTGGAAGTTGTGGCACTAACTGTGAGGCAATTGCGACAAAAGGTACGGATGAAGGTACGCTCGAAACCGCGCTGATGACGCCTAATAGGCAGAAACATAGTGTACTTTTTTCTCTGCTTTTGTTGCGTTCGCCGTGAATTATTCCATTAATACCGTGAGAGAGTTAAGCTATCTTAGCATTACATACGAGTCTTCAATTGGAAAGAAATGATACAGTTGCATGTCATCAGCATACGTACGCATCTTTCTTTATTATTTCGTTATCAATTCGTTGATATCTTTTCTATTAATGCTTACGGTTGAAATATTTGCTTTCACCTCGTAAAGCAAGGTTGTGTCATCTTCATTTGATCATGTCTGTAATCCGATGCTTTGCACAATGAACATTATGCAAAACAATTTCATATTTTCTCTGACAACTTCATACCGTAGATCCAAAAATTGAATTTAGGTTAGAACGTTGCAAGAAACAATATCGCTAGAGCTGCACAGATCACGGTACGCTTATGAAATATTCAACAATACGATACACAGCAAAGTAAAAGAACGAAGTTAAGAATTTATTTGGAAATCAGAGACGAAGCAAGATCATGTTGATGCTGTATACCTACAATAATAGATAACGTTCTTAGTCTATGCTAATATATTTTTCTAACGTTTGCGAAATTGTATTCCCTTTGTTTTCTAGTGTTTATCTAAACATTGTATTAAAGTTAAACATTTTCGAAAGCTTCAGACAAAGCTTTATTTTTTGTGCCAAAAAGACCTGGTCGTTCATCTTTAAGTAGAAAAGTTAAGTAAAACAGAGGGGAGAAAGGAGAACAAAAAACAGAGGGGAGAAAAACAAAAAGAATTCAAACAGATTTGATTTGTGAAATAAATAAATTAAAAAGAAAAGTAAATAGCTATTTAAAGTAAATCTGAAATTTTACATTCTTATAAGTTATATGTAAACCTACAGAAACGAGTGCTTTTGCAGTAGCGTACTATCAATATTAAAAATAATGTACGTAATTACCTTCGATTGTGTTGTTGATGTAGAGTGACATAAAAATTCACTGTAGTGTTGCATCAATACCACGGCTTACATTGATACTTCTACGGTGAGATGATGATATGTTGGTGTATTTGTAAAATTAGTGTTCCGCCTCTAATGATGTGATGTTAGCGAATTTAAAAAGGTCGTGGCTGAGTCGTTTTCGAGATTCAGTAAAACCTTTCTTGGTAGAAACTTTATTATTATTTATTTATTTATTTATCTACTTTTGGATGACTGTTTTTAATAAATTCAGCTACAAGAGGACAAGAATGGAGCAAACAGGTTACATGAAGCAATTGAGAATGAGATTATTTTAGTAACCTTCCAGCTTTAACCATGTTCGAAACGCCATCTGTAACCAACATTACAAATTGGGTTACCGATATATTAAACTTCCCAAAAATTTCCGCGTTTCCGTCTTCTGTAATAATGTACTATGTAAAAGAGAAAGCACGGATGCCACATCGCTTTTTAAAGTGGACTCTAACACATTTAAAACACAATTTCTTCGCACATTCGTTGTTTCAACCACCGTTAGCCATACCTTTTTATTTTTTTAACTCTGCTTTGATTTGATCCGTAGTCGCGTTTTTTACCAGCGGTAAATTAAACTGTAGTTGGCTTCTTGTTGGCAATCTCCGTTCCAGAATCTATTTTCACCCAAAACTTTCAAAATTTTTTTAACTCACAATGGTGGACAAAAAAAGTGTATGTAGAACAATTCAGTAATCCAGTTATTACATAGGAACTAAATTTTAATCGACAGTATTATGAACGAAATTGAAAAGAAAACATTATTTTGAACTCAGCGTAATAATATGTGCGAAAATAATGTTTAATTGAAAAACAAGTATTCGTATGCTTTAGAATTTAGTGATGTTACTTCTAACTTGAATTTCTACGTCTCAACATGTGGCATCATTAAATGCTTGCATCTTTCCGATGGTGCCGTGGTAGAATTCCATGATCCAATATTGTTTGTATTCCTTTTTAGCATACCATGAATCGCTCGTTATTTTCAAAGGTTTCCAACAAGTTTAACACGTGTGCTCTATTTCTTCAAACTCTTCTCCAAGAAAAGGAGAAATATGTTTAGAATCTGTTGAAATCACCAAATAAAGAAACTCGTTATGATAACATTACCTTAGATGGAATATCTGTATAAGCCTTTTCAGTCATGTAACGACTAATTAAGTGGATAAAGACAACAACATACCACAAAAATATACCCATGGTCCATTGTGGATGTCTCTACATTTGGCAGTCTTTAATGATGATTTCATTAAAGACCAGAAATTTTATTTCCCAGAAAATTTGTCAAAATCAAAAGTTTAATCGTAATTCTTTACATCATTAGCTAAAGCACAAGATTTTTTTTCTCAACTGACAATCGTTTCCGTGTTGGGCAAAATGGCAACCTGGACGCTGCGATTCCACAACTACCATTGATATTTGCATATGTTAATTTCCATTCCCCATGATAAAGTTGGTAGTATTCTTCATATTCCCTGTTCACTTAATCTATCTTATCTTTCAGGTAATTGAGAATGAAAAAAATTATCTTAGGTAAAAAAAAAAATACCCGCTACAAATCTTCATAAATGTACATTTAACTATGAAACTGAACTTACCAATTACTACTATAACCGGCTACTGCAGTTTAATCCACAACTTACTTCAATCGTTCATAAAAGAAATAAGATAAGTTCTATCTTAAGTTTGTCCCAAGTTCGAGAAGACGTTCAAATACTAAAGATCACCTCAATTTTGTAACAATTAGATTTCCGTAGTAGGTGGCAATAATTCACAAGATTTAATAAAGCTTAAGGTAAGATAGATAATAAGGCGATAAATCCTTTAATTCGTACATCTTACAGTACGGATGATCGGAGTAAATCATCTGGCCGTCCGGTCCGAGAATTTATCTTGTCCTTTTCAACTTAAATACATCAGGCAAAGATTATGGGATTTGTCATTCGTTTTATGAGATATAGAGAAACGAAAACTAATCTAATACGCGCCGCCTCCGGGGCATTGTCGCATTTTACCGAAAATAAAATCGGAGAAATAGGACGGTATATTGATTTTGGACATCGACTTCTCTTTTGTCGCTCAGGAGAGAAACAGTCAACAAATCCTAAGACTATGCCATAAGAGGATGCTAGTGCAATTTATACGATTAAGCAATGTATGTTATTATTTTTTATAAAAATAATAAGCGGTTAGACCCGTGTTAATTGTGATTACCGATGCGCTCACTAAGGAAGTAAACATTTTGTTTTCTGGATCCAACTAGTAAATAAACACCTTATTTAAGAAAATCTGAATTATCTTTACGTATTATTAATTAATGGATTTATGCACTGCACTGATAGACATGTTAGTGAATATATTGCGCACAAGATATTTGTTTTTAGTGTCTCTAAACACTGCCCCTCCTTAATTTATTTAAATCCACAAAAGTATTGGTAAATTCTGCCATCTGAGCCAATTTCGTTACATTTACAGTTTCATCGCACAATAAATCGGAATCTTCGATTTGTCTTGAAATTTTTATTCTGCAAACAGCAAGCATAGAATCCAACATTTTATCTTGCATCGTATTTGAAGTTCCTTTAAAAACATCATCATTATTAAAATGTTCGCCAAGGGCCAATTCCTAATTGGCAGAAAAATCGACTAATTACTTAAAGAGAAAATTTGCGACCAAAATGATGAAATTTTTGAAATAGCCAAAATCTAAAGTGCGCGATTTCGGCGATCCAACGGCGCCAATCGATGGCCCTATGACCGCATATGTGGCCCCTGAAATTTCGGCCCGCTGGCTCAAACGGTTCGGGAGATACGAGCGTTTAAAGTTTTCGAAAATGTCGCCGAAACGGCCGAAAATCGGACTGAAAATCAACATCGCTCCGGTTTTCGTCGATTATCTCCTCAACTATGCATCCGAGATATGCGAAGTGACCACTCATTTTAAAGAGAATTGAACGGCGGATCGATTGCGCCTAAGCTGAAGCCTCTAGCTCTTCGTTTTGGTGGGTTTTTTGGCTTCAAAGTTGAAAAATAGGAATTTTCATTTCTCAACTTTGGAACGCCGTAGCTTCCGAACGGTTGGAGCTAGGGAGCTGAAACTTCGCGCACTTAATAAGCTCGTCGAGACCTTTCGAACGAGCCCTAATGCATTCCCGCAGCTCGACCGGCGGCCGAGATACAGACAAGTCGCGAAAATTTGCGACCAAAATGATGAAATTTTTGAAATAGCCAAAATCTAAAGTGCGCGATTTCGGCGATCCGACGGCGCCAATCGATGGCCCTATGACCGCATATGTTGCCCCTGAAATTTCGGCCCGCTGGCTCAAACGGTTCGGGAGATACGAGCGTTTAAAGTTTTCGAAAATGTCGCCGAAACGGCCGAAAATCGGACTGAAAATCAACATCGCTCCGGTTTTCGTCGATTATCTCCTCAACTATGCATCCGAGATATGCGAAGTGACCACTCATTTTAAAGAGAATTGAACGGCGGATCGATTGCGCCTAAGCTGAAGCCTCTAGCTCTTCGTTTTGGCGGGTTTTTTTGGCTTCAAAGTTGAAAAATAGGAATTTTCATTTCTCAACTTTGGAACGCCGTAGCTTCCGAACGGTTGGAGCTAGGGAGCTGAAGCTTCGCGCACTTAATAAGCTCGTCGAGACCTTTCGAACGAGCCCTAATGCATCCCCGCAGCTCGACCGGCGGCCGAGATACAGACAAGTCGCGAAAATTTGCGACCAAAATGATGAAATTTTGAAATAGCCAAAATCTAAAGTGCGCGATTTCGGCGATCCGACGGCGCCAATCGATGGCCCTATGACCGCATATGTTGCCCCTGAAATTTCGGCCCGCTGGCTCAAACGGTTCGGGAGATACGAGCGTTTAAAGTTTTCGAAAATGTCGCCGAAACGGCCGAAAATCGGACTGAAAATCAACATCGCTCCGGTTTTCGTCGATTATCTCCTCAACTATGCATCCGAGATATGCGAAGTGACCACTCATTTTAAAGAGAATTGAACGGCGGATCGATTGCGCCTAAGCTGAAGCCTCTAGCTCTTCGTTTTGGCGGGTTTTTTGGCTTCAAAGTTGAAAAATAGGAATTTTCATTTCTCAACTTTGGAACGCCGTAGCTTCCGAACGGTTGGAGCTAGGGAGCTGAAGCTTCGCGCACTTAATAAGCTCGTCGAGACCTTTCGAACGAGCCCTAATGCATCCCCGCAGCTCGACCGGCGGCCGAGATACAGACAAGTCGCGAAAATTTGCGACCAAAATGATGAAATTTTGAAATAGCCAAAATCTAAAGTGCGCGATTTCGGCGATCCGACGGCGCCAATCGATGGCCCTATGACCGCATATGTTGCCCCTGAAATTTCGGCCCGCTGGCTCAAACGGTTCGGGAGATACGAGCGTTTAAAGTTTTCGAAAATGTCGCCGAAACGGCCGAAAATCGGACTGAAAATCAACATCGCTCCGGTTTTCGTCGATTATCTCCTCAACTATGCATCCGAGATATGCGAAGTGACCACTCATTTTAAAGAGAATTGAACGGCGGATCGATTGCGCCTAAGCTGAAGCCTCTAGCTCTTCGTTTTGGCGGGTTTTTTGGCTTCAAAGTTGAAAAATAGGAATTTTCATTTCTCAACTTTGGAACGCCGTAGCTTCCGAACGGTTGGAGCTAGGGAGCTGAAGCTTCGCGCACTTAATAAGCTCGTCGAGACCTTTCGAACGAGCCCTAATGCATCCCCGCAGCTCGACCGGCGGCCGAGATACAGACAAGTCGCGAAAATTTGCGACCAAAATGATGAAATTTTGAAATAGCCAAAATCTAAAGTGCGCGATTTCGGCGATCCGACGGCGCCAATCGATGGCCCTATGACCGCATATGTTGCCCCTGAAATTTCGGCCCGCTGGCTCAAACGGTTCGGGAGATACGAGCGTTTAAAGTTTTCGAAAATGTCGCCGAAACGGCCGAAAATCGGACTGAAAATCAACATCGCTCCGGTTTTCGTCGATTATCTCCTCAACTATGCATCCGAGATATGCGAAGTGACCACTCATTTTAAAGAGAATTGAACGGCGGATCGATTGCGCCTAAGCTGAAGCCTCTAGCTCTTCGTTTTGGCGGGTTTTTTTGGCTTCAAAGTTGAAAAATAGGAATTTTCATTTCTCAACTTTGGAACGCCGTAGCTTCCGAACGGTTGGAGCTAGGGAGCTGAAACTTCGCGCACTTAATAAGCTCGTCGAGACCTTTCGAACGAGCCCTAATGCATCCCCGCAGCTCGACCGGCGGCCGAGATACAGACAAGTCGCGAAAATTTGCGACCAAAATGATGAAATTTTGAAATAGCCAAAATCTAAAGTGCGCGATTTCGGCGATCCGACGGCGCCAATCGATGGCCCTATGACCGCATATGTTGCCCCTGAAATTTCGGCCCGCTGGCTCAAACGGTTCGGGAGATACGAGCGTTTAAAGTTTTCGAAAATGTCGCCGAAACGGCCGAAAATCGGACTGAAAATCAACATCGCTCCGGTTTTCGTCGATTATCTCCTCAACTATGCATCCGAGATATGCGAAGTGACCACTCATTTTAAAGAGAATTGAACGGCGGATCGATTGCGCCTAAGCTGAAGCCTCTAGCTCTTCGTTTTGGCGGTTTTTTTGGCTTCAAAGTTGAAAAATAGGAATTTTCATTTCTCAACTTTGGAACGCCGTAGCTTCCGAACGGTTGGAGCTAGGGAGCTGAAACTTCGCGCACTTAATAAGCTCGTCGAGACCTTTCGAACGAGCCCTAATGCATTCCCGCAGCTCGACCGGCGGCCGAGATACAGACAAGTCGCGAAAATTTGCGACCAAAATGATGAAATTTTGAAATAGCCAAAATCTAAAGTGCGCGATTTCGGCGATCCGACGGCGCCAATCGATGGCCCTATGACCGCATATGTTGCCCCTGAAATTTCGGCCCGCTGGCTCAAACGGTTCGGGAGATACGAGCGTTTAAAGTTTTCGAAAATGTCGCCGAAACGGCCGAAAATCGGACTGAAAATCAACATCGCTCCGGTTTTCGTCGATTATCTCCTCAACTATGCATCCGAGATATGCGAAGTGACCACTCATTTTAAAGAGAATTGAACGGCGGATCGATTGCGCCTAAGCTGAAGCCTCTAGCTCTTCGTTTTGGCGGGTTTTTTTGGCTTCAAAGTTGAAAAATAGGAATTTTCATTTCTCAACTTTGGAACGCCGTAGCTTCCGAACGGTTGGAGCTAGGGAGCTGAAACTTCGCGCACTTAATAAGCTCGTCGAGACCTTTCGAACGAGCCCTAATGCATCCCCGCAGCTCGACCGGCGGCCGAGATACAGACAAGTCGCGAAAATTTGCGACCAAAATGATGAAATTTTGAAATAGCCAAAATCTAAAGTGCGCGATTTCGGCGATCCGACGGCGCCAATCGATGGCCCTATGACCGCATATGTTGCCCCTGAAATTTCGGCCCGCTGGCTCAAACGGTTCGGGAGATACGAGCGTTTAAAGTTTTCGAAAATGTCGCCGAAACGGCCGAAAATCGGACTGAAAATCAACATCGCTCCGGTTTTCGTCGATTATCTCCTCAACTATGCATCCGAGATATGCGAAGTGACCACTCATTTTAAAGAGAATTGAACGGCGGATCGATTGCGCCTAAGCTGAAGCCTCTAGCTCTTCGTTTTGGCGGGTTTTTTTGGCTTCAAAGTTGAAAAATAGGAATTTTCATTTCTCAACTTTGGAACGCCGTAGCTTCCGAACGGTTGGAGCTAGGGAGCTGAAGCTTCGCGCACTTAATAAGCTCGTCGAGACCTTTCGAACGAGCCCTAATGCATCCCCGCAGCTCGACCGGCGGCCGAGATACAGACAAGTCGCGAAAATTTGCGACCAAAATGATGAAATTTTTGAAATAGCCAAAATCTAAAGTGCGCGATTTCGGCGATCCGACGGCGCCAATCGATGGCCCTATGACCGCATATGTTGCCCCTGAAATTTCGGCCCGCTGGCTCAAACGGTTCGGGAGATACGAGCGTTTAAAGTTTTCGAAAATGTCGCCGAAACGGCCGAAAATCGGACTGAAAATCAACATCGCTCCGGTTTTCGTCGATTATCTCCTCAACTATGCATCCGAGATATGCGAAGTGACCACTCATTTTAAAGAGAATTGAACGGCGGATCGATTGCGCCTAAGCTGAAGCCTCTAGCTCTTCGTTTTGGCGGGTTTTTTGGCTTCAAAGTTGAAAAATAGGAATTTTCATTTCTCAACTTTGGAACGCCGTAGCTTCCGAACGGTTGGAGCTAGGGAGCTGAAGCTTCGCGCACTTAATAAGCTCGTCGAGACCTTTCGAACGAGCCCTAATGCATCCCCGCAGCTCGACCGGCGGCCGAGATACAGACAAGTCGCGAAAATTTGCGACCAAAATGATGAAATTTTGAAATAGCCAAAATCTAAAGTGCGCGATTTCGGCGATCCGACGGCGCCAATCGATGGCCCTATGACCGCATATGTTGCCCCTGAAATTTCGGCCCGCTGGCTCAAACGGTTCGGGAGATACGAGCGTTTAAAGTTTTCGAAAATGTCGCCGAAAC